>BSBM01000766.1:0-1200000 GCA_027924585.1 Larix kaempferi | reverse complement strand
GTACCTTGTCGTTATGTTGAACATGTTCTTCCCAAGACTTGCTATAGATTAGTATATCATCAAAGGATACTAGAACAATTTTTCTAAGGAAAGGCTTGAAAATGGAATTCATCAAACCTTGAAATGTGGAAGGCGCATTCATGAGACCAAATGGCATGACCAAAAATTCATAATGACCTTCATGAGTTCTAAATGTTGTTTTTGGGATATCTTCATCCTTCATTCTAATATGATGATACCCAAAACGAAGATCCAACTTTGTGAAGAAAACTACTCCATGCAATTCATCTAAAAATTTATCAATGATAGGAATGGGAAAATTATCTTTAATGGTGATCTTGTTGATCTCTCTATAATATGGACACATTCGCCATGATCCATCCGGCTTGTGTAGCATTACCACTGGTGTAGAGTAAGAACTTTGGCTAGACCTAATTATGCCAACCTCTAACATTTCTTCAACCATAAGCTCAATTTCACTCTTTTGTCCATAGGGGTATCTGTAAGGTTTGATGTTAGGAGGAACACTTCCTGGAATTAAGTGAATAACATGATCAAAATATCAAACAGGTGGAAGACCTTTTGGAATATCTTCAAATACCTTGGAATGCTTATTAAAAACCCTTTGGAAATCTGGGGAAATACAAGATTCAAATGTTTGAACATCTAATGAGCATAATTGTGCAATTACACCTTAATGTCCCTTTTTCATCAATTTTATTTTACCATTAGAGCTTATCACCTTGCTTGGTTTCCCTTTGATACCATTTAACTCATATTCCTTTCCTTCTCATAAAAATTTCATGAAAAGCTTCTGAAAATTAAAAGCCATGGTTCCTAATGATTGTAACCATTGAACTCCTAAGACAACATCATCACCACCCATTGGAATATCAATCATTGGACTATTCAATACATATCCCCCCATAGTAAGATTTATATTATGGAATTTTCTTGAGCAATTGATAGTTCCTCCATCTGCAATCATTACTTGAAACTTTGGTCCTGGATATACAAAGCAATTGAGAACTTAGGCTAATTTACAGTGAATGAAATTATGAGTACTACTGTAATCAATCAACATTGTTACCTTTTTCTTTTTGATATATCCTTCAATATTGAGAGTTTGAGGAGTGCTAATTCCAACCAATGCATGTTAGGATATGGTGGGAGTAATCTCTTTTGAAGTAGTATCTTCTATTTCTTCATATGGAGATGGTTCTTGTTCTTTTGGTTCCTCCTCTTCACAATCTATGTAGAATAATTTATTCTCACCGCACTTATGTCCCTTACTATACTTGTTGTCACAATTAGGGCATAGGCCTTTTGCTCTTCTTTCATCTAGTTGTTGAGGTGTCAACCTTTGAGGTGGGTTAGAAGAAGGAACATTATTCTCTCTATGTGTGTTGGAGGTGGTCTTTCTAGTAGCCATCATCATATTTTTACTTTCAACCTTCCTTACCATCATGAAATCCTTCTCTAAGGATGGTGGTTTAAAGAGACACCTCTCATGTTGAATGTTATGCTTCAAGGTTCCAATAAAGAGATACAACCAATTATCTTTTGAAATGTTCTTTACTCTAAGACTTAGCTTTTGAAACTGCTTAATGTGCTCTGTAACGGGATCTTTTTGCTTGAGATTTATTAACTAATTAAAGAAGGTGTCGCTATTAATATCCCCATAACGCGCAATCAATTCTTCTATGAATATAGACCAATATATAATAGAGTCCTTTTTACAGTCACAAATCCATTGGTACCATACAAATTGATTAGACTCTAAATATAATGATGCAATAGTTACCTTTTGCAAAGTTGGCACCTAGTGTAGATCAAAGAATTGCTCCATCTGGAATATCCATGTTATTGGATCATTGCCATCAAACTTTCTCAAGTAAATCTTGGGAAGTTGGGTACCCTTTGGTGACCATCCTTGATGACTTCCATTATGGGAATGCTTATTATCCTTGTCCTCCTAAGTACCCTGGAACACATCATTACCTATAGGGAGACTATCCTTTGAATTTTGGATGAGCTTAGCAATATTTGTCATATTTTCCTGCATACTTCCCATCAAATTCTACTTTAGATTAAGTAAATCAACCATTTTCACAGACCCTTACACATTTTCCTCCATATGCCCCATCGTATCTTCTAACTTGGACATTAAAAAAGAAAGGTCTTCCATTTCATCGTACGTATGTGATGAATCCTCGGGTGGTTTGAGTGGAGTGTGATTTTTTCCACTGCCTTTGGGTGAAATTTTGAACAATATAAATAGATATCACACCATAAGGTTCACCTCAAATAGATCCTTATACTAAAATTTATTCCAATTTAAAATGGCATACCTTTATCAAACCCTTATTTGAAGATTGCGTTTCTATCTGACCTTTCAACTGAGATATCTCTGCAATTTTGGACCCTTTGAGTTTGAAAATCCTTCTTGCATTATCCTGATATATCCTCTCTGCAATGCCACAAGTCTAACCTAATTTTTATGTGTTAGTAAAAAGATATGGAAAATATCCCAACACTTGTTATTTTTTATCCTTTTAGAAGAGCAAACTTGTATGAACTGCCATGTGTCAAATATTTTGGATCTAAGTCTGAAAATGCTACCACATATACTATGTTCCATCTTCTCTTTGATGCAATAGGTCTCACTCAGTTTGGATCTCGAATGCCCCGGATATAACAATTTTAACTAGAACACATGTTTGAGACTATTTTTTGGACTAGTCAGAATCCCTAGATTCCAATGCAAATAACTCCAAATCGGTTATGAGTAAGGATCTAAAAATTGTACCATAGATAGTTTGGTTTGTTTCCTAGTTGGCTTCTAACAATCGTTGTTTGAAACCTTGTATAAAAAAAACTTATAACGAAAATTCCAAGATGACATGTTTTGAAGAAACCAGACCTAGGGAAAGAGCTCTAATACCAAATGTTAAGCAACAAATTCCCAAAAAGAGCAGAAATAGACTAGAAAGAGTACTCCACACTGTAATAATGAAGAATCAAGATGAATAGAAAGCCTCTCCAAGGGGGAAACCTCCTTATACAATGTAATAAGTACATAAGACAAGACAAGACAAGACAAGATGCTCAGATGAAAAGACCTCCTTCCTATATATAGGAGATTAAGAGGTACAATTACAACTTACTGACCCAAGCCAACATAACTAATATAACAATATTAATGTCAATTACAACTAATGGACCAGAGCCGACTTCAAAACTAATGTAATGCACCACAATATAAGGGGAAATGTGTCCACATTTAGGGATTAACACTTATAACCTGTAGTGATTACCTCCTGGAGAGACAAATCACGTCCAACTTGTAGTCATGCGAAAAGAAGTTTCAATTCTTGAGACCGAGGAGGAAGGAGACTTGAACTACATTTTGAATACAAATGTTTTGCTATGATTTTACCTTGTGCTACATTTTGAATATGGGTAGGGAATAGCATATAGTTTTGCATCATTTTTGGTATCAGAGTAAGAATTAAGAAGTTGTCTCAATTGAGATAAAGACCAGAAGGTAAACTATGCAGAGAGGTAAATGGCATATAGATCCAGAGGAAGAGCATGTCAATGAAGACTAGTCGCTAATACAATCATGCTTGGAGAAATGAGGATTATTCAATCAAGATTGAAAGTTATGGAGACTTCACAAAGTAGAGGAGTTGGCATGGGAGATGTAATTAAAGAAGAAAAAGAACCTCAAGAATTTGAGGCAGTGCCTGATGCAGAGGGATTTGAAGGAATATTGATCAGAGCAATCTTAGGAGCCAATTCTAAACCAAAGTTGGAGGTTCCTATGTATGAAGGCAATTTAAATGTTGAGGAATTGATTGATTGGAACAATGGAATGGACAAGTATTTCAAGTATGAAATTGTAGATGATGAAAATATAGTAAAGTTTGTTGTGACATATTGAAGGGACATGCATTGCTCTGATGGGCTTGAGTAAAAGCAGATCGAAGGAACAAAGGCAAAGCAAATATCAAAAGCTGGGACATAATGGTAGCAAAATTGAAAGGTAACTTTATGCATAAGGACTACCAACTTAATCTTTTTAGACATATGCAAAATTTTAAACGAAGATGAATGCCAGTGAAAGAATACACAAAAGAATGCTATAAGCTAAACATTAGAGTTCGTCATGTAGAAGAGGATGCAGAGAAAATAGCCAAATATATTAATGGATTAAGATTTTATATTCAAGATGAAATTAACCTTTTGTCCCCTGAGACTATTGAGGAAGCATACCAATTTTCCCTTAAAGTATAAGAGAAATTGGCAAGGAAATCAATTCTGAAGAGCAGAGGTAGAAGTCCTGAGAGGAAGAGAAAGAGGACAACATCGAGTATAGAAAGACGAAGCTAGCAGCTCACACTAGCAAGAACAATCCCCATGAGGTAATGAGTTCTTTAGAGGTAGAAGACATTACTCAAGAGGTAGAGGTAGAGTTTTTTTGGGGAAAATGTTTTAAATGAAATAAATATGCTAGTCATAGATCCTATCAATGTCCAAAGAATTATTCAACAATCCAAGGAAGTGCACATAATTTCCAAATTGAGGAAGAAAGTGTGAATTCATCTTCACATGAAGATGCACCTGAATCTGGAGAAGCCTTGCTTATGAAGAGGGTCTTACTTAAGCCAAATAAGGAGATCCAAGAACTTGCCCAAAGGAAGACATTATTCAGGACCATGTGTAAAGCAAAAGGTAAATGTTGCAAAGTCATTATTGATAGTGGAAGTAATGACAATCTGGTGTCTACAGAAATGGTTGACAAATTAGGCTTGAAGAAGACAACACATCCTACTCCCTACAAGGTGTCTTGGTAGCAAAAAGGACATAAAGTCTCGGTGAATGAGCAATGGCAAGTGGACTTCCAGATATGGATTTATAAAGATCAAGTAATTTATGATGTTATGCCTATGTATGTTTGTCATGTTCTCTTAGGTAGGCCTTGGCCGTTTGATAGTATAGAAATCCACGATGGAAGGAGTATTCTGTACACTTTTGAGAAAGATGTAAATAAGCATACACTCATACCTTTGAAGGATGTGAACACAATTGAGGAGATCAATACTAAATTATTTATGGTTTGTGGTAAGGAATTCTTACATCATATTCGAAATAAGGAGGTAAGTTTTGCATTGATTGGAAAGTCCATAATAGTCCTTACTATCTTAAAGTTGACCGATCTACCTATAGAAATTCAAGATTTGTTGTGGATGATTTACCTAATGAACTAACTCTAATGAGAAGTATTAACAATCACATTGATCTCATTCTAAGAGCCAGTCTACCAAACAAGGCAACTTACATGATGACTCCAAAGGAGAATGAAGAAATCAAGAATCATGTATAGGAATTGTTGAACAAAGAGCTAGTGAGGGAAAGTTTGATTCCTTGTGTCATTCCGACAGTGTTGAGTTCGAAGAAGGATGGAGGATGGAGAATATGTATAGATTCCAAAGCCATCAACAAGATCACAATCATTTATAGATTTCCTTTTCCTTGAATGGATGATTTGATGGATTGTCTAAGTGGTGCAAAGTATTTTTCTAAGATAGACTTAAAAAGTGGATATCATCAAATAAGAATGAGAGAGGGTAATGAATGGAAAACAAGATTTAAGACTAATGATGGGCTTTATAGGTGGTTGGTGATGCCATTTTGATTGACAAATGACCCAATCACTTTCATGAGGCTTGTGAATAAAGTGGTTAAGGATTTGATAGGTAAATTTGTTATTGTTTTTTAGACGATATTTTGATCCATAACCATTCAAAGGAAGAGAACCTTATACATCTTAGATTGGTTTTGAATAAGTTGCAAAAAGAGAAGTTACTAATCAATAATAAGAAGTGTACTTTCATGAAGACAAAGTTGGTTTATTTGGTTTTCGTTATATCACAAGAAGGTTGAAGATGGACAAAGAAAATGTCAAAGCTATAAGAGAGCGGCCTACTCCCAAGAATGTCTTTGAGGCAATAAGCTTTCATGGTTTAGCTAGTTTTTACATAAATTTTATAAGAAATTTCAGTGGGATTTGTGCTCCAATAGTGGAAACAATTAAGGGAAACAAGTAATTATTTCAATGGACTAAGGTAGATGAAAAGGGATTTCAATTGCTTAAGAAGAAAATCACAAAACAACCTATTTTAGCTCTACCAGATTTTGGTAAAAAAAATTCAAGTGGAATGTGATGCTAGTGGGATTGCTATAGGAGTTGTTTTGAGCCAAGAAAGGAAGCCAATTTCCCACTACAGTGAGAAACTTAATGATGCAAAAAATAAGTATTCCTCATATGACAAAGAATCCTATGTTGTTGACCAAGCTTTGAAGAAGTGGAGGCATTATTTGATGCCTAGAGAGTTTGTATTGTATACTGATAACCATGCCTTATAGTTCATTAGTTGTCAAACTAAATTGAATCAGAGGGATGTAAAATGAATTGAGTTTTTGTAGAATTTTACTTTTGTCATCAAGCATACAAGTGGACAATCTATCAAAGTTGTAGATGCATTAAGTAGGAGGAATCTGATTATGTAGGAATCTCAAATGAATATATTGGGATTTGATGCCTTAAAAGAGATGTACAAAGAAGATTCAGACTTCAAGGAGGCTCATGCAGCATGTGAGGATTCCATAAGTAGTGATAAGAGTCCATGGATGGATTGCATGCTTCAAGAATGTTGGAAACCTAATCTGTTAGGGTTAGTGAATATGAAGAGTCATTTTGGAGTCCAAGAGACAACTTGGAAGATGAAACCAAGCGTCACTCCATATTGTATTTATATATTCAAATGGGTATTTTTCCTTTTTTCAATCCACTTCTTGATTAGTATATGAGATCTTATTAGTGAAATTTTTAATGGTTTTCCAAAGCTATAATGAAACAATTTCAGAGAAGATTTACATATTGTACAATAGAATTTGGGCAATGTGAACATGTCTTTAAGATACCCTCACTAATATCTCTAATGGGTTCTCTCTATTTTTTCATTAATTGTTGAATTTGTGAGTCTTACATGGATAAATTCTTGTAGTAATCAAATTGTGTCACCATCAAGGAGACTTACATTTCCACACAGGTAAAGCATTCACTTTTTCAATAAGTAACATGTATTCTTGGTACTTGCAATAGTTATTTTTGTGAGTGTCAAATCAAATAAAGTTGAATTGTGTTTGTTATCGGGTGCACTCTAGATTGAACCTGACACCCTTCATCTTTTAAGTCCAAAATTTCAGTTGTTGAGTCTTATTGTCAAAGGGTGGAGTTGCAAGAAGCCCTCTGAATTCTTAGTCACTACTTCAAATGGCTTAGACTAAAATATTAGTAGAGTTACTGAACACTCTATTATTAATTATTGTTGATGATTAAAACACAATCAACAAAGCGATTCTCCATTCGGTTCTAACTTGTTTGCAGGATTCACAAGCACAAGTAGGACTTCTCCAGACTCAATCACAACTCTAGCATGATGAAATTCCTCGAAGGAATCAACATTATGAATTAGTGCTTGTTCAAATTAATCTTCTTTTTGAGTTTGATATTGATTCCTATCAGATATCAATAGATGACCAACTCAATGAAGCAACATCAAATGTCGAAGATGAAGACCATCATTATCATGTTCAACATAATCTTTCAAAGCCAATCATCACACCTTATGAAGAACTCAAGAACAACAAACACATGACATGTATCATATATGATAATCCATACAGAAGAATTCAATCTCGATTTTTGATGCAGCTTGTAGTAGAAAGTCCTCCTACTTATCACCTTGTACCTGGTGGGGGGTAATTGTCATGGATTGACAATAAGGTTTCAAGTTTGGAAGTCCAATCAATTTGATAGATTGCTTGGTAAGCAAACATCTACACTATGGAAACAAGTAATCCTGAGCCATAGCCAGAACCAGAGCCAGAGCGAGAGTTAGAGTTGTATCCAAAAGATAGAAATAGAGTGTGATTTGGTTTGTGGTATTCCTCAAACCATCATTTAGTAGAAGAATTATAGCTTTTTCTAGACATTAATTTGTGGTGATCCTTAAACCACCATTTTTTCAAAGGGAATTGTCGAGCCTTAGAGACAAGTTCTAAAGGGAATCGTTGAGCCAGAACTAGAGTTAGAGCTGAATTCTAGAGGGAACCGTTGAGCCAGAACTAGAGTTAGAGCCAAGTTCTAAAGGGAAGCACAAAGCCAAAACTAGAGTCAGCGCCAAATTTCAGAGTTTGTGGTCATCCTAAAACCACCACTTAGTAGAATACTTACAACTTATGCTAGCTTTTGGTTGTGGTCATCCCAAGACCACCATATTTAGATAGCACCTTTTATTAGTAGAAGACACCAACTTCTAGCTAAATTACTTGGCAAAGGATTGCCAACTAGCAAATGTTCAACATTTGGCAACTATCCACTTCCATTTTTTAGCTCTCTGCTTGGACTCACATGCACCCCTTCAGATTAAGGGGGGGGGGGGAATGTTGGAAACCCAATTTGTTAGGGTTAGTGAATATGAAGAGACATTTTGGAGTCCAAGAGATGGATTGGAAAATGAAACCAAGCATCATTCCATATTGTATTTATATGTGTAAATACTTAATGGAAAATTGTGCTTTCACGCCTAATTCATTTTGTCTATGCTTCTCCCTACTTGTCCTTGCTACTCCATTAGCTTGGGTATTCCAAAAAAGAAGGAGTGTTGTTCAAGAGATGGCAACTATGCATTCCAAAATGTTCCATGAGGGAGAATTTGCTAAAGGAGAAGCATAATGGCAGTTTGGAAGGACACTTTGGGCCAAATAAAGCATTTTCCCAATTGAGTGCATATTACGTTTTTCCAGGAATGCAAGCTGATGTGAAGAAGTTTGTTGAGAGATGCAAGATATGTCAACATGCCAGGGGAATAAGCCAAAACATAGGATTATATTAGCCTTGCCTATTCCTAACAAACCATGGGATTTGATAAGTATGGATTTTGTACTTGGTTTACCGAAGACTAAAAAAGGTAATGATTCCATATTTGTTGTAGTTGATAGATTTCCCAAGATGGCACAATTTATTGCATGTACTAAAACAAGTTATGCAACTAACATTGCCAAATTGGTTTTCAAGGAAGTAGTGAGATTGGATAGACTTCCTAAAATATTGTTTCTGATAGGGATACTAAGTTTGTTGGCCATTTTTTTAGGACTCTTTGGAAAAAGTTGGGAAAAAATCTCAGTTTCAGTTCATCTTACCAATCTCAGATATATGGACGAAATGAAGTGGTCAACCAAAGCCTAGGTAACATTCTAAGAAGTTTAGTAAGTGAACATCCCGAGTAGTGGGATTAGTTACTTGCACAAGCAGAGTTTACCTATAATGATTCACCAAATAGAAGCACATGTCTAAGTCCATCCAATTTATGTATGGCATGCACACCAAGGGAGTTTATGAATTGAGGAATTTGGGAAAATAGGAGACGAGAAGTGCAGATTGTGAGGACTTTGCAATAACTATGCAATAATTGCATGAAAGAGTCAAGCAACGAATTCAGGAAAGTAGCAAGAAGTACTAGTAGAAAGTAGATTTGAAGAGAAGGGAATTGAATTTTAAGTTGGAGATTTGGTTTTGGCTCACTAGTTAAGGAATGAGAGGTTTCCAAAAGTGGAATACAATAAACTAAAACTGAAGAAG
Organism: Larix kaempferi; assembly: GCA_027924585.1. Classification (NCBI taxonomy): domain Eukaryota; kingdom Viridiplantae; phylum Streptophyta; class Pinopsida; order Pinales; family Pinaceae; genus Larix; species Larix kaempferi. Next base: position 1,190,288 of record BSBM01000766.1, on the reverse strand, counting down.
ATTGGACCACACAAGGTGTTGAGGAAATTTTCTTCCAATGCATATGAAATAGAACTTCCAAACAACAATGGAATATTTCATATTTTTATGTTTCAAATCTATATCCTTACAAGGGAGAAGCAACAAAAAATTTGGTAGGTGCACCTGATACTATCATTGATCAAACTATACATTGGGAGCAACAACTACCTACAACACCATTGAAGGAAATTGAACCAATGCTAAACATGAAGGTAGTGAAGAAAACTGGGGGCAAGGAGTATCTTCAGTACCTAGTCAAGTGGAAGAACCATTTTATTGAAGATGGCACATGGATGATAGTGACAAATCTTTCTAAGTATGGCAGAAGAATTAAGGAATTCATGGACATGAGCCATGAATAAATCTTTGTTCATTGGGAGTTTGATGCAGGGGCATCTTTTTAAATTTGAATTTTCATTTGTAATAGTTCTAGAAGAATGGATTTGATTGTTGTAACCTCCTTAAAGCTTTGCAGGAAGCAGTTTGTCTAATTTTAGCATAAATCTAGTTGTTAGAAATATTTAGGGGAAAAATGGATATGAACCTATCTATTTAGAGGTTCGAATCACCTCCTAGGGAATGTATAAGTTAAAATCATGTAGCATCAAATATATATAGAGAGGGGGGTGTGAAGGATTTTAAATCGTGATAGAGTTTATAAATTCTTTGTATTAGCTTATATTCTCCTAGAATTTCATGAACGGTCTGTGATTCACTTCCCTCTATGTTGGTGGTTATGCTTTGAAGGCTAGTAGTAAATTTATGTTCAATATGGACGAGAATCACTAAATACCTATTGTTTGATTGTGTTTTCATTCAAACCAACACTTAGATTCTCGTGTGACAAACTCGATCTCTGTATTTACAGCTTGGTGAAGTGTGGATATTTGCATAACGATTTCAATTGAAGAATAATGCACGATGATATTTTTTCTGATAGAATTAAATGCATTCGACACATAAGTGAGAAGTAGGATAACCCGAGTAGAGGTTCAGTGGTTGATTATAACGTCTGAGTTAGGGACCTATAGCGAGTACCTCCTTAAGAGACAAATTGTGTCCAACTACTAGTCATGGGCAGAGAAGTTTATATTCTTGAGACCCTGGAGGTAGGAGACTCAAATTGTGTTTTGAATACAAAATTTTTGATGTGATTTTACCTTGTGCTATGTTTGAATATGGGCAGGAAATAACATATAATTTCCTCTTAGACTACCTTCTCTCCCCTCTCCTACCAACACCATCATTTCTTCCTATTGTTATGTGTTTGTACCTCTATCTATGTCCCTATTGGTTATCATTTATTGACTATGTTGTCCGATAATTTAGCTTGTCTTTTCCATTGTGATAGTAGTCGATTGTATTATGTGGGTTAATATCACAGATAGAATAACAAAATTTCTTGTTATTTATTAAGTTATGAGGACACTCTTCGGTGCAATGATTTGTCATTGTTTCACAAATTTCATACTAGTTGTTAGTTGCTATCTTTCTTACATCTTGCAGTATGTTGAAGCCAGCCGACACTTTGAAGTAGCACACTTATTTTGCATGTCCCTCATTCATGCATTTCGTGGACCAAAGCTCTATTTTTCTATATTGCAAGGTTATATACTAGATATACTTTTTCATTCTCTCTAGATTCTCCTCTGACCTTTTGTCATTGGATGAGACTGCTCACACTTCATCTATTTCAATATGTTATGCCTTTTTTAACTCTTCTTCATATTTCTTGTTCTTGCATGAGTGAGGCTTGGATTTTCTATAAAATCCTTTCCATGAACCATTGGAATATAAGGTCTTTGTCAATTATGTAAGGGATCTAGCTAAGTTGATCCTAAACCTTTTGTCGTAATTCTAAATGAATTCATTTGAAATTTGCTTGATTTCTTTTAGATTTCGCAAAGCCAAGTGCTTGGAACATTGAGTTTTAGGATGAATAAAGATTGACTTCTTTCCATTCCTAAATCTTTTGTCGTAATTCTAAATGAATTCATTTGAAATTTGCTTGATTTCTTTTAGATATCGCAAAGCCAAGTGCTTGGAACATTGAGTTTTAAAGAATGGAAAAAAGTCAATCTTTATTCATCCTTCGATTTATTATGATTTTCTGTAAAGTCCATAAACCAAGTCGAGTATTCCCTCTCAATGCTACTGCAAATTGAGCCATCTATTTGAATTCGTCAACGACATTTATGGCACTTAAAATCCTCTTGCATATGAACCAATATCTTGTGGGATCTTCATATCCATTGTATAGGGGTAGGATTCCATTATTAGTTCATGGCATGCTTGTTATAGAGGACCACAAAGTTTATGGTGTCAATTGTACTAGGGGTGTTGGTTGATTCTTCTTATCAGTTGATGATGATATACCAAGTTTGATAATATGAAAACTGTTGTTATGGTTACTTTCTTTTCTTTATTATGGTTATTGGAAGTCAATATCCATGTCTTTATACTCTATCACACCATGTATATGTGATCTTTGCTCTTTATCAAGTGAACTGACATCATTGTTAGTTGATGGGATTTGTCTTTTCATTCTAACATGAGGTTCTTAACTCGAATTAATAGGTCATTTTCACCTTATTCAGAAACAATATTTAATAAATTTTCTCATTTCGTGGCACTTGATTCCATATTCAATCATTTGTTTGTCTGATTTCATCTCGTCGAGTACAAATGGGTTGTTCCAGGTAACATGTGCAAACTATGTTGGAGGGATACATTTATGCTTAAGATTTTCCTTTTGGGTTTTGACAATCTTCTCAATGTTTGACCTTACTCATCAATTTCCATGTATCCTACATTATCTTATGTTTGTGGGGCTCCCATGCTAGTTTCTACCCTATTCAAAATTTCTTCAATTTTAAGAATGTCCAACAATGCTCCCACTTCGCATCTGGTCAGTTTTATAGACTTGATATAGATAAGGTTAGAATATCATTGACTCAATGTTCTAAAGCTTCAACAACCTCACAATTTGTCGAAGGTGTTTTCTGTTTTGCACCTAGTTGATTCTCTTGACTCGACAAGTTAGGGTTAACAACATATCAAGTCTACATTCCATTGTCTCTTAATTTATTCTAAATTGACAAGGGTTTGTGGATTCTCTTAGGCTAGATCATTTTTATTTCCTTTTATCATGTTCTATCTTTCATATGTTAATTGGGGATTTATAATCCCTTATTCTCTTTCCTTTCTTTCCTTTATTTCCTCATCCAAGGTATATTCTCTTTCTCTCTTCACTATTTTCTTCTTCTTTTCCAATGTGTTAACTAGAATTCCATTTACATGGTCATCTTACGGGCAATTGCAACCCCATTGTTGGTTCCAACTTCTACTTTAAGTCAATGATGGTGAGGGAAAGGGTTAGTCAATTCCTTCTTGCATATTTTTTCAAATGATTTTCTAATTTTCTATTCCACTACTATGTTACCTTATTTTATGACATCATTTATGCATGCATGGATCTTTCTATACAATTTTTTGCTCCAATACAATCAACAATGGAATAAATGTTATAATCTAAGGGATTGTAGTGCAATCTAATTACCAATTATATGATCCAAGCAAATAATCATATATACACAATCTACTACCTATATACATACACATCTACACATAAATGAAGAGATAGCAAGTAACCATAGAGCCAACAAATAGGTAGTCGTTATTCTATCCTCGAATATCTATATTTACAATTACAAATTGATGAATATTTATACTTTGATATAGAGAAGAGGTAGTTATAATTGGTGTGACTACCTTAGTCGGTCTATCAAATCGACTTCAAAAATCAATTATTTATATAATATAATTATATTCTATCTTTGACTAAGTTGATTAAGGCTCCTATGGAGATGCTTTTAATCATGTAAACACTTGTGTCTTCATCTTTGATTTTTGTGTGAATGTTTGTCTTGAGGTGTTTGACCCATGTCTTGAACCTATTAGCTCACATTTTATGGTTAGGCAGGACAACAGGCGCAGAATATACTTTTTTACATGTTGGACCAGACACTTATCACATTGCTTATTACCAATGATGGCGAACTTCATTTTTCTTTTTTTCTTATTAAAGTATAGCCAGCTTGGTTCATAATTTACGACTAGTTGTCTGTCCCATCTATCCTCATTTATTATAAAGCCCTCCCGCCTAGTTCATAGAGATTGGCCTGGCTTTGTTCCATCTAGGCTCCCCAGTTAGTTATATAGCCAAATACCCGCCCTGGTTCCATATTGGTCTCTTGTTTCCTATAACGGCAATGCACCGCACAGCATCACCGCTATGGGATGGTCTGGTACATACCCTATTTTTTGAGCATGGCACCAATGCTCTTTTGAAGCTTCACTCCTTTGTTGATTGAGATCAAGCCTAATAGTTGTGTTTCATGCACAAATCACTCTTATGTTTATGTAGTTTACAAGAATTTATGGGTCAAGTGGACTGCTCCATCATATATGGAGCATTGTTCCTAGCTAGGAATGCCTTTTGTTTCTTCAAAAAGGGATTTTATTTTCCTGAGATGTTTTTTTCTATCTTGGTATTTTACAAATTAGTAAATATATTGTTTGATAAAGTTTTATTTTATATATTTTTCAAACTGTTATTGATAGATATGGTTTTCCAACAAGTTTTGATATTGACCGCTTTTTATCTATATATGTGTTATAGGTTAAACTTGCACCTCTCCGTCCGTGATCACCTTGAACTGTTGATCACACAAAATGACAACTTGGATAGAGGAGCATGTTGACCTTAGATGATACTTTGACTTACTCCATTTCCTAATTTTACTGGAAAAAACCCTAAACATATCCTTCTGAGATATGAGAGCTACTCTACCTAGAGAGACTAGCGCTCATACGCTACTCTAGTGTATAATAGTAGCGCCCAAAGCCTTATGGGCGCTACTCCTTCTCAGCATAGTAACGCTCAACATTTAAAATCGAATGAGTGCTAGTTGGTAAGCACTAAAGTAGCGCCCTATACGCTACTTCACTGTATAATAGTCGCGTACATATCAAAAGATGATTAAAAAATAATTAATTTTCTCGAGGAGGATTAGTTGTTGGTAGTTTCCCAACTTCCCCAACTTCCTCCATAACCATACATCGACCTGAACTACTTCTCTAATCCTATAAATACAAGGAAGACTAAAGAGAAAGGTTAGATGGATTAATGGAGAAACTTTAAGACATAGAGATCTAAAGAAGAAGATTGCATTTGGAGGAGTTGATGCTGAAGATATCCAAGCCAGAGAAGAGCCAGAACCCAGAATCAAGTTGCAGGAGCCTGTCATAGAGTCAGGTATACTTGTACATCAATTTACTTTTGACAATAAAGGTTGAAGTGTCTTTCTTGTTCCAATTTAAATGTATTCTGAAATGTCATCTTAATTTGGATCTGTTTTGGTCAATATTGAATGTTAAACATTGTTTTTGTTTTCCTTCAAGCTTTATATATTGCCCAAGGTGTTTTGAGAAAGGTATTGTTATTGCAAGTTTACTGAAAGGAAGGTGGATTTGAAAGTTGAGCACAAGATCAAGTTAAGGCTAGGATCAAACTTCGATTGAAAGGTGTGTTCTCAAGATCCATAACTTATTTCTTTTCGTAAATATCTCTGTAATATCATCAATACACTTACTTGTCACCCAACTCCAGTTGATAGCATTAGTTTCCTTGCTATAGGGTAGATTTGCCCGCCAACAGATTGGCGACTCCGCTGGGGAAAAGTTGAGTTTTTGCTCTAGGAAACCTTGTTCTTGTTTGTCTTCCCAGAATTGTTTTGACTTCTTTGATGTGTTGAGAAACCCTGTAGGTATCCATTGCCTGTTTTTCTCTGCTTCCATCAGTTTTTTTGTACCTTTCAAAGTCAGTTTTTTAAGCTTTTGAGATATGAGCGCTACCCTGTTGTACATACAGTAGCGCCCATACGCTACTATGCTATACATACAGTAGCACCCATCTCTACAGGGGCGCGAGTTTCCCTACTGCACAGTAGTGTACGTTTCCTGAAGCATTCTGTTAGTGGTTTGCTTGATTTTTTAGCCATTTTTGTGGTTTGCTGACTTTGCTTTTAGGTCTCCTTGACTGGTGTATGAGGTTTTCAACTTTTGTTTGAGTCGTAGAACCTTTCTTTGAGTCTTTTTCCATCTTTTGAATCGCTTGTTTACCTTTGGAACGTTTGGACTGTTTATGACTTTCTTGGAAGACTAGGTTGTGGCTTGTGGTGAACACTTCCGCTTTTTAGACCCTGACTGCATGTTGTTGGTTTACAAACCTGCATACTTTTGTATCTGCTGTTTGTGGCAACGTTTGTCTGCTCTCTGCTCATCCTATCCTTTGTTTTAGGGTTTGGTCTGTTTTAGAGCCTCCAGGGTGTCTTCCAATTTTGTTGATTTCCAATCTTCCTAGACGTATTGTCTTTTTCGGGTTTCAAGTGTATTTGAAAGAGCTGTAGGCTGATTCATTTCTCAGTTCTTTGTGTTAGTAGTTGGCAGCTTGCTTGTCTACTTTTTGCTTGGCATAGTGGTCTTGCTAGGGTTAGATGCTTTAGGTCAGTCCTCTTGTATCTACCTCCTTTGTTTTCTCCCACTTTGTTTCCGAGTTTAGAGGCTTTTTCTTTGCAAAAAACCTGTAGATCAAGTCTTTTTCGAGCTAGTGTCTCGATAGCTATAAGCTTTAAAAAAAAAAATTTAGCCATACTTACACACATTGCACATAAGTTTTATTTTGCTTTCCATCTTTATAGTTCTTTTTCGTTTATAGAAAAAACAAATTTTTTTTGGTAGTTTAAGTTTAAGACTTATCTTTTTGTTACAAGATAGCATAGGATATTTTGTACAATTCCAAAAAAGAAAACAAAAATTTTTTAGTAGATTTACTCAGATTTTCAGTTTCGGAAAGAAGTAAATGAAAAAATGAAAAGAGCTTTGTTGTAGAAAGTTTTAATTTTATGCACTTTTGTTTTCTAGTTGCAACCACGCCACACAAAAGCACTACCCTTTTTGAGTAATAATAGCCCTAAAAAATATATTAATAAAATAAACTAGAAACACTTTTTCTTTTTAGGGATACACTACACCAACTAGTTTTGGTTAGGATCTTGAGTTTAAATCACCTTAAACCACTCAAGATCACACATTACGCAAAAATCGTAGTAAGACTATCACAGGTAAATCCATTTCACTCAAAACTTGCCTGGGATCTATGCAGTAGGTCATTGCGAGATAAGATTGTTGGGAATACTCCTCCTACTTTCTGTTCGAGCATACACCAGGATTGGATTGTGTATTGGGGACTCTTTCGAGTTTTGGGCTTAGTTACCCTGCCCACGCTTTCTGATTCGACCGGTGACTGTTCCCCCAGGAGTTTTCGGTGTTGTGGTATCCTTAGTATCTGACTCTAGGTTCATACACAGGTGACAGCAGAGGGTATATCTGCTGTACCTAAGACAGACATGAGAGGAAACCCCTTGCAGGTCTTTGGGAGGGCTGTTGGGTGATTCCAGCGCTTGCACCCTTAGTCATTGTATTGTGGACCCCGAGTAACTGTCTTTCTTCCTTCGTTGATCTGTTCTGGGCCCTCATCATCCCAGACTCTTCTCCGGAAGGCATCTTTGTTTGCCTGGTTTGCATACTTAGGACTTTTTAGTTGGCGTGCTGTTTGCCCCTTAGTTGTAGTGGCCACTAGGTTCTAGTCTGTTATTTTATATATATAATCATGGAGAATCAAGAGCTTCGTAGATCACGAAGGTTTCAAAACCTTCCACCACTTAGGACAGAACCTTTACAGCCAGCTAGACGATAGCGGGTAAACCCCGGTATTTCTTCAGAAATTACTCCTGAAACAGAATTTCCTGAAGAAATTCTTGCAACAGAAAACTTTGAAATAGAGGTTCCTGAGGAACCACTACCAGGTACCACAGATCAGCGACACTTTAGTTCAGTTGAGGTTGAAGATCTTACATCTGCGGAGTATAGCACTCCTTTGACCAATACTAGAATTCCGCTTCTATCACCTGTTGGTTTCCAGCAGCCCCATTTCAGTGCAGATAATTCCTTGCCCGGACATCTGATGTCTTCTTTAGGAGGTGAACAGGGAGTTCCCCAAACTCCCACTTTAGGTATGAACACTAACACGGTAAATCCTTCTTTTACTGCTACGCCAAGTCAGGCACAGACAACCTCTGTGTCTACTCCGTCTTTCAGTTTCAATACTGGTACATTAGGTATGCCAAGTTCAACAACGATAACATCTATCCCTACACCTACTATTGGACCTAGCAGTACAACCAACTTTGCACCACCTCTTTCTTTTCAACCGTTATATCAGATACCTAGTACTTGGATTTCCACACTTGCTGTAGGACCAAGTGCTTCTGCAAACGTTCTAGTCATGAGTACCATGACTGCATCATCTACATCAGCTTCCACTGGTTTCAATACCTTTGCAGGCCCTAACATGAACCAATGTAATATGCCTGCAGGTAATGTCCCTTTTTCCTTATTCTTAGGGGGAGGGGGTAATATTTTTAACCAGCAATATGGCGGGGCTAATACCTAGCCACAGTGGACGAACCCACAGAGCACTAATCCACTTTCATATGGTGGGGAAATTTTAATAACTCTTTCGTACAACAACAGATGGCAGGGGGAAACCCCTACCAACAAGTAGCTGGGGGCAACCCCTATCAGCAATTGGTAGGTGGAAACCCCTATCAGCATATGGCCTGGGGAAACCCTTATCAACAGACGGCTGGGGGCAATCCCTACCAGCAGTGCATGGGTCAAACTATGGGTGGTTCCCCTTTTTCAACCCCAGCTTATCAAGTACCGTCTTACCGGCCTCGTTTACCATTTCTGGCAACTTTAAATTTGCCAGATCTTTCCAAACTGACCAACGATCCTGTGTGTCATAATGCTACATGGCCATCAGTTCCCACCAAGTTACCTTCGGACATTCCAAAGTTCGAAGGCAAGGCAGGTGAAGACCCTGGTGACCATGTCACTACTTTCCACTTATGGTGTTCCTCGAATTCATTAAATGAAGACTCCATTAGGTTGAGACTGTTCCAAAGGACCTTAACCGGTGCTGCAGCCAAATGGTACATTGAGTTACCTGCAGCCACATTCTCTAATTTTGGAGATCTTGCCACTGTCTTTTTGAATCACTTCCAGCTTCTTGTTCGGTATGATGCCAGAACAGACCTTTTGTCTACATTTAGGCAAAATAAAGCCACTCATTTATCTGACCACATTCAGGAGTGGCGAAGACGAAAGAGGCTCATTAAGGCCAACATACCTCCAGAATTCCTTCTTGAGTGGTATTTGAAATCACTCCTTCCTTATATTTCTAAGGAAGTAGCTACATCTGGAGTATCAAACGAGGAAGAAGCCATCCTACGGACCCAGCAGTTACATCTCGTTTATGCACAATCCGGGTTATTATACGAGATTATACCTGATGCATCGCGATCGAACACCGATCTGAGTAGACCCAAACCTGGACCACATGCTGACGGCATAGTGGGTTCAGTTGAATCTGCAGCTTTCGAAGCACTGACCAAACAGGTTCATGCCTTATCAGTCAAACAATCGACTGCAGATGTTTCTTCCATCACAACCTCTCCTTCTACTTCTGAGCCTGTCAACCAGGTCCAGAACAATCAAAAGGGCCCTCGGCATCCCAATAACAAAAAGAAGGGCAAGAAAGGAGAGGGGAACCAACAAAAGCCCAAAAGAGAGAATGCCGAAGAGGGTAACAAAGAGGAAAAGAAGGTTAAGTTCCCTTGTAAACTTTGCAAGCAGAACCACCTTACTCACCAATGCCCTCTACTTGAAGAAGCCCAGAAGCTCTTAAGAGAAAAGAATCCTGCCGTCCTAAAAGATCCATTCCCTAAAGGACAGAGCTCAACTTCCGGCACCTCCAATACTGGGGGCACTACACATGCTACGGTTGATCAAACTTTTATCAACATGGTTAATTCGGATGCACTTTTACAAACTAGAGCAAGGAACTATACCCCGGACGCACAGAAAAATGATAAAGAGATTCCAGAATCCTCCACTCCACTCCACATACCTGTGGACCCAATGCCCAAGATTCTGAAAGGTGTCTTGAAACGGGCATCGCACAATCCCAACACTCGGGCCGCTTCCAACTACAATGTGGTTGAAGATCTAGCCCAGACCCCTTGTGCCATGTCTACTTTAGAAGTCTTGCAAAGTTGTCCTTTACAACGGAATGCACTTCTGGCAGCCATTGGAAGTATGGAATCCTCTAACATGTCTGCGCGATTTGATATGACTGATGTCAAATACCGGTTGCCCTATCACGTTGCCCTTCAGATTGAAGTCGTTCATGGTCCAATGACCATCAGACGAGCTGTAGTAGATGAGGGCGCGTCGACTTGCGTAATGTCAATTTCCTGTTGGAAAGTTTTAGGCTTCCTCGAGTTAGCCCCTTCTAACATATTGCTTACTGCATTTGATGGCAGAACTTTCCGTCCACATGGAGTTTTGCCATTATTTGATGTCACTTTGGCCGGTAAGACAGTTACTGTTGAAGTAGAAGTTCTGGACGCTCCACTTGATTACAATATGTTATTGGGCAGGAGTTGGACATATGCCATGCAAGCCATTGCATCGGCAGTTTTTCGAATGGTTATGTTCCCATTTGAAGGTAAGATCGTTACAGTCGATCAACTTTCTTTCACTCGTAGAAACAACCAGACTTCTTCGGAGACCACAGTTCCATTGATTGATCAAACCACCCTGGTTGGAGAGAGTTTAGGAGCAGGAATTTACGGGTCACTAATTGGCACTTTTGACCTACCGGCTCCTACCTTATTCGTTGGTACCGAGGGATGTTCATCGTCTGAAACTTCCATGGTTAGTTTAACAACTGATTCTGAGTTTCTCCCAACTAATACAAACCCCTCCGTGCCCATCCCTGTTGCAGAAGTTACCCATTTGGATTCTTATCAAACTGCAACAGAACATATGTTGACTCCATTGGTGTCTGTCGAGTCAAATATAGATTGTGCTACTACTCAATCACCATACCCGATCCACTCTCTTGACAGTTTAGATACTACTTTACCTTCTGACGAGGAAATGTTAGAAGCCATGACCGACCTGGATCATCCTCGGGAACATATAGATCCCGGGTCCTTCTTGGTTCATTTTCTTAACTTGATAGAGAGAGGTGAATTTTGTCCAACACCCAATGAAAATACTAATTCCACTTCTTCACAAGTTGGTGTTGCTGAAGCGAATAGATTGCATACCTCGCTGGTGAACATTTTCACTGGGGTCAACGGAAACATTTGTTTTGACACAGGCTGTTATCTCGATGAGATCATTCCGTATACCAATCTTTTCTGTGATTTCCATAACACCTTTGCCCGACCTCACGAGGAGGATCCAGGAATTGACCCTACTTGAAGAAGTACTACGCCTAGGCTGAAATACTTTTTCTTGTAACATAGCTGTATATTTTTGTAAAGCTAGTTTTGTTATGCTCGTTAGTTAATCTTATGTGTGTTTTTCGTTTCGTGTACCAGATGTCAACCGAACATTTCTTAGGATTTGCTGATGGCGCCAGTCGCCACACCTGTCAGTTGGCTGTAGCAGCTTGGGTCATTTATTCACCCATTGGCCAACTTGTCTCTTCGGGGGGGGTTTGTTTGGGTCCTACCACGAATAATGTGGCTGAATACAGTGCAGTTATAGAATTTCTCCGAGATGCTCTCAGTCATGGCATTTCACATTTGGAGGTAAGGCTTGACTCACAATTAATTGTATTTCAGTTAACAGGTGTCTATCAGATTAGAGATCCAGGATTGGTACGTCAGTTTCTACGAGTTAGAGTTTTGGAAAGACAATTTCATTCTATTATATATGAACACATTCCAAGAAGTTTAAACACATTAGCTGATTCATTAGCAAACTATGTGTTAGACTGGCATTTGCATCATACATTTTCATAAACAACATTACACACATAAAATTCAAACACATACGCATGTAAATAACTGATACTGTATATAGCCGATATTGTATCAAAAAATATATGAGTTTTGAGTCACAAGTCTATCAAGTCATGTCGTAAAAGTACAAAAACTGGGAATAGTAGCCTCAAAAATATATACATAGAATGTATCTCTCTCCTAGGGAGAAGGAGGAACATCATTATCATCTACTGCATTGCGATAGCATATGACTAGCCTAGCTATCTTCCGCAGCACCCTAAGCCATGCCGGGGGCACCCCAACAACATCTTCCTGCATATCAATAGGTATTTGATCCATACGACATGCAGGAATTTCATGAGTTAACCGACTCATTTTTCTCTCTAAGGTCCCCAACATAGCATCTGCTGCAGCAATATCAGCTGGCCTCACAAAGATGGTAGGATGTCCCTTAGGACGAACAGGCCCCACATCTGCATACGACACTTGATTAGAACTTCAAAATTCATTCATAAAAATAAAATACTTGAAAACATTTGAAAAAATTAAATAAACCTCAAAATTTAAAACATACCAATATCTCCCCAGGCTCCACCTGGAGGAAGCACCAGTTCTGGATCATGACGGAAATCCAATCCATCATATGGAAACTGCTCGAAAGCGGGCACTTGTCTCTCCCACCACCCCCATAAATCATCAGTATGATAACAGTAGTGACTTTCCCCACCACCCTGGCGGAGGAATATGTCACCCCAACGGCCTAGTCTGGGCTCACGGGGGTTAACCTGAAGTAGAGGCATCCCCAAACTGATAGCAGGCATCCTCTCAAAGAAGAAAGTACACAAAATGCTACCGTACTCAAAATTCTTCATTGTGCCGGATTTGCAACCTGTCAATTGAGATTTCATGCTCGCCAGTAAACTAGTACTCCAATCATAGACATGACCGTGTAAGCATTGTACACCAATATGCATAGAGTGCCTGGAAGCTAAGTGTTGTGATGCACTACCTGCCACCCCGGTTGATCATGCTCACTATCACTTTCAAAGGGAGACCGTCAATAGTTGAGATCAAGACTTGGCTTCCCGATTTTTCAGCTCCGGCAATACAATATGTATTCACGTACTCTTGCACAGACCTTACACCCACACGAGAAGACCCTTTCAGATTGATTACATCTCCTCTCCGTGAGAGACCAGTAATGAAATATATGTCATCGACTGTAAGCTCCAAAGTTTGCCCTCGGATGACAAAAGTATTGGTATCCACATCCCAGTACTGAATAAGTTTTCGAAACAGTTTGTTTAAGGCCTTCATGTTTACGGTTCGGTAAAACTTCAATAAACCGCATCTTCGGAGAGCATGGAGAGTGGTCGGATCTTGCATGGCCAACCTATCCATGTCCTCATGTTCTCTCTCCCTCCATTGAAGAACCATCCTGCACAAAAAATGAAATTTTTTTGAGTCTTGGCACTTGTATATAGTTTTTCAAGTATGAGCGCTACTGTGTATACTACACAGTCACGTATGGGCGCTACTCTGCTTAAGCACAGTAGCGCCCATCGCGTTTACACGCTACTATTACTATTACACAGTAGCGCCCGCGTAGCAAGGCTTGTGAGCATCACGTTGCAAGCTAATTTTTGCTCAAAAAATGAAAACTAAATCATGAAAATGCAGGTAAGGTGGATTTTAACTTACTTGGTGGAGGAATAACGATGTTTGGATGCTTGGTTTGATCGCCACGGAGATTTGAAATTTGCAAAAGGTTGCCCCACTCTTTGCCCTACAAAACAAATTGAAAATTGATTTTTAAAAATGAAATCATATATATAAATTGGATTTTGATTTTTACCCACCATTGTTAATTTTCTATAGTTTCAAAATTTTCAAAAATCCCTAATTAATCAATTGAAACACACAATATGGTACAATGCTAATCCAAGTTCAATTTTCATTTAATTTTTGTCGGATTCATCTCCTAAGTTTAAAAACTCTTGATGATAGACCTTGTCAACTAGTTAAATAGTTCAATTTCATATATCATTCGAGATTTTTTTGACGCATCGACTAATATTTTGTTGAAGACCTAACTTTGGCAGAGTATGAAGCTATGATCCTAGAAGCTAACCTTTAAGTCATTTTAAGCTCTTGTTTGGACTATTTAAACCTAAAAAAGATTGCCGAGCAAGCTTGTCCTCTTCGAGCTCGTTAAAGTAATCGAAGGCTCATCCACTCAGGTATAGAATTACCCCTTTTCCGGGCCTAGGTGGATCAACTACGGAAAAGGTATACTCTAGGTATACTCCTGTATGCGCTAGAAGAGTTCTTCTTCCTTTGTTTTATACTTTTTCGGGGGAGGAGACTAACTGCACGAAAAAGGACCTTTTGGAGCCTTTTTTTAGGGTTTTCAGGCTCCCTAAACATGAAAATACCAAGCGAGCATTCACCTACTCGGGCTCGATGTGAAATCCACGAGAGGGTAAGTAGAGGACTGTTTAAGTTTTTCAACTCTATAAACAAGAAAACACCGCCGTGCACAGACCAATCCGGGCTCGATATAAAATCCACGGATAGGTGAAAAGAGGATTGTTTAAGTTTTTCAGACTCTATAAACAGGAAAACACCGGCGAGCATTAGTCTGCTTGGGCTCGATACTAAAATCCACGAGCAGATATATGGAGTTATTGTTTAAGTTTTTCAGACTCCTTAAAATTGAAAACACCGACGAGCATTAATCTGCCTAGGCTCGATACTAAAATCCACGAGCAGATATATGGAGTTATTGTTTAAGTTTTTCAGACTCCTTAAAATTGAAAACACCAACGAGCAAGAACAGATCTCGGCTCGATATTAAAATCCAGAGATCAGTAATATAGAGTAATATTCTATCTTCTATCTCTTCTTCGAACTCTATAAATAATGAAGAAGGTCCTCAGTCTTCCTCCCATGGGCTCGTTAAACTATTTACATGGTTGGATCTATTGAGTTTTCATTCTTTCTTGGACTCATTAAAACAACAAGAAAGGTATTCTTTTATCTAAAAAGAATAAGGAATGGGAAAGACATATCATATCTTCATTGTCAAAGGCAGTTCAGTTTGTTTTCTCCTTGAACACAACACCTACTTGAGTCTATCTTGCCGGTTGGGTTTAGTTTTTGACCTCAGGGTGAACCTTTTCCTCTGAGTTATTTACTCCCCCGGTTGGTTATTCTTGCAACCATATGGAGGGTCTGATAATGTCTGTTACATTTCAGACTTATTTTTTACCCCATTATGTCAGAAACTGCCCGAGTCACTTTGTGTCGTGCTCAATGTTCAAGGATATACCCTGTGTCGGCCATTCTGCAGTTTACCTTGACCTCATGTGTCGGCCTTCCTAGTATCAGTCTTGTTACATATTATTCCATATCAGCTCTTACCAGTTGAGTGTTCCTCGAGTTGGATGATGGAGGATGCCTTAAGGCCTCCCTTCCAACAAACTTCTTCCCATCGACATCAACTCATTTTACTCTGGGAATGAAGTTTAGAGTTTCGGTTAGTACCTTGGAGATTGCAGTCACCAGTGGCAATTTTCCTCGTTGTTGAATGATGAGAATACATCAATGTCTCTTCTTCGACAGGATTCCAAGTGTTCGACTTCAAGTCCATTTATTCACACTTGGCGGATCGTACTTGGTACCTTGGACCCCATCATCATTATCGGTGGAAGTCCTCGCGTTTGTTAACGGTATACATCAATGACCGGTAATCAAACGATACCCCCCATGTTTGACTGTCAGCTCATCTATTCACATGGTTAGGGTTTGTACCTAGAGTTGTTTTGGATGAAGACCTTGGGATTTTGGATGACAGTACCTCATTTTGTTATCACCCAAGTTGCACAAGACTGAGCCTCACTTATATTCGGCTCTCCATGAGACATAGATCCAGTTTGTTGTTATGGCTATGATCTCTCAGTTTGACATGGATCCACGCTTGTATTCCAAGTGGCCATGCTTTAATATACATATCCGTGTTATGTATCGGAGATCATGTTGTATCACACTGCACATCTATATGATGTCAAAAATGTAATTGCTCGCTGACCTTGATCTTTGTTGCAGGTGTTCTTGTGACTTGTTTTCTGCGGTTCTTTGCTCCTCCTCTGGCTTTGGATTATAATGTATTTCGGCCATCATTTCCCTCTGACCTCACACATTACGGGGCATCTGTTATAGGTTAAACTTGCACCTCTCCGTCCGTGATCACCTTGAACTGTTGATCACACAAAAGGACAACTTGGATAGAGGAACATGTTGACCTTAGATGATACTTTGACTTACTCCATTTCCTAATTTTACTGGAAAAAACCCTAAACATATCATTCTGAGATATGAGCGCTACTCTACCTAGAGAGACTAGCACCCATACACTACTCCAGTGTATAATAGTAGCGCCCAAAGCCTTATGGGTGCTACTCCTTCTCAGCATAGTAGCGCTTAACATTTAAAATTGAATGAGCGCTAGTTGGTAAGCACTAAAGTAGCGCCCTATACGCTACTTCACTGTATAATAGTCGCGTACATATCAAAAGATGATTAAAAAATAATTAATTTTCTCAAGGAGGATTAGTTGCTGGTAGTTTCCCAACTTCCTCTATAACCATACATCGACCTGAACTACTTCTCTAATCCTATAAATACAAGGAAGACTAAAGAGAAAGGTTAGATGGATTAATGGAGAAACTTTAAGACATAGAGATCTAAAGAAGAAGATTGCATTTGGAGGAGTTGATGCTGAAGATATCCAAGCCAGAGAAGAGCCAGAACCCAGAATCAAGTTGCAGGAGCCTGTCATAGAGTCAGGTATACTTGTACATCAATTTACTTTTGACAATAAAGGTTGAAGTGTCTTTCTTGTTCCAATTTAAATGTATTCTGAAATGACATCTTAATTTGGATCTGTTTTGGTCAATATTGAATGTTAAACATTGTTTTTGTTTTCCTTCAAGCTTTATATATTGCCCAAGGTGTTTTGAGAAAGGTATTGTTATTGCAGGTTTACTGAAAGGAAGGTGGATTTGAAAGTTAAGCACAAGATCAAGTTAAGGCTAGGATCAAACTTCGATTGAAAGGTGTGTTCTCAAGATCCATAACTTATTTCTTTTCGTAAATATCTCTGTAATATCATCAATACACTTACCTGTCACCCTACTCCAATTGATAGCATTAGTTTCCTTGCTATAGGGTAGATTTTCCCGCCAACAATATGTACTTTCCTTTGTGCTTCGGGTGATCTTAGTAAATAAGAAAAAATCAAAATTTGGGACCCATCTTGTTGCATTGTTTTTGCAAACCAAGTACTTAGTTTTTCAACCTTGTTCTTCATTTGTTTTTTTTGGGGGGGGTGGTTTGATGTTGTTTATTTTTTTCTTTTGTAGCTTTGTGTGCATGGTTTTTGGTTCCTGTTTGTAGTATCTTGTGCTCTGGTTGTGGAGGTTGAGTCCACTTCCACCTCAATCTACATGCATAAAGGTTTAAGTGCTTTTTTCAATGGCCTTGTTGTAGTGAGTGAACTCCTCTTACTCTTTCCATGGTGGGTACACCTATAACGTGTTACTTTAATGGAGCCACCCACTTACCATGTGGCTTTATCCCTTTGTGATCACATACATAACTGTATACCATATGATTTAAGACAGTCTTTGTAATGGATACGTGAAGTGATTGTTGCATCCTTAAATACTAAATAGGACAACACATGCATAAACTAGAAACAACAAAACATAAACAATAATAGTGGGAGCATCTGCACACCCAAGGGTTGGATAGAACCTACTAATATGGACAATTAGAGGAAGAAAACTCCATGAATAACATCTTGAAATGTGTTGTTAGATTGATAAAAGATAATGGCACACATAAGATGGGGGGGGTTCCCTATTTCTAACAATAAGGTGCATAAAACTTAACCCTAAACTAATGTCACATGCCTAAGAATTTATTATATAAATGTGGCCTTTGTACACACATATGATCTTCCTACAAATATTTTACTTATGTTGTAATTACGCACACAACATGCCCTCACTCTTAGAAAAAGCTTCGTTGTCAAAGCTTTATAATATAACCATTCAGGTGTACTTGATAATGCAGGTGACATACATTTTTCACTTTAGGCCATTTTGTTTTGGTACTAGGGGAATCAACAACTGGGGATGGGACTAGTACTTGTATGACACGGGTTCGGGATCCAATCCCACTAAAACTATACCCCTAGGTGCATCCACATAGCTTGAAATATGGCGCATGGGTAAGTTTGGGGGGGAATTTGAACCCGAGACCTTCCATTTACAACCACTTAAAACTTTTCAACTTTACCACTTGCTTTGCCCCCCACGGGCCACTTTACGCCACTTATAACTTAAGTGACATACAATTTACATCTTAAAGCACCTTATAATTAAAAATTCACTTTATAACTTAAGTGGCATACACTTTTCACCTAATACGAACCCTTACCACTCATTACTGAAAAGTACAACCCAACCAAGTGACCTAGAGCAAAATTAGATATAAATCATAGGAAGATAAAGGTTTTTTTATGGGCTCTTATATGGTTAGGGATTGCATGCTCTTTGTGCATAGTCAACCCTTCCATTTCTACTACTTCCAAGGCTACTTTGCAAGATTCCACTTCACATCATATTTATGCAATTCAATTCATACAATTGCAACATGCCATGCAATATTCCACTCTAGCTTGCTCCATGGTCAGTATAGCCCATTAAAGGTCACATCCACACCTCAAACCTCATGCAACCCCTATGGGGCCCATCTTCCATGCCCTGTAATTGTACCTTCTTGGGCATTGGATCTACCTTTATTCCGCCACAGGGAATCTTCCTATCACTATGGGTTTCAATAGATTTCCCAAATTGTGGATGTTCTCCTATATGTCTACCCATTGAACACCATCAATGGAAGCCATATGCCCATCGCCCATGACCTCCAACTTCCTATCTACACAATATTTGTCTACTATTATATTTGGGTTTTCAAAGTTCCCTTATTCCCCATCAACTTATTCCTTGACCTCATGGGTCTTCTTTTCCTCTTCAACCTTCTCTTCAACAATTTTTGCATCCTAACGGACTAGGGATACTTCATCTCTATCCTATTGATATTCATTTGAGACCACTTGTGACACTTCCTCATCTGCACAGTTCTCTTAGATCCTGAAAGAGGGTTTTCAATTTGCACACTCCACGATGTTTTTCCCTCCAACTATAACCATAGCATCTCTCTCATTTCACTAGCAAATATATAGACCCGCTCATGAAATTCGATCTTCATTACAAACTAACAATAACTTCTCACCATTTTCACTTTTGTTTTTTCTTAAAAAAAAGATCAAGGACACATAGTGGTGAATCTTAACTGAAGCTATAATTCCACTTACTATGTCTCTATGTCCCTAAATGCCAAATAGGACTACACTTGCATAAATCATAAATAACATAACATACATAGTAATTGGGTTGGACAATAATCTAGATAAATAAGGAATATATCTCTATGAATAACATCTTGAAGCTAGTTTTTATATTGATAAAAGGTAATGAGAAACACAAGATAAGGGGAAAACCCCCATTTATAAAAATAAAATTCATAGACCGTAACCCTAGCCTCATGTCGCATATCTAGGTGTTTATTATATAAAGAAGGCCCAATTATGTACCTCAATAACATAACAAGATATTTAGAGCAGGAATAACATAATAAAGCAATATTTTATAATGAAAAAAAAACAACATTACTACAACAAAAGACAATTGTAGATAAATAAATATCACAATAGTAATACCTTTATTGATGGAAAAACAACGTTCACTTGCCCCTTCAAGGGGGAAACCTCCAAATGAGTAGACATCCAATTATAATGTACTTGACAATACATCTTATTATATTGCTTCTACTCCTTAATATAGTTTTTGGTGAAGGAACTTTCTAGTAGGCATAACCTTCTAGTATGCCTTTTTAGTGAAGGAAATTTCTAGTAGAAATAACCTTCTAGTAAGTCTTCTTACAAATATTTATTTCAAACTATATCTACTTTATGGCCTTATTTAATATAGATGGCCTCAATACGTAACAACCTATATGTTTCAGGGGGTTAGGGTAGGACCCTAACATGCTCTACCACTTAAAAACAACATTATTCTAAAGGTTGGAGATGTGGAAATTGTTGAAGTATCTCTACTAGTTCCCATGTAGTATCCTCAGGTTGGGTATCTTTCCACTAGTTCAAGACCTATTAGATAGTGTGCTGGAAGAGATGACATTCTAGTTTGTCAAGGATGGCCTCAAGCTATAACCAAATGAAACCTTCTTCATCAAATTATGGAAGGCTAGTTTGAATACGACAATGCGAGCCAACTACTTTCTTCAAGCAGGGGACATGAAAGATGGTATGAATCTTAGAGTAGCTATGTATCTCCAATTTGTAATCCATGGGGCCCACACGTTCGAGGACCATATAGGGCCCATAAAACTTGGGATCATGCTTCTAGTGGCGGTATGCCTTAAGTGATGTCTGTTTATAGGCTTGTAGGTGAATAAATACATGATCCCCTTCTACAAAATGGTGTTTTGAACGATACTAATAAGCCTATTGCTTCATCATACTCCAAGCCATTACCATATTATCCTTGAGACTATGGAGAATGTTGACTCAAGTGTGAGTGTTTTGTTGACCTATTGTACCTTCAATATGCAAGTTAAGTAAGATAGTGTTGAAGGGGGATTTTGGCCATAGAGTACTTCCAAGGTAGTCATTCGAGCGGTAGTGTGATAAGTTGTATGCTACTACCATTATGTTAAAGATAACTGTTGGCTTACATAAATGTCTTGAGGTTTTCTATAAAGACCTAGGTTCTTCACGGTTCAAGGAACCAACAAAACCGCTTTTCACTGGCCCTTTCGGCAACAATCTGCGAGCAGATTGAGGTCTCACCCGAGGCGAAGTAATGGGGGAGCTGTGGAATCAGGTTTCCACAGCTACATGATGAGTGTTTAAACAGAATTGATGAAAAATGCGCCACGGGTCTCGCGTTGTGGATTGAGGACTGTGGGAAGATCACCTTCTTCGCGGTCAGTACTTTCGCAAGCTCAAACGCTTGTACAACTCGCGCATCCAAGGACTGCGCGGTTCGTAAATTACTCAACAACAGGACAACGCAACGGATAACTGTGCTTCTGCTTCAGACTTAACCAACTTCAACAAGCTATACTTAGTGTTTTATCCATTCATCAACTGTTTTTTGTTATTTGTCTTATGGCTTATACAATGTGACAGAATCACAAAATACTGCGCACTTCCGGTGCTGTGCTTCGAGTGAGCCGCTCGTTGCGAACTCTATTGACTTAAATGTTTATCCAACTGACTCATGCATCCATTCAGAATTAGAATTACTTATGCATCTAGCATTCATCCACATATGTGAAACTTAACATATTATTCCCATCTCATTCTATGGCGAATACATATAAAAGTAAGACACACAAATTAATAAGCAAGATCTTAAGCATTCATTGTAAGCAAATAAACAGATGCAAACAAGTAAACAATCACACAACATAGGAATTTAACGTGGTTCACCCCCAGGATGGGATCTACGTCCACAGGAATTGTTGTTGTATTAGTCTTTGGGAAGGGTACAACAGTTCCAGTCTGTGCACTTAGCTGCAGACTCTCTTCTCTCTCAATAGGTCTCTGCGCACACAGCTTGTAGAGACTTACAATGGATTTCAATACTTAGAGGATTTTACAATGAAGATCACCCACAATAACAACGATTCAATAATGAAGATTATTCAACGCTTTCCCTTACAAAATGGTGCCTTTTTATAGATCATGCCCGTAGGTCATGTCTTTACAATACATAGACAAAAACCCTAAGGTTTCCCAAAATTGTCATGATTTTCCCTTAACTGGACTTGCTGGCTTCTGGTAGCGAATCTTCCGTTGTGGCCATCCTCTATGTGTGGTCACATCGCTTTCAGCTTGATCTGTCGACTGCATGCCGACTGTCCCTTTCATTCGACCGTTCCTTCTCTAATGACCTTATGCGGTCGGTTCACGTTGTGCTTCCTCCGCACATGTGACCGCTTGCTTTCCTTCCTCCTTCCTCCTTACCCGCCTACTTGGTAATCATGGAGTATCTTAACCAAAATAGGTCACTTTCACCCAGTCGACTTTACCTTCATTCTTTACCCAAAACAGGTGCCCTACTGGCACATCGCGGAACCGGTCCTTAGCTGCGCGTTTCCCATCCTGTCGATACTGTGCTGCGCTCACATCGCAGCTCCTCAAAAACTGTCTTGCCAAAAAGTCTTCATCTGAATTGCGCTCAACTTCGCAGTTTCAAAACTTGACTTGCACAAAAATACCCCCCTTGGGCCAGGCCCAACAGGCCCCTAACACTTACATGTGGCTCGTCCCCGAGCCACCTTCAACCTCTACTTCTCCTAGTTGTTCTTCCTCCTATGGAGCTAACTTCGCAATGAACTCTTGGTATGTTGCAGTTAACTTTGCAACCTCTTCCTTGGTGTCCTGCTCAATTTGTTTGACGGTATCCAACACATCAGGTGTTATTTCATCGTCGGCTTGTTCTTGCACGGAATATTGTCCTTCACGAAGCTCCCTCAAATTTTCTTCAATTTTATGTGTAAGTTCGTGGGATTCCTCTTGCAGGGGCTGCGACTTATCTCCTACTTCAGTCTCCCTGTCTCGTAGTACTTGCGGTTCTTTCTTCAATTCCCTACTTCTGGATATCTGCAGATTCAGTCCCTTGCCTGCCTATCCTTCAAAGCACTTTGGATTTCCAGCAACTCCGGATCCTCTTCTAGGGCTGTGAATGTTTTTGTTGCCTCATCTAATAAAGTTTGGCACTTAGCCACTTCACTGGCTATACTTGTTGTGGCAGCCTTCATTTCTTTTGCTCGAAGCTGTTGCTGATCAGGTGGTGTCTTCGGCTGATTTTGTGCTGCCAAGGCAACAATATTTGCTTCGTAAATAATCTCCATATCTTTCATCTCAGCCTTAATATCGCTGACCACTGAGCCGATCTTAAGAACAGTATCTTCAGGCTCTGGCTGCTCGTTGCATTCAGGTATCTCTACGACTACCGCAGCGACCATAGCCTCTAATCTCATTCGTCGGTCGTGCTCATCTTGAAGTGCCATTGACCTCTGCGAGCTTGATTCTTGCAACTACTTATAGTTTGCAACTAACTCATGGTGCTAGTTATGAGCAACTACATCCCTCTCATGGATCTCCTCCACAACCTGTAGGTGTAGATTATGTAGACCCTCCATTGTTAGCATTGAAATGTTAATCTCCACATGTTGTATGTTGCCCAAATCTAACTGTTCACGTGGTGGTAATCTTACACTTAGCGGGTTGAGTTGGACTTTGCACTGTTTCGACGACAAAGTTAGGGCTAGAGGCACTGTCTTCGGCTACTAAGTGCCTCCTGACTTTCCTTTTGATTATGAGTCTCTCGGCAAGGGTAAGCTGCGCTGTACTTGCTCAATCTTTTCTGTGATGCCTTGCAGCGTGGTCAGATGCTTCTGCAGGCTCTTTTGAATTGCCTCATTCTTTTTATCTTTGGCGGTCATCAGGTCTTCCATCTGAGCTGTTACTGTAGATGTGGTCATCTCATAATCGCCATCGTGGAGCTTTGCTTCTGATGGGCCCTTAACTGCTTTTTGCTTCTTCTTCTGTACTTTTGGCTGTACAGGGGTCTCGGCTTCCTTCCTTTTTCCCGTCGACGACTCTTCAACAATGGGTGTAGGGATTGGGTTACTCTCCTCAGAGTCACTTTCGATATACACAATCCCTTTGACTTTGAAATCAGGGATCCATTCCTTCATAATTGTGTCAATATCTTCTTTGTTCATGCGGTAGCTTCCTTGGAACCATTCAGGGTTCTTCATTTGATCCTTTGCTAAAATAAAGATAGAATGCATATCAGCTTTAAAATTGATGGTACGAATATACTTAGCCGTTACCTCTTTTGATATCTGCGGTGTGGCGATAATGGCTTCGCGTAGCTGCTCGTAATATGTATAGAAAAATTCAGCTGACGCGTGTTGTCTTTCTGGTACTAAGTTTGCCCAGAGGTTTGCATAACGGGCTCCTATGCAATCACTGTTGTCGGTGTTCAGGACGATGTAATGTTTTGGGTCTTTCCACCCTACAAAGGCAATCAAAACTATCAACTATGTATAGTGGAAGTTACTACCATGTGTCTGCATGTCATTCAGCTCTTCCAGAAATTCATTTAGTAGGTACTGACACCAGTTAAACCTTCCTCTTGTCACGGCTTTTTCCCCAAGGAGCACTGCACCCGCGGGTACTTCCAAGGGTCTTACTTTTCTCATAATTTTTCCTGCCAGCAGTTGTGTGACAAACCGCGCAGCTTCATCATCTATATAATCCGTGACAAATCCTCTTTTTCCTTTGACAACGGGCTGTGTCTTCTTCATCTTTGTGGCGACCTCTTTATCCCGATTCTTGCCTAGGAAAAATTGCTTGGGGTCCTCACCTCTCTTGCTTAACCCAGTAATCTGGTGGATCAAATCAATATTTAGGTTGACAATACGATCAAGCCAAAGATATCCTTGGTGCATGCACGACATAAGAGTGCACACCACTGCATTCAATTCTGGCATTCGGTCGAAGTGCGGGAGCCTCAACAGGTTGAGAAACCCTGACTCGACTACTCCGATTAGCCAGTTCTGCGTGATTAGCACAGAGTTTCCTTTTACGTCTTTCTTCCAGCACATATACTGGGCTGGTTGAAACTTTGGGAACTTTGGTTCAACCGGGTCTTTCTGCATCTGAAGCAGGTCGAAGTCTTCAAACTTGCATTCGGGAATTTTTCCCAACAGATTTCCTTCGACTTGTACATGCTTCGACATACGTGGAATCAGAATCTCATACTTAGCGTTCTTGAGCAGTTTAATGGATGGTGCATCTGCTGCACGTGGCGATATATACTGCGGTGTTAGCTTCAAGGGCATTTCTTTGTCGCCAAGCGGAACTTCTGGTACTGTGGAGCTCATCATATTTGGTTTTGACTTCTCCGCTACTGGTCCTTTGCCTTTATCTTTCATAACTATGGCGTGTCTTGGTGATCTTCGGGAGCCTTGACCTTGCTCAGTAACCACTTTCTTGGAAAGAGTTCTTATCAACACTTCAATCCCTCCGTATTTAAACACCTTCACAGTCTCCTTGATTGTGAATTCTTTCTCAATGGATGAAATTTCGGACATTCACTGGGTGCTCGTTACAGAACTAGAAGATCACTGCTCGCTTACTGTAAACGATTTCAAAGTATGGCTCATAAGAAAATTCCAGAGTCTCGGTAATGCCCATGAGTCCAAATATAGGAGTATTTATATGCGTAGCAAGGCCCAGTCACGCCTCTCAATGACTGGAAAATCATTAAATGACATGTCCGTTGGCCAAATCATCTGCGAATTTGGGCCCTTCGCGTTGAATTGCGCGGTGGACCGTTACTACTCCAGCGCAGTTACTTCATCGTGTCAAGCTTCTTGATTCTGAACTTGAACCTTGTTTGCTTCATTGGATCTGCGCAGCTACATTTTTGAGCTTCGAGCTGCACGCTTCTTCTTTTCTTTTGTTTTTTTTTTCTCTTTTTATTTATTTATTTATTTTTATTTTTTAAACTTCGCGGCTTCATTCTACAAAGTTTCTGTGAAGTAGGGCTATCCCGATAGCGTTTTAGCCTACTTCCATTGACTAATCCAGGTAGATCATCTCCAGCTAACGTGGCTAACTGAACTGCACCACCGCTAGTAACATGTACAACAGTATATGGACCAAGCCAATGCATCTTAAACTTTCCAGGGAATTTCATAAATTTGCTATCATACAGGAGGACTAGATCACCTACTGAAAGGACTTATTCTTGATATGGCGATCATGCCATGCTTTTTGTCTATCTTTCTGCACTTGCTGGTGGAAGCCTGCGATGAAGTGATCTTCCTCCAACCCAACCAAGTGTAGAAGCCTTTCTTCTAGTGCTTCTTGATCTTCCATGCCTGTAAATGCAGCTATTCTCAAGCTGGGAATAATGTACTCCATAGGCATCACTGCTTCCTGTCCATAGGCCAACCTAAAGGGTGTGTGGCCAGTCAATTTCTTGCAAGTAGTTCTATACGCCCATAATACAACTGGAATGTGCAGATCCTAGTCATCCCTATTCACATTGCATATCTTAGTTAGCGCATTCTCTAGTACCTTATTGAAAGCTTCCACAGTTCCATTTGCTTGCGAATGATATAGCGTACTCCTCTGATGATGAATGTGGAACTCTTCAGTCAGGGCCTCAATAGTTATGTTCAGAAAATGAGTGCCTTGATCACTCATCAAAATCTTTGGGCATCCAAACCTAGTAAGGATGTTCTACAAAATGAACTGCGCGACCGTGACTGCACTATAGTCCGTCACTAGCTTTGCTTCTGCCCATCTAGTGAGATAATCAGTAGCAGTAATAATATATCTCGCACCAGTCCTTTTTCCCAGTGGGTTTATAGGTCCCATGAAATCAATTGCCGACTTCTCAAATGCCTGAAGTGTCAACTGTGGATTCAAAGGCATTTCATCTCTGCGCGATGGCTTTCCTGTTCTTTGACAGACATCACAGTTCTAGCAGTGTTCCTTTGCGTATTTGTGGATATTAGGCCACCATAGACCTACTCACAATATCTTCTACGCAGTGGCTCTTCCTGCGTATTGGCCTCCCGATACACCTGAATGTGCATCAGCTAATATAAATGGCTTTTCATGCTCTAATACGCATCTGCACAACACTTCATTTGGTCCCAATTTGTATAGCTGTCCCGCAATTATGGTGAAGTTTGTTGCTCTTAGTACCAGCTGTTTCTTCTGCTGCGTATTAAATTCTATCGGTGCTAACCCAGTAGTCAAGAAATCAACAATGTCTTTGTAGTAGTCATCTGCGATATGTATAGCAAATAACTGTGCGTCAGGCAGACTGTCTTCTAAATTGGTGGGTTCTTCTCCTGACTCAATCCTTGACAGATGGTCAGGTCCTAAGTTCAATCTGCCTGGATTAACTACAATTTCAAAGTCATACTCCTGAAAGAGTAACAACCATCTGCAGATTCTCCCCCCTAACACTGGCTTGTTGACCAGGTATTTCAAAGCTGAATGGTCAGTGTACATAGAGAAGTGCGCACTGAGCAAATAGTGCCTAAATTTCTGCAGTGCGTAGACCATAGCTAGACCCTCTCTTTCAGTGGTCGTATAATTCTTTTTGGCAGACGAGAGCTTCCTGCTTGAAAATGCAATGGGATGGTCAATACCTCCCTCTCCTGGTTGTGCTAGTACAACACCCAATGCTATACATGAAGCATCAACATGTACATGAAATGGCTTCTCCTAGTCTAGAAAAACTAGGATCGACGCAGTTACCATTTTCTCTTTTAATGTGTCTAAGCCTTGCTCACATTTTGCGTTCCAGATGAACTGCGTGTCTTTCTTTAATAGTTTCTCCATCGGCGCAGTTATCTGTGCGTAACCCTTTATAAAATTTATGTAGTAACCTGTGTGCCCCAACGTAGTGCGTAGCTGCTTTATTGATGTTGATGCAGGTAAATTCACAATTACTGTGATCTTCGGAGGATCAACCATCAAGCCTTGTTTGCATACTATGTGTCCCAACAGGATACCATAGGGTACACAGAAAACACACTTCTTCAAATTTAAGGATATCTGATGTTGTCTGCACTTTTCTAGCATCATTCAGAGGTTTTCACAGTGGTTCTTCAGTAACCCAAATACAGTCCAGTCATCAAAGTATGCTTCTAAAAATTTATGCATGAAATATTTAAATGTTGTGACCACAACTCTGGAAAAGATGGCAGGCGCGTTCTTCAGACCAAAAGGCATCACTATATACTGGAACGAACCCCATTCAATGGAAAAAGTGGTCTTATGTCTGTCTGTTGGATCAATTCTTATCTGATGGTATCCAAAAAATTCATCAGTAAAAGAGTATGCCTCATTTCCTCCAACATTATCTAAGACTTCATTTGTAAAAGGAGTGGGAAATGGGTCATGTAGCGAAGCATTGTTCAACTTCTTGAGATCCATGCAGATCCTGATCTCACCCTTAGTTTTCTTGTCCTGGATAACCATTGGGCTTATCCATTCAGCTTCTTCAATCGGCTCAATGATCCCCACATCAAGTATCTTATCAAGTTCTACCTTGACTCTTTCTTTGTATCGAGGATTCAGTCTATAGGGCCTTTGCTTAGCAGGATCCGTGCATGGCTTGAGAGGTATCTTCATAACCCCTAAGTCGCCCAGAATGCCTTTCAATTCTGTGAACTTTGTCAGAAATAAATCCTGATATTCATGTAGCAGGTCTGCGATCTCCGCAACCGTCTGATCATCCCAATAGTCTCCAATAGACGCGAACTTCGGCTCTTCACTTGTGCCAATGTTCACTTTTCTTGTCTTCACAGGTCCACTCATGTCTGGAATTTCCAGTGGAGGTCCCTCTACATCGTGCGCACTTTCTGACTCAGGTATATTGACGTTGTGCGGATCCTCCTCATCGCTCTCTTCTTTATCTTCAAACTCTTCAGCTAGATTATAACATTCAAGAGCGTGTTCTATTTGCCTTCGCTATTCTAGCTGTAGGTTCACAGGTACTTCGATATCTTCAAACACTCTCTCTTCGAGTTCCCGAATGCCTCGTTTATGCTTGGGCATTCCTCTCTGAATATTCTTTCCTTGATGACCTGTAAAGCTTCATTTACACTCGGGCTTTCATCTTCAAAACTCAAAGTTCTCTGGAAGTTCGCAGTCAACATAGCCCAATCTGTAGTTCCTCTATGAAACTCCATGTCTAGATACCACTTCTTTGGAGTCTACTCCTCTAATGTGTGTACAAACAGATGCACCCATTCTATCTGTGGTCTCTCCTCCCATGCTTGTGAACATATTGCAATATGATCCCTTGGATCCATCTGTTCGTTATATTTTTCAAAGGGTAGTAAAACCTTGTTAGCGAACCTGATCTGCATCTTGATTCTGCACTAATCCCATGTTGTCAATGTCTCCTTATGCGCAGCCCACCATCTAGCAGGTGTCCCGTGCAGTGCCATATCTAGTGCTGGTAAGCGATGTTCGTCTGCAATTGCTACAGTATATTCTTGGATAAATGAATAAATATTAGATGAACCATCATAGGTGGGGATTGGACTTACCTCCTTTCCAATCTAGCACAGTGACTTTGTAATCTGCACGCATCTCCTTGCATATACTTCATGCATACCACCTTGCCAGTTCTCTGGTCCTGCGTCTGAGTCTGAGATGCAAGAACTGTCACATCGCCAACTGAGTGTTCCATCCACAGTAGGATTAATATAGTCAGCATCATTCATAGTCATTTTGTAGATGCAGTCTAGGTCTTGAGCTCTGGATTCTTCCTGAATCGGCTCACTATATCTTTCTCCGTTTGAAGGGTCCAATGGTGCGATGACCCTGAGATGCTTTCCTTCAAAGATCATCTTCTTTATTTTCAAGTTTATGATGGCGAGGTTATCCATTGCCCAGTCTATACCCAATAGTGCTGGATAAGGCTGACTATCATCCACAATCTCGATAACCTCGAAGTCTGCATGACTTCGCACTCCATCAATGTCAATAATAACATTAGATAACCTTCCAAAAGGTATGACTTTCTCCTGATTGGCCATTCTCAAATGTATAGGTGACCATAACAACTTTGGTCGTCCCATCTGCTGCCATGTCCGCTTAGTTAAGACATTTACTTCAGATCCCAGATCAAGGATGATTTCTTCCATCTCATAGTCTCCTATCAGCGCACTGAGCCTCATTTCTCTGCCCATTCTTTTGTGTTTCTTGATGTAATGAATTGCGCTCTCGGCAGTTTCCATCTCATTGTGTGGTTCATACTGGTTTAACAGTTTTTGCAATTCCACTATAGCATCTGGGCTCTTCAATAGTTTAATCCAACTCCATAGGAACTGTGCAACAGAGGTGCCTGTCTCTGCTGCGTGGCACGTTTTGTCATAAGTTGCTGGCATATCCTCTATATGCGGTATTTCACTGCGCAGTGGGATTCTTGGTGACCTAGGTGCTTGTTCTTTGAAAATGTCTTGCGCTTCTTCAAACACTTCTTTATGTTTCTCTAGATTGAAGGCATGTGCCTTCCTAGTAGCTTTTCTGATCCAGATTGTTTCAACAGGAGTCTGCTTAGTATCAAACAGGGTATTTTCTAAGGATTCTAATATTATACTTAAGTATATTATTATAGGTTATTATTTTGAATAAAAAAAACATATATATAGATAGGTAGGCGAATATTGAATATAAAACATACAATTTACTACTGAAACTTGTGATTTTTGATGAATATTATGATAAAAAAAATATTTTATGTATATATAGGCGATATTAGAGACTAAAAATGACCAAATAGCGAATTTATTTTTTGAAAAAATGCCCCAAAAATAGCCAATTGGCGAAATTTCGCCCCTAAAATTTACCCTGGTATCAAAGTCTCCAAAAGTCGAAGCTTCTGCTCCTCTATCTCTTCTTGTTGTAGCGCCACTTCGCGTCACTACATTGATACTTGGATCCGCAGGCCTTCTCTTTGCTGTGATCAACTGAATGTTTGGGTTAGCGACATCCTGTTTTCTTTTCTGCATTTCTGCAGCTAACACTGGGTAGACCTCAATAACATGATCAAAAGATTTGCATTAATTACAAGTAGTACATTCATTCATCTGGCCTCTTCCCCTTCCTTGTACTGGGCCGGTAATTCTTCCTCTTCCGCAGAATCCTCCACGGCCTCTATATGCACCTTGGTCATACTACGCATTATCTTGCTTTTGCGGAGTTGCTTCTTGGATTCTATATACTCCACTATCATGCATATGTTCCATGTCTCATTTCCTTTCCTGCATGAGCTCATATTCTCTACAATTGGATTCATCATGGCCAACTGACTTACAGAAATTGCAATATAGATTCTTAGGGGTGCGCACATACTTTTGTATGAGATAACAGTCTTCAGGCTTGTGGCCTCGTGTTTTACAGATTTCACACCACGGTGCTTGATTCTGATTCAACGGATTCGGTGCTCCACTGTTAAGGTATTCTTGAAACAAAGGACAATGCTCTCTAGTGTGCCCTTCTCCTTTGCATCTTGTACACCATACTTCTTGTCTCTCTTGTTTTCCCTTCTTCATATCCTGTAGTTGTAATGTTAGGGTAGCTAACTGGGTCTGAATTTGAGACATCCCAGTGCTAGTCTCTCCAATTGGTGAAGCTTCTAATTTCATCGCAATCTCCAAGGCTTCCGCCTGCGAAGCGACTTTCTACTGCATCAACGACAGTCTGATATCAGGCAACAATGGGGATATAAACCATTCCTGGTGCTGTTGTGGTGCTATCATGAAACTTACTTGGTCCAACAGTGTCTTAAATTTCTGGTCAAATTCCCAAACCGTCTCGTTAGGATTTTGCTTAATTTCCTTTAGTACTGTTATACATTGGGATTCTGACTTCGGTTTCTTGAACTCACTCAATAGTGCATCCTTAATCTCTGCTAACGTTCTATGATGTCCAACTGAATACTTCATGAACCAATTCAAGGCTCTATCTGTAAATGTGGTGATGAGCTGTGCTTGCTTCGCAGCGTCATCCTGAACTTGCTTAACACTCCATACGGCTTCACATAAAAACCAGTGTTGCTCAGGGTCTTCTAGACCCGTTCCTTTGAATATCGGTATCTTAATATCATCAGTCATCCTTCTCCTAGGTGGTATAGGGTTCTACGCAGGGTTCTGAGCGGCAAAAGTAAAATTGGTACTGCGCGGAACGTTCCGAAGTGGAATATTATGAGTCAGGATAGTCGAATTCAGAATGGTCTGAGTACTCACTCCCACGGTGTTACTTGTATGAACGCTCTAAGGATGAGGAATATTAACAACAGGAGGGTTATGAACTAATGGATTCTGAGAGATAGGAGGCGTGGTACTTGCAATCGGTGGATTCTGCGGTGTAATAGGATGATAGGCAGCGGATAGGGGTGCAGTTTGGCTATCAAGTTGGGTTTGTAAATCAATATCTATGTGGAGTCCATGTTCATTGGAGGTCTTCTTAGTGGTATACTTATATCTTTTTCCACTTCTCAAATTATGTGTTTCTTCGTCAGAATCACTATAGATGCTATTGAACATTACAGATTCATAACTTATAGGAATCTTTACTACATTTTTAAAACACCTTTTTCAGCCAAAAGCATTTTAATGTATAAACTCAAATTATTCAGGTACTTACCTCTGAAACCTTTGAAAAATTCTGCTTCGGCTACGCTGTAGGACTTCAGAGTGTCGACAACGAACTCTGTCACAAATCCTTCTAGTATACTGTCAACCCAAAAGTCGACTGCTCTCGAAAATGGACTATCTACTGCTTTGAGCCTCACAATGAGCTCTGGAGTCCACTCGGTTGGTACTTCTAGTGAGAAGCAATTCTTTCACTCTGCGAGTCTTGACAACCACTCATGTAACTCGTTTCCAAAGGATGCCCAGAAAATTTCGTGAATATCTTTCCACAGGTATTTGTTCAACCAATCTATGTTAGAGAGATGCGGGTGTCTATTCTCCTTCCTTGCGAAGTCTCTTTCTGTCTTGTCACACCAAGCCCAAATTTCTTTCTTTTCTGGATGCCAAATTTCTGCAATCAACGAAACCTTTCTATCCGAGCACATCACTTCTTTCAAGCGCGACAACTCATAATGGATTCTTAGCGCGTCAACAGAACCATTTGTTGGCTTACATAACTGTCTTGAGGTTTCCTATAAAGACCCAGGTTCTTCGCGATTCAAGGAACCAACAAAACCCCTTTTCATCGGCCCTTTCGGCAACAATCTGCGAGCAGACTGAGGTCTCACCCGAGGCGAAGTAATGGGGGAGCCGTGGAATCAGGTTTCCATAGCTACGTGATGAGTGTTTAAACAAAACTGACGAACAACGCACCACAGGGCTCGCGCTGTGGACTGAGGACTGCGTGAAGATCACCTTCTTCGCGATTAGTACTTCCGCAAGCTCATACGCTTGTACAACTCGCGCATCCAAGGACTGCGCGGGTCGAAAATTACTTAACAACAGGACAACAGAACAGATAACTGCGCTTCCTCTTCAGAATTAACCAACTTCAACAAGCTATACTTAGTGTTTTATCCATTCATCAACTGTCTTATGTTATTTTCCTTATGGCTTATACAATATGACATAATCACAAAATACTGCGCACTTCCGGTGTTGCGCTTCGAGGGAGCCACTCATTGCGAACTCTATTGACTTAAATGTTTATCCAACTGACTCATGCATCCATTTAGACTTAGAATTACTCATGCATCCATTCAGACTTAGAATTACTTATGCATCAAGCATTCATCCACATATGCGAAACTTAACATATTCCCATCTCATTCTATGGCGAATACATATAAAAGTAAGACACATAAACTGATAAGCAAGATCTTAAGCATTCATTGTAAGCAAATAAACAGATGCAAACATGTAAACAATCACACAACACAGGAATTTAACGTGGTTCACCCCCAGGATGGGAGCTACGTCCACATGAACTGTTGTTGTATTAGTCTTTGGGAAGGGTACAACAGTTCCAGTCTGCGCACTCAGCTGCAGACTCTCTTCTCTCTTAATAGGTCTCTGCGCACACAGCTTGTAGAGCCTTACAATGGATTTCAATACTTAGAGGAATTTACAATGAAGATCACCCACAATAACAACGATTCAACAATGAATATTATTCAACCCTTTCCCTTACAAAATGGTGCCTTTTTATAGATCATGCCCGTAGGTCATGTCTTTACAATACACAGACAAAAACCCTAAGGTTTCCCAAAACTGTCACAGTTTTCCCTTAACTGGACTTGCTGGCTTCTGGTAGCAAATCTTCTGTCATGGCCATCCTCTGCGCGTAGTCACGTCGCTTTCAACTTGCCCTGTCGACCGCATGCCGACTGTCGCTTTCATCCGACCATTCCTTCTCTAACGACCTTATGCGGCCGGTTCACGTCGTGCTTCCTCCGCGCGTGTGACCAGTCACTTTCCTTCCTCCTTACTCCTTACCCGCCTGCTTGGTAATCATGGAGTATCTTAACCAAAAATAGGTCACTTTCACCTAGCCGACCTTACCTTCATTCTTTACCCAAAACAGGTTCCCTACTGGCACATCATGGAACCGGTCCTCAGCTGCGCAGTTCCCATCCTGCCGATACTATGCTGCGCTCACATCGCAGCTCCTAAAAAACTGTCTTTCCAAAAAGTCTTCATCTGAACTGCGCTCAACTTCGCAGTTTCAAAACTTGACTTGCACAAAAATGCCCCCCTTGGGTCAGGCCCAACAGTAACCACTTATCTCAATGGGATTTCTACTCTAAAGTAAAGCACTAGAAATACACTTCGAAGCACTTGTTTCCAACTTCAGTTTGACCATCAATTTAAGGGTGATAGGTGATGTTAATATTCATTTGAGTGCCTTGGATCTGAAACAGTTCTTTCCATAAATCATTAGTGAAAGTGGGGTCACGGCCTGCGACAATATATTGTGGCATACAATGGAGTTTGAAGATATTAGCCATGAAGGATTGAGTTACCAAAGAGGCCTTGAAAGGGTGTTGCATTGGGAAAACCCTTTACACAATTGGATATATAACATAAAATAGCAGAAGAGATAAATATATTCCAAGAACATAGGTGGTGTCAAAAGACAACATTTATAGCACTTAAGCACATTGCATTATGATCAGAAAATCATTATGCATTATCACACTACAATTCACCATATCAACTCATCATGTCAATACAACCCATAGGGTCATTCTTTTTATAGCCTCTAGATTTAACAAACTTCCTTGAATTGAGGGAGATATAGTCCACGAGTAAGGATAGTCGGTTCTAACAGTTTCTTGAAAGACCACAACATCCCATTGATTAGTTGGTTGTCCTAGTTGAGCCGACTATCCATTCGACTACCTCGTCGACCATCCAGTCGATCAATCAATCGACCACTCAATCGACTATTATGCTAGCCGATTGTTGAATTTCGAGTGATTATCTTCAAAAGATCCAAAGGTGTGATGAAACTACACAACCTTTGGTTCCAACACCCACCCATCAACACAACACTTTGGAGATTTAGGAGGTAAAAATATGTTCTTTGAACACCCCCCCCATAAGTGTAGATGCTTGAAGCCCCAGCATGGCCCAAAGTTTAACAAAATTAGATTATGATTAAGGCTTCACAAAGATATCAATAACATAATCACCTATTTTGCAATAAACAAGAGTAATGACATTGTCCTGTATCAACTGTCTTAAGTAGTGGACATGAAGTTCAGCATGTTTCATCTTGATGTGTGCAAAAGGATTATCAACAAATTGAATTGCACTCTAATTGTCACAATAGATAACTATCAAGGCTTGAATAGGAAAACTAAGCTCTTCTAAAATCTGATGGATCAAAACTGCCTCTATATCAACATTGTTGGCTCCATGATATTATGCTTCTATTGTCGAAAGAGAGACTACCTTGTGTTTCTTACATGACCCGACCAAGGGTCCAAAGCTATGTCGAAACACATAGATAGAAGTGGAATTCATGTCGTCAACGCCACTGGCCCAATCAGAATGGATAAAACTAACCACTGGATCTGAACTACAACAATATTGGATACCAAATCGATAAATACCTTTAACATATCAAACAATTCACTTTGCAACGTTTAAGTGGATTTTTTTGGGATCCTGCATGAATTGAGAAACCACACTAATGGAAAAGGAGATGTCAGGCCGACTGTGGGTTAAGTAAATCAAGCTATCAACTAACTATTGATAAAGAGTGGCATATATTCGGGGAGAGTCACAATCCTTAGACAATTTGATTCCTGACTGAAAAGGTGTAGCACAATACTTACAATATTCCATTTTGAATCATTTCAAAAGACCCAAATAATATTTTGGTTAAGAAAGAAATATATCATCATTCATTTGTAGAACTTGAATGCCCATAAAGAAATGCAAAAGACCAATGTCAGTCATTTCAAAGGTATCTTCAAGTTATTTCTTCAATCTCAAAATCAAGTTGACATTGTTTCTAGTTATGACTAAATCATCAACAGACAATGCACAATCAAAGTATCACCATGATCATGTAATACATAAATATTGTGATTAGATTCACAACAATTGAATCCAAGATTGATGAAGAAACAATTAATCTTCTCATAATAAGCACGTTGGGCTTGCTTCAAACCATATAAATATTTCTTCAGTCAACAAACAAGACCATAATCCTTCACAAAACCAAGAGGTTTCTCCATGTATGTTCCTTTAGACAAATATCCATGTAGAAAAGCACTTTTCACATCCATTTGATGAAGATTCCATCCAAAATGAGA
This sequence comes from Larix kaempferi, assembly GCA_027924585.1. Classification (NCBI taxonomy): domain Eukaryota; kingdom Viridiplantae; phylum Streptophyta; class Pinopsida; order Pinales; family Pinaceae; genus Larix; species Larix kaempferi. The sequence goes on along the minus strand of BSBM01000766.1, from coordinate 1,153,714 downwards.
AATAAGTGAAAGAATCAGTCAAATCGAGTTCATCTTTGCAACAAGGGAAAAGGTCTTAGTGTAGTCAATACCTTATTGCTGAGAAAAACCCTTGGCTACTAATTGAGCCTTGTGACATTCGACAACGGCTTCTGAGGTAAACTTGGTCTTGTAGACCCATCGACACTTCACAACGTTCTTTCCATGTGGTCGACGAAATAAATCCCAAGTTTGATTTTTTAGTAAAGAATCAATTTTAGTAGACATATAATTTTCCCATTCAGGTTGTCCCTAAGCATCAACATAGGTGTCGAGATCACAAGTTTCGAGAACGTGAGCCATCAAGGAAACATTGCCATGTTTTTTTGACTGTTGGGTCTTCCAACCAATACTGATGTAACCAACATCAGGTCCATCAACTTCAATGGTCTTAACATCCCACCGAGGTAAGAAAGTCATCAAAGAACTAGGTAGGTTTGTTTTAGGAAGTAAAGTAGGTAGGTCAAAAGTATCAGTTGATGTAGACCAACTACCAGTTGACTAAGGAACAAAGGTTGAATCCCTGGTCAAAACTTCAAAGGAAGGTATAGTCGATCTAGAATCTTGAAAAATATTTGAAGGATCACTATGCAACAAGTTAAGGAAGAGTTCATTAACTTAATACCTGAAGTCTTCTCATCAATGATCACATTCCTGCTTAAGATGATATGTTGTTTGATAGGGTCAAATAGTTGATATGATTTCAATTCATCAGAATAGCCCATCATGATGCAAGCATGACTCTTTGCATCTAATTTCTTCCTGTAGTTAGCATTGATATGTGTTGAAGCAACACATCCAAAGGTTCTGAGGTATCCGACAAATGGTTTCCTTCCTCACCACTTCTCAATAGGAGTCATGTCATTAACAACCCTAGTAGAAACAAGGTTAAGGAGATAGTTTGAACAGTCAAAAAATTCAAGCCATAATTTAGTTGAAAGGTCTTCGGCCTACAATAGACATAGAGACATTTCCACCAAAGTCCTATTATTCCTCTCTACCACTCCATTTTGTTGAGGGCTGTGAGGGACAAATCACTGCCAAGAGATACCATTATGTGCTAGGTAATATTCAAACTATCGATTCACATATTCTCCACTATTGTCTAACCTTAAACATTTAATAGGTCGATCACATTGCTTCTCAGCTAATGCCCTAAATTCATTGAATCTTTCAAAGACATGACTCTTATTTTCCAAGAAATAGACCCATGCAAACTTGGAGAAATCATAAAAAAGGTTAAAATATACTTTGCACCCACTAATGAGGGTTTTTTCATGCAACATAGGTGACTGTGAAGAAGTTCCAGTTGGTCCTGTGCTCGCCATGTTTCCCCAGAATAAAAGGGTGCCTGATGATGCTTTCTAAGCATGCATCCTATATAAAGTCCATCAGGTGGAACGATATTTGGGAGGCTAGTAACCATATTCTTTGTTACCACCATCTTCAAACTTTGAAAGTTCATATGTCTGAGTTGTTAATGCCAAATTTCAATTTTTTCATTGGTATAAGAAATGAGTGCAGTCTGTCCAGAATCATACCTGGGAGAGTCGCAAAAATTGTATAGTCCATCTTTAGGATCTCGATAGTATGTAGAAATAGACTCCCCCCCATGCCTTAGATATTTTATGATAAAATGAGTTGACCAAAACTCAACAGTCTTTCTAGTCAATGTAATTTGAGAAACCAACATCAAGTTTGTGCTCAATCTAGGTACATGATAGACATTGGAGATTCTACCACGTCAACATTCAACATCTCTACTTCCAACCACTGTGAGGGTATAATCATCAGCTACATAAATTTTATGTTCTAGAGCTCCACATAAGGAAGAGAACAAACACATCTTCTTCAAGATCAAGCGGACAACTAACACATCTTCTTCAAGGTGCTTGAACTTTTCTTCCAAATACTTTGTCTTATTCCAACAGGTTTTCTCCACATGTCCCACCTTTCCATAATAGTGATAGGTTTCTTCTTTTGATTCTTCTTGGTTGAAGCTGACTTTCCATTTTTTCATTTAGTGGGTTGGTCGATATACTCCTATCATTTATTCAGGGTGTTTGGTCGACCTCATTCTTTAAAATTTTGCTTGACATTACCTTTAAGCAACTGATCCTGGTGTCTTCTAAGCTTCCCTTCATCAAGCATATTTTTTTGATCCTATAAATCACAACAAGTATGAAATGGAATGTCGTTACTGTCTTCCTTGCATGACATCCAACTGGCATGAAATGAGAAGCAAAACACATCATAGGGTGTCTTCATATTCACCATGACCAGTTCAATGAGCTATCCACCCTTCAATGAGTCGGTTGATCAAGCGGACAACTGACACATCTTCTTCAAGATGCTTGACCTTTTCTTCCAAATCCTTTGCCTTATTCTAGCAGGTTTTCTCCACATGTCCCACCTTTCCACAATAGTGATAGGTTTTCTTCTTTTGATTATTCTTGGTTGAAGCCGACTTGTCATTGTTTCCTTTAGTAGGTTGGTCAATATACTCCTATCATTTATTCAGGGTGTTTGGTCGACCTCATTCTTTAAAATTTTGCTTGACCTTGCCTTTAAGCAAGTGATCCAGGTGTCTACTAAGCTTCCCTTCATCAAGCATATTTTGTTGATCCTTGATTAATAAATCACAGAAAGTATCAAAGGGAATGTTGCTACTATCTTCCTTGCATGACATTCAGCTGGTGTGAAATGAGGAGCAAAACACATCATAGGGTGTCTTCATATTCATCAAGATCAGTTCAATGAGCTATCCACCCTTCTTTGGAAAACGTTTCCCACATTCGCCCAATTTCAAGTATAGATCTTTGATACAATCCAAATAGTTCTCAATCCTTTCAAAGGAACAAGGTTCTAGAGAGATCAACTCTTTCTCTACCTGGATTACTTGACTTTCATTAACCTTATCAAACAACGACTTCAACTTATTCTAGACAACATGACGACAATCGATCCCACTTGTGTGAACGTGAATCTCCCTTAAAATGTAGGTCGCGATGACCCCAAAAACCTCATCATTCTTTCCATCGATGACAAACTTAGCCTACTCATCCATTGGATCTAGAATAACAGTCTTGGTATATTGCCAAAGTCCCTTGGTCTTCAACAATGTTTCCATATCTCGCACCCAGATTGCATAGTTATGGTCATTCAAAATAATAACTTCTATCTTGGAAGCCATCCTTATGATATATTATAGATTTGATCCAAGTTCAAAAAGTATCCATTAAAAAATATTTAGCCCAGAGTTGATCAACACTAGATACGACTCAACACGATTTGTGGACAATAGGCTAGGTCAAAACGAATAGCTCTGATACCATGTTGGGAAAACCCTTTGAACAACTATACAGATAGTAGAAAATAGTAGAAGGGATAAATATATTCCAAGAACGGAGGTGGTGTTGAAATACACCGTTTACAACACTTAAGCACAACACATTATGTTCAGGATATCACAATGCATTATCACACTACAATTTTCCATATTAATTCATTATGTCAATACAATCCATAAGGTCGTTCCTTATATTCTTCATATCTAACAAACTTCCTTGACTTGAGGGAGAACTGGTCCACAAGTAAGGATCATCATTTCTAACCGTTTCCTGAAAGATCACAACATTTCCTAGATTAGTCGATTGTTCTAGTTGTTTTGACCATCCATTTGACTTCCTTGTCAACCATCCAATCGAGCGATCAATCAACCACTCAGTCGAGCATTTAGTTGATTATTTTGCTCATTGACTATTGACTTTGAATTGACTATCTCCAGAAGATCCAAAGGTGTGATGAACTTGCATAAACCTTGGTTCCAACATGTTGTGGGGCACAAAATGAACAAGTTTGGAAAGGCGATCAACCACAACCATGATTACAAACTTATTTCCAAATTTTGGTAACCACTCTATGAAATCCATATAAATGTCAATCCATAGTACATTTGGAATTGGAAGTGGTTGAAGTTCACCTGGAGGTTTCACTGGCTCACCTTTATTTCTTTGGTAAGAGTCATATTATACCACAAGTGTGTAGATGTCTTTCTTCATGCCTTCCAAAAACAATGATCATTTGATCCATTCATATGTTTTTATGAAATCCTAAATGACTGACTGTGGGGGATGAATGTAGCTTAGATGACGCTCATGATTTCAATGTTGACTTCATGTGAAAATGCAAATGTCCCTTATAACGAAGCTTATCATTGTGCTAAGAGTAGCTTGGACATGCACAGGCTTTCTATTGAAGTTACTTGATCATGGCAGCAAGCGTGGGATCTATCGACCATTCTTTACAAACATCAATAAACCAATCTACTATGATGTAGGAGAGGGAAAAGATGGACCATTCTTCTTCAAACTATTGAGAGAGAGCATATGCTACCGCATTCTCCTTACCCTTTCGGTAAATTATCTCATAGTCACATCCCAACATTTTGGTGACTCATTTTTGTTGCCCAGGGGAGGAAGTTCTTTGCTCTAGAAAGTATTTTAGGTTGAAATGATAAATTTTGATATGGAAAATTTGCCATGTTGGTGTGGATGTTAGATGTAAACAACATGCAATATGGCCATCATCTATTTTTTCATAAGTTGATTTTCCTAGGTGTCGCTGACAAAGTTATTTCCTAGTAAAATTCAATGGGTTTTCTTCTTGCACGAGGACTGTTATGATGCCTTTACTCGAGGTATCACATTCCAAGCCAATGTTTTTTTTCTTTTCTTTTCTTTTAATTTGGGCAAAGCAAGTAATATAGAGGTATTCATAACCTAATTTAATCCCTAGTAATCATTTTTTGCCACATCATTCCAATTGAAAACATTTTTTTAGCAAAGATGTGAGTGGAGCTGCAGTCTTACCATAGTTCCAGATGAACTTTCTATAATAACCAGTGAGATCAAGAAAACCTAAGAGGCTTTTAAGAGTTTTAGGATGAGGCCAATCCTTCTTTGATTCAATTTTATTTATATCCACACATACACCCTCTTCACTAACAATATGGTCCAAATATACCACTTTAGAGATAACAAAGGCACATTTGGATCTTTTAAGAAAGCGTTGATGATCCTAAAGTAGTTGTAAGACCCAATCCACATGGGCTAGATGGGCTTGCCAAGTTTTATTGTAGGTCAAGATGTCATAAAAAAAGATGATAACATAATTATGTAGAAGTGTTTAAATATTATGTTCATCAGACTTTGGAAGTGGAGGGTCCATTGCAAAGGAAAAGGGCACCAATAAGAACTCATAATGGTCTTCATGAGTGAAAAAGTGGTTTTGGGAATATCCTCCTCCTTCATGCATTAATAATGATAGCTTGAGCGAAGATCAAGTTTGATGAAGAATTGAGCACCCTTGAGATCATCTAGAAGGTCATCAATGATAGGAATGGGAAACTTATACTTGACAGTCAACTTGTTCAAAGCACGCAAGTCAAGATACATGTGCCAAGTAGCTTCTTTCTCGAGGACCATAACAATCAGGGAATAATAAGGGTTGGTATTGGGGCTATAAACTACTGAATGATATTTTCAATTTCATTTTTTGGGCACATGGATGGTGATCAGGGTGTATGTTGGGTGGGAGGCTACCAGGTATGAGTGGAATGGAAGGATCATGCTCACCACAGGAAGGCAACATTCATTTAGGAATGTCAAAGATGGTTTGGTGTTTGTCCAAGACTAACTGTATGTCATAAGGAATGGGTTGAGAAGGGGTCTCAAAATATTGAATGGCATTGAATTAATCCATAATGCTTGAATGACCCTTTTCAAGAAGATTTTCCATATGGTGTGAGCTAATAATCTCTGGAGATATGATTGTAAGTCCTTTAAGAGTGTAGTTATGCCTTACCTGTTGAAAAATCATGTATAAGGAACCAAAATATATGGTGATAGGGACTAATGTTTGTAACCATTCAACACCAAAGAAAATATCACAACCACCCATTTCAATAGAAAATATGTGGATTTTGAGGGAATAATCACCCATTTGAAGCTATGCATTTTCACAATGACCCTCACATATCATAGCTCCTCCATTTGCAATCATGGTTTGGAAGTTGTTCATAGCATGGATATAACAATGTGTTTCTTATCTACTCGATGATGAATAAATTTACACATTCTACCACTTCCAATTAAGATGATGACCTTGTGATGTTTGAGGTAGCCAATCAATTTGAGGATTGGGGAGTATAAAGAGCAGTTAAGCCATGCAAAGAGATATGGGATTCTTCCTGTGATATATTAGCCTAGGGAATGTTATACATAGGTGGACAAGGGACCTCATGATTGCTAGCATCAACTTCCTCGTCAGAAATATCCTCTCACTAAATGGCCATAAAGACTTTCTGGTACTTACATTTATGGCTAGGGGAATGTTTCTCATCATAGTTGTAGCAGAGACAATTGCGTTGGTGCTTCCACATTTGAACTTGGGTTAAATTTTAAATCTTGAGAGGTGGAGAGGGTGGGGAGGTATTAATGGAAGGGAAGGTAGGTGGTCAGGGATGGGGAATAAATGGGGCTTTTTATATTTGAGAAGACATCACCTTTTGGGATTCTCTATCTCTTTGAGTGGCATCCAACCAAATAGTAGGACAAGCCATTAAGACTTGTACACATATCTCTTCTCTCAATCTACTGATGAAACATTCCTCATAAAAAGTATATGACATGCCTTCGATGCATATGGTTAGTTATTCAAAAGATGAGATGGAATCTTCAACTGTGCCTAATTTTTTGACCTTGGACAATTGCCCCAAATACCGAGTCTCTCTTTCAAAACATTCATAAAGAGTTGCAACAAATTGTGTCTAAGCAATATAACCCTTGTAGGATTTGTTGTGCCATTACCACCATGGCTAACATTCAGAATCTAAATATAAGACAACCACTCAAATTTTCATCATATCATTTGTGATGGCATGTAAGGAAAAGTAATGTTCCATCCGGGTGACCCATTATGTGGGGTTGGACCCATCGAATTTGCTAAGATCGAATTTAGGAAGTTAGAGCCACATTTGAGTCATTGGATCATGGACAAGTGGAGTGGAGTGAGACCCATTAGGATGTTAGACTATAAGTCCCTAGATAATGACACAGTCCTAGATAACCTCTCATGTGAGTTGTTATTCTTATCACTTTATGAGTTGTCATACCTATCCACTTTATGACTATGATCCATGTACTATACCATCACTGGTATGAAGATAAATTTTGAGAATGGGTAAATCCTTTTCCATAATTTTTTTTCTATTTTGTCTGCTTGCTCTATAGTTTAACATGGTATTAGAGCCATGCTAAGGGGATGTTGATAATATTAGAGTTTCTTTGGTCTGAAGGACCCGATGTCTCCATGGTAGTTTTCCATGGGAGATTCAAAATCATAAATCTATGAGAGTTTGATATGTGAGCTGATGATAGTTTGTTTTCTATATGAAGGCATGGTGTTGGAAGAGAAGATATAAACCTCAAAGAAAGAAAGAGTGGATTAAAGAGATTCGAAAAATAAAATCAAAAGAAAATATAATTATATAAAAAAAATTCATGAGTTGATTGTGAATAGAGTTCTTGGTTTACATTTTGTAATTTTTAAGAAGAGAACTTTCAAGATTAGTCTTTGTTTTTGTAAACTATTATATTATTGTATAAATCTTGCAATTTGGTAGATCTCTAGTTTGAGGTCGATATGTTATAGATCCAAGCAGTGTTGAAGTAGATGAGATCTAAATCGAAGTAGTGAAAGAATAGATCTCTAAAGGCACCAAAGCTAAATCTAGCACATCAATGCTTCCGGAGGATTTACAATGCTTCTAGAGGATTTATCTAGTTTTCTAAATCTTGAGTTATGATCAAAGCAATCACAACTCTCAAACTCCCCAAATCTCATAGTCAACTTTGAGATCTCTTGTTTTCACTCCCAACTATTTGTCCTTGAAATCATGCTCCTTTCTTCCCAATTTCATGAATATGGCGTGTTTACCAAGATTATGATTAATGAAGCTATCTAGGTTATTAGAAAAGCCTCAAATGATGAAATTGCTTGCCTCGTGGAGGTTTTCCTTAATTCAACCTTCTTTTGCTTTCATAGTGAAATATATGAACAAACAAAGGGGGTCTCAATGGGATCGCCTCTCTCACCAGTGGTTGCTAACCTCTTTATGGAACATTTTGAGACAAAGGAGAATGATTCATTTCCTCACAAACCAAATTGGTGGCTTAGATGTGTAGATGATGTATTTAGTGATTGGATACATGGTGAAGACAGTTTGGGAGAGTTCTTGAATGATGTCAACAACCAATCCGAAAGCATTAAGTTCACTTTAGAGAAAGAAGTAGATATGAATTTCCTCCCCTTCCTGGATGTACTCACCACAAGAAAACAAGATGGTTCTATGGCTCATCAAGTATATTGGAAGAAAACTCACATAGATAGGTACCTTCACACGGATTCCCATCATAACCCTACACAAAAAATTAGAATAATCAATAATTTAGAAACTCAGGCTCTAAGAGTTTCAGACATGGACCATCTAGAGGAATAATTTGATCATCTTAGGAAATCCCTAATGATAATGGATATAAATAAGAGCCAATCAATAGTGCTATTCACAAAGTACAAAGTAACAAAACTAGGGTTCAAAACAATGATAACGACTTTTTGCAGACCACTCTTCCTTATATCCAAGGTACTACAAATAAGATACCCAAAATATTAAGAAAGATGAACATAAAGGTTTCGTTCTCTCCTCCAAAATCCCTCATAAATATGTTGGACTTATCTAAATATACCATTGGGATGAAACTACATAAATGTGTCCGTGCAATACCATGTCCTTATGGAAAAACATACATCGGAGAAACTGGTCGCTCAATTGCAATTAGGTTAAGAGAGCATAGTGCAGATATATGAGATGAAAGAGTAAAAAATTCTGCCATTGCAGAGCACTCTCACACAACCAATCACCACATATGCCTTGAGGATTCAAATTTTTTAGCAACAATCCCACAGTACTACAAAAGCAAAGTTCGAGAAGCCGTAGAAATTGAAAAATGTGTTAACTGTTGATGTATATGTAACTTCGGAATGTATTTCACCTATGTATTTCATCTATGTATATTGTACTCCTATAGAGATGTTATTATTCCTCTATACGGAAGTGTCGTCATTTGTATTGACAAGTGTCGCAAGTGTTGTAACTTGCCGATGGGTTATTAGACCACCTTGATGGGGTCGACCCTGTATGAGTCATGTGGGTAAATGGGTTATTAGACCACCAAGTGTGGGGTCGGCCTGGATTAATGTAACCATGGGTTATTAGGCTAAGTTAGACAAGTCGGCCCCACTGGTTTATTGGGCAAGACAGGACAAGTATAAATAGAGATCGGGAGATCTCTATTTGATCATCTCATTACTCACTCTTCCATCACACGGAAAGTGGAGCACATGTGAGGAGGAGGATCATCTGCTAGGAGAAGACTATCTCTTGTACTTTGGTTGTATCATTTCTCTTTCTATCTCTGAGGAAGTTGCGGGGTTTTTCACCTTCTTGGTTTTCCCTGGTGAAACTCTGTGTCTCTTGTGTGCTTGCATAATTGTGTCCATGATTGATATGTTGTACATGTTATTCTCTCGGTTAATATCTTATATCAGATTGAAAATTCTGAAAAAATTAACATGGTATCAGAGCTAGCCTGAAAGAAGGCATGGTATGGCATGTATGACACTTGTTGCACTTGCGATGTTAGGGCTTGATATAGAAAAAACCAGTCATTGTAGCACTTTCACCATAAATCCATTTTGGAGAAGTTTCAGGATCTGAAAAGTTTACAGGTCGAAGATAAGATCCCAATGTAACTTGTGTCAGAAGCAAAACTTCTAATTCATTGTACTTTATGATCTGTACAATCTAGGGTTTCTGCCTCTTCCAAATCTCAGTCATAAACAGGTGACGTAGGAAAAAAGGTCACAACTTGGGCTAGGAATCTCTAAATGAAATTTAGTAAAAGTTGACAGGTAGGGCACGGACTCTACTTTCACAGGCCGAAGGTTTAGAGGCTGAAAGTGAACCAGTGACACGTGGCACTCCGTACAAGTTCGCTTTCCTGTTTTATCCCATAAACAGGTTACGTTGCGACACTTGGAATAACTCTCTCTCAGAGAATCCAATTGAGGTAAGACTCATGGGGTTGGAAAGATAACAGGTCAGGCTACCACAGGCTAAAGCTTCATACCCCGTGGATTCGTAATTTCTGATTTACACCAGAAACAATCAGGTGCATATTTTTGTCAAAACAAAATTATTTTTGAGCACCTTCATTCACGGCTTCGGGAATTTAGGGTTTTGGAGAAAGTTGGAATTTTTGTAATCGGAGACCACGACTGGATGCTACTCATCAAAATCGAAATTCAGAGCCCAAGATTGAATTTTTTGGTTGGGCAGAAGGCCGGGCTTGATCAAACCCTAGTTCGGTACCTTGATCGGAAAGGTGGAAAATTGGGGCTTCTGCAAAAATTGGAATTTTTGAAATCTGTGACCACGGCTGGAAGCTCCTCAGAAAAATCAAATTTTAGAGCTTTGGATTGAACCTTTTGGTTGGGTGAAGCTCCGAGAAACTCAAACCCTAATTCAGGGTCCTCCCTAGTGAATCTGAAAGATTGAAATGCAATTTTGAGGGATGAAACTTTGCAGTTTTCAAATTTTGAGTATACCAGGTTGATTAACTCAGAAAGGCGCATCCTTCTATCCTTTCAGACGTTTGAAATTCAAACTTTGAATTTTTAGGGTTTCTCTAACAAACCCTAATCTAGCTTCAGATCCAGTCTTTGCAAATCAAGTGGATTGGGTTAATACTAGAAGAGAATGGATTGATTACCTACATAAGTGAAGAAGTCCCTATTTTAGAAGGAGATGAGGCTAAGGCCTTACATAAGAAGATTACAAGCAATCTTGACAGGTATGACTTATAGGTATGTTTCAAAAATTTGTTCATGATTAAGTTTACGATATGTTTGTCTTCATATTATTACATTAGTACAATCTTGATTAATTTTTGACTTGTCGTATCACCTTAATAAAATTATGAATGCATGATAGAAGATATTCATTGATTAGGGTTTTGACACTTATGATTGTACTAATGCATTATGGTGTTGTATGAGGTTGATGTTGTCTGCTAACATGAAAGGTACATCAAGAAAGACAAATCATGTTCTAGTTCAAGAACATATGACCATGGAGACATGAAGACAAAGATTCATCCATTATCATGGATCACATAGAAGATCTACTTACGAGGTATGTATAACTTGGTTCTATAATGGTTAACTTATGAGATATGCAGGTTACTAGCACAAGTCATTGAAGAACAAGAAGACATAATGTGGGTATGTTAGACATAGCTAGCTAACATGCTAATCCAGGTATGTTTTTCCTATATCAAGTTAAAATCCTACCTTGTGTTAGGATATCTTATATAAGTATACTTGGCATGATTGATTATGATTATTCATGAAGTTATAGGTTTGAGTAATCATGGGTTTAGGCATATTATGTTTCTTAATTTAATTGATGATATGACTAACCAGAAGATTCCTATATAAACCTTGAATACTAATGTTTATTATCTGTGTTTAAAATGATCATTACAATACATGTTTAAGACTATTGTGTTTCTGATAGTATTGAGATTATACTAATAAATGTATGATTATGTCTGAGATCTCGAGGATATCACAATAATGATACTTGTAAGCATGCTTAGTGATCGAGGATGGATATAAGTTCAAGGACAGGTAATCCAGGAAGCAAAGACACTCCAGTAGTTTTTGCAAGGATGCAGATATTCAGAGGGAGTTGACCACTTCTCACAATCCACATTAGAATGGAGTTGCAGAAAGGAAGCAAAGACTGAGAGGGAGTCAACCCAACAAACAAACAAAGATAAGTATTTGAATTATCATTTTTTGCATATTTGATTGTTTAAATAATACTGTTCAATGATGTATATACTGATGTTCCTAGAGTTAGTCTGTGTATTTTGGCATATTCGAATAATTGCATTAATGAACAACATACTACTAATATGCATGTAATGGGTAAGTGGCCTATGGCACTGTACAACATTCCATTGCTACTTATCTAGAATGAAACCTCTTTGCTGACATGTTGGGAGTAGTGCAAACTCTTAACAATGTTCTGGTAGAGATTGGAAGGCATCTAGAAAGTTACAGGATATGGATGAATGTTATATTGAAGCATTGGCTAAAATAATTGCATGACTGTATGACATATTTCTTTATGTGTAAGAATTTGTTCTGAAAACTATGAGATATTTCTAATCATGCAATTTAACTTGTTTTGTAGGAAAGATCGTATACCATCACCTACAAAAGAAGGACTACAACATTTGTTCCAGCAACAAAGATATATATTGAAGATATTGAAGTTCCCAGGATCTGGGATGAAGTAATGGAAGAATGCCATGATTTGTCGATCATGAAGAATGATGTTTGGGATGTGGTCCCATACCAGAAGGGAAGTCTGTCGTATAAGATCAAGCATGCTGCAGGTGGCAGCATAGAGACTTTTGCTCCTGTAGCCAGATCCACTTCCATCAGATCAATACTTGCTCTGGCTGTAGTGATGAAGTGGAAAATACACCAGATGGATTTCAAGACAACCTTCTTGAATGGTGTAGTCGAAGAGGAAGTGTATGTGGAGCAGCCACTTGGTTTTGAGACACATGACGAGAAGTCATATATGTGCAGAACTTGGTATGGTAACATAGACAACTTTCTGTCTAGTTTGGGCTTTACCAAGAGTAAAGCGGATTCCAACCTTTACTACAAGGTTGAGGAAGGCAATCCAGTGATACTACTTTTGTATGTGGATGACCTGTTTGTTACAGGTGAGGATAGATTGATTTCCGACATGCAACGGAAGCTTGCTGCCAAGTTCAAGATGAAGAACTTGGAGATGATGCACTACTTTCTAGGCATGGAGGTGTGGCAGAGTGCAGATGGAATCTTCCTTGGACAAGGGAAGTATGCAGTAGAGATCCTGAAGAGGTTCGGGATGATGGACTGCAAGGACATGGCCACATTTATGGCATCGAACTTGAATCTTCTGTGTGATGCTTCATCTGATCCGGTTGATGTCACTGTGTATCGTCAGATGATTAGGTCCTTGATGTACCTGACGAACACGAGACCAGATATTTGCTTTGCGGTGAACACATTGAGTTAGTTTTTGACGGATCCCAGAGGTGTTCACCTGGTTGCTGTAAAGCATATTCTGAGGTATCTGAAGGGTACAATTGACTATGGGCTCAAGTATGATGCGAATCAAAAGTTTAACCTACAGGGTTATGTTGATTCGGACTGGGCAGGCAGTGCTGTAGATAGGAAGAGCACTTATGGGTGTTGCTTCAGTATGGGATCAAGTGTGATCTCTTGGTTTAGCAGGAAGCAGTCCTGCGTAGCACTGAGTACAGCCGAGGCAGAGTATGTTACAGCTTGTTCGGATAGTTTTGTGGCAGTACGGCTCCGGAAGCTACTGTCTGAGTTATTTGATCTCCCGCTGGAGGCTACTGGTATCTTTTGTGACAACTAGAGTTGTGTGAAGCTATCTGAGAACCCGATGTTCCACGACAGGTCGAAGCACATTGAGATCAAATATCACTATATCAGGGATATGGTGCAGAGAAGAGCAGTGAAGCTCCTGTATGTTGCGACGGATGAGCAGGTTGCAGATGTGTTGACGAAACTACTAGCCAGAGTGAAGTTTGAGTACTTCAGAGAGAGGCTTGGTGTTCTTCAGATTGACGACACTTCGAGGAAGAAGTGATGGACACACTTGCAGGAGCCATTCCAAGCACGGTGATAGGAGGATCCTTCCCATGGTTGTGGATGTAAGCGTTGGATGATGAGAATCAGGACGATGCTCCAGTTACTGCTCTGTATATGCATCATGTTGGATGCTTGATATATTTGAATATGCATCATGTTGGATGCTTGATATATTTGTATATGCATCATGTTGGATGCTTGATATATTTGAATATGCATCATGTTGGATGCTTGATATGATCAGGTGGATCATGTATTTATGTACCAGGTGGATACATTGTATGATTAGGTGGATCATGTATTTTTTGTATATATATCACGTGGATGCATTGTATGATCAGGTAGATCATGTACTTATGTATGTATCAGGTGGATGCATTGTATGATCAGGTAGATCATGTACTTATGTATGTATTAGGTGGATGCATTGTATGATCAGGTAGATCATGTACTTATGTATGTATCAGGTGGATCGTGTACTTATGTATGATCAGGTAGATGATGTACTGATGTATGTATCAGGAGGATGCACTGTATGATCAGGTAGATACTTTGTATGCATCAGATGGTGATCAGGATGATCACATATGACGAGCTTTAGGATGTTGCTCTAGATGATGGTGATCAGGATGATGCTATGATGGTGATCAGGATGATCATAGATGACGAGCTTCGAGATGTTGCTCCAGATGATATGCATCAGGTTGATGCTATGATGATGATCAGGTTGATCATATGATGATGTACATCAGGATGATGTATGGTGAGTATCAGGTTGATGCTCTGTGGCCGTGGACAGGTTGTGCACGTAGCATAGAAAAGACCCTTTAAAATCTGGACATGTGGAGCGGTGTGCTCGTAACATCCTGGGATGCTCTATCGAGATCCAGACAGGTAGAGCGGTGTGCTCGTAACATCTTGGGATGATCTGAGTAGGTTTTGCGACAGGAAGCATAGAAAAGACCCTTTAAAATCCAGACAGGTAGAGTGGTGTGTTCGTAACATCCTGGGATGCTCTATCGAGATCCAGACAGGTAGAGCAGTGTGCTTGTAACATCCTGGGATGCTCTGAGTAGGTTTTGCATAGAAAAGATCCATTAAAATATGGACAGGTAGAGCGGTGTGCTCGTAACATCCTGGGGTGCTCTATCGAGATCCAAACAGGTAGAGCGGTGTGCTCGTAACATCCTAGGATGCTCTGACTAGGTTTTGCGAAAGTTCACATAGAAAAGATCCTTTAAAATATGGACAGGTAGAGCGATGTGCTCGTAATAGCCTGGGATGCTCTATCGAGATCCAGACAGGTAGAGCGATGTGCTCGTAATATCCTGGTATGCTCTGAGTAGGTTTTGTGAAGGTCAACATGTAAAAGATCCTCGAACATCCGATAGGTTGAGCAGTAAGTTCGTAATTAGTCCTGGGATGCTCTTTCGAGGTTTTGTTGATGCACGTAATCAGTCCTGAGTATTCCATAGTATGGCTAGTGATGATGAAGACCTACAGGTGGTGGGCCTACATCCAGTATGAAAAAGGACTGGCTCTATAGAACTTCCTATGACGAGTAGATTGGAGATTGATTGAGATAACAGCAGTGACGATGATCCAGTGATGATGATCCAGAGAAGAAGACTTGTGCTAGCAGATCTGTGTCGAGAAATACCTTCCTAGTTAAGAGGGAGTATTGATGTATATGTAACTTCGGAATGTATTTCATCTATGTATATTGTACTCCTATAGAGATGTTATTATTCCTCTATACGGAAGTGTCGTCGTTTGTATTGACAAGTGTTGCAAGTGTTGTAACTTTTCGATGGGTTATTAGACCACCTTGATGGGGTCGGCTCTGTATGAGTCATGTGGGTAAATGGGTTATTAGACCACCAAGTGTGGGGTCGACCCAGATTAATGTAACCATGGGTTATTAGTCTAAGTTAGACAAGTCGACCCCACTGGTTTATTGGGCAGGACAGGACAAGTATAAATAGAGATCGAGAGATCTCTATTTGATCATCTCATTACTCACTCTTCCATCACTCAAAAAGTGGCGCACATGTGAGGAGGAGGATCAGCTGCTAGGAGAAGACTATCTCTTGTACTTTGGTTGTATCATTTCTCTTTCTATCTTTGAGGAAGTTGCGGGGTTTTTCACCTTCTTGGTTTTCCCCGGTGAAACTCTGTGTCTCTTGTGTGCTTGCATTATTGTGTCCATGATTGATATGTTGTAGATATGCTGTACATGTTATTCTCTCAGTTAAGATCTTAGATCAAATTGAAAATTCTAAAAAATTAACATTAACAACATCAACTGTGATGATGGTTTAAAGCTAAAAGAAGCATGTAGACCTGTTATACATCTACTCTAAAATAATGACAATAACCCATCCTTTTCTTAATTTAATTTTAATGATTGGGTCAACCCTTGTCATTGAATAGATTATTAAGTGGATCAATGATTATTTATATCTCATATCCACTTGTTGAGGAAGATCATGAGCTCCTTGAGCCTCTCCTGACGATGAGCCTACTTTTGGGTTCAAAACTGGTTGCGAAACAAACTCCATAATGTATATTTACTCCATTCTAAGCGACCTATGAATCCAACTGGATCATCTAAAGCATGATCTAAATCATCCACAATTAGTCTAAGGTGCAAAGGATCCTTAGAACAATGATACAATCGATCTACAAATTAGTGATGCCAAACAACAAGAAGGTTCTGTGAATCTTTCTATTTTGGTCTTTAATGTTGCTTCTTGGACATTTTGTTAACGTAGATTAAGGGAATGTGGCCTCTCTCTCTAGAATCAAGGGTTCGATCCAAGATCTTGACAAGAATCTCCGTAGTAGATTGAAATTAAAGCCTACACACTCAACTGGAGAAAATGGAAAGACAATGACACATGTGGCCTAGAGATGCGTCTTAAAAGAGGAAGGAGAGAATATATGGCAGCCATTTTTCACAGACAGTCCACACACAATTGGAATTGCACTTGAAACTATGAGAAGGTAATCTTTAATTGTTTTATAAGTCTTTGGAAAGTAGTAAGTATTTCATTGCTTTATATTTGAACTTGATGATTTATGTGAAAAGGAAAAGAGGTACCGTGAGTTGCTCAATAAGTTGTGTGATGCATTGTTATGCTAGGAATTTGTTGCCTCAATGGCATAAAATTGGTCAATGGGTAATATTATTACCAAGAATATATATTTTTCTCAATGCATTGGCTCTAAAGTTGTTTTTTGTAAGGCTTGTACCCATGAAGTTATGAACCAGTGAACTTACGCAAGGAGTGCCTTAACAGTACACCCATTCACCGTCTATTCTACGCCCCGTGGGCACATTGGCTCTAAAGTTGTGCATTATTTCAAATTAAAAATCAACTTGGAGACCTTCAAACAAACAATTTTCTTGAAAATTACAAGGGCAATTTGAAAACCATAAAAGGTTTAATTTGTATTTGCTTGTAACAAGACCTGGTTGAAGATGAATTTGACATAATGCATTATGGTCTATGATTGAGACATGAATACAATTGAAGACCTTGTATTAAGTTCTTTTCCAAGCCAAGTCATATGACTATTGTGATTGAACTAACATTGCAATCATTGCAAAATAGATATAATAATAAAATTATATTTTGTCTCATGTCCTATACCTATCTTGAAATTTGAATAAGGGGGTCTCGGGATGCTTGTACTTGTATGCGATTGTGCATGATTTTTTGATGGATGTGTCGTGTCTAGTTCATGACACACATTTAAATTGGCAAAAAAACACCACTGATTTGAAGTAAACAAGCATAAAATACTTGAAAGTTCAAAATGCAAAATGGTGTCGGGTATAAGGATCATCACATAATCACTTATGTATGGTTTCAAATCAAATTGTAAATTCTATTTGAATCAATAGCTTAGTGAGTGATTGAAATTGAAGCATGAGTTTGATTCATTGAGTGGCTAAATTGACAATCTATTGTAAAATTGAGCTGCCCGAAATTTGAATAAGGCAGTTAAGTAGTCATCAAGATAAAAAATCATTGTAATCACAACTTTGGGGTGCATGATTGGTAGAACTCAACACCCTGAGTTTGAACATAAGAACAAGCGAGCGTGAACAAATCAAAGCAAGCGAGCGTGACATAGATGTGCAATCAATTGAGTTCAAAGAGAGCATGAAAATAGAAAAAAAATGGGTAAAGGTGGAAAGTGTTTGCAAATCGCAAATAAAAAATAAAGAATTATAGGTCTCATTGCATGTATTAGATAACTAGGTTGTTGATCTTCACAAACAGATTGATCTCAAGGATAAATTGATTGAAGCACTCCAACTAATGTTAATTGAACATGAGCCATAAATGGTAAGAATTCATATAGTTGATGCAATTTGTGACACACATGATCTAATGCAAACAATTGATGCTTCGTATTATACAAGTGACTTAGTACAACTAGGTATTGCAAATGGAAAACATGATATGATTAAGGATTCCTTAACTAGTCACGAGAAGGAATCATTCAGTGAATTAACAAGTTTTGAGGATGAGTCACAAGTAGAAGCACAAAGTGACAACAACAACAATGAATTTGAATTTGAAGAAAACATTAATGAAGGACATCATCAAGTACAACATGATATTTCCAAAATGATTATCAGACCTTGGGAATAATTACTATGCAACAAAAATCGATATGGCTTAGGATATGAAAAAGACAACATATTTCATATTCCAAATTACTCCAAACCAATTCAATTTGTGAGTGCAAGATCTCTTGATGAAAATTTGAAGGCTCCATAAGCTAGTAAAGAAGTTATTCAAGTAGTTTACAACAAACATATGGAAGAAATCCTTGAATGCCAACCTTGTCATAGAGTTGGTCATTTGGAGACATCATGTTTTGATCTCCATCCTTGTCTTCATTGCGGGAGGAAAGATCACCATTCAAACAAATGTAGAAAGAAGAAGAAGGATAAAAATAAAACAATTCACCATGAATGGATAAATTCTTAGATATGGAATCAAGAAGTGAATAAGTTGAATAAGTCTTACTGTATAGTTCAAACATAGGTAAAGACACATTTGAATGGTCAATTTACAAAAAAAAATATTTCAATCAATTATTGCAGAAGATGATTTTGGACATGCCTATGGTCCGTTCTAAATCGACACTCCATTGTACCTTAAGATGAGGAAGTACAAAAAGGATTGAATAAACAAGACCAAGTGAAAAGCTTAGTGGTCAACCAATACCACCACATTGATGAAGTGAAAAAGGTTTGTGGTCAACCAAAACCACCACATCTAGTCACCTACATGGCATAAAAATACAGTTATTGAAGAAGAATCCAAAGCTCAAGCTTGGATCCCTTCCACATTCTTCTGACCTTGTACCTGATAGGGGGAAAATATTATTAATGGTAGTTAGGATTCAAGATTCAAAGTCCTATCAATCAATAATTCAATTAGACAATTTGTCACCAACTAATCTACAAATCAAATCAGGGCAATTCAACATGGCATTTGAGCTTCTCTTTAAATCATCTTCAAATCATCAAATCATTATTTGGGAATTCCAACATGTAAACTGATCTCCTCAGCAGACTATTCAACTATTTATGGGATGTTTGACACCTAATTGTGTCTAAATTTGGAAGGCGTGTGATCATCCTATTTTTTCATTGATAGCTAAATGATGATCCTATTTGATCACCAAATTAACAAAAGATGTCAGCTTCTTCTAGAAAAATCAGGGAATATTCAAACATGGCAGCTGCCCACTTCCAAAATTTCAGCTCTCATTAAAATTTCAACATCTAAATTGGTGGTTTTTTCGACATATCTTCATCAAAGCTTAGTTCAAAAATTTTAGATTGAAGATGAAATCAGTTCTTATTACTTTACTAGTATAATTATTCAGACCTGTGATTAAGGGGGGGGAATGTTAGACTATAAGTCCTTATATGTTCACAAAGTCTTAGATCACCACTCACATGAGTTGTTATTCTTACCACTTTATGAATTTTCATACGTATCCACTAATGTGTTGTCAGCGAGATCTAAATATAGAGGTGACTATGATCCATGTACTATATAATACCATCATTGGTATGGAGATAAATGTTGAGAATGGCTAAAGACTTTTCCACCATTTTTGTCTCTTTGGTTTCTTGATCTATAGTTTAACATAGGATTGGATGATTCATCCCCTTCCTTTTGGGGAGGTTGGTTTGGTTTATGGTATTTCGAATATTATGAAGGAAAGAGTGTCATGAAGTGGGTTATTTGGTTAAAACGTGACTCCAATTTGGTAATCTTGCCACATATGTCATCATGGTTTTGCTAAGTAGAGGAGTGGTTGTGCTCTAACTTGTTTTGTAGCTCATCATATAGTGTTTCTAGGTAAGAAAATTCGTGAGACAACTCATCTCCTCGAGTGTGTTCCATGAGAAAAATGGGTCCATAAAAAAGCGCATGGAAGAGTGGTACCAATGCGATCATCTCGATGTAAGGATTCTATTGAGATGGGTTGGAAATAAGGGTCTAATGATGTGGGTCCAGAGGAAGGGTTGTGGGAGATTGGTACTACTACAATTAGCACAACACATAGATTATGGTGAGATATGTGTGAAATAAGGATGTTATTCAGTCACATAATTGTCATGTTTTCACATCCTTTTCCCCTTCTTTTTAATCCTATTTCGCTTTCTCATAACCCTATATTAAGTCCATTTTATTGCTTTACGCGGGATTAGATTGAAGATTTTCCAATGTATATCTTTTATTACTTTATGTGGATTTATGATTAAACATTAGAAAAAGAACATGTTTGCATTTATATTTGAAAACCGGGTTAGTTTTCTAGTTGTTATAGGAACATGCAGTTATTATAACTATGCAGTTCCAAATTCGTATGGTAAATTCGAATTTTCTCTTCAACCATTGAAGATTTTCTATGGATTTGGGGTCATCATTCAAGTATCTTGGATCTCTTGATAAGATTTATTAGCAAAGAGCTTGGAGTTATATTTGACTTGCTAATTTTTAGCAAATAGTTGTAACCACATGAAAAATTAGTGGAACTGAATTTATTATTTGTTATTTTAGTTTCAAAGCAATTTCATGTATTAAAGAGAGTGCCTTCTCCATTCTATGGGAGGACTCTTAGAGCACATGTCCAACTTATGATGGAATAGAATCAAACTTCTTGAGATTTTCTTCTATGTAGTTTGTAAATTTATAGATTTGATTTGATTTAATTTTATGATGTTGTAGTTTAATTTGCTACCATGAATTATTAGGAGACAAAGATCACTCCATGAGAAGATGGTGGTCTTTATATGCCTTTATTTGTTTTATGCAATCAAATTTCATAGTTTGTTTTTACATTGATATAGTGTGTTTCTTTTCCCACAACCTCATTTAATTTTTATCATAACTTGCCAACAACGGATTGTTGATTTATGGAAAGAGGGAAATTCCAAAATCATGCAAATAGATTAATTGGTGGTAACAAGGTCCTGGTAGCATGATCAATGCCCAAGTACATGATCATTTCCAAGAGTGGCTGAGTTAGGTTTGATTTGATGTATGTGTTTTCTTTCTGCAAGTTTGTTTGTTACCGCAACGAGATAACTTAGAGTGTTCAAAGTAGATAAATACTACAAATGATCTAATTCTGCACATACTATGTTAGCATTTCACAAGTTTACGCACTCCAGATTGATAATTAAATGTAACATGGTTTAGGCATACAAATGGAATGACATTTTTGGTGCCTTTGCTAGTAAAATGCTGAAAGAATTGGGAAATTCATAGTACATAATTTTAGCAAGTAATTACTTTTTGACTTGGCATTGAAAAGATTGTCAACTATTTTCTTTGAACCAAATTTTTTAAACAAAACATTTTTCTACACACACACACACACACATATCACTAGTAAAAAATGAGAGATAAATGACCAGGCGACAAAAAAATTGGTCACCATAGTTTTTTCAAGGTATAAATGACCAAACTTGAGTGAGCCAACTAAAAATGACCAGAAGAATGACCAATTGGGTCATGGAATAAAATATATGACCATATACCAAGTAACTAAACTAAAAATGACCACATAACAATAACATTAAGAATATGAATTGATCATTTATTTGGTCATTGTTAGTTGTGTCACTTCGACAATGGGAAATTGCAATTTTGACAATGAATTTGTACAGTTTACTAAATTCTAACACTGCAGATGGATTCAGAAGGGGTCTCTGAATCCATCTGCAGTGTTAGAATTTAGTAAATTCTAGACCCCCTCATGGATTCAGTGGGTTATTCCCTCATTAATGTTTCATCAACTGGATCATTGAGCAATACTATTGTTTTCAAATAATATATGACAACGTATCCTTTGTTATTGTAATCATCAAATATGGTTCTACCTCTCCAAAAAGTACGCCAAATTTGTCTATTATCCCCTCTACAACGTCATCCTAGCTGCAATTAGACACCAAATATTTGTTTGTGATATTTCGACTAGCGTCATTATACCCATCAACATACGTCCCCATAGCCATAATTTTGTTATAACCTGCAATATGTATAATGCCAATCGACAGAGTCACATGTCCTTAGCTCCCACAACACCTACCATTGAATGACACAATTTATGTATATTTCATCAATACACACACACACACACACACACAACTAAACATTAATATAATAAATAAACACATATAAATTATAAACCACCTATAAACATAGAGAGAATATAAACGTTAATATAATTCTAAGATATAAACCCATAAATTAAAAACAAAGCAATAAGCAATACATACATGTTGATTAATTGACACGGTTGATATTACACCTACCCATTACAAAACATAATTGTTGTTTCAGAAAGTTTCCATTTTGATTTTACATCGGCCTACCCATTACAAAACATTTTTTTGTGTGGAAAGTTTCCATTTCGTCGTCATCCGGCGCCCCAATTGCGACCACTTGGGGGAATTAATACTATCATGGTTCGATGTGGAAGAGCTGGGTTCGATTCCTCCGACACTACACATAGCGCAATGTAGGAACTTGCACCGACTATGCTGAGCGAAGTTTTTATGGAGTGTCCGTAAATGGAGTTTATTCATTACCAGTGTTTCGGTCATAAAACCATTGATTGGCGTGGAATTTTGGCTTGGTGGGAGGGGAGGGTTTTTGTTTGGGTCGGGAGGCCATTACACGGGTTGAATGTGGTGTGAAACCGGTTGAATGGAGCGTGAAATCGGTTGAATGGGGCATGAAATCAATGTTTAGGGCATTAAATAGCTCACGTCGGTGCAAAAATTGCAGTTGGGGTTTGTCCAATTCACATCTATATATTTTGACTTGTTACAATGGAGAAAAAGGAAGCACTGGACAGAACTTGGAGGATCCTGAAGAGGCATGGGAAGGCTTCTCTAACAATGAAGGCTTCTGTAGTAGCAGAGTTGAAAACTATATCTTCATCCGAGGTTAGCAAATGCCCTGTTTCCTCTCCCCTATCTCATGCGCCTTGGAAGCTGTATTCTCTATGTGCCTTGGGAGCTATATTCTCTATGGATGTGGATATTGGAATGAAATGTTAATTTGGTTGAATTGAAGCTTGATTTTCATAGTTTGTAGGGATATTTTCATAGTTTGTAGTGAAATGAAGCCTAATTTTCACAGCTTGTAGTGAAATGTTATTATGGACTTAATGTTATCTTCCTCTTGATTTTATAAGGTTTTGTGCATTTTTATATTCCTACTCTGCATTCCCATCTTCAAATCTATTTCACATAGTGAGAGGTAAATGTACCCAATGGAAAAGCACTGTGTGGTTGCGGTTGAAATTCTGTTGATAGTGATATTATTTTCCCTCTCAAGGATCACAACCGAACCTCCCCATCCTTCCTAGGCTAATCATCCATCCTATGCGATCAATTTTGTCTCTTCATTCTTGGTCAACAATTATGGCCATGAGAAGCAATAGTCCTTTAGACAGACTTTGGCCCTTCGTTTTTTTTAAAATTTGTGCCTCAGGATATTGCCCAAACATGGTGTCATTTACAAAGGTGTAGAAGAGGAGGCTGAACCTAGGAGAGGGTTTGATATTTTGCTGCCTTAGAGAGTTGAACTTTAGCATGCCAATTTGGGGTTGATCCCTAGCTCACCTCTTCAGGACGGATTTGAATTTTTATTCTAAAAATATCTTGACAATAGTTAGAAATAAAAACAATATGATTTCAAGAAAATAGTTAAGGAAAGATTAGGGAAATCCCCTTGGCATGGAAAAGCAGTAGCCTAGATGAAGGCACAAATTATATTGAGGTGACAGTGGGCAGCAAGCTATGCAAAACACTAAGGGATTCCCCACTTTCACCAGAGTCCTAGAGAGGGGGAGGTCTATTAATTCTAGTGGGTGAGCTACTAGAAGCTCGTTTCTCTCTATAGCTAGGGGGAACATTCAGGGGGAAACAATAGAATAGTGCTCATGGACATCCATGTGGTAGTTATAAATCAATATGCTTGAGAAGAGTTCATTTTAGTAAAGTGGACCAACAAGAAGTCACAACTGATACCTATTGGATGAATAATTAATCCCCACATCAACAAACTATATAGTGCTCTGGTGAAAGAATGAGAGTAGGGAGAATTATTTTTTCCAATTGATCAGCATTATCATCGTCATCATATGATAGAATTGACAAAAAAGGGTCTAGAAAGACATGGTTGGAAAATGAATCCATAATGCCAAGGCCCAACCTTTAATGGCAATACCAAAGCATGCAAGGAAGCCAAATCTTAGGTAATATCCATAGAGAAATACTTTAGACTCAATGACTACCTACCGAAGATGCTAAAATTACATTTACAATATAACTAGTTGAGCATCATTATTGTGGAGACATCACAACAAAGTAAAACAATCAAGGAAAATATTATAGGGGAAAGTTCTAGAAATGCTAGGGGCGTGAATCCTTGAAGACCTCCTTTCATATAGACCCCCATAATGCATGCACACTTTAAACAAGTTTTTATATTTTCCATAAATTTGCATTGGGTTTCTTAGCTATTGTAAATCAGTTTCCCACAGCTCAAGTTTCAAGTTTCAGCTTTTCAACAAAGGCATGCACACACACAAAAAACTTATTAAACAAATCATATAGAAATATATATATATGATGTTGTTGTGGTCATGGTTCAGAGGTGAAGACAGTCACATGTTCCCCCACCAAATTCAATTCCCCGAGAGGCACAAATAGGAAGTCGAGTCCAGGTGCAAGTCCTGGATGCCTTTAACAGAGTCCCCCTTGTCTTGGTAAGCTAGCCAAGAAAAATACCCTGCAAATTTGTTTTTCCCATGAAAACAACCCACTTGTGCTGCCCAAACTCTTTGAGCCATACTTCTTGAGCTTAAAAGAAAGCACTTCCAGAAAAGGAAAAATTCCATATATATGATGCTACTGGGCATACATATTCACTGGCAATTGCCAAAATCAACTAAATCAATACTTTTCCAAGGGTTTGTGTCTTGTTAGAAGTTCCAACATCACATCACCAAAATTATATACATTACTCTTCACAGTATAGATTCCTGACATTGCAAACTAAGGAGCACTGTAACCAAATGATCTTAGCATGTGGGTTGCAACCTGAAAATAAAATAACATGTCCTAGTTGAATATGTTGCCAACATATGCTCAAGAATAGTATAACCCATGGAATAGAGGGATAACATCTTTCATCCAATTAAACAATGTTTACCTAACTTTTAGAACCATAAGATATAAAGAATTCCAGGCCATAGTTAGATAGATGGGGATTGAGTTCATCATCCAAGAGAATATTTGCAGAATTGAAGTTTTGCTGAACTACACAAGTTTGGCAATGTGTAAGGGATATTCAATGCAGCAGGCCATAGTATTTTGCACAGAATATATGAAGGATTTTAGTAATGTCAATTGACGTGTATGGGATGATGAAGAAGAGGAGAGAGTTGCAGGCGAATTATTAGAAGGAAATGGACATCGCTTCAAGCTATCAAATGAGGAAAGAACTGCAATACATGCCTATGTTCTTTAAAACACATCCTCATTCGATAAGTGGTGCAGGTGAAATATTGTTTACATGATTATTTATTTATTTAATTTCATATAAAAGTTAAATTATTATCGTTCTTGTTGATGTAATTGTAACTTCAGAAGATATTCACTTGTATTTTATATTGTTATTATTATTGTATTTTATTTGTACCTCCGATGGAGATGTTTATTCCTCCGGTCGGAGATGTCATTATTACATTTGGTCATGTAAAGTCATTGAGGTAAAGCCTCCTTTGTAAGTCAGGGCATTAGATCCACCTAGAGTCAGTTGTATTAGGGTTATTGAGTCCCCTAGAGAAGTCGGCCCAGCCAGGTTTAGTTGGGGCCGACCTAGCAAGTGAAAGTAAAGTATAAATAGAGAGCAAGGCTCTCTCATTTAGACACACACTCACTCACTCAAGTTCACATAAGTGAGAGAGAGAGGACAAATTCGCATAGGATAAAGAGAGAGGAGCTGCAGAAGACCATCTTTGTTTTGGGGTTTTACTTTTGTGATATTGTATTGGTGACGATTTTATCTCTGAGGAAGTTGCAGGGTTTTCTCCTTTATGGTTTCCCCGAGGAAAATATTTGTGTCTATTGTGTTAAGTTGTGCATGTTATTCTTTCAGTTAAGATCCTAGATAATATTGATTAAAAGTAGAAAAACTAACATGGTATAAGAGCTAACCTGAAAAGAAGGCATTGTGCAGTTACGGGAAGCTAGGGATTCTAAGTTTGCGGTCTTATATCCACAGATCATCAAGAAAAGGAGTCTAGGATAACTTGCCCTAGGAGGGCCCATATTTTTGTCAAAGCAGATTTTGATTATGAGAATTTTCATTTTTTGGCCCGTCATTGCTACCAGAGGAAAACTAGGGCATCAACAATTTTGGGTTTCTGTTCTCAGATTTGGAGAAGTGAGTACATTGGGAAACTCGCCTTAAGGAGGCACATCTATATGTACAATCATAAGTTCCAAATTCCAAGTTTGGAAAATTAGGGTTTCTCTAACAAACCCTAGGCCAGCCAGCTCTAGAACCAGTTTTGGCATCTTAAAGTGGTAAGACCAAAAAGCTTTGCTATTTCCATTTGAAGTTCTCATTAAAGATGTCTTACCACACCAAGCTTGAGGATAAGATTGAAGGAGTTGATAACTTTCGAGCATGGAAGTTTATGATTGCTCTTGTCCTTGAAGAGAATGAATTGGACAAATATGTAAATGAAGAGGCTCCAACACTAGAGGGAGATGAGGTTAAAGCATTACATAAGAATAACTTGGTTAAGGCCAAGAGAATCATTGCAGATTCCATTAAGGATCATCTCATCCCACATGTGTCATCTTTGAAGACACCTAAGGAGATGTTTGATGCTTTGACAAAGCTATTTGAAGGGAAGAACATAAATAAGAAGATGAACCTGAGGAACCAGCTCAAGAATGTGAAGATTCAAAATGCAGAGACCATGTAGTCCTACTTTACAAGGGTCTCTCAGATCAAGGAGCAACTTGAAGCTGTTGGAGAAAAGGTAGAAGAAGGAGATATTGTGATGACCACCTTGAATGGTCTCCCAAGATCATGGGACTCATTTATTCAAGGGATATGTGCTAGAAAGAAGTTAATCACATTCAGTAGGATTTGGGAAGAATGCTCACAAGAAGAAGCTCGACTTGTGGCCAGAGAAGAGAAGATGGGGGAAAATGATGATCAAGCTCTCACAGCTCACACTAGAGGGAATAATAACAAGAGGGAGCACTATCATCACAGTAAGAGGGAGAAACACCACCACCAAAGTCAGAGGGAGAACTTTAGAAGATCCAATAGAGATCTATCTAACGTTAGATGTTATACTTGGGATGAGAAGGGACACTACTCCATAAATTGTCAAAGAAATAGAAATGGCTCCCATAACAAGAAGAAAACAAGAAAAGACACCTTGCCTACACTGCAGAAGATGATGAACCTCCAAGGAAGAGAGCCAGAAAAGAAAGTGATGAAGAGTAGGTTTTGATATCAGCACTCATGGGTACTGTCACACATGGAAGTAATGATTGGCTTGTAGATAGTGGAGCTTCCAAACATATGATGGGATATAAATAATCCTTCAAAAATCTATCTGAACATGAGTCACCTCACAAGGTGAAACTTGGGGATGAATACCAATACCCCATAAAAGGAAGTGGAGAAGCTCCATACAAGCTAGACTTTGGAAAATCTATGAAGATGAAGGATGTCCTATATGTTCCAGGACTAAAGAATAACCTTCTCTCCATATCAGCACTAGATGATAAAGGTAGGAGGGTTGCATTTGTTGATGACCAAGTCCTAATGTGGCCAAAGGGAAAGACTATAGATGATGCAATTGTGATTGGAGAGCAAGAGGGAGGTTTGTACAAATTGAAGGGCCAACCTGAACAAGCCTGGGTTCATGACTCCATGGAGCCAAGTGAATTATGGCATAGAAGGCTTGCACATGTGAACTATAGAGCACTACCCATTGCAAGCAAAGCAGTTCAAGGACTTCTAGAAATCCAATCGAAGAATGAAGGAGTTTGCAAAGAATGTGTGAAGGGAAAGAACGTGAAGAAGGCATTTCCAAGTAGCGAAAGTAAAGCGAAAGGAATATTGGAAATCATCCACTTCGACATATGCGGTCCTATACCATCCAGTCCATTGAGTGGGTATGTATATTATGTTTCATTTATTGATGACTTTTCCTGTAAGACTGGGATATACTTTTTGAAAAGTAAAGATGAAGTATTCAGCAAGTTCAAGGAATTCAAAGCCTTGATCGAGAACCACACTAAGAAAAGGGTAAAGACATTTTGATCAGATAATGGCGGAGAGTTCACCTCGGAATATTTCAAGAACCTATGCAGAGAATCTGGGATTAAGAGGGAGTTGACCACTCCATACAATCCACAACAGAATGGTGTTGCAGAAAGAAAGAATAGAGCAATAATGGAAGCAACAAGAGAAATGCTTCATGACCAGGATCTTCCAATGCACCTATGGGAAGAAGCTGCAAGGACAACGTTGTATGTATAGAACCATACTCCTCATAGAGTACTAGATAACAAGACTCCAAAAGAAGTGTTCTCCAGTGAGAAACCGGAAGTCAGCCATCTTAGGATATTTGGCTGCCTAGTGTACATACATATTTCAAAGGAGAAGAGGACGAAGCTAGATCCTCCAGGAAAGAAGGGTATATTTGTATGATACAGTGACAGCTCGAAGGCCTACTGAATATATTTCCAAAATTCAAGAAAATGGACATTAGCAGAGACGTGACATTTGACTAAGACTCAGCCTACAACAAATACAAAAAGTTACCTATTGAAGACACTGAAGAACCTGAAGTTCCCAGGATTCGAGATGCAGTAATGGAAGAAGCAATTCTACAAGATCATGAAGAACGCGAGATGGAAGAACCACAAGAACCTGTAGATCCACCTCGTGAGAAGAACTCCCACAAGAGGAAACCAGCATGGGTACGAGAGGAAATACAAGATGCAGAGAAGTATGGCGCTCCAAAGGGGATGCACAGAGAAAGCAAGAGACCTAGGCCATACTCCAGCTATGTATCCCTGTTGTGCGACATCATTGACAAAGAACCTTCCAACTATGAGTTAGCTCCTAAGAAGAAAGAATGGAAGGATGCCATGATCGAGGAGTATCGGTCGATTATGGAGAATGATGTTTGGGAGGTAGTTCTGAGACCAGAAGGGAAGTATATAGTGACTTCGAAGTGGATCTACAAGATCAAGCATGCTGCAGATGGAAGCATTGAGAAACACGAGGCGAGGTTTGTGGCACGTGGCTTCTCCTAGAAGGAAGGCATAGACTATGAGGAGACATTTGCACCTGTATCCAGATACACTTCCATCAGATCAATATTTGCATTAGCTACAGTGATGAAATGGAAGGTACACCAGATGGATGTCAAGAAAAGGTTCTTGAATGGTGTAGTATAAGAGGAAGTGTACGTGGAGTAGCTACTTGGATTTGAGACACATGACATGCAGGCCCATGTGTGCAAATTGAAGAAGGCCTTGTATGGATTGAAGCAGGCACCCAGGACGTGGTACGACAGGATGGACAGTTTTCTGATGAGCTTGGGATTTACCAAGAGTAAAGCAGATTCCAACCTTTACTACATGGTTGAGGTGGGAGATCCAGTGATACTTCTACTCTATATAGATGACCTGTTTGTAACAGGGGAGGATGAGCTCATTGCAGATACGAAGAGGAAGCTTTCCGCAGAGTTCGAGATTAAGGACCTGGGTATGATGCATTATTTATTAAGCATGGAGGTGTGGCAGAGTGCGGATGGAATCTTCCTTGGACAAGGGAAGTATGTGTTGGCTTAAACTGACCCAGAGGTTTTCAACTAGACCCAGGTTCTTTGCGGTTCTTCCTTTGACCAACAAAACCCCTTCGCACCGGCCCTTTCGGCAACAACCTGCGAGCAGGTTGAGGTCTCACCCGAGGTGTGTCTTTATGGGGTACTGCAGAATCAGGTTTCCACAGTAAATGATGAGTTGTTTATCTGAACAGGCTGCGCAGTGCAGGCCAGAAGGACGGTGCTGCAGGCAGAGTGATGCGGTACGTAGCAGGATCTATGCTGCGAACAGTACCGCACGGTGTAGGCAACCCTTCGGGCCGCACCAAGGGTTTCTTACTGCCGCGAATCTTCTACTGGAACTGCGAATCACCCACAATTATCCTCTAATTGGAAAAATCCCGGAACCGCTAAGGCACTGAAATGAATATCACTCATCCATTCATTCAGGCACTTACTGGCTATCTTTCTAGCATTCGTCGAGAACTTGAATTATTACAACATGAACTGAAATGATAAACATGATTAACTGTGCTGCGTTCCTTCACTGTGTTTAAGAAGTAATTATACTTAAATGACTGATTCACGGTCTTAACATAGAATTGAAGTGTTCACCATTCATCTGCTCTCGCGGAACCTAGCATATCATTCCCAAACTTCTCCTATTGGTGAATGCATATCAAAGTTCTCATATTACAACATGCAAGGAAACATTCAAGCATTCATTCTACAGAAAATTACAGACAGTCATTCATTTATAATCATCATCACATAACACAGGATTTAACGTGGTTCACTTCCCCGGATGGAAAGCTACGTCCACAAGAATGGTTGGTAATATATTTCTTTCAAAAGGGATGGGGCAATTGTTCTTAGTCTACGCACTCAGCTGCAGACTCTCCTTTCTCTTGGATAGGTCTCTGCGCACACAGCTGCAGAGCCTTTACAATATTCTCAGCTCGAAGAGATTTTACAATACAAAAGGTTATCTCCTTAAGTTCTTAGCAACAACAAAAGACTAATAATAATCTGAAAATTTATAACTCTGAGAACCCCCATCCCATACAAAATGTCTTCTTAAATAGATCATGCCCGAAGGTCATGTCTGTACAATGCTGAAGACCTAAAACACAAAACCCTAAGGGTTTACAAAACTGCGTCGATTTTCCAAACCGGCTTGCTGGCTCTTGGTAGCATCTGTTTGATCATGGCGGATCTCCACATCCTCATTATGTCGTTATCGGCCTTCCTATCGCACGCATGCCTACAGGCTGCTTCTGCCGAACCGTTTCTCTCTAACGGTTTTACCTTCTACGCATGCCAAACGTCGCTTTCCTTAACAACCCACACGTGGCCGCCTTCCTATTTTGCCTACGTCCGCTGCTTGGCAATCTTGCAGTATCTTTCCAAAAATGGCTGCTACTGGTCGAGCTGGTAACTACACCTGATACTTGTCCAGCACACCGCTTTGCTGGCTCCACGTGGCCTCCTAACTCTGCAGCACTGCTTCTGCGCAGTACTGGTCTTTGCATCATGGCCAAAACTTCGATGCTACGCATAACTCCGCAGTCTCATCAAAAGTTGGGTGCTGTGCGCAACTTCGCAGCATCCTCAATACTTAGCCAAAATTGTGTTGCTGAGCTGCGCTCAGCTCGGCCTTCCCTGCTTGCCTCAAAAAGGTGCTTCCCAAAACTTCCTTTCAACCTGGGCCCAACATGCCCCTAACACTTACATGTGGCTCGTCCCCGAGCCACTGATTGCTTCAGCTGTCTCACTCTGCGCTGCGACCAGTGGGACGAACTTGGCCGTGAACTCATCGTATGTATTGCACAACTGCACCACTGCTTCTCTCGTATCCTCCTCAACCTGTTTAATTGTCTCAAGCAGTGTTGGATTTATTTCTTGTCCAATTTGATCTTGTACCTGCTCCTGGTTATCATGCAGTTCTACTAACTTATCTTCAATCTGCTGCGCCGCCGCCATGGCATTCTCCAGGAGCTGCTGCGACTGATTATCCATCTCAGTCTCTTTTTGTTGTAATTCCTGCACTTCTTTCTTCAAGATGGATATCTCCTTATATCTCGGCAGCCTGCCACCTCTGCGTTCAACTTGTCCAGCACGGTCTATTTTTCTTGTACCACGGTCTTGACCTGCAGCAATCCTTGATCCTCTTCAAGGGTCGCGATTGCCTGTGAAACCTTATCCAGGAGAGATTGGCACTTAGCCATCTCACTTGTGATGCTTTTTGAGACAGTGTTGACTGCTTGCTCTCTGACCCGCTGTTCATTTAATGGCGCCTTCTTATTTAGCTTCTCCTTTAATGTAGCAATATCGGCCTCATAGTAAATTTCTTTGTCCTGCATCTCCGACTGTAAGGATCTCACCTTATCTCCGATCCTCAGAACTGTGTCTGCAGGATCATCCTGGATTTCTATGTCTTTAATATCCTTCGCCACATTGGATATGGTGGTCTCCAAATTCTGTCGGCGGTCCTGCTCATTGCGTAGCTGTACTTCTGCCTTCTGTTGAATTTGTCTGTTTGTTGCGGTGAGTTCTGCCTGTAACTTCATTGCTTCGATCGTCCGTTCATGCATCTCCTCCACGATCTGCGTGTGGATGAAGTGCAATCCTGGCAAAGGGATTTTGGCTAATTCGAGCTCTACCCTCTCGACTCCCTTCGTGTCCAAGGCCACTTGCTCTGCTATTGTCAACACAACAGCCAATGGGTCCACATGGACAATCCTAGTCTTCGGTGGCAGCGTTATTGCTAGCTGCTGGCTTCCTTGCTGCGATGTTCCTACCGACCTCCTTTCAGCCCCTGCTTCTTGCGGCACAATAAGGCTTTTCTGGACATCGTCCATTTTCTTCATTAGGCCTTGCATTGTGAGCCTCGTCTGGTGCAGGTCATCATGGATGACCTTGTCCTTCTTTTCTTTAGCCGCCATTAGCTCCTTCATCTGCTCTAAGATTGTTTTGGCTATAATCTCATAGTCATCATCATTGAGGACTGCCTCCGATTGAATCTTTGTAGCCTTCACCTTTTTCCTCGACTTTGGCTTCTCCGAAGTCTCAGCTTCTTTTCTCTTCCCTATTTCTTCAATGATTGGGCATGAGAGTGGGATTGGCTCATCTTCTTTTGAATTTGTCTCCACGTCCATGACCTCTACGCGGAATTCTGCTGGCCAATCTTTCATGAGGTCCTCAATACCCTGCTCGTACATGTTGTACTTTCCTGGGAACCACTCCAGTTTCCTCGTTTGTGCTTTCGGCGATATGAATATACATTTCATATCCACCTCAAAGTCGATGATGCGGATATACTTCGCCGTGACCTGCTTTGTAATGCGGGGTGTCTTCGTGATTGCGTCGCGTAGCTGCATATAGTACTGGTAAAAGATTTCTATGGTTGCATGCCGGCACTCTGGATTTGTGTTTGCCCAGAGGTTGAAAAATTTAAACCCTCTAGGATCCTTGGGATCCATAACGACACCCGCATAATCTCGTGGTTCCTTCCATCCTCACAAAGCGATCAGGACGATGAGCTAGGTGAAATGGAACTGGCCACCATTCACCTGGGTGTCGTTGAGTTCTTCAAGGAACTCATTCAGCAGAAAATGACACCAATTGAAGCTGTGGCCTTCGGCCGCTGCGGCGCCAAGGAGTATTGCGCCCGCAGGCACCTCCGAAGGCTTAGCTGTTTTGAGCATCTTGCCTACGAGCAACTGCATTACAAATCTTATTGCTCAGTCCTCTATGTCTTCTGTCGGGAATCCTCTTTTGCCCTCTACCACCGAGTGGGTCTTCTTCATCTTCTCAACAACCTCTTTTTCTTTGCTCTTCCCTGGAAGAAATGCTTCGGATCCTTACCGTGCTTGCTTAGTCCGGTAATGCAGTGGATCAAATCAATATTGATATCCATGTTTCTGTACAGCCACAGATAACCTTGATGGATTCGCGCCATGAGTGTGCGAACCACGATATTCAATTCCGGGGAACGGTCAAAATGTGGTAATCTTAACAAGTTCAGTAGCCCTGACTGAATGACAGGTGCTAACTAACTGTCAGCTACCAAGTTCAGAGTTCCCTTGGCATCCTTTTTCCAGCACATATACTGGTCTGGTTGAAAATCCAGGTATTTGGGAACATTTGGCTCATCTTTCTTCATTCCCAAGGTCATAATCCTCCCATTTACAATTTGCTATCTTTCCCAGCAGATTCTTACCAACATTTACATGCTTTGACATAGCCGACAGCGAGATGTCATATCTCGCATTCTTGAGCAATTTAAACACAGGGGCATTCAGTGCCCACGGAGAGATATATTTAGGTATCATCTTCAAAGGTTCTATCTGAAAGGCTGGTGCTTTCTGTGCCGAGGATACCAACATTATGATATTGGATCGAGGTGCAGTTACCACTTTTCCCTTATATTTTGGTTTTTCCTGCATTGTGGGATTAATTCTTGGTGATCTGCGGGATCCTTCTCCTTGTTCTATAGCTACCTTCTTAATTGGAGTTTTCATTAACTGCTGAATCCCTCCTTGCTGAAAGATCCTCAGGGCTTCTTCAAGGGTCAGTTCTTCTTCTCTAAAGGGAGGTTCGGACATTCACAACTGAGGTAGCGGCTATGGCAGACAGACTACATATGGCTACTAGCTTAGAGAGGTTAATCGCAAGAAAATTCTAAGTGCTTGGTAACGTCCGCGAGTCTCCCAACGGTGTTATTTATAGGCGTAGCAGACCCTCTCCCGCACCCTTCAACGGCTAGATAAGCATTTAATGTGGTGTCCGTTGGAGAATTTGAACGGATCCTTCGGTCTTTTCTGTCGTTAGCGTGCTCAGAACGGCTATCTTTTCTTTAAATGCTGAAGCGGTTACTGCAACGATCATCTAACAGCTATTTTTCTGAAAATCCATGCAACGGCTATTTTTCTCTGGGTGCTGCACCGAACTGCGCGGCAAGCCATTTGCATCCCTGCGTGGATACTTCGCAGTGCCAA
This sequence comes from Larix kaempferi, assembly GCA_027924585.1. Lineage (NCBI taxonomy): Eukaryota > Viridiplantae > Streptophyta > Pinopsida > Pinales > Pinaceae > Larix > Larix kaempferi. Next base: position 1,118,399 of record BSBM01000766.1, on the reverse strand, counting down.
AAATTTCCAACTGCACGGCTACTTCACAGTGCCAAAAATTTCCAACTGCGCGGCTTCCACTTTATCTTTTTTTTTTTTCTTCTTCCGCACAGCTTCAACAGTGCTGCACGGTACATAGATCATTCTTCTTATCATACCTTGTTCCTTTTATCATACATGTACAGACTTCTTTACATTTCTAGTGTCCACTTTCAACTGTACTTGATACTTAGAACTTTCTTCCTTGGTTCGTTATTCAGGGTTATGCGAAGCAGTGCTATCATGGTATAGCTTTAGCCTGCTTCCATTTATCATAGTTGGCAAAGTATCACCAGCTGAATTGGCTAACTGGACTGCACCAGTGTTAGTAATATGCATCACAGTATATGGGCCAAGCCAATGCATCTTAAATTTACCAGGGAATTTCATGAATTTGCTATCATACAGGAGGACTAGATCACCTACCTGAAAACACTTATTCTTTATATGGCGATCATGCCATGATTTCTCGCGGTCCTTCTAAGCTTGCTGGTGGAAGCCTGCGATGAAGCGATCTTCCTCCAAGCCCAGTAAATGTAGTAATCTTTCTTCTAGAGCTTCGCAGTCTGCCATCCCTATAAATGCAGCGATTCTCAAACTAGGGACAATATATTCCATAGGCATTATAGCCTCCTCCCCATAAACCAACCGAAAGGGTGTCTGTCCTGTCAATTTCTTGCATGTGGTCCTGTATGCCCATAGCACAGATGAGACGCGCAGGTCCCAATCGTCTCTATTTACATTGCACACCTTAGTGAGTGCGTTCTCCAATATTTTATTGAAATCCTCTACAGTACCATTCGCCTGTGGACGGTATGGAGTACTACGCTGATGACGAATGTGGATTCCTCTATAAGAGCCTCAATTGTTTTGTTAAAAAAGTGAGTACCTTGGTCACTCATCAAAATCTTCGAACAACCAAATTTGGTAAGTATTTCTTCAAAAATAAACTGCGCAGTAGTACTGGTGCTGCAGTCCTTAACTGGTTTTGCTTCCGCCCATTTGGTGAGGTAATCCATAGCAGTAATAATATACCTTGCACCCGTTCTTTTTCCTGGTGGGTTTATAGGACCCACAAAGTCTATTGCCCATTTTTCAAATGGCTGCAGTGTCAACTGTGAATTTAATGGCATCTCGTCTCGACGTGATGGTTTTCCTGTCCTCTGACAGACATCACAGTTCCTGCAATGTTCTTTGGCATCTTTATGGATCGTAGGCCACCATAGCCCTGCACGCAATATCTTCTACGCAGTAGCCCTTCCTGCATAGTGACCTCCCGCGATTCCTGAGTGTGCGTTGGCTAGAATAAATGGCTTCTCATGATCGAGTACGCACCTGCGTAGGACTTCATCCGGCCCAAGTTTGTATAACTGACCTGCAATTATAGTGAAATCCACGGCGCGCACCACTAACTATTTTTTCTGCTGGACCGAGAATTCCTGGGGTGCCAGTCCTGTAGATAGGAAGTCAATGATATCCTTGTAATAATCACTGACAACCTGTATACTAAATAACTGCGCATCAGGCAGACTGTCTTCAATATTCGTCGGCTCCTCTCCTGACTCGATCCTTGACAGATGATCAGGTCCCAAGTTCAGTCTACTTGGCTTGACAATAATTTCAAAGTCATATTCCTGGAACAGCAATAGCCATCGGCATACGCGTCCCCCTAACACTGGCTTGTTGACCAAATATTTCAACGCAGAATGGTCAGTAAACATAAGGAAGTGCGATCCCAGCAAGTAATGTCTAAATTTCTGTAGGGCATATACCATCGCAAGGCCTTCCCTCTCAGTAGTAGTATAGTTCTTCTTTGCTGTTGAAAGCTTTCTGCTAGAAAATGCAATAGGGTGGTCAATACCTCCCTCTCCTGGCTGAGCTAACATGATCCCCAGGGCAATACATGATGCGTCAACATGGACATGGAATGGCTTTGTCTAGTCTGGAAAGACTAGAATCAACGCATTGACCATCTTTTCTTTTAATGTGTCAAAACCCTGTTCGCATTATGCGTTCCAAATGAACGGTGCGTCTTTCTTCAGCAGCTTTTCCATTGCTACGGTTATCTGTGCATAACCTTTTATAAATTTCCTGTAATATCCAGTATGGCCTAATGTAGATCGCAACATCTTGACTGAATTTGGTGTTGGTAAAATTGCAATAACTGCAATCTTCACAGGGTCTACCATCAGTCCTTGCTTACAGACAATATGGCCAAGTAAAATTCCATAAGGCACACAGAAAATACACTTTTTCAAATTCAAGGATATTTGATGTTGTCGACACTTCTCAAGCATCATGTGGAGATTCGCGCAATGATTTTTCAATAGACCAAATACAGTCCAATCATCAAAATACGCTTCTAAAAACTTGTGCATAAAATCTTTAAATGCTGCGATGACAACTCTAGAGAATATGGTAGGTGCGTTCTTCAGCCCAAAAGGCATGACAGTGTATTGGAATGACCCCCATTCTGTAGCAAATGTTGTCTTATGCCTATCTGCAGGATCAATCCTGATTTGATGATAACCAAAGAAACCATCAGTGAAATAATATGCCTCATTTCCTCCAACGTTATCAAGCACTTTGTCTGTGAATGGAGTAGGAAATGGGTCGTGCATGGAAGCATCGTTCAGCTTTCTGAGATCCACACAAATCCTGATCTCGCCTTTTGCTTTCTTATCTTGAACAACCATGGGGCTAATCCATTCAGATTCTTCGACTGGTTCAATGATTCCTGCTTCTAGCATCTTATCTAGCTCTGCACGGACTTTTTCCTTATAGCGCGGATTCAATTTGTATGGTCTCTGCTTGACAGGCTTAGCACCTGGTTTTAAAGGTATTTTCATGACCCCTAGGTCTCCCAAAATTCCTTTCATTTCTGTAAACTTTGTTGGAAATAGTTCCTGATATTCATGTAAGGTATCTGCGATCTCTGCAATAGTCTGATCGTCCCAATAATCTCCTATTGATGCGAACTTCGGCTCTTTGTTTGTGCCAATGTTCACTTTTTGTGTTTTTACTGGTCCAGTCATATCTGGGATTTCCAACGGAGGTCCTTCTACCTCACGTGCTCCTTCTGACTCTGGTATATCTATGTTGCGCGGGTCATCCTCATCGTCTTCATTTGTATCATTGGTATCTTCAGCTAAGTTGTAACACTCGATCAAGTGCTCTTCATGTTCCTTCCATTCTGACTGTAGGTGTGCGGGAACGCACTCTGTCCCAAAAAACTCCTGCAATGTTATGTTTTGATGATGACAGTCGTCCTGGAATATGTGCTTCTTGATTAGCTGTAATGCTTCATGGATTAATGGATTCTCATCTTCAAAACTGAAGTCCTTCCGAAAGTTCACAGCGAGCAACTCCCAATCAGTGAGTTCACTGCGCAACTCCAGGTCGAGGTACCATTTCTCTGGGATACCCGCGTCCAATGTATGTACAAATAAATGTACCCATTCTGTAAGTGGTCTTTCCACCCATGCCTTTGAACAGATTTCAATGTGCTGACTAGGGTCTGTCTTTCCATTATACTTTTCAAAGGGTAAAGTGACCTTTTCGGCGAATCAGATCTGCATCTTAGTTCTGCATTGATCCCAAGTGGTCAATGTTTTCTTATGTGCATTCCACCATCTGGCAGGTGTATCATGCAATGCTATATTTAAAGCTGGCAGTCTATGCTCATCTGGTATAGCTGCATTATATTCCCTTATGAAACTATAAACATTAGCAGAACCATCATATGTGGGAATAGGACTTACCTCTTTTCCGATCCAGTGCAGTGATTTTGTAACCTGCGCACATCTTCTTGCTGATACTTCATGCATGCGGCTTTGCCAATTCTCCAATCCTGTATCCGAGTCAGAGATACAAGAAGTGTCACATCGCCAGCTGAGCATACCGTCCGCAGTAGGATTAATGTAGTCTTCCTTGTTCGTAGTCAGCTGGTATAGTCGGTCTAAATCTTGAGCTTGGGATTCCTCCTGAATCGGCTCACTATAGCTATCACCATCTTTAGGATCCAATGGTGCGACGACACTAAGATGCTTCCCTTCAAAGATCATCTTCTTTGTCTTCAAGTTTATGATAGCCAAGTTATCCATAGCTCAATCAATTCCCAATATTGCTGGAAAAGGTTGACTATCATCCACAATTTCAATAACCTCAAAGTCTGTATGACTCTGTACTCCGTCAATGTCAACTACTACATTAGCTAAGCGGCCAAAAGGTATGACCTTCTCCTGATTAGCCATTCGTAACTGGATAAGTGACTAGAGAAACTTTGGTCGACCCATCTGCTGCCATGTCTGCTTAGTCAAGACATTCACTTCTGATCCCAGATCAAGGATGACTTCATCCATTTCAAAATCTCCTATCTGCGCAGTAAGCCTCATCTCTCGGCCTGTTCTTTTGTGCTTCCTTATATGATGTACAACGCTATCTGGAGTCTCTGTTGCAATCTGAGGTTCATACTGGCTGATAAGCTTCTGGAGCTCTACAATGGCTTGTTCGCTTTTTAGTAACTTCATGCAGCTTCACAAGAACTGCGCAACAGAAGTACGGACATCTGTCGCAGTACTTGTTTTGTCATACAGAGCTGGCATGTCTGCAACATGTGGTGTTTCACTGTGCAGCGGTATCCTTGATGACTTATCTGCTTGTTCTCTAAAGCTATCCCGCGCAACAATGAAGATCTCCTTGTTCTTCTGTAGGTTAAGAGGGGGTGCTTTTCCTGGAGCTTTCCTTATCCATACTGTTTCAAGGGGATCCTTCTTCGTATGTGCTTCCCCTGATGTTGAAGCTTCTGCTCCTCTGTCGCGGCCTGTCTCAGCGCCACTACGCGTGACCACATTAATGCTTGGATCCACTGGTCTATTCTCTACTACGATCCACTGGATGTTTGGATTCAGAGCCTCTGTTCGTCTTCTCTTCTGCATTTCCACCTCTAATACTGGGCAATCTTCAATGACATGCTCAAATGATTTACAATAATTGCACATAGTGCATGGGTTAACACAATCTCTAGATATGTGCCCGGGTTGGCCACAGTTATAACAAATGACTTGGCCGTGGCCTCTTCCTTGTGCCGGACCAGCATTTCTTCCTCTGCCGCGGTATCCACCACCATGACCTCTGTATCCTCCTTGGTCATATTGTGCATTTTCTTGTTTTGGATGGGTATCTTCTTGTACACGGTACAAGCCAACGCCTCGCATTGAGTCCATATCCCTTTTTCTTTCATTCATTAATTCATATGCGCGGCAGTTGGATTCATCATGCCCAACTGATTTACATAAATTGCAGCATAAATTCTTAGGAGTTTTCACATATTTCTGGATGAGGTAACAGTCTTCAGGTCTGTGTCCTGTGGTTCTACAAATTTCACACCATGGGGCCTGATTTTGATTTAATGGGTTAGGCGCACCACTGTTAATATAGTCGCGGAATAGGGGGAAATGCTCGCGGTCATGATCTTCTCCTTTACAACTTGTACACCAGACCTCCTGTCTAGGTTCATATCTTTGTTCTTTACCATTTTTCATACTTTGCAGTTCAAGTGTCAGGGTGGTTAGCTGGTTCTGGATCTGAGACATCCCAGAACTAGTATCACCAATCGGCAAAGTTTCCAGCTTCATTGCAATTTCCAAGGCCTCTGCCTGGGATAGAACCTTCTGCTGCATCAATGGTAATCTGATATGAGTTAACAGCGCAGCAATGAACCATTCTTTATGCTGTTTTTGTGGTATAACAAAACTTACTTGGTCTAGTAAGGTCTTAAATTTCTGATCAAATTCCCAGACCATTTCAGTTGGTCTCTGCTTTATTTCCTTCAACTCAGTTATACACTGAGACTCAGACTTAGGTTTCTTGAACTCTACCACCAGCGCGACTTTAATTTCTGTCAGGGTTCTTGGCTGTACGGTAGAGTATTTCATAAACCAATGTAGCGCTCTATCCCTGAAAGTGGTGATGAGCTGTGCTTGTTTCACAACATCGTCCTGGATTTGTCTTACACTCCATACGGCTTCACAAAGGAGCCAATGCTGATCAGGGTCTTCTAGGCCAGTTCCTCTGAATATTGGCAGTTTCATATCAGTGTTTTCCATTGTGCTACTAGGTGGTGGAGCGTTGGGATTAGTGCGCGGCTGCTGTAAAGGGATCTGCACAGTAAATACAAATGGGACTATCGGGAGAGATGGACTAGGCTGATTCTTCTGCGGTGTGGGCTGCGTAGCAGGTGGGTTGTGCGATAAGGGTGGCGCGGTTTCTGCAGCCGGTGGATTCTCAGGGGTAAATGGTTGTGTAACTTCACTATCAAGATCGCAGGGTATCTCAATATCTATATGAAGTTTAGGGTCTTCCGGATCTTTATTAATTTTATATCTCTTATCACTTCTAAGAGTATGTGTCTCTTCATCAGAATCAATATATGTACTGTTTATCATGACAAACTTCAAGCATATTATTGCATTCTTAGAACACCTTTCTCAGCTAACAGCATCTTAATGTATAGACTGAGATTGTTCAGAAACTTACCGTGGAATCCTCCGAAAAAATTTGCTTCTGCTTGGCTGTAGGATTTGAGTGTGTCTACAGCAAATTCTGTTACAAAGCCTTCTAGCATATGATCAACCCAATAATCAACTGCGCGTGACAACGGGCTGTCTATCGCTTTAAGCTGCGCTGTGAGCTCGGGAGTCCACTATGTAGGAACTCCTCCTTGGAAACAATTTTTCTTCTCTGCGAGCCGCGAGATCCACGCATGCAGCTCGTTTGGAAACGATGCCCAAAAGATCTCGTGAATGTCGTCTAACAGGTATCTATCCGACCACTGTGTGTCACTTAGACGCGGATGTCTATTTTCTTGTCTGTTAAAATCGCTTATGGTCTTATCCCACCAAGCTTGGATTTCTATCTTTTCAGGATGCCAATAGTCAGATCCTTCAGGGAACTGATATTCTTCTTCACACATCGTAATTTCAACTTAAGGGAACCATTTCAACTCATCATGGATTCTAGCACGACAACGAAACCATTTGTTGGCTTAAAATGACCCAGATGTTTTCAACTAGACCCAGGTTCTTTGCGGTTCTTCCTTTGACCAACAAAACCCCTTCGCACCAGCCCTTTCGGCAACAACCTGCGAGCAGGTTGAGGTCTCACCCGAGGTGTGTCTTTATGGGGTACTGCAGAATCAGGTTTCCACAGTAAATGATGAGTTGTTTATCTGAACAGGCTGCACAGCGTAGGCCAGAAGGACGGCACTGCGGGTAGAGTGATACGGTACGCAACAGGATCTATGCTGCGAACAGTACCACACGGTGCAGGCAACCCTTCGGGCCGCACCAAGGGTTTCTTACTGCCACGAATCTTCTACTGGAACTGCGAATCACCCACAATTATCCTCTAATTGGAAAAATCCCGGAACCGCTAAGGCACTGAAATGAATATCACTCATCCATTCATTCAGGCACTTACTGGCTATCTTTCTAGCATTCGTCGAGAACTTGAATTATTACAACATGAACTGAAATGATAAACATGATTAACTGTGTTGCGTTCCTTCACTATGTTTAAGAAAGTAATTATACTTAAATGACTAATTCACGGTCTTAACATAGAATTGAAGTGTTCACCATTCATCTGCTCTCGCGGAACCTAGCATATCATTCCCAAACTTCTCCTATTAGTGAATGCATATCAAAGTTCTCATATTACAGCATGCAAGGAAACATTCAAGCATTCATTCTACAGAAAATTACAGACAGTCATTCATTTATAATCATCATCACATAACACAGGATTTAACGTGGTTCACTTCCCCGGATGGAAAGCTACGTCCACAAGAATGGTTTGTAATATATTTCTTTCAAAAGGGATGGGGCAACCGTTCTTAGTCTGTGCACTCAGCTGCAGACTCTCCTTTCTCTCAGCTAGGTCTTTGCGCACACAGCTGCAGAGCCTTTACAATATTCTCAGCTCGAAGAGATTTTACAATACAAAAAGGTTATCTCCTTAAGTTCTTAGCAACAATAAAAGACTAATAATAATCTGAAAATTTATAACTCTGAGAACCCCCATCCCATACAAAATATCTTCTTAAATAGATCATGCCCGAAGGTCATGTCTGTACAATGCTGAAGACCTAAAACCCAAAACCCTAAGGGTTTACAAAACTGCGTCGATTTCCCAAACCGGCTTGCTGGCTCTTGGTAGCGTCTGTTTGATCATGGCAGATCTCCACGTCCTAATTCTGTCGCTATCGGCCTTCCTGTCGCACGCGTGCCTACAGGATACTTCTGCCGAACCGTTTCTCTCTAATGGTTTTACCTTCTACGCGTGCCAAACGTCACTTTCCTTAACAACCCACATGTGGCTGCCTTCCTGTTTTGCCTACGTCCGTCGCTTGGCAATCCTGCAGTATCTTTCCAAAAATGGCTGCTACCGGTCGAGCCAGTAACTACACTTGATACTTGTCCAGCACATCGCTTTGCTGGCTCCACGTGGCCTCCTAACTCCGCAGCACTGCTTCTGCGCAGTACTGGTCCTCGCATCACAACCAAAACTTCGACGCTGCGCGCAATTCCGCAGTCTCGTCAAAAGTTGGGTGCTGCGCGCAACTTCGCAGCATCCTCAATACTTAGCCAAAATTGTGTTTCTGAGTTGATCTCAGCTCGGCCTTCCCTGCTTGCCTTAAAAAGGTGCTTCCCAAAACTTCCTTTCAACTTGGGCCCAACAGTATGCAGTGGATATTCTGAAGAGGTTCGGAATGATGGACTGCAAGGCTATGACCACACCCATGGCATCGAACTTGAAGCTACTATGTGATGCTTCATCAGAGTTAGTTGATGCCACAATGTATCGTCAGATGATTGGTTCATTGATGTACTTGACGAACATGAGACCACACATATGCTTTGCTGTGAACACATTGAGCCAGTTCTTGATGGATCCGAGACATGTTCACCTGATTGATGCAAAGCATGTATTGAGGTACCTGAAGTGTACAATTGACTATGGGCTTAAGTATGGCACGAATCAGAAGATTAAGCTGTAGGGTTATGTTGATTCATATTGGGCAGGCAGTGCTGCTGATAGGAAGAGCACTTCAGGATGCTGCTTCAATATGGGATCTAGTATGATCTCCTAGTTTTGTAAGAAGCAATCATGCGTGGCACTGAGTACAACCAAAGCAGAGTATGTTGCAGCTTGTTCAGCTAGTTCTGAGGTAGTATGGATTAGGAATATACTGTCTGATTTGTTTGATCTCCAGTTAGAGGCGACTTGTATATTCTATGACAACAAGAGTTGTGTGGAGTTGTCTGAGAACCCAGTGTTCCATGACAAGTCGAAGCACATTGATATCAAGTATCACTATATCAGGGATATGGTGCAGAGAGGAGTAGTGAAGCTCCAATATATTGCGACGGACGAGCAGATAGTTGATGTATTGACCAATATGCTAGCCAGAGTGAAGTTTGAGTACTTCAGAGAAAATCTTGGTGTTCTCTAGATTGAGGTTCCTTCCAAGAGGAAGTGATGAGTCCGGAAGACGCATATGCACATGGGCCATTCTCGCATGGTGGTAGGAAAGTCCTCCCATGTTGGTAGATGTAGGGGCTGAGCCATTCTTGCATGGTGGTAGGAAATTCCTCCCATGTTGGTAGATGTAAGGGCTGGGTCTCACATGGTGGTAGGTTTGTGCTTCCCATGCTGATAGACGGGGTCTCGCATGGTGGTAGGTTTGTGCCTCCCATGTTGGTAGACGAGGTCTCGTATGGTGGTAGGTTTGTGCCTCCCATACTGGAGACGTCCACCAGTCATAAGAAACAGTGTGTGCGCCTAGGAAGGATCTCACATGATGGCAGGTTTGTCCTCCCATGTTGGTAGACGCAGGCTGATCGTTGCGGGACATGTGATGTGCATCTGGACTGTGCTCTGTGTGATGATGAGATGAGTTGAAGACGATGATGCGATAGTAGGAGATGCAGGTGTTTGCAGTGGCAATGTAATGACTGGTCCTGGGATGTACCTACTTGATGGCTTGCTTGCAGAGATGATGAAGACCTACATGAGGGCTAGGCCTACATCTAACATGAAAAAGGGCTGGCTCTATAGAACTTCCTATGATGAGTAGATTCAAGAGATGTCACCAATCAATGATCAACATGATGAGGATTGCAACAACAATGACGATGATGATCCAATGTTGATGATGATGTTCCAGCATTGAAGATGATCCAACGATGAAGACTTGTGTCCAGATGTGTTGATGACTATGGCAAGATAATACCTTCCTAGTTAAGAGGGAGTGTTGATGTAATTGTAACTTCAGAAGATATTCACTTGTATTTTATATTGTTATTATTATTGTATTTTATTTGTACCTCCAACGGAGATGTTTATTCTTTCGGTCGGAGATGTCATTATTACATTTGGTCATGTAAAGTCATTGAGGTAAATCCTCCTTTGTAAGTCGGGGCATTATATCCCCCTAGAGTCAGTTGTATTAGGGTTATTGAGTCCCCTAGAGAAGTTGACCCAGCCAGGTTTAGCTGGGGCCGACCTAGCAAGTGAAAAAGGTCAAGTGAAAGTAAAGTATAAATAGTGAGCAAGGCTCTCTCATTTAGACACACACTCACTCACTCACTCAAGTTTGCATAAGAGAGAGAGAGAGAGGACAAGTTCGCATAGGAGAAAGAGAGAGGAGTTGCAGAAGACCATATTTGTTTTGGGGTTTTACTTTTGTGATATTGTATTGGTGACGATTCTATATCTGAGGAAGTTGCGTGGTTTTCTCCTTTATGGTTTCCCCGGGAAAATATTTGTGTCTATTGTGTTATGCTGTGCATGTTATTCTTTCAGTTAAGATCCTAGATAATATTGATTAAAAGTAGAAAAACTAACAGTTCTTACTATCTTGTATGTTCATATTCTATGTAGAAAATACGAAGAAGAGATTCGAACAGGGATGCGTCCATCTCGAAAGCGTACACTTACGGATTTGAATATCAGAGATGGTTCTTTTCCAAAATTTGATGATTGGATTGTTGATGCAATTAGTGATGCACGACAAGAAGGTCATGATATAACGATCAAGTAAATTGGGCTTTCACAATCGCCAAAAATATTAGCTACTTCATTCAGTGCAATGTGGGCCTACGATAGTCATTTAAGAGTGGAAGGAAAGGGCACATGAAAGGAAACTTGTGATTGTATTGTTAGTGCTGAATTTAATCACGACACTGAAAATAAACTTTATGTTGGATTCATACAAGAAATTATTCAAGTTGATTACAAGAAATACTATTAGTGCTGCATTAATGTTGTCAATAACTTGTATTGGATTGTTTTATGAATCAGTTGCAAACTGTCTGTCTACTTTACATAGTATTTAGACCATTTAAACTAAGACTATTGTAGTGTTTTATGAATCAGTTGCAAACCATCTGTCTTTTTTACATAGTATTTAGACCATTTAAACCAAGACTATTGTAGTGTTTTGTGAATCAGTTGCAAAATTTTTGTTTACTTTACATAGTATTTAGACCATTTAAATTAGTAAGACCTCTTTTCTTGCCAAGTGCACCTTTCTGTTTTGAGTTCTAAAATGTTTACACTTGATTTTGAGTGAAGCAATTGTATATTTGTTCTAATTTTTTTTAGCAGTATACCTTAAAGTTTGTGTGCAAGAATTGTGTTGATTATAAAATATACTCTCTAGTCTGGATGCAACATAGACCCCATTTGTAGGCTAAGCTGTAAGCTATAATTGTTGCATTAGAAAAATGGTGTATATTTCCTTGAGAAATCATTTCACCTGTATATGATGTTATAGAAGCAGAGATATTAAAGGCCCAATGTTCATATTACCTTTCCTACTAACATTAGGCATGAGCTATAATTAGTTTAAATGGACCATTGATTGGTTGTGAGAAAAAACAATCTGAGTTTGTAGGTTGATTTAACTAGCAGCTCAAATCAAGGTGATTTGTACTGTCTTGCGAAAATCTGTAGACAAATTACTTATGGAGATCAAATGTGATGAGAAATAGTCTTCATTAGGGCAGCTAGTGAAGCAGGGCGCAAAGGTTGTGAGTGGAATTACTTAGTTTTATTATTGTTTCCATAGTTTTATTATGGTGTTGGGTTTTTGCATTATTTGCTATTTCACATTTTAACTGTTTGTATGCAAAGAATATTTGAATTCATCTTTGTGGGAAGGAAGGCCATTATTAAGGAGCGTTTCTCCAAGAAGCACATAAAGAAAAGATGAAAATTTCACAGCAGATGGATCGCATGCAGGTTAATGTTTTTGTCAGGACCATAGTACACATTAATAGAGCAAAAAACTATCTGTTTTCTGGTGTATTTTGCATCTATGCTATACCACTTCCTAAACATATTTTTATTCATGCTAGTGTTAATATTATTTGTACCACGCAAAACATGACACTTTAAACAATGAAAAACATGTTCTATCATCTAGACCCTACCTTTTACTAAACGACCAACTTCAATGCCTGAAAGTTGAAGTGGATCATTATCAGTTTGAAATTGAATCCTTGCAAGTGGTGGCCTATATGGTGCCTTGTTGAACAATATTAACTGCATATTAAATCATTTTTGTTTAAATTGAAGTTTGAATTTCAATAGTGTTAAAATCATTTCTATTCAAACTGAATGTTAAGGTTGAAATATTTGTCCTTCCAATGTGTAATTTGCAAAATTTATGTTGCAAGTTGACAAGGATAGTCTTTTGTATCGTGAGATAGAAATGAACTTGAAACTTGAATCATCTAAGGTTTCAAGGAGGGCACCTACAGTTGCTAATGCTAGAATACCTGAGTTAGAGTTGGATTTGAGAGAGTGCATGACTGGAAGTAATTTATTTGAGACGAGGCTTGAAGAGGCTTTACAGGAGTCAGGTATAACTGCTATACAGATGCTATAGTGATGCAAGCAAATTGAAATAGGTATTATATCAGGTGCTCCTTTTGCATTATGCAGTGATCATGAAATTGAATCTCTTAAGACAAATGGATTTGGAACTTCTACAGGAAGGAAAGACATTATTAGTGAATTTAAAGTCATGGTTTCAACTCTTCATAAAGAGATGGGAATGGTGCAAGCACATTTAACTAAATTTAAAGAGACAACTTGTGAAGTTCATTCCTTGCGGGAAGAGGTCCATTCTCTCTCAACTATACTTAATAGAAAGGTAACTTGTTTCCTTTATCCTCCTAGGGAGGGGAAAGGATCATAAAATGTGTGTTTGGGTTGGAATATCATGACAGTTCCATATTCAAATGAAATATTTACTGTTTGGAATGTAGTCAAGTGAATACAAAAAACTGTTAGATAAATGTGAAGACCATGCAACTAAAATAAAATCCTTGCAAGCTTTGGTACACTTCTTCAAAATTGCAGTGCTTAAAATGTTCTTCATTCTCTGGACCATTGGTTTGTTGGCAAATTTTCTTGTTGTTAATATATAGGATGGTCATAAGTGATATAGGTCACAGATCTAAGAGAGAATGAACAAGAGTTAAAGTTAATTATGGAGATGTATGGACGGGACACCACAGATTCCAGGTATAATTGGAATATTTTTTATTTTATTTTATGTTTTTGGACTTGAGTAAATTTTTTGCAATATCTATATCCTGTTGCTTTCCAGATATAGATGGTACTCACTACCTTATCTCATTTATTTCTTTTGTTTTTTTTAGTATGTAGTTATTTACACAACAGTGTTTGGCCAACGAAGAATACATGTTACAACTCTTTCGCTTCCGTGTACTAGTGTGTTGAGCAATCTTTTCCATGGGGATGACCTAGATGCCTAGTTTACTTATTTCTTAAAACAAGGTAAGTTGGGGTTTTCTGTGAATATAAGTAGGTAGATTCCTTGTAACACTTTTGACAACTATATTTGACAGTCAATGTTTTACATGTTGAAACTTGAAGCTAGGAGAAAACATGACTACAAAAAGCATGCAAATATGTTGTTTTGATGTTTTCTAGTTTCATTTTTTCCATTGTATCATGTATGTTTTTTCCATGATATTCTTGAATGAGAAGTACTTGATTAATTTCTTTCTCTTTTTTGCAGGTGGGAATGAAATCTCAACTACACCAGTTGTTCAAGTAAGAGAACAAATGACAGGCCTTTGTGTTAGCATTCTTCATACGTATCGCAAAATTTGTGCAACTGCTTCATCCTCTAGACAACTTATTCTTCCAGAGGCTCTCAAGCTTTTACCACTTTATACACTAGGTACACATTGCAGAAATCATCAACCATGGGAAAAATGATCCATTTCATAGTTGTCTTGTTGCTTTTCCTCTTTTATTTTTGAAATGACGTACTCTTTGATGTTTAAACAATCAGCTGAAAGTTTTCTTAAATTTGTAGCATATATTACATAGGTTGCTTCAAAATGTAAGAATCCAAAGATTTCCTTTAATATTGGATCCTCTATCAATGAGATATCTTGTTTTGGGTGTGCCTCAGGGTCAGTTTTTATGTATTCTTTTACATAATGATAGGAAATGAACCTGTTTTGTATCAATTTAAATTAGTTACTGAATGTATTTTGAGAGGTGATGATTATGTGTATAATGGGACTATTTACTTTGGTCCTAGAGCATTGCTAGTTCGAAGCACAATGTTTTTTTCATTTGGCCTACAATTGTTAGGGCATATTTTGTTTTTACTCATCCTTTTATTATTTTAATACCCAACACAACATTTTGCTAATTTCTACTCGAACTTGCTTTTTGATAGGGTTGAAAAAAAGTACTGGGTTACGTCCCGATGTATGCATTGATGATCACTCTTATTGGATAACTCGAGTGGCATCCATTTCTGCCTCTTTGGAACTCTATCTCTTGCTGCAAGGTAAGATGTTATAAGGTTAAGTTGGGATTTACGATGAACTCTTTTTTATCCTACCAAAATATATCCTTGTTTTATTATTTGTTTGGCTAAACTGTTATTGTTCACTAAAAATGGTAAGCTGTTCTATGGATCAAATTTATGTGGAACTTCGAAGGACTAAATAAATGGAGATAATCTGTCTGGTCTTTTCCTTGCAGTTTTTTGATATTAAAGTATGAAGTTCAGAAGTCTAATGTGGAAAATTCTAGTACCATTGCGAGGTAAAACATTGCAATTTATGAATATGGCCGTCTTTCAATGATGAACGAGACATAAACAATGTATTTTAACTATGGCAATGATTGGATTCCTTTTAAGTTTTTATGCCTCCTCTCTCAATTCATATTTTTAAATGTAAGATTATTATCAGACAATTGTACCAAACTCATGATGTTTCAAGTGTCTGGCAGGAAATTTTTTATGATCTGATAGATGTAAAAGGGATGTAAAAATAGAATAAGCCATCAACTAAGTAGCTACGATGGCCTAGGTAATCACCTACAAAAATCCAGTTATCTGTCAAGTTTGATATTGCAATTAATTATGGTTTGGGTATTGAGAACAGAGGAACGAAACCCTCTAATAGTCAAGCTGCATAATTTTTCTTTTTCCAATAAAAAATCTTTGTATTTGATATTTTGGAGGGTAAATCAAAATACACTTTTACCTAGCCTTTTGGCTTAGTCCAGGTTTCCAGAAAGTATCCATCATAGATCTATGACATATACATTCATCTTTCAAAAAGTTCCCAACTAGATTCTTACCAGTCAAAATACAACCTAAATGTTGATTTAAACATTATTGGTAGTCAATCCCCAAAAGTGCATATTAGTCAAACTGAATTATTATGAGGCTGCTGGAAGAAGGATTAAACTATCGTTAGATACCATTACCAAATATTAAGATGAGTTTAGCCACAAATAACCATATTCAAGCTTTTGTTAACAATGAGAACTACAATTAGGCCCAGGTCATCATTAGGCAGCTTAACTAGATGTGGGCACTTGAATTTTTTAAGTGACTGCTTCTTATTTATTTTAGGAGCTTAGGAGTGAATTTGGTTACAAATTAATGAGGAAAATACAAGTACCTAAAGGATGTGAACTTATTGACACATTTTCTAAGTGACGCCTGATTTATACTATTTTCCCATTTTGTTTAAGTAGTGTAACTCATTGCAACAATTTGTAACTTATTCTTTATGTTCTTGCCAATTGATTTGATTTTTCAAAGGTCATCATTCATTAATTTTTTTTATGTTTATTTGTTCTTTCAGGGAATGTGCTAAGATGATGCAGGTGCATTATCATCGACAAAAGGCAGGGGAAGATTCACTTAGTGGCCATTGTAATATTTTGAAAATTCATCGATATTGTAGATGATTTTAATGTAAAGTATGGAGACAAATTTTGTTATGGACTAGTATTAGTCCATTAATGGATATTCAGTTGGAAACTCACATTTATTGTAATACTTGACATTTCATATAATATAATTTACGTGGTTGAAAATTACATATATGTTGGTACTTTATATTATTTAGTGTTGTAATTAACTAATATTGTGACTTTGCATGATTCACATGTGTATTAGATGAGCAAGATTATTACATGATTTTTTATTTTATTTTTAAATTTAAAGATAATATCAATATTACTAAAAATTTATGTTGATTAATATAATGGACACTATTAAAATCACTAATACATAATGAACACATATAAATGACTAAATTGGTCTTTTATATTGATTAACAATGACCACAAATAAAATGACTACAAATGACCACTACAAAAATGAAAAATAAGCGACCAAAAAAAACCAAAATTTGCATATAAATGACCAAATGGCGACCACTGGTGGTAAATTAGCGGTCATTGATCATACGACAAAAAAGTGGTCATATTTAGCTTGGTTTTTTATAGCTTATCTTGTGGTCATATATTGGGTTGTTAATTGGGTCGTATATTTGGTTATTAATTGTGACAATTAAGGACCAAATATACAACCAAATTAATGACCACATTAATGACCAAATATATGACCACAAGAAAAACTATAAATGACCAAGTTAAATATGACCACTTTTTTGGTCGCGTGATCAATGATCGCTAATTTTCCACTAGTGGTCGCCAAATCAAAAGTTGTCATTTATATGTGGATTTTGCTCATTTTTTTGTCATTTATATCTCGTTAATTTGGTCCTTAATTGTCACAATTAATGACCAAATATACGACCACAAGAAAAGCTATAAATGACCAAGTTAAATATGACCACTTTTTTGTCACGTGATCAATGGACTCTAATTTTCCACCAGTGGTCTCCAAATCAAAAGTGGTCATTTATATGTGGATTTTGGTCGTTTCTTTGGTCATATATATATATATATATATATTCCATAGTCTAGAAAACACTTTAAATATAGAGGAATGGAGATGGTAAGACGATAGGTAAGAAATTGCACATTCACTATAGTGATTCCGTATTCTCTGAATTCAAATCATGATAGTTTAAGTATGCATCAATAAATTTAAAGATAAAAGAAGTAGATTTATTGAACTACTCCAATCATTTTCACTCGTGGTGTAGTAAGAACCACTTTGATATAGGAGCATCCTTGGTCTTGAGCAATCCGCATCACCCAAAAAACATATTTCATTACTGTGCAAGTAGATTTTACACTAGTACAAAATGAGAGATAAGTGACCAGATATTATTACTATCTCTCACAACAATACACGCTATTAAAAAATAAAAGAATTTTAGAACTACCACCAGATTATTTTTCAATCTAGGATTGGCAAGAAATTTTGGAACACGAAGCCATTGATGTCGTTCTGGAAGATGGGAATCTCATTACAAGATTGTTCCGAAGCCATTGATGTCGATATGCAAGATGGGAATCTCATTACAAGATTCATTCCCAAAACCCTAAACCTCAAGGTCGAGGCTGAAAATAAATTAATTCTTCCCATGTCCGTCTACCCATATGACATACTAAGATTCAAGGTGGGCGAGGACGAGGAGAAAGACGCTAAGAGAAAGGAATTGAAGGTGCCAAATGTCTTAACCGAAGATCTAGAGGGAAGGAGCCTCTGGCTATAGAGAGTCGACCATGAGCAAGAGGGGGTTTTATCTATTTATATCCCCACTGGATACGAGGCCATGCTGTAACTCGATCCACTGGAAATTTAAGAAAGGGTAAGCATCAACGTCTTGTTTCATTTAATAGCAAATGGATTTTTCATTTTGAGCAGCTTAGAAATAGGAATGAGGACCACTACCTCCATCATCATTTGTCATTGCTCTCAATAACTTTGAAAACCCGAAAGAGATGCTTACTCGTATGGTTGGCTCTTGGATTTTCCAAATCCTTATCTAGTTGTACTGAAAATATATATAACCATCTTTGTATTTTACATTTTTAGTTATTTCTTCCTCCATTATTCTCACACCTGTAGAATGTCTTTCTAGGGCTCCACTACTTGACTGAAATTTTTCAATTTTAAACTCAACCCATGTTGGCCCTCTTCTTCATCTACCCTGGTACATTTTAAGCATTTCTAGCAACTTATCTCCACGAATTTGATTCTTGGAAATTACCTATGCAAAAAGTCAAAGCTATCAGCTGCATAAGTTCACCTTCTCGGCACAAAAATCGCTAATATATTTCAAAATTTCCTTGAATTTGGAAGATTTGGGATGAGACTGGTTCGATTTGCAGAGAGTGAGTAGAATTTGATTGGATTTAGGGTTTATTAAATAAAGGTTCTCGCTATTCCTCTAAATATGGAACCGCCTCTCAATCTGTCTCTACGCCCGAATCCATTCCTTCTTCAACGTTTTGGCTATCAGTGGACCCATATATCCTTATCATATATCCACATATAAAGGTAGTTGGTCAAGCTAGTTGGTCCCTATCATTTTCTCTTTTGCGATATAGTGATCAACCGACACTGCATCCAGATCTAAAACTAGTGATCCAATTAAACCTAGTTTATGGGATCTTCATCTACCTGAGCAGATAAATGCCACATAAACCTATCTCAGAACAACACCTTAGCATACCAATACTACATATTCCTACCAGAACAACTTGCAGGTGCCCCACATAATGATTGAACTCTTTGTTCATCTTATATTCATGAGAGAATCATATAGGAACAAGGAAATCCACATTCAAATATTGTTGTTCGCTATGTTTGGAACCACCATGTTGGGCTCATCATCAAGAGAAAAATGCGGAGTAGAGATAACCCAATTTCACTGTATTTATATTAATGAATGACGACTATGCCAAAGTGGAGAGTAATGGTTGGATTGAATGTAAAATATGCAGTATTTGATATGCAATCTATGAAGACATCAAAATGCATTGGTATATGATTGCGGTGAGAAAATTGTTATGAAGAGCAAGATTTTCTCCATTTTTTATGACTTGGATTCCTGGATGCCAGCTATCAATTAGTTCCTAGCGTTCATTTCTATTCAAATTGTTATCATTTTTCTTTTCTTTTCTTTTATTTTATTTTTCGATTTCCAATACTTCTCTGATTTTCTTTTTATGCAACAATCCTCTTTCATAATAATTTTGGCTTGTTCAATACATATATGGTGCCCTGATTTAGGGAGTGCTCAACTAGTGCTAATTTTGTATTTGATTGTGTATGATATCCACAATGTTCATTTATCCTTACCTTAATTATGTGTCCCTTTTCTCTGATATACTTTTTACCATATGAGTAGGAATAACAAAAACCCCTATTTGTTGTCCAGGATCTGCAAGGTCTTTTGCTAAGTCAGGCCTGTTTCTAATGGTGTTGGGAGGGGATAAATTCAGTTTTATGTTCCTTCTCTTAAGGATCCTTGCAATTTGTCTGTTGTCCCCTTGATGTAGGAAAAGTAATCTTTCCAATCCTGTCTTCACTTTGTCTTCTGTGAGGTCTCTCTAGTATTTTTGAACTATATTTCTCATATGTCTATAATTGTATCCATTCTTTTAGAATACCATATATAGATGCTATGTTTCTATGCGCTTTGGCACAACTGTCATCCACCAATATAAATACAGTGAAAATTGGGCTACTTGTACTCAGTACTTTGCTCCTGATGATGAGCCTGGTGTGGTGGCTCAAAGCGTTGAGAACAACAATACTTGAACATGGATTTTCATGTTCCTATATGATCAAAGTTCATTTATCAACTCAATCCAAGGACATGAAAAGCAGTTGAATCATGCAAAACCGAGCAAAGGAATAGCGATTAATTTTTTACCATATAATGAAATGAAGATTCCCTTAAATTTTAAGTAACCAATGGGTTTTGCTGCTCAAGGGGACATAATCTTCATTTATGAACTTTCTTATTCTATGGAAAAACATGTGTTCATTTTCTGTCATTTACCGTAAGTGTGGACATTAGAATGAACCTTTATTTTCCTTGGTTACAATATTTATGTTATTTTAAGAATCAAATAGTATCATTCTCCCTTTTAATCTCTTTCATGTTTCGGCTTTTGAAAAATTTACTTTGATTATAAAAATATATCAGATCTTCACATTTTAGCTCCAAAGTAAATTCTTGCAAATATGGACTATTAATTTCATGGTTAATATTGCAAAGGAAAATTATTTAGATTGAGATTTAACTAAAATTGCATGTATGTTGGCAGTTCTGCTAGGACCCCTTCTTCCAAAGAACTTGTACACAGTTGAAAAACAACCCAGCTAGGACAAATGTCAAAAGGGCCATCATCGTCATCCAGAGTTAGTGGGATGTCCCCTACCTTAATAGGGAGCACATGAAAATCTATTTCAACATCAATAACTGCACCATCACCTGTATGTAGACCCTCAGATCGAGGAAACCTTATGAGGTGTTTGACAACTTTCAAGTCCATGACTTGGTTTGGAAAGCCAAAGGTTAGTTTCAATTGTTTTCATTAAATATAGAGCAACCTTTTCTTATTAACTTGTATGGGATGGAGTTTATCTACAAGTTTTCAAAACTGTCTGTGTTTCATTTGCATGCAGCACATGCCTTGGTATTTTATTTTGTTGCTTCACATTCTTCTTCTTATTTTTATTTTTGTAATAAATGGGCTCTTTGACTATTAATATATGCAAAATATGTAGAACTAGGACACTTTTATAAAATAAAGTGGGTTGACCTGGATTGGATTGAGAACGAAATGAAAGAACACAACATTGTATAAAGAACACAAGTTACTGAATCAAAAGCAGACTATTACAATGAAAACCAAATCATATTAATGAATTTAATGGTGAACGACACTGCAATGACTATTTGATTGCTTACAATTATTTCTTACAATTGATTGCAAAAACTGTATTTTAGAATTTGTGGTTTTTTTAGAAGCATTGTTTCGATTTTAGAACTTGTAATTAAACTCTGCCTGATAATTGGGTTTAATTAGAAGCTAGTTTTCATAGAAAAAACAGGTTTTTAGAAAATGGAGATTTACTTGTCTAAAAATGATTGCTTACTACGTTGCACTGTGCAGTGTCACTGAAGCCTGAACTTTTTGACTTCACAAAGCCTCTCATTCACTCTCATCCATAGGCAATTCCTTTCTCCTCGTCATGTTTCAATATATGTTTTCTTTTGTTAGAGGAGGAAATTCTTTCGTTCTCACAAGTTTTCTTGGAAATTTCTAGCAGTATTTTTGAATTGCATATTTTTTTTATCAGTGTTTTCATGGGTTTTGTGGAAATTCCTTCACAATCAACAGATATAATCAAGGTTCTTAGTACACATTATGAGTTTGGTGCAAACTTCTTGGATCCAAAGGTTGATTGTCAGGATCATGGTTCATATTTTCTATTTTATTTGTTTATTTATTATGAAGCTGAAATTGATATGGTGCTAGGATATTAACTATTTTTTTTGAAAATGTAAACTTTGACAGGACTTTGAGCAGATCCAATTCTATCATTATTGCAAATTTTGTTATAGGAAATGATAACAAATTAATCTCTTCACAATCTCAGCTAATGCTTGTGGGACATATACACACTGACGAGAGAATGAATGCAAGAGTTAAGGCCGATTTGACTGATAATCTAACTCTCAAAATAAATGCACTGGTCCTTCTTGATACCCATGTGTTTTTCAATTATTACTGTAACACATTGATTTATTTTCATTATTTGATTTCCTTCCTTTTTGTCCTTTTCTATCTGGTGTGTATTTGTAATACCACATATACATATATATGGTTGGAATGTAATTTTTCATTATAATGCAATCGACATGGAATAATTAAGAGACGGTATTTTAATCATCAGAGTTGTTGATTGATCATGATCATGTTTTGTACAGATTACCAATGAGACAAATTTCTCGAATGTTCAACTTTGATTACAAGGTAATTGGTAGTCCTGTAAATTGTAGATTTTAGTCTAGATGATAAAAATAAATTCAGGTCCTATAATAGATAATAGGTTAGGTTGTAGTTATATAAATTCGTCTGAAATAATGCAAGAGGTGCATATATCTTGGTATTTCATTGTAATTTACTGGAAGTCTACATCGTATTGACAGACAATGATGATAAAAGGAAGATGATATTGTGATTATGCAGATATGAATTTGTCTTCCAACAAAAAATATACCATGCATTCTGATTTCCCATTCTCTGAAAGACTGTCTGAGATGTGTTTGTAAAGAATTATATTGTAATAAGAGACTTGAAGATGGATATTCATCCTTACTTGACAAGGTTTGATACTCTAGAGCCTAGACAAGGCATTGACAAGAAGGTCCAAAACCATGTTCACTCCCGCCATTGATTTGTTCAGCATGGAAGGCAGATAAACGAGTGTGATCAGTCTCTAAGAGCCAAACAAGCTAGAGTGATATATTATTCTTTAAAGTGTACACAGTATATGCAACATCGAACTTTCAAAGTTAGAAGATATTGGAAGAGTTCTACACACCTAAGAATAATGGCCACAACTATAGTGCCTCTATGGCTTATGACAATTTAGTTTGCCACCATTTTTGACTAATCATTCATATATCTCCAATTGAAGGGACTGAGATAGGTAAACTTTATTTTTCTCGGTTTGGATTCTAAAATCCGTGAAATGTAAATGTTTTTTCCTGTCTAGTAATTGCTTCTCCCCACCCTCATGGAACATTTTGTGTCTCAATTTAGTGTATGAATGATAACTAACATGAAAGGATACCTAGTAGACATTTAAATGTGTAAAGAAAGGTTGGGCTAAAATAACCAAATTTGTATTTTTTGTTTTAGAGTTCTTTCACTCTTCAAATGCACCAACTTGAGTATTCTGAGCTCATTTGGTTAGTAAAGAGTGGTTTGTCACTGTTGTTTATAACTTCCCATTTCTTGGTTTCGAGACTTTTGAGACTAGGCAATATTTTGGTCCTTGCCACAAAGTCAAGTAGAAATTTCTAAGTTAATGGTGAAGCTACTCAAAAGTCCCTTTGGTTTTGGTCACGTTTCAATGCTCACACAAATTAACCATAAAAAACTTTGCAAACGAAAAAACTAAAAAAAAACACCTAAAATAGGCAAGTTATATCAAACATTGTTAAAGTCTGTCAAAATAGTTAAACTCATTGATCCTTGTTCAAACTTGCTAGAGTCTTGGTGAGTTTGATTAGATTTGGGCAAAAAATTAAGCTTCTTTATGGATCTTCTTATTTATTTTCCATTAGCAGTCAGACAAAATGATCAAATATTGTAGTAGTCAATAGACTTACTAAGATCAATATATGTCTTTCTTGCCGTATGAAAGATGGTGCTGAGGAGACCACTAGAATAATATTCCTTAAATATTTTCAAAATATGGTACAAAAAAATTGTCGGTGACAAAGACACCAAATTCACAAGAAAATTTTGAAGGGGTTATTTGCAGTGTTACACGGGGACGCGTTCCCTAGGGTTGGGGGCGCGCCCCCCTCGCTCCCCGCGCCCCGGGGACTTGGGGGCTCGTAGCGAAACGTTTCCCCTCGTCCCCAATTTGGAGAAACTCCAGGAAACGCATGGGGGAGCTCGTCCCCTATTTTGAATCGCGCACCGATGAAGTGGGGGGCGCTTAGGCGCTCCTTCCTTAGTAGAGTTGTTCAGTAGTAATGGTAATATTAAATTCTTAAAGTAAAAGTGGTATTTTCCTTATCTTTCATTTTCATTTTCTATCCTTTTTAAAAGTGGTATTTTCCTTATCTTTCATTTTCATTTTCTATCCTTTTACTTAAATTTTTAACATTACCATTAATTGTTTCAGGATGTTTGAGAGTGGTTCCAACCTTATCGGAGTTCATATGCAAAAAGTAGAATTTTAGATCCCATTCATAATTCAACAGACTTAACAGTTTTCAGGATTTCAGGATTGCAACGTTTCCACTGGATTCTATCATGTATGAGGTTAAGGGATTGGCATTTAATCAAGCGCATCAACCTCTCTATGTACCTTGATGTTGGTGGTGTTGATTGTTGAACTTCTCTATCATGACCTTAATCAAAATGTTCCCTTTAGTCAAGCAAAAATCACTTATTAAGCATGGGAATTTTTTTCTAATTCTACCTTATTTTAATGCTTGATTTAGGAAGTTTCATCAAAATTGTAGGGCGTTGAGTAATGTCCCTCGAGGATCAACTTCGAAATTCAAGGTAGAGGCAAGGGCTAAGAGCCTAGAGGAGGGGGGCACAGGGTGTTATTGATGAATAGGATCCCATTATAGGATTAATAGTTCACTCCTACATAATTGTATGTTAGACTTGAAAGCCTCAAATAATGTGATTTCCTCTAGAATCATGAAGAAATAGGATCCTCAAGTCACAGTTCCCCATTACAACATTTATGCCATGGATTCACACAATGTTGAAGTGTATTGAATCATTGAAGAATTAGACTGTATTTACAGGGAGCAGCTTAAATTGTATTTACACGCGATGAATTGTTGTTGCTGGTATTTAAAACCTCTATATTTTTTATAATTTTTATGACCTTAACGCCCCCCCCGTCCCCCTCGAATTTCCCTAAAATTTGGGGGTGGTCTCCACACGTCCCCAATGTGCGTTTCCCCGCTCCCACGCTCCCGCGTCCCGGAAACTTGGGGGAACATTGGTTATTTGTAGCTATGGGAGCTAAACTCGATTTCAGTAATGGATTTTATCCATAATCAAATGTCCAAGATGGTCGACCAAGTTAATGGAGGGCAGACATTTTGGATAGAAAGGCTTCCATTTGAGGAATTCGCAACACTAACATTAACTAGTAAGCATTTCACTATAGGGATGTTTCCATTCATAGCAATTGTTATCCCCTTACAATTTCCTTAGATATAGAAAATGTCAAGGGGAAAAGTGAAAACAAGTATCATTAGAAATATCATAGGAAAGGAAAATGAATCAAGGGAATGGAAGAATAATGTGGAACAGGCTTAAGAAAGGCCCAAATTATGTAGTGATCATAATAGAATTCCATGGTCATTGAGATTGGTGCCAAGGTTTCTCTAAGCATAGATCCAAATAGCTAGTTGTCTGCATGAAATTCCATGAAATTGTCATAAAGGATGAAGCTACTCAAAAGTATACAACTTTTCTCATGAATATGGTCTCGCTGTGGACAGTGAAATTTTTGAAGGGGGAGAGACATTACTGCCTACAAATGTTTATGAAGTATTATTTTATTTTTTTGAAAATGTTGTGTACATACTTTATAGGATAAGTAAGTACATCACGGACTAGAAAATTACTTCACTTTAACAACAAGGGTACTGGGAAAATCCCACCCTAAAAAGGCAAAAAAATCAAGCATATATAACCTATCCATCAAGAGAGACGGACTCAACATCATGGTGAAAAACATTGAATTTTACTCTCGCAAGAAAAACCTACTCTTGCTTAAAAATCCTCAATTAATTCCCCTAGGCTAAAGGGGAGGGGGATTCCCTGAAAAGTGACTGTATATCGATGCTTCCACAAAAATCCAATAGCTAGAAACCATGTTGACTCCATAGGAATTTTCCATTGTCCCTAATCAACCAAGTACCACCCAGAAGAGGGCCCTTCCACAAAAGCAGGGTTGTAAAGAAGAAGTGATATCCTGAAACCATGCTAAAAAAACTTTAGCAACTCAACATCAATTACTTCAACTCTACCACCCAAAAGTTAAAACACAAGTAGCATCTTTCACATTGATTTTATGAAGTGTACTCTTGCCAACCAAATCTTAATGGAGAAGAAGCTACCCCCACAATTTGTGTTGTTTTATGCTTGAATAATTGCCATTAGTGAATCGACATTTTGATGAGGGATGGATTGTATCTCTGCCATTCCTCAATTTAAAATTTTCCAAAATACTGCATTTTTCTTTGTTTAAAATGGTTTAGAATTGTCTTCCTTGATCAATTTAAAAATTTAGAGTTCAATGTTGATAATTTTCGGGTGACAATTCATATCTATTGATCACAGTTAGCACTTACTAGAGAATCATTTCCAGTAACCAAGAATTCTAGTGATGGGGTTTATTCAGGCTCCACATGCAAACAAGGTGAACTAGAAGCTATGGTCATAGTCATAGGAGTGCATACATTTTTTGGGAAAGCATCCCATCTCGTAGACTCTACAAGTAATATTGGTAATCTCCAAAAGGTTGATAGCCTATTTTTAGTGAATGTATTGTGCTATGTTTTAATCAGCAAGTGGAAGTAACATCCCAATGAATTTTTATTTTGACGTGTATAACTACCACAAGATATATTCATGTGCTGAGACTTTGCTATCTTATATGTGGTTTCCAGTTTTTGACAGCAATTGAAAATTTATGTATTTGTTCGATTGATGTTTGCATGATAGTTGAAATTGTAATCCAATATCCAATTCAAGGTCGACTACATCGACCTGTAATTGACAATCTGTTGGTGCTTCTTATCGGTGGGATTCCAATAGCAATGCCTATTGTTCTTTCTGTGACTATGGCTATTGTTTCACATTGTATTTCTCAACCGATCCATTCATTTTCTTCTAATTGAATTTTTGCATCAAGAGACATTGCCACCATCTTATATCTAAGACTGCCCAGACTGTGGAATTGGATTCCTTGATAAGACTAGATACCAATTTTGAAGCTTTATAAATGGAATGAAATAACTGTTCTTTATTTTTCTTTGGCGGTGTGCTATTACTAAAAGGATGACTTCTATTGAGGAAATGGTTGGGATGGAAATTTTGTGCAGTGATAAGACATGAACTTTAACATTGAAAAGCTTACTGTAGACAAAAATCTAGTTGAGGTTAGTGATGAATGAATATTTTCAGATCCTTTGAAGTTTGATGTATCTAGACCAACAATTTAATTGATTTTTTTTCATGGGTATTTGCAGAAGGAGTTTATAAGGATCTACTTGTCTTGATGACTGTAACGTCTCCAGCAAAACGAACTAAAATTTTGAAAAATAAAATAAAATTTGGGATGCAAAACTGAAAAGTAAATGATATCTTAAATGTCCTAATTACGCATGTTCAAATGTTTTGATGTCAATTGTCATACTTATGTTTCTTTCGATATAGGGGTTCTTTGAGAAGAGATCCAGGGGCTTACTTAGCTTGCAAAGCTAATGCTGCACTTGATACTTTGGATAGATCCATCGACAGAGCAAGAGCATTCGTTATTCATGGTATGATTACCTATCGATCTTTAGTTGATTACTCATGCTTAGAAGATGCTATGGATTATAGGTCTTAGTCTAGGTACCCTAATGGTACTAAACCCCGTTTAAATTCTAAAGGTTCTATGGGATATATTAAGCCCCCTTTAAAACATGAAAATGGATACTACGTGCAAGATGATAATATCACAAGGGTCAAACACTTATTAATCTTTTTATGAGTTTACTATCCTAGAGTTTGAATGTCGATGGGAAAAACTATAATAGCATTGCAAAAGTCCTATCCTATGGTACACACACGTAACACTTGCATGATTTTTCACAGTAGCTAAGGTATTAAGCTAAGTCCATGTTATCGGGCCTTAGCTAGGGTTTTGCAAAGCCCAACGATGCTTACGAGGGGGAATGATGGACAAAGTCTTGTCATTTCAATGCACAGGTCTTGGCATTTATGATGACTGGTAAAAAATTGATTGTGGTGATCTTTGCAGGGTTTCGAAATGGTTGTGAGTGTGAGTAGAATCTCGAGGTCTTAACTGCAACTGTCCTGGACTGTCTGACTCGCATTGATGCTCTCGACCACATGGCTTCTTCGAACCCTAACTCCCTTATCAATGTGTTTCTTGTCATTTTTGTTGTTTGGAAAGTTGAAGTCTGTCTCCTCGGCTCTATGGTTATCGGTGGGCTCGGCCCTTGGCCTCGGCTTCGGCCTTTAGCTTTGGCCTCTGCATGATCGTGAAAGCTTGGAAGAACTCCTGCCAGGTAGTGTATTAGTAACCTGTCAACACTTCATTTTGTTTTGTCGTTGTTTGCATGCAACTAAAACTAGTCACTGGCCGATTCTTGGTTTTTCTTGTGGCAGCAAGCTCCGGTATTAAGGAAGGAGGAGAGGTTTCTCATAAAAAGGAACTCGACCCTGGTCAGCCCCCGGTCCTCCATGGGAGATCTCGGTGTTTGCAAGCCCGTGAGTAACATGGTTTAGACTGTCTTTACTTTGATCGTTCTGGGATGAGAAATTTGTAGCCGGTTGGTGGTTATGCTGGAGTCCATGTTAAGTTTAGCATGTATTTTGGGTTGGGGGTGTTCATACGAACTTGGTTGATTATTGCAGTTTTAGTCTCAGTCCTCAAATGATGGATTTCATTGTAAAAAACACTCATACCATTTTTTGAAATGGTTCTTGGATTGTTTATGATGGACATTTAAATGCCATGTTTCAATGGTTGGTTAATTTTGTTGATGGTCCTCTCGGCCTGTTTGGATAAATGCAAATGGCAAAATGCCAAGATCTTACAGTGCTTGCTTGATGGTTTACTGTGTGATTTTGGTCGTGGGAGAGCTTCTAATGTTTGGCTTTCATGCATGGTAGTTGATCACTTCTAGTTTCCTGTATGATGATAAACTGTATAATATGGACTATGTTTTAAAATTTTTTTATATGGATGAACAAGTAGTTGCTTAGTGTTGTCGACGAGTTGGTAGAGACGGTTTTGGGAAGTTAGAACTTCTGATTTCGTAGGGTTACGTTCTCAGGTAGAGAAGTCATTACTTTGGATGCAATTGTTTGATGCAAACCAGCGGGGATTCGATCCCGAGCCTAAGATGTAGGGTATCACTCCAAAATGATAGAAGTTAGGTTGTTCCGATGTTTAGCCAACCTGGTTCGAAACTCTTTTATTATTATTATTATTATTTAAGAACCGTGATGGTAAACTTGGTTTATGGGAAAAGGATCCTTCGACAGTTCTACGATCCAGTTTAGGTTTTAATACTTTTGATTCTAGGGTTTTAAAAATGAAATACCAAGCTCTAGGTTTTTATGTTTGGATGTAAGGGTATCCACCCGTAAAACTTTAAAGGTTGACCTACTGTCTGCAACAGTGTGTATGCTTACCTGTCAAGAGCTGTATGAGATGGCTCTGCTTGTTTTATCTGAAATATACTTGTTCTTTTTGAATGAATTTGGTTGTGTTTAAAGCATCAACATTTTGGAGATACCGAAACAGAAATTTGTTTGTCCTTTAATGTTAAAAATGCAAGAAAGAGCCAACCTATCCTAGAGCATAGAAAGGTCCTCTGAATGGCTATCATAGGGATTAGGGCAATAAAAGAAAACTGAAATATAACTGGTTATTAGACCCTGAACTGTATATTTCATTTCATCGATATTTAATAGTTTTCAAGTGAATCAGCTGTTTTGAAAAGAATGTTTGATATAAATTCTGTAAATGAAATAATACCAATGATTATTTGTGCATCTGTAATTTATTACATCTATTCTTAAATTCTGCCCTGTACTAGAGTACACCACCTTCGGGTGGAAGGAAAAATACAGAGGTAATTATTTTCATTTTTAACCAGTCAATCCTAATTCAAAGATCAGTTTAAATTATAAAACATTTCATCAAAAATAATAATAAATAGAGTAAGAAATAGAAGAAACTTGAACCAAAAAACTGGGCAAACATCCACAGGCGACCGTTCCTCCCAACCTATTCCTCAAGCACTTAGCAGAATGCTTGGGACCTTCGAGCCCGTTCACTGAACCACCAGGATGAAGACACCGAATAGGAGTAGGAGACCTTCCTTTTCAAAAACTCAGCAGCCCTTAAGACCTGCCATCCTTCCTTACTTTTAACTCAATGGATGGACGGAATCACTCTGGAAGTAATTAGTTAGCTACCCCTCATCGAATTTCCTTGTGTGCTAAAAAAAACTATTATAGTTTTTCCAGCTAGCCCAAGGAGAAAAAGAATAATTGATGAGCCTCATGCTCAATTCGATGGTTTCATAGCTTGCCTAGGTCTTTGGTCAGTTATGTCATTTATTGAGCCACTTTCTCATCTCCTCCACCCTTGGAGAGTCATGACCATAAATATAGGGTAGTTGCCTCCTTCAACAGCTAGTAAGTGATTCCAGATGCTACCACTTGTCTCCTTGTCTCCTAAGCAGTTTCATTCTTCCTAGTGGGTCAGTGAACACTCTTCAACAATCCCCTATGGATGAGTGTCTCCACTTTTAATTTATTAAAAATAAAAATAGTTAATTACAATCATCCTTGACCACCTTGGTCATAAAAACTTTATAATAAAATTATATCAATGTTTTTCTAAAAAATAAAATGTTTTCCAGTTCTAGGGTTGTTACAATGACTGCAACAGCATCCATAGTAGAGAATCAAGATGTAATTTATGCGGCTATTGTTGGGGTTCTTGATGATCCTAAGGAGGTAAAGAGATTTAGTAAGCATGGACAAGTCCATTTATGAGATCAATTCGATTTGTCAGACTGATTGTCTAGTTGATTATTATTGAATTGATCTTCTGTTAACTGTTGTTTATGTTAATTGATCATGTACCATAATGATAATCTCAAAAGACAGGGTGAAACCATCAACTCTGCTAGATAGCTGGAATCTTTCTGAAATATTTTCCATAGGAGTTATTATTGGCATCTACCTAGCAATGATGACCGTCATATTTTTCTAGGCCAACTTCAATACATATTTCTCTCTAGTAGGACAATTCTATTTAGTTAAAAAAAACAATTTTCTTATGCAAAGTATTTGATGGGGTTTGAGCAGTGGAAGATCTAAAAATTTGTGTTAGTTCCTACTGTGGTTGGGAGGTCTGGTGTAGACCACCCAAGTGACAGTGATAGTGGTAATGTGGGTTCCTAATAAGTATGTAGTTGTGTTTGAGTCTTGAATTTTGTAACCTCAAAATAAATAATGTTTATTCCCTCAAAATTTCCGATTTTTGTTCCTTTCTTTCAGAGAACATTTGGTGTTTCTAGTCTTCATATTCCCAGTGATGAAAATACTCAAAATCTAAATATTATTCCTCAAAGATATGTTTCATGGTGACTAAACTTTTTTGTGCATTCTACAAATACACTCTCTAAAAGCTATGTTTCATGATGCTTAGGGGACATCGGAGAGGGGGATAGTTTTTGTGGATGGTTAGAGAAATCCGTGAGTTTTTGGATGGTACAAGTGTTTTAAGACCTAATAGAGCTTATGAGGTGTTTTCTAGAGTCCAAACACTCGATTATTTTGTAAATTCATATGCAAGCAAGAAATAGGAAATTATAGGAAACCTAGTAAACAAAGATTCTCTTTAACTCTGCAAATTTTTGTGGAGACCTTTGATCAATCAATCGATAATAAACACTTGCAACTGTATCATCGATCTCTTTAGATGAATAATGTGGATTATTAGCATGGATTGATTGAATGTTGTGTAAGATTATAACAAAGTATATGCATAATTCTGCAATCCAATGGATATACAACCAATCATAATCTTTTAGGTATATCTTAAGTAGTACATCCTAGTTCAACGCCTAATTATAGTATTTCAGAAGGATTTCAATTGGGTGTAGAATTCAAGCACACATTTTCTAAAATTATGCACTTGGATGCATATATAGGAATTATATAATCTTATTCAGTATATATCCAAAGTACTTGTGGTATGATTAGGGATTTTCAGTTGGGTGTGGTTTAGATACATTTATTGCAGACCTTAATTTGAAGCCGAGGAAGTCCAAGTGGTTCTTGAATTCGGGTGATTAAGGTTATCTATATCAGTAGTAGAGTGGTAAGAAATTTTGGGACCTTACCACTCCTGGATGAAAGGGATAACCTAACCCTTCTTACAAAGAAATTGTTTATATTTCAAGACCTTACCAAAGGTGAAGACCTTTCCCTTCTCAACAAAGAGTAAAAACTTACTGTCTCAAAGGACCCCTTAGTGTGATCAGGTAACACCTATTAGGAGCTTACCTTTTCTATACCCAGCTAAGTTATCCCAGCTACCCAAAATTTTGTCACACGCTGAAGGACTATAGAGTTTGTGACTCTGTGTAGACAAAGCAGATCAATCTATAGTATCTATAGGCCTCTTTGCATTTGGATGAGTCTAGTTGGGTCTTCAGTTCAAGAAATCTATAGCAACTTTTTGTCTCTATGTATACATTGTTGAGTATTAATCATAAAATCCTTGAATGTAAATTCACTCAGATAATGAATGTTTTGCATGAGGTTGAGGAAGTCTACATGAGTTTTGAATCCAATCAAACTATTATAAATGAATTTTTTTTGTGTTTCTGGATATGGTCTTATACCCATTGGATTGGACAAGGTTGCATGGAGAAGGAGAAAGCACAAGAATGAGTTGAATACATTGGGAGATGACGAAGAATCCTTCCATTGTTAATGTGGTTTTGACATTGACAATGGCATAGAAGTAATGATTTATTAATGCCTCCGATGATCAATGGGAGAAACCGCATTGGGAATTGTTCAATAGTTGTTCCTTTGTTTGGAAGTATCCAATCCACACAACTTCCTTCCTCATTTGGGATCCAATGTTGATCTCTGTAGGCATTGAGGGGGAAGGATATTGTGCTCCAAAATTCTAATTTTTTGTCTTCTTGTTGTAGATAACCTATAGTAGTGACTATTTTCAAGAGCTTTATGATATGGCAGTGGAGTTGACAAAACGTGGTCACACATATGTTGATCATCAGGTAAATACCAATCAAACAACATAATATATCTACCAAAAGCATCCTATTCCTAATTACAATTGTTTTTTCTTTTTTTACATATATTTAAGAGATAAGAAACAACTGAGTATAAACATACACAAAAGTAGATATTCATCATAAATGGATTCAGGAATTGGATCCATTCTTGGTGGCTTATCTATCAATGAAATATTTTTTGCAGATCCCTGAAGAAGTAAAGGAGTACAAAGAGAAAAAACTAGATTCTCCATAGAGAAATCGCCCTATTGTAGAGTCTTTAATGTTGTTTGATGAAATGAAGTAGGGAATGATTGATGAGGGAAAGGAAACACTTTGCATGAAACAAGATATTGAGAGTTATAATTATAATATGGATGATCTAATTGCTTATCACATAAAGGTAATATTTGAGTTTTTGAAAGAACTTTATTTGAATTTACGATTGTTGTTTTACATTTTGTTCACTTAACTTTTTACTTTTCCTCCACTTTACACCCCATCCACATGGAGGAGATAAATGGCGCATTTATCCAAGCTATGGCTATACACATTCCAATGTAGATTATCTTGAGAATATCATGCATTCAGTAAGCCCTGTATCTTTCTCATGTATAGTTGTTTTTAATATCCCTTCTATAGAAGTAGTAGTACTCGTTTCTTAAATGTTAATTTTTTTGAGACATTCATTTCATATGCATCATGGCACTCTCATTGTGGGCATGTCCTACAATATTAATTCTTCATATTTGTGAAACAAAAGTAAATGGCACTTGAATCATGATCTCTTTTCTAGATAATTGCATATTATTGCACCAATGGGCCGTCCTTTTAAATTCGCTGTGGTCTACAAAAGAACCTTTTATGTTTTAACAACTATACTTTCCTACATGTGGTTAACCTCTCAAGCACCACTCAACTATAATCTATAACAATAGTTATAGAAGTGTCCCTTACATCCCTGATAATACTCTAATTTATAACCTTTTAATCTATAGCTATAGTTATAGAAGTGTCCCTTACATTCCTAGTAATACTCTATTGATATGCATTTTCACCTAAAAGATTAGCAGTGGAGTCAATATGATTTCATTGTGGAAGGTGGTTGATAGATGTACATAGATGAAGGAGTTGCAAAGCTTGTTCCAGGTGTTACATATATCCTTCCAAATTCAACTAGTCAAGTTATTCATTCTTCATTAGGTTTTGGTCTTTATAGAAAGCATGAAAATAAACATCTTATTGAACCTATCCGTTACCACAAATAAATAATCGTATCTTTCACTAGCTCTCGGAGAACCACCCATAAAATCTATGGAGATGCTCTCCCAAGGCATAGTAGGTACAAGTAAGGGATGTTATAGAACATGCTTTCTATTACTAGATTTGTTGGTACACCAAAGTAAGATCCTCTAATAAATCAAGATACAACTTGTTGCATCCTAGGCCCTTACACATGCATCTTGCTTGCATTCCTTGTCCATGGTTCTCTATGGGCATTTGTGATGACTTAGCAACGTTTTGTGATAACTTTAGCAGTGTTTTTCTCTATGTCTGTGGTTGATGGTATTCCTTTTATGCTTTGTAAGGGTGTCGCAAGCCATATTGTTGGCTTGTTATTTTCTTTGACCTTGTGTGTTGTGTTGTGATTGATGTGATTTTGTTGTGTTTTCAATTTGAGTTCACCTGAGTTAGAACCTTTAGGTACTTTTACAAGGGTTCAAACAAGTTTTCATAATGGATTGATCTCCAGGTTTTGTTTTGTCCTATTGGATTTCAAAGTCTTATAGCATTTCCATATCTATGTGCATGGTTTTCATAACTTGCTTGATCATATCTTATGAACTTATACAATCTATCATCCTTTTCCATCCATTAGATACTCAAAGGCATGTATTGATAATTTTTACCATTACAGAGGACTCTGTAAATTAGGTTCTCAAATTCTTAAAGGGTGCTAGCTCAATGGAAGAGCGCCTTCCTTACAAGCAGGAGGTTGTTGGTTTTATTCCTCGGTGCCTTAATGATATTTCAATATAAGTTAAAAACGACTAAATTAGTGACTAAAAAATGAGAGATAAGCGACCAAACAAAATGACCAAAATTCACATATGAAATGACTAAAAACGACTAAAGTAGTGACAAAAAAATGAAAGACAAGTGACCAAAAAATGAGAGATAAGCGACCAAAAGAATGACCAAAATGCGCATATAAACGACCAAATGACAGTTTTGGTGGCTAATTTCCGGTTTCTTATCACACGACAAAAAATGTGGTCATATTTAGTTTGGTCATTTATAGTTTTTCTTGTGGTCATTAATTTGGTCATATTTTTGGTCATTAATTTGGCCATTAATTGTGAATTAATGACCAAATATACGATCAAATTAATGACCACAAGACAAGCTATAAATGACCAAACTAAATATGACCACATTTTTCGTCGCGTGGTAAGGGATCAGAAATTAGCCACCAATGATCACCAAATCAAAAGTGGTCATTTATATGCGTATTTTGGTCACTTATCTCTCATTTTGTACTAGTTTCAGGAGGAATAATGACAACTACAACTCCTTAGTTGTTGGTCCATTTCATTAGAACCTTGCTACAACTTTGTTTCCCAGCAGGTGCTGCTCCAACAATGTTGTTACAACTACACACTACATGAAGCATGTGCTACTACTACTATGTTGCTACAACTCCACTCTATGAATTATGATTGGAACTTCTATGCTGCTACTTAGAATTCCGACTCATGAAGTTCAGATCAGTTCACTTGTCTGGTGAATAACCGTTGGAGGTGAAGGAAGGAAAAATTGGGGAAAAAGAAAATGGTGGGCGGTTGAGCTATCATGGCGGTTCATTTCTCAAAGGGGAATAAAAAATACAGGAGAAAGGAGAGCTTAAAAGACAAGGAGGATGATGGAGAAGGGGTTGGTCCAAAGTTGACCGTGAGTGGGAAATATACGAAAATTTTAGGATCAAAGCAGAGTTGAGGAGGCTTGGATCTGGTCATCAGTTCGAGAAGGGAAGTTGCGACTACTACAAAATAATAGGTAAACAGTTTCAGCATCAAGGACAAACAAAAAAAGTTGACCATGGGTAGTGTTTAGGAATATGAATTTGATGTAACAAGGGTTTGTTATTTCTGGCATTTCAATGATTGTAATAAGTTTCTTCTATTCCAGCATTGAATAAAAGGCATTGAACTTCTGTTAATTCATAAATGTATGGATTCCACTGTGTACTTTGAAGGCATAACATAACTATGTAGCTGTTAGCTTTGCTGTAGGTTATTGCAACTATGCCAAGTGGTATCAGAGCCAGTTTCGCTTTGGGATTTGCGCCTTGGGTTTGCTTTTGTGAGACAGGGTAACAGAACGGTTGTTCGGTGGTTGCTCAACAAGAGTGCTAAAGGGACAAGTTGAGATACATATCTGATAGTGAAGTCTGTGGATGTTGGTGAGATATTTACAACTTGGAAGGATGCTACCACGTAGAAGAGGAGCACGATGAGGGGGTGCAGGAAATCGAGAATTGGAGGATTTGAGAGGAAGAATAGAGGAATTGGAGAATCGAAGGAATGGGGATGTTGAAGTAGATTCAGGGCCAGGCGAATAAATTGCAGAAGAACATGATGGTGAAGAAAGAGACCCAACAATTAGGCTGATTTCGTATCTGAGTAATAGAGGTAGTGCAAGAGTTGAGGTTTCATGTTACAATGGTAATATGCGAGATGATGTGCTCTATAAAAGTGGTTGCACCCATGGGAGCCTTTGTTGGGGAAAATTATGATTCATTGTCTATTTTAACTAAGACATTGGAAGAATAAAATGCTAGGAATGTTGCACTACAAGCAGATAAGGGTTCTCTTCGTGAAAATTTGATTAAGTAGATCGAGGAGCTTAAGGCTTAACATCATTTAGAACTGCATAGTTTGCAATATTAGGTTCAACAGTTGTCACATCAAAATACAATTGCAGAAGCTAAGGTGATTGAGTAGGCTTCCAATCTTGTTGATATCAAGATGCAAATGGAACAATGTATAGATCAAAATTACTCCTCTTCCTTTTTCAAATTGACTATACAAGAGTTCAAGGATGAAGCCACCTCCTGCAATGATAATTTGAGGCAGACTCATACCTTGTTCTTTCAAGGCCTGAATGAAGTGCAGGACCTCCTTGCAGACCATGCAGATAGAAGGAAGAAGGCTCATTCAGCTTATGAGCAAATTTGTGAATGGCAAATGCATTTTAAAACTACTCCACAAACTGTTCCCCGCTTGGACTTGGTTAAATTGATGAGTATTCAAATATCTATCAAGTCCTGGGAACTTGCCTGTGATGATGTGAATTGTGTTGGGCCTGGATTTTTGGATGTATCATTTTTGCGGAGATAGTTTTGGTGTGGACAGAGGCAAAGCGGAAGTGGTTCAACAAAGTGGTCAACTCCGACGAAGCAACCAAGAAATCAGGAAAAACGGTTATGTTGATTGATTCAAATGGGCGGAGTTGATCCAGTTAGTTAGAATTGGTCCACATTGTATTAAAGAGCCAGTTAGTAAGTAGTGGCTTAGTGGGAGCAGGGAAAGCTAAGTGCGCTCTATAAATATGTAATGAGAGGGAAGTTTTTGGTTGGTTGCTATTATTGCTATTGTCAGTCGAATAGAGAGTATGCTCTTGCAGCATGTTTTGAGTCTGTAATGAAGTCTTACACTATGTACGTTGGAGCTATTTTGAAGAAGCCGAGTCGTTGATCTGTAGGCTATGTGCACAGATCCTTTGTAAGTCAAGAAGAAACATGTAAGTCATAAACTGAAGTGCTTATTTGGCTGCGACTCATAATAAAATATAAGCGCTTCCGTGGCTTTTCCTAGTATGGGTTTCCATGTTAAACATGGTGTTCTTATGTGATGTGATATGTGTTTCTTTACTCTGTTGATTATTTAGATGAATGCATGCTTATGATAATTGAAAATGAAATGAATATGAAATATAGTATGGGTTGAATGAATCTGGTGGTGTCATGGGTTTTGTCGAAGTCACTGATGAGTTGAAGCTCTAAATCTATCAATGCCATTGAATAGTTAGTATATTTAGTTGTTAAACAAATGGGATGTCTGTTGTATTGTTCCCCTTCGTCGCTGTAAAAATTTAGTTCCTGCAATTTCCTTAGATACTTTGGGTGAGACTTCATTTGCTTCGCAGGTGTTGCTGAAATGGGTTAAACTCCCTTTCGGGCCAGTATCCATGGTAGGCTGTATTTGTTGGTATTATGTGAATGTTTGAACCTTGGTCGAATTAAAGTGCACCAACAAATGGTTTTGTTTCCGGCACTAGGATTTGTGTGAAGGGGAATGTTGTGGCATCTGACTAAACCAAAGATCCAAGATTGGGTATAATATCAGCAGTTGAAAGAGTTTGCAAAGGTACAAAACAAGCATCCCCAGTTGGACGACGAAGGCTGGTTAGAAAAGTATATTTTTACTCACATTCATGAGGTCTTCCTTGGTGATTTCCCTGTGATATTGCATGAATGGTTAGCAAGACTGAACGAGCAAAAGACAAATTTCCAAGGAGGTGAGCCTCAAAGTTGGACACCTACGTTGTTACATCGACTGAAAGGTGTGAATAACAAAATTTCACGTGCAATAGACTATTGGCTAGACAGCGTGTTGGAGGGGTACATTAACGAATTCGATGTTGACACTATCAAGTCATATAGTGCAGCAGAACGAGAGTTCTTTGAAGGTCAAGGTGGTAAGTATCTCAAATCGTTGAATTTGTCAATCAAGAAGCTACTTTGTGAAAAAGAGGTGATGCAAATGGAATCTGATGAGTAGAGTAATTGTGCGCAATGGGCATGGGTATTGAATGGAGGATGGTCTGGACGAATGAGAAATGAGTTGAAATGATAAGAGGAGAATAAAGTGAACTAGACGAAGAGTGTGGGCTTCTGCGTAGTGGGAGATGGTTTTGGTCGAACAAGAGAGGAGAACTGCGACACGAAAGAAGGGTTGCAGTGCAACTGAAACGAGAGACTACGAACCAGTACCACAACTCGATAAGGATTTTAGTGACGAGGAGGAAGAGTATCATCTCATATATGAAAAGGAAGAGGAACCTATAGAACCACTCCAGAACCGAGGCTACGACATACCCATGACCCCGCTACATCCCAAGAAACTGAGGTAAGACCTAGTAATTATTCACATTTCTTTCAATCTAGTCAGAATAGTGGAAATAATCACAATAGTACTTTGACAAGTGGAAAGGCTCCAAGTAGTGGTCCATTAGTAGTAAATTAGCCGAAGCCCTAGAGTCCCAGAATGGCTGGGGATGACAAGAAGTTGCCTATTTTTAATGGGAATGGGTTAGAGGATCTAGAACAACACTAGTTTTTATGCAATGCAGTATGGACTGTAAAACAAGTACAAGACGACAATGTCAAATTAGCGCAATTAATCATGACCTTTATGGGTTGCGCCTTAGATTGGTTTATGAAATTTTCTGAAGTCACTGGTAATCAATATGCAAAGACCTTAGCAGAATTCAAGGAGGGTTTGAAAACTGAATTCAAGAAACCAAAGTCTAAATCTTAGTGTATTACTAAATTGAAGGAGATCAAGAAATCACCGAATGAGTCTGTTTGGGACTTCGACCAACAATTTAAAACCTAACTGGCTCGTGCAAGTTTTCTGATGAAAGATATACAACATAAAGAGTGATTTATAGTTGCTTTACTGCCTCACATCAGGGTTCCACTCATGCAACATAAGATTCCGACCCAGACATAAGCCTTGGAGTTGGCCATGAAGTTAGAAGCATCACCTGTAGGAGAGTCTGGAGTTGGTATGGATCAAATCCAGTCGTAGTTGGCAAATTTGTCTATCAAGATTCAAGATATCAAGAAAGGTAAAGAAAAGCGCGAAGATGTTTTGTGCACTAGATGCAAGGATGAGGGACATTCTAAAGACAATGTACGACATTTCATGATTATCTTAATGCTGGTAATCCGAGTCCATTGAATCTTGGTGTATGGTGCATAATTTGTTAGACAAAAGGACATCGACCCCAAGAATACTACTTGTTACAGAAGATGGTAAATACTCCTCAGAACTTATGGTGCAAGTTTTGTCAGTTTTTCGGACATGACAAGAAAAAATGTTGGGCATAACAATTGCTTACTAAGCGCACTGTAGACACATTTTTTACGAAGGGAGAGGATCAGGATGAACGAAGTAACACACAATTCAATCAACCGCGAGGTGGATTCAGAGGCCGTGGACGAGGAGGATTTGGTCGAGGCAGAGGACAAGTGATATGTTATAATTGTGATACCACTGGACACTATGCTTGAGAATGCCCGAATCCTACTTCGACCTGCACATATTGTAGGGAACTAAATCATACCATTGAAGACTGTCCGCAGCTTATAGCGAAATGGCAAGCGAAGCAGAACCATAACCAAAACCAGAATAAAAATGTATAGAATATTTCAGCAGAACCGTGAGCTAATCAACATACTGTCGCTGAGGTAACAAGAGGTGGAGCTACGATGAGTGGAGATAAGAACAATTATAATAACCAGAGAGATCAGAGAGTGATATTGGTGGCACAAAAGCCACCTAGTTTGATGTTAAAAAAGAGAAAGGAATATTCTTTGAAGCTCGAGATGAATTTCTGAAGGGCACATCAACATCCTCCCTACCGCCCATTGTTGAAGGAGGACCTATGTACAACATGCCACCTCGCTTCGACAATTATTTACTAAAGAAGAGCCTAGGAAAAGTAATTGCTCTCCACTCTTTTCTAAAAATATGTCTAGCGTTGGTTAAAGATGAAAATGCATTAAGGGAATTGCACAAGTTAATAAAGAGAATCTAAGGAAGAATTGAGATCCGAAAGAGTTGTCAATCATGTTCAGAAAATAATAAAGACTGGTTGGGAACTACGACTTAATGCGTAGATTGGTGACTACGACATGGATTTTGTTATTTTAGATTTGGGTTCAGAAGTAAGTATTTTGACTAAACAAACATGGGAGAATATGGGTAAGCCGAAGTTAGTATGGTCACCTATTCAGTTACGGTTGGCCAATCAACATAAAGTTATACCATTCGATAGGATGGTTGAAGTCCCTGTCGAAGTAGAGGGATTACGAACTTTTGTAGACTTTGAGGTTGTAGAGATTTTTGATGATACCAACCCGTATCCGGCACTGTTGGGGATAGATTGGGCAATTCAAAATCATATCATTATCAACTTTAAAAAGATAATCCTAACATTTGAAAATGAAGAGATTAGAGTTGTCGCACCTTTGGATCCGCTGGAAGGATAGAGGTATGTCGAACCAGTCAAGGGAGATTATGATGCTCAAGATTTAGACAATATTTATAATGCATCCTCCAGGATAAATGACTATATCAATCCTACAACAAATGGTACGCTCAGTTGGTGGAGTGTTAGTTCCTGTTGATATGATTCTGGCGAAGCTCCGGAGAACTAGTAGAACATGTTACATGAAGTCTCCATGCGAAGTGTAGAAATTTGATAAAATAACAAATTCTCTTTATGAAATTTTATCAAACACTTTGAATGCATTTCTTGGTTTATCATTTATTTGAGTTATGATTTATGTAACCAATGTACAATAAATCTACTGATAACTGAAACACAAACACTTATACATTTACCCAATGACCTAGCTAAAGAGCTGAAGACAAATGCATACACATTGAAAACTTAGAAATTTAGGGCCAAGCCCAAGGAAAAACCCCCACACTTCATGAGGGAAAAGCCATAGAGATATTTATTAAAGAGCAACAACTAAATTACATCAGATACATTAATGCTTAAGCAATTTGAAATACATTGGGAAATGTTCCATAAACAGAAATAAAATACCAGCAATAAATGCAACTGTATGAACCTGCTGTACAACCTCCTTCTACAACAAACTGCCTTGAAATCTGTGCCAATGGCTTCCCTCGATTTCCATGCCAATGTTCTTGAGCAAACTGCAGAGAACACCTTGAAATCTGTGCCAATGTACTGCTCCTCAATTTTGTGCCAATAAATGCTGTTGTACGGATCCGTATAGTACGACTTTTCTCGGGTTTTGTTTAGTGGTACGGATTCCTTCTCCTCGATATTTGTGCCCAAACAAAACTCAGTATTCTTCCTGTTTCAATTAGTTCTCTCTCTCACACAAATGGGTTTGCTCTCCTTTGATACCCTAGATCTCTCTCTCCTTTTCTCTCTTTTTGTCTTTCTGTGTGTTTTGGCTCTCTTCCCAAGGTGCATTAAATAGCTGACTTTACCTCCTTGAAACCCTAACTAATTCAAACTAACTTTTGAATGGATAAGATCACTTTTGATCTAATGGTTTACATTAAATGCACATTAAATGTCCTTTTTAATCATTCAATGCACAAATACATTTAATAAAGTCACTTTACTTTTAAAACATGAAGTCACTTTTTATATTTCAAAAGTACATTTCCTAGGAAAGACAACTTATGTCCCAACCATGGTAAACACAAAAACATGGAAAGGGACCTTTCTCATTACAAAATTCAACACTCCCTCTTAATGAGGGAGGTCCCAACACAATCACCTTGACCACTATCAAGAACTTCTACTAAATATGGAAGTTGATGTCAGAACATAACTGGATCCTGCTCATCTTCTCTCTGTTGGATGAGTCTTCCGCCAGTGCAACTCTCCCCATCTGAAGGTACCATCTGTGTATCTGCTTCATTTTTCAGAATCTGATTTGGATATCCATCCACCTGAACCTGGAAGCATCACCTCTCCATGCAGAAAGTAAAGTTTGTCTTTTCTATTCCCAAGTAGAATAGTATTATCTGAGTTTTCTGTCCGGCAGAGGAACACATTTCCTCTTTTGATGAAAAATCCATATCCATCATCCTCCAATGATGATATAGAAATTCTGTTGATTTTCACGTTTGGGACAAACAATACTCCGTCTACTTCAAGAACTTCTCCAAACCTTAGTTGGAATTTCATTGTTCCAACTCATCTGATTTCTGCCTGAGTACTTCCAATACATGTTCCAACAAAATGTCCTCTGGCTATTTCTTCTATCTTCTGAAAAGTTCCATATTTCCCTGTCATGTGGCTTGTTGATCCACTATCAATTACCCACATGTCATGGAAATCTATAGTACTACCTACACTAGTTTGTACTGAAACTAAAGAGAATTCATGTTCAAATTGGGAAGCAAAATATCCCATCTCTGTTGATGGTACTCCCTCTTTTTCTTCATTCCCTTTTCTTTTCGGACACTAACTAGCATAATGACCATTTTTATTGCAACAAAAACAACGTACCTTACTGAGGTCTTTTTGCTTCTTCTTCCATTTTCCCTTATTTTAGTTGCAAGAGCAACATTGTCTTCACTGTTCTGAGCTCCATTTTGGAATGTCCCCTCCTAGGACTCTTCTTGAACAAAGTCATCCCATAACCTTGTCCAATATCGAATATTTTCTCTGGAAACTACTCCTTGCACAAAAGTGTGCCAATTTGCAGTGAAGCCATTAAGAACATACCTCACTAGCTCTTCATCATCTACTTTATCACTTGTAGCGCCCAACTCATCTCTGATTTGAGTGATCTTAGTGAGATAAGAAGATACAGTATCAGTATTTGTCATCTTGGTGTTCCTCAGCTTCTCTCTGAGAACCATCTTCTTGTTCTAGTTCTTACTTTGATGCAAGGTACATAAAGCAACCCACATTTCAAATGCATAAGTCTTACCAGTGACATGATGTGTGCATGAGGTATCACATGATCCTTGATAGAGTCCAAAAATATCCTCTGAGCTTTAATATCCTTCTTATCAAAGCTAGTTTTCTGTGTGGGATCTGTAGGAACTGTTATTGTAGCAGAAGCTCCAACAACATCCCATAATCCTTGCTCTTTGAACAATATCGTGATACACTCCTTCCATGGACTGAAGTTTCCAACTCCATCCAGCCTATCCTCGTAACTTAGTCCTACTGAGGTCATGACTCTTAAACTTATAACCACCTAAAAGACTCTTCTGTTCTATGTTCACAAAGAAATACAAACTATCTTCAGCAATCTTATAGAGCCAAGCTCTGATACCATGTAGAAATATGATAAAATAACAAATTCTCTTTATGAAATTTTATCAAACACTTTGAATGCATTTCTTGGTTTATCATTTATCTGAGTTATGATTTATGTAACCATTGTACAATAAATCTACTTATACATTCACCCAATGACCTAGCTGAAGAGCTGAACACAAATGCATACACATTGAAAACTCAGAAATTTAGGGCCAAGCCCAGGACAAAACCATCTTCATGAGGGAAAACCCAAAGAGATATTTATTAAAGAGAAACAACTAAATTACAACAGAGACATTAATGCTTAAGCAATCTGAAATACATTGGGAAATGTGCCATAAACATAAATAAAATACCAGCAATAAATGCAGCTGTACGACCTCCTTTTACAACAAACTGCCTCAAAATCTATGCCAATGGCTGCCCTCGATTTCTGTGCCAATGTTCTTCAACAAATTGCAGAGAACACCTCGAAATTTGTGCCAATGTATTGCTCCTAGATTTCT
Source organism: Larix kaempferi (assembly GCA_027924585.1). Taxonomy (NCBI): domain Eukaryota; kingdom Viridiplantae; phylum Streptophyta; class Pinopsida; order Pinales; family Pinaceae; genus Larix; species Larix kaempferi. The sequence continues at coordinate 1,073,617 of BSBM01000766.1, read as the reverse complement.
GTGCCAATAAATGTTGCTGTACGGATTGTACGACCTACTGTACGGATCCGTACAGTATGAATTTTCTCGGTTTCTATGCAATGGTACAGATTCCTTCTCCTTGGTATTTGTGCCCAAACAAAACTCAGTCTCCTTCCTGCTGTAATTAGTGCTCTCTCTCTCACAAATGGGTTTGTTCTCCTTTGAAACCCTAGATCTCTCTCTCTCTCTCTCTCTCTCTCTCTTTTTGTCTTTCTATGTGTTTTGGCTCTCTTCCCAAGGTGCATGAAATATATGACTTTACCTCCTTGAAACCCTAACTAATTCAAACTAACTTTTGAATGGCTAAGATCACTTTTGATCTAATGGTTTACATTAAATGTCCTTTTTAATCATTTAATGCACAAATACATTTAATAAAGTCACTTTACTTTTAAAACATAAAGTCATTTTTTATATTTCAAAAGTACATTTCCTAGGAAAGACAACTTATGTCCCCATCATGGTAAACACAAAAACATGGAAAGGGACCTTTCTCATTACAAAATTCAACACGAAGATGTGCTCGTGTGACAAAATCACTCCGCTGGGTTGGGAAGGAGTTATGTGATGTTCATACTTATGAAGGTTTACTTAATGTGAAAGAGTTTATTGATGAATTTGAAGATAAGATACCTAAGAAACAACGCTTATTAGCCTTGGACGTCGCCCTAAAAGCAACACCGGTGAGATGGTGGGTTGTTCACAAGCAGTCTATAGCCAGTTGGGCGTAGTGCAAAAGATATTTAGAAATCCACTCCGGTGAAGGAATTTCCTATATTGGCGAAAAATATATTGGGTTGGCTAGCCCTGCTGATCATCTAGCTACCTATAGTACAATCTGGCAGAATATACCCAAGCAAGAGTGGGTACATATGTTTATTCATACACTTGATACTATACCAAGGAATTGATACACGTCGCTGGAACTGCGACAAGGAATTGCAGAATGGGACAATTTGACAATGAGATTCAAGCAGAGATTTAATTATGAGGATGAAATTCCTACAATAGATGCGGCTCTATAGGTTATCAAGGCAATTGTTTTTTAATAAATCCCAGGACCAGTGTCTAACCTGCCACAATGGACTGCGATAGTGGAAAAATTGATGGAGTGCTTATACAACATCAGGGGAGGACCAGATGATGATGATCCGAGGGATATTCATACACCCGAAACTGAAGGAACTCATGATCTGAAGGGACCATAGATTTCATTTGATAAATTTATGAAGCCGTTGAAGATTAAAAAGGTAAATATTGGCTCTACTGAAAATACAAAGTTTGCAAATATATGAGATTACTGGGATGATGAAACAGTAGGAAAAATTACTGACCTGTTGCATGAATTTCAAGATTTGTTTCCTACTAAGCGTTCATAAATGAAAGGTATTGCTGGCGACATGGGCTAAATGAAGATTCCACTAAAACCAGGCGCCAAGCCAATTAAGGAGAGGCCATACAGATTGAATCCCGATATAAGGAAAAAGTCAGAGCAGAGCTCGACAAAATGCTTGATGTCGGTATCATTGAACCTGTTGAAGAATCATAATGGATTAGTCCTATGGTAGTCCAAGACAAAAGACCCGGGAAATCAGGATTTGTGTCGACTTGCGGAAACTGAATGATACCTGTTTACATGATCCTTTTCCAACTTCGTTTATGGATGAAGTGCTCGAAAGTGTCGGAGGTAAGGAAGCCTAATGCTTCACGTATGTATTTTCTGGTTATCATCAAATAAATATTGCTAAGGAGGGCCGACATAAAATGACATTTGCGACATAATGGGGTTGCTTCCAGTACACGGTAATGCCCTTCGGCCTAAAGAATGCCCCTGCAATTTTTTTCACGGGTAGTTGTCGTTGCATTTAAAGAGTTCATTCGTAAGTTTATAGAAGTATACTTTGATGATTGGACAATATATGGGATCTTCAAAAATCATATTGAAAATTTGAGATTGATGTTAGAACGTTGTATATAGTATCAAATTTCTTTGAAACTGAAAAAATGAATATTCTGCGCTCCATTTGGCATATTACTGGGACATGTAGTTTGTAAGCAATGTTTGTTAGTGGATCCTGCAAAGATTGCTATTATAGTTTATCTACCCCCACCCACTTCAGTTCGACAATTGAGAACAAATCTGGGTCACACAAGATATTATAGGAAGTTTATCAAAGGTTATGCCCAGATCACAACGCTGATGGAAAAATTACTCAAGAAAGATGCAAAGTTTCACTGGAATGAAGAGTGTGAGTAGAGCCTCGACATGTTGAAGGATAAAATGGTTACAACACCAATTCTGGTATTTACTGACTGGAGAAAATAATTTCATGTCCATGTCGATGCCTCACCTATCACTTTGGGCACGGTGCTTTCTCAACCAGGTAAGGGCTCTATTAAACATCCTATTGCATTTTCCAGTAGAAATTTGTCCACCGAAGAGAAAAATTATACTAGGAAAGAGAGAGGGACTTGCTATGGTTTATGCATTGCAAAAGTTCAGGAATTATTTACTAGGGGGCCATTTTAAGATGTTTACAGATCATTCTGCTTTAAAGTACTTGGTCAAAAAGCCAATGTTGGGGGGAAAGATCTATCGATGATTATTGTTGTTTCAGGAATATTATTTTGAGATCATTGTAAACCCTGGAAGGTTGAATGCAGGCCTCGACCATTTTTCGAGGTTAGAGACAGGAGGACAACCAACTAGTTTAGAAGGTAATCTTCCAGATGTGCAAATATTTTCGGTAAGAATGGTTGATGAGTATTTTCAAGATATTGTAACATTTTTATCTATAAGAGAAACACCAGAAGGATACACAACTGCTCAGAAGAAGCAACTGGTCGTTAAATATGGAGATTACTAGTTGATAGTCGGTCAGTTGTACAAGTTAGGACTAGATGAGGTATTGCGTCACTGTGTTTTGGAGCACGAGTGACCAATCATTTTAGCCGAAGCTCACGATGGAGTAGCGGGAGGCCACTATGCAGGAAAAGCTACAATGCATAAGATCTTGAGAGAAGGATTATGGTGTCCGACCCTTCATAAAGATGCTAAAGAATATTGTCAGAACTGCGACATATGTTAAAGAATTGGGAAGCCGTCGAGGAGAGTTGAAACGCCATTGGTGCCTCAAGTTACATTGAAGGCCTTCGACAAGTGGGATATTGATTTTGTGGGACCTATTAACCCACCAGGGAAAAGGGTTGGTGCGAGGTATATTATTATTGCGACATATTATCTTACACGATGGGATGAAGCAACACCAATACATGATTGCACTGCTGCGACCACTGCAAGATTCCTGTTAGAGAATGTTATCACCAGGTTTGGTTCTCCTCGTGTTCTATTAAGTGACCAGGGTGCACATTTTGTCAATAAGACTATAGAATCTCTTACTAGAGAATTTTAGGTCTACCATCGGAAGAGTACTCCATATCATCCACATGCAAACGAGATTGTCGAAGCGTTCAATAAGATCCTGGAACATGCATTAACAAAAGTCTGTAATGTGAACCACAATGACTGGGACCTGAGGATCCCTGCAATACTATGGGCCTGTAGAACGACATGTAAAAAAGTTGATAGGTCAGGCACCTTTCAAGTTGGTGTATGGACAAGAGGCTGTGATGCCCATGGAGTATATTGTCCCTAGTTTAAGAATTGTTGCCTTCACAGGTATGTTTAATATCGGTGGTGTCGAAGAAAGGTTGGAACAACTATTCCAGTTGGAAGAAGACAGATTCGTCGTAGGATTTCATCAATAGGTGCAAAAAGATCGAGAAAAAGCTTGGCATGATCGCCATATGATTAAAAATCACTTTCAGCGAGGAGATTTAGTTCTTCTTTATGACAACAAATTTTTCAAACATCTTGGTAAGTTATAGATGCATTGGCTAGGGCCATAGGTTATTAACTTTGTTACAGAAGGAGGCGCAGTGCAGTTATAAAAATTAGATGGCGAACTCCACCAAGGTTTGGTGAATGGGAGCCGACTAAATCCCTACAGGGACAGTTGTGGCTTGTCGTAGTAAAGGCTCTTAATTCCATGCTTGCACATAAATAAATTTTAAAAAAATGTCTTTTGGAAACCCCAAGTTTATTCTCTGTGGTAGTTATTTGTGTCGCAGTGTCTATGTCGATGTACAATTTTGTCAGGGCTTCATGGAAACGCCAAGTTATTATTGTGTCAAAGTCGCTTTGTCGAGGTTCCTTTTTTCGAAGTTAGGTTTTTGTCTATTTGAAACCCCAATTTTCCTATTGGTCGAAGTTCTATATTTGTCATTCAGAAACCCAACTTCCCTTTGTGTCAAAGTAGTCTAATATTGCGAAGAGTTGGTGGTCTATTGAATTCCTACCTATCGAAGTTCCCTAGTTTTCAACTAGTCGAAGTTGCAGTTATTGAGCATTTATTGCTACTTTTATGATGGGTTTAGTGGCGGTGTTAGTGGGATTTTTGCATTAATTGCCGAAAAGATTGAAGTTGTGAATAAATCCATCGCTACCACCATCATACTTGGAAGATCGAGTACATTGAATTCACCTTGGGATTGACAGAAGGATCGAACGAGGGTATTAATGTTAAAATCCCACTCCTCTCTTGGCCGTTATTCATTGTTATCGAGCGATTGCATCGTATTGAGCACACCAGAGTCGAGCTTAGTATGTCGAGAGAGTGTAGAAGTGCAGATTGTTACAATGCAGGTAGATTTATTAGCTAGTAGTGAGGTTTAGGGATCTATCGAATAAGTTCCGATCCGAGGCTCTGTGTCAATTAGACCTGAGCGACCAAAAGTTATTTCTCCGCAGATTCCTGTCAATGTGTCAAGGAAAACATGCCATACAAACCGACCAAATCTAGGGCCAAGAACGAAGGCGAGCCATGATGTTGGAGCATCCGTATCCGACTCTACATCGATGTTGCCATAATATATCCCACCACGGCAGGCGGATGTGAAACGTGTCAAGTTTCCAAAGAATGAACGATATTAGCTGGAGACTGTGCTAGTTCTGAAGGGTGTTATGGTTCAGGGTGACATTCTGAGGAACATTCAAAAGATATCGTATGTGGACCATGACACCGCCAGGTTTCCTGAGTTCAATTACATGCATTATATGCGAACTGTTATGACAGTTGAAGGTCATCCGGTAGAGCTAGAACCAATGTAGTGGGATATCAAGCTGAAGAGAGTCGGTATTTTGTTGTTACTACATCTTCCACACTTTGGTCGCACTACAGAAGCAAATGCATGTGTGAAGAAATTATTACTTTGTTTGCATGGGGGGTGTCTATGGTTGGAAACCAAGGTGTCCATAGACACTGACTTAATCACCAAAATCACGGGATTACCTAAGGTTGGGTTGGACCCGTCGCAGTACTTTGTGGGAAAGGAATGAGATCATGAACTAGCGATAAGGATGAAAGAAAAATACAACTTTTTGAAGAAAAACAGGGGGTTCAACGTGGCCTCCATCAGCAACCAGGAAGTACGGTTTGCTGCGAAGTTACTGGATACCAAGATCCTGAGGAAGGTTTGATCGACCCAAGTCACTACTTCTGTCATTGTTGCGACATAACAATACACCCAAGGAGTACAAATGAACTAGGCAACCTTTTTGCTCAATGAATTTCTTGCTGATTGTGCAGAGGCATAGGATAACGGTACACCATTCACTTACTCATGGATTTTGTTTTTGATTTCCTTTGTGGGGTGGGCAGATCCAACGAACTATCAGGGCATGCAACCAGTGGGCCCATGCCAAGGCTCTCGCTATATGAATTTATCGCATTCTAACATAAAGAGTAGACAACAAGAAAGCAACGTCAAATTATACATGCACTTGGGAGCATTGTGTTATTATGTGGTCCATATGACGTGTATCGATGAGTGTGTTGTGGCAAATTATTGGGGTGTGGCAAGGTTTAAGGAAGGGCCCCACCACATCTATGTTCAAGCAAGATGAGACCCACACCAACAATGATTAACTACTAGGTTCATGCTGACTATTCAAGAAGTTGATACTATGATTCATGAATGGCCGATAGAATGGCAAGTACCCATTGAGCTTGAGAACATATCGCTAGATCCGTCGCAGTAGGAACAATGACAAGAGGGAACTTCATGCCAGCAATAGAATACAAGCCAAAATACACAGAACACTAGTGCCAGAGGTGATGAGGGAAATCTACCACATTCTGAGCAAGAAGATCAAGAATCCAGTCAGACACCTACTGATCCAGGTTTGGGAGATAAGCGGAAGGCCAATACATCGGTGCAAGGAGGAAAGAAAAAGAGGAAGGCACACAAGTCTAACAATGCTCAAGCTTTGACAGATGACAACATTAACATCCCGTTCGATAGGATGCCAGAAGTAGCTAAAGAAAATAAGAAGATCGCAGAAGATAAGACGGTGCAGTTATTCAGTAGCGTCACAGATGTCCTGGTTACGTTGTGCCAAGAAGTTCAAAAGATATGCATTTCAACTCCGTCGTAGGTCACCCTGCCGTGGGTCGAAGCTGCGTAGGAGGAAGAAGGCCAAGACCAGAAAACACCACCCCCTTTAATTGGAGTGGTTAAAATTATGCCTAGAGCATTAAGTTTTGATGAACGGGGCACAAGTGTACAAATTCTGAAGACGGGGTATGCAGACTTGAAGTTGTCTGCATTACCACTTTACATGTTGCATAGGTTACAAGAAAGTATTGCAAAGGAAGTGAAGTCGAGGGAGAGATCCCTCTTGGATATGATGAAAGGGTATAAGAATCACAAAATTGCGCTAAAGGACTTGAATGTTGAGCTTTACCAAGACAAGGACATACTTCGACAAGAGAAGGATAAATTTCAGGAGGGTGTCGAAGTCACATACTGCGCAGAACCTGAAGCATAGATTATTGAAGAAATGACATCCGAGGAGAAGCTGCAGCGCTTGGAAGCTATTATTTCAAGATATTGACAAAAGGTACAAGATATGGAGGCTAAACTCGTTCCAAGCACTCCACTCGAAGTGGCTGAGTAACAACAGGCAGAGGTTCAAGAAGCTGTTAAGAGTATTCAAGAAGCAGAGGCCCAATGCATGAAAATGTATGAGGAAGTATCACAGTCTTGGGATGCATTATTCGAAGATGATGAGTTAGAATAGGTCACCACCAAGATTGGGGATGTTGAAGAAAAGATGAGTAATCTGCGTGAGCATTGAAGACTCTACCACCGGTTCAAAGGATGAGGAGAGCCGCGGAGAATAAATAACTACAACATGAAATCAATCAGGAGAGGATGCAACATAGACAATGAATAGAAAGGGTCAAATCCCTCCAGTCTGAGGCTGAGCGCGTATCAGAAGTTATCGGGAGCAAGCATGTTTATCCATCCAGTTGGAAGTTACTCAAACTATCAAGGAAAACGATACACATATCATTATCGAGTTGGTCGAAGCTGTCAATCAGAATAAAGATGAAGTCCAGCAGTTGGTCAAAGTGAGCAGGTACGTTTACCAGGAATTTCTATCGAAGCTGCAGTAACCTGTCTCACAACCCTGAAGTGGCTTGGAACGAGCCACATGTGAGCATTGAGGGACTGTTGGGCCTAGCTTTTTGGAGGTATCATTTTTGCAGAGATTGTTTTGGTGTGGATAGAGGCAAAGTGGAAGTGGTTTGACGAAGCGTTCAACTCCGATGAAGCAGCCAAGAGATGAAGAAAAACAGTTATGTTGATTGAGTTAAATGGGCAGAGTTGAGTAAGTTAGTTAGAATTGGTCCATATTGTATTAATGAGTCGGTTAGTAAGTAGTGGGTTAGTGGGAGCGGGGCAAGCTAAGTGCGCCCTATAAATATGTAATGAGAGGGAAGTTTTTGGTTGGTTGCTATTATTGCTATTGTTAGCCGAATAGAGAGAATGTTGTCAGAGCATGTTTTGATGCTGTAATGCAATCTTACACTATGTATGTTGGAGCTATTTTGAAGAAGCCAAGTCGCTGATCTGCAACCTGTGTGCGCGGATCCTTTGTAAGTCAAGAAGAAACCTGTAAGTCATAAAATGAAGTGCTTATTTGGTTGCGACTCATAATAAAATATAAGCGCTTCCGTGGCTTTTCCCAGGATGGGTTTCCACGTTAAACATGGTGTTCTTATGTGATGTGATATGTGTTTCTTTCCTCTGTTGATTATGTAGATGAATGCATGCTTATGATAATTGCAAATGAAATGAATATGAAATATAGTATGAGTTGAATGAATCTGGTGGTGTCATGGGTTTTGTCGAAGTGACTGATGTGTTGAAGCTCTGAATCTGTTGATGCCATTGAATAGTTTGTATATTTGGTTGTTAAACAAATGGGATGTCTATTGTATTGTTCCCCTTCGTCACTATAGAAATATGGTTCCTACAATTTCCTTAGATACTTCGGGTGAGACTTCATCTGCTTCGCAGGTGTTGCTGAAAGGGGTTAAAATCCCTTTCGAGCAGATATCCATGGTAGGTTGTATTTGTTGGTATTATGTGTGTTATCAGTCAAGATTATCTTGGGTTGCAGCAGAAGGGATCATGAGGTAACTGCTTCAAACCAAGCTTTGGTGGATGGAAACTAGCCTTTCCAACCACAGAGAGGGCTCTCTCTTTCACAATTCTCTCAACACTCAGAATATTATTTGCACAAGCTGGTTATAGGTAAAGTGGTGGCTAGACCTTCAAATAATGACTTAGAGGGATTTTTCAGCTGGTTGGGGTCAAGGACAAGAGCACCATTGGGCATGGAGGCAAACTTTAGTGGATTTATAGTCACAAAAGACTAGTTTAGTCCACAAGAGGCAAAGGCAAGGTAGATGAGGTTTCTTCAAGTCAAAGATATCAACAGAAAGGGAAACACATTCCATCACAGAGCTAGAGCATTTGCAAATGAATTCTAACATGCAACTTCAAGAAGAAAGGGTGGAATACCTAGTCATATGCATCTAAAGCATCATTTATGAATTTCAAACCATGTAGTCTTGATCTAGATATTGTAGAAGCAAACAATCAATGGAAATACAAATGAGGAACACATGCACAAGAAGTGAAAGACATCAAAAACACTCATCACATGAATCTCTGCTCCAGTGTAGGGCCTTCTCATGAATTGAAAGGCCGAGTTCAAAACATACGTAGCGCTTTTAATCTCTTAGAATCCAGAAACATCCAACCCTTTGATTTAATTCAAAATCTACCTTTATAGGCTTACAAAATACCAAACAACTTCTAACTGATTAACAACAGTCTAGAACTGGAAACGATGAGGCCGTTCATGACGAACTGCTCGAACTAATTGCCTCTGAGTCTGTTAGACGCGCAGGTGGGAAGCTCTGTGCGTATTTGGGCCTTGGAAACCACCTGTTTGTCCTTTGGATTGGGTTGTTTTAGGTTGATTTGGACAGGTAACCGAGCTGTGCTCCTCTTTGGCTTCCAAATTGCCCCCCAATCATGCCATTTCCCTGTGAAATTCTTCATTTTTGGCCGTAATTTTCCCTGTAAAACCTCTCCGATACGCACTTATCCTCCTGCAATCCGCAATCCACAATGCGGATATCCAATTTTATGCCTCTCGAAAATATCACTCCCGTAATCTGCATTCCACAATGCGGGTTGCGGAAATTGGAAAGCCATTGCACAACTTTGTGAAAATCACCTCCACAATCCGCATTCCGCAATGCGGGTTGCGGGTATCGGAAACCTGAATTTGCTCCCCCGAAAAATTATGCCTCCGCAATGCGGCTTACGTAAATCGGAAACCCACATATGCGCCCCTGGAAAATTATGCCTCCACAATCTGCATTCCGCAATGCAAGTTGCGGAAATTGGAAACCCACATTTGTGCCCTTGGATAAATTATGCCTCCGCAATTCGCATTCCGCAATGCAGGTTGCGGAAATCGGAAACCCAACTTTGCGCTCTTGAAAAATACCGTTCGGACTTCCGCAATCCGCAATGCGGGTGCAGAAATTTGGAAAGTCGGATCTGCGGGAAAGCGGAAAATCTTTTGATCAGGTGTACTGCGCATCATCTCCCAACCGTTGATCTAGCCCTACTCTTCAATCCTGATCATCCATTTTCTCTTTGAAAGTGGAAAATCAATCAATCAAATGGGTCTTCCGCAACTGTTTTGGACCATCAGATCTAGATTTCTACGATCGCTTTGGCAATTAATCCATCCTGTCTGTTCATCCTATGTGGATTGCGGAAGCATTCCATTGCCCTGTTTTTCCCATTTTCTCACTGCGGCTTGATCATTTGGCTTGGATTTGCTTGACACTTAGCCAGTTTTTGAGCTTTTGGGTTCTTCCTTTGGCATAAGAGGTCAATGGGCATGCTCGAGGTTCCGATAGGGAGATTCCCTTTCCTTCCTTGGCGGGAACATTGACGAGGGTGCTAACAGTGGCTCCTACAGGGGATGCTATCGTCCCTTTGAGGTAGCAAGAACAGTAGACGAACTGCTTCCTTTTCCTTTATTCAAACAAAACTAAAACTTGGCTAACTGAAACTCAACAAAAACATATTTGTACAGTGCGGGTGGGTCGTCCGGCTCGTTTTTCACTGGAGATAGTGCTTCAAGAACCGCCCATTGATGGGTATCTTCCCAACTGGTTCATCATCCCCATCCTGCAAGAAGAAAGAGTTGTTTCCATGGTGAGCGATGACTATATAGGGCCCATTCCAGAGGTTATCAAACTTTTGGGCTTGGTCCTCTCTTCTAGCATCCCATTTCAACACTAGATCTCCCACTTGGAAATCATCATCCTTGGTCTTTCTGTCAAAAGTCTTCTTAACCCTCTCTCGAGCTAGCACATATTCATTATATACTCTATCTATGACTTCCTGTACCTCAACCAGCTGGTTAGTCCTCTTTAGCTCAGTGTTTGGCCCCTCTTCTTGCTCATGTAGCAGCCTCATTGCAGGCCCTTTGAGGGATTCGAGAAATATCACCTATGTCCCATATACCAATTTAAAAGGTGAAGTTCAAATGGACCTCTTGGAAGTGATCCTATCAACCCACAGATCTAAGGTCAGATTGGTGTGCCAAGTCCTTTTGTTTTCTTGCAACAGCTTCTTGATGATCCTAACTAGACTTTTGTTGGATGATTCAGCCAGTCCATTTCCCTGGGGGTAGTAAGCAGTAGAATGGCCTAATTTTATGTGGAATTTGGACAGAACTTGACCATTTTATTGGATTTGAAGGATTGAGCATTATCGATGATTATTTTAACAGGGAAACCAAAATTGGACATGATATTCTGTTCTAGAAATTTGATGATGACCGTGTCTGTGGCTTGCCTGGTTGGTATTGCCTCAATCCATTTAGTGAAGTAATCAATGGCAGTTAATATCCACCTGTGTTGTCCAGAGGAGTTGGGAAAAATTTCACCAATGAAGTCAAGCCCCCACTACTGCAAAGGGGCTTCTACAGAGATTGGTTTCAAAGGAAAGGATAAGAGCTTCCTCTTCCCTTCAAAGATTTGGTATTCATGGCAAGTAGCTATTTCCTTATAGGCATCTTTGAACATGGTGGGCCAATAAAACCCTGCCCTGAGAATTTTGTTGACAGTGGCCTTCCAGTAAGATGTCCCCCACAAACACCTTTGTGAAATTATTTCAAGGTTATTTTGGCTTCATCTTCCACTATACAGTTCAGTAGAACACCTCTAGGGTCTTTCCAATAAAGGAAACCATTCAATATGCAAAACTGTGCAACCTTCATCTTGGTTGACCTGGATTTTCTTTTTCCCATATCAGGGGGTGCTTGTAAGTTCTGGAAAACATATATAACATCATAATACCAAGGAGAAGACAAGAATTTGTTTGATACCTGTGACAGTGGGTCTTGGGCAGTTTCTTCCAGCATGTGTGAAAGCAAGTTCACACTTAGTGAATCCCAATTTGATTCAGCCATGAGCCTGTCCAATCCTTGTCCTTTGATAATCTTTGTAGGTTTGATCTCCAAGTCATATTCTAAAAGCACATCTATCCACTTATCCCTTCTACCTTCTGGATTAGGTTGTGTCAATATATCCTTTACAACAACATTGGGAACATAAGCAATCACATGGGAATGCATAACATAAACTCTGAAATATTTCAAAGTTTTAATCATGGCATATGCTTGCTTCTCCATGATGTTGTATTTGAATTCAACATCTCTAAGAGCTCTGCTAAAGAAGGCTATGGGCTTCTCATCTCCTTCCTGATTTTTCTGTAAAATCATTCCAGCTATGGATTGCTCAGAGGAAAAAGAAAACATATGAAACTCTTTGTCAAAATCGGGACTAATTAGTACATGTGCTTCAACAATTGCCCTTTTTATGTCTCCAAATAATTGTTTGGCTACAACAATCCACCTGATACAAGTGTCCTTCTTAAGCATGTTTGTGATTAACCTCATGATCTTTGCAAAATTGGGGATGAATCTCCTTAAGAAATTCACTATGCCTAGAAAGGATTGAACATCTTTTCTACTCCCGGGGAGTTCAATATTCTGTATTGTGTCTACTCTGTCTGGGTCAATTTTGATCCCATCTTTAGATATTATGTAACCTAGCAGCTTGCCTTTTTGCATGGCAAAGTTTGACTTTTTAGGGTTCAAAGAGATTTCAAATTTTCTGCACTTGGCAAACACTTGATGCAAATGTTTCAAATGATTTGTATCAAACTTAGAATACACAGTGATGTCATCCATGTATATGACTACAAATTTGTCTTTCTCTTCTGCAAAATCTATGTCCATAGCTCTTTGGAAGGTATCCCCTGCATTCCACAAACCAAAGGGCATTTTTTCATACATGAAGGTCCCCCAAGGTGTGGTAAAGGCTGTCTTGTCTTAGTCTTCTGGTTGTACCTTAATATGATTGTACCTTGAAAATCCATCCAGCATTGACATTTTGTTGCCCCTACAACCTTCTGTAAAATGTGGTCCATTTTAGGCAGGGGGTATTTGTCCTTTAGGGACACTTTCTTCAGATTTCTAAAGTCAATACACAATCTGATTTCACCATTTTTATTCCTCATTGGGACTATGTTAGCCACCCACTTGGAAAACCTTAAGGAGACTATGATTTTGGCTTCATACAGCCTCTTCACCTCTTTTTTTACTTAGTGGGAGCAACATGGGATTCATCCTTCTCGGTTTCTGCCTGAAAAGTTTCTCCCCTGTCTTGACCGGTATGGTATGCTGGATGATAGCAGTGTCATATTCTTTCAAGTCCTCATATCACGATGCAAACACATCAGAAAAGTTTCTCATTAAATCCACATAGTCATATTTAGTGCCTGGGGTTAAAGACTTTGATAGTTTGACAATTTTGGGCTCTTCATCATTCCCAATGTTACAATCTTCCACTTCACTGTGGTTTGGAGCAACCTTGTGATTTTTGGCCACATCATTTGCATCAAAAAATTTCTCCAATGGAACCAATCCTTTGGGTATATAATTTCTCTTCAGCTGCAGGATCTCTTTGTCTCCCAAAGTGGTTAGGAGCTCTGGTGGGTTAGGTTCCCATTCATCACATGAACAATCCTCTTGATCATTCTGGGTGTTGGAAAATTCCTCAGTCATGTATAGGAATCTCTCGATCTACTGATCATCTTCAAATATTTTCCAATGTTTGGTATTGTATGGAACATAGGGTCTATGCCTTATATTTATCATGTAAGCTTTGGTAGGATAGGCAGGGAGTTGAAATCTGCTAGCAGAGCTGGCCAAAATGTCTGCTGTTGTATTTTTCTCTCTAGGAATGAAAGAAATATCATGCTCTGTGAAGAAATTATCAAACATATCCCAAACAACATTTATGTAAGCCCTCATTCTGGGATGTTTAGTCTCATAATTTCCATTCACCTGTTGGATTATTAGCTCTACATCTCCATAAACTTTGATATTTTTAGCTATTAGTTCTTTGAGTGCATTCAGACCCAACAACATGGCTTCATATTCTACCACATTATTGGAGCAATCAAACATTAGTTTGAAGGTATGTAATCTGGTGCATTGACTTCCTTCATCTGGAGGGATGATCCATACCCCTGCCCCAGCTCCTTCTTTATTCACAACTCCATCCAATCTCATAACCCATCGATCTTATTTTTGGATAGTGGCTGCAACTTCCATTTCTAGTTCTGATTTTTCATCATTGTCTTTCTTCATTTGATGACCACTGCCTTCTAGGTTTGTTGAGCTGTCAATGCATTGTATCTCTTGCTCATTACTAGACTTGTCATTTGTTTCAGGTAGATTAGTAATTTTCACACCTTTCTCTTCAGAACCAAGATCATAACAGAAAATTGAGGTGCCTATATCAGTGTCTACAACAAAAATGGGATGGTTATTAGGCTTACTTTTACTGCTCACCACATAGGACAACCTATGCTCCCTGTATAGTCTTCTATATTTTCCCCCAAAAACAGGGATGGTAGCATAAGACATGTCCATTTGTAAAGTTGCTTTTAATTTTGATGCCCAAGACCTAGATAATAACATCTCAAATTTAGGTGGAATATCATCCACTACCACATCCATGATTACATTCTTCTGAGGTATTTGAGTCAATGAGACAACCACGTCTTTAATCGGCCCCAAACATTGGACCCTTCTAGAATCAAAGGAGAATAGATCTTTATAGGGCCTTGTGATTTCTAACCCCAGATTCTCCACCACTGATCTTGACAAGAGTTTATGTGAATCTACAGAATCTAACATAGCATTGTGTAATATATGATCATGTATGTTTAGCCTGATATAGAAGAGAGGAACATCATCCTCTGGAGCACTTTCAACATGGGGGCCAAACATAAGTGTGGGTTTGTCATCATGCAAATTGAGAGTATCAGGCTACTTTCCTTCTTCTCCATTCACTACTTTCAAAATCTGATCTTTGTACTCTGAGTTTTTGACCAACTCATTTAAAGGAATTGAGATTTTAATCATAGATATTTCATTTTCTAAACTGAAAGAAAAATTGATCTTTTCTATTGTCTTTAAATCACCTTCATCTCTCCCTTCTGGGCCTTTTTAGGAGCTTCTGCCCCCTTCTCAGCTGCCTTATTAGAGGTTACATTTTTTGGGTCACCCTTCCTGGAGGCTTCTTTTCTTTGTGGCTGAGAAGAAGATGGCTCAACAATAGCCTTTCCTTGGTCCATTGTTACCTTCCTACCTCTCAAATTATGCTGCCTCTGAAATTCATGGATTGCATTTTGGAAGCCTCTTTGGTATTGATCAGATTCTGATTCTTCTTGGCTACTATCTAACTACAGGGAGGATTGGTCATGTTCTTCTTTAGTTAAATAGAACTAGGTTTGGATCTGATAAAAAAGGTGTATTTTATCATCAGGGTGTCCATATTCTTATTCTCCTACTATTAAGTTCTCAGCAAAAGGTGGTCTGATTGGATGATTCTCAGTATTTCTAGGATCCCTTGGCTCTCTTGGTATTCCCTGTGGGGAAGGAGGTCTCCTATAATTGCTATTTTGAGCTTGAGGATCTGGGTTTTCTTTGGAAGGAGGCCTATTGTCAAGGGAAATCCTATCCACCAGCCTTTCCATAGTCCTCATCATCTGTTCAAATCTGGTATCAATGGATTGGGGTGTGGAAGGTTGGGTTGCCTCATTAGATATCTTTTTCTCAACTTCATTTGTGTGCTTCATTTTACCCAAGGCCATCAAATTAACTTCTACTTCTACAACATCTTTTAACATATCAGATAGAGTGGCAGATCTCCTTTCTCTCAACATGAGAGAAAATTCATTTTCAAAACAATTAGCATAATGAAGCTTGGCTTCCCCCACAAGAGGCTTGATGTCCACAAGGATAGAATTATAAATTCTCATGAATCTAGTTGAAAATTCTTGGATAGTTTCAACATTGGTTTTCTTTGTATTTTCATACTAAGTGAGAATTTGGAGAGGATTTTGTTTATCCTGCCATCTGGTCAGGAAAGCTTGTTCAAATCTCTCATAGGTAGCAATTCCTCCATTTGGAAGGGATTTGAACGACTTCTTCACTTCTCCTTCTAGAATTTGGGCAAATAGCCTCACCTTGACATCATCTTCATCCACCTCTTCTAGGTCTATAAAATCAGCAAAGTGATCTACATGCTATTGTGTAGAACCCTTTCCTTCCCCATCAAATCTCATGAGGCATTGGGAATATCCCACAAGTAAGTCATGGAGATTAGCAGGGAGGGCTAAAGGACCAAATCTGGCAGTCATTACTCTTAGATTTTGCTTAGGAGCAGGAGTAATTCTTGAAGTAGCAGGAGTAACAACAGGTATTACAAAAGTATGGCTTGGAACAACATGAGGAGTAATCAGGACGTGGGTATTTTTGCTAGCAGCTTTAGTGAAGAGAAATAAATCATTGTTTTCTTCTTTAGCTTGTGAATTTTCCCACAAAGCATTCAGACAATGGGTTTGGAACTTCTTTTGGTCCAACAAGGTTTTCTTTAGATCTGATTCACATTTAGACTTAAATGGGGACTGTTCAGTTTTTAAATCCCAAGAGACAATCTCTATGTCTTGTGCCTCTTCTTTAGGTAGAGAAAAAGACCTAGTTAATGGGGAAATACATGTTTGTTCTTTCTTTGCTTTCCTAATGACCTTCTTTGGATATGATACAAACTTTGATAGTTTAGAATCTGGATGAATTCTGGTAGGTATCCTTCTGGAAGCCAGGATTCTTCCAAGCAATTCCTCAATCTGAAAGTTGGAGTCGCTAGGCAAAATGTTACAACCTTGAAATTTCTGATCTTCTGTTTGCCCTCAGAGATATGATTTGATGCTTTGAAATTCTTGTTCTGGGAAAGAAGTCTCTCGAGTCCCCAGTGGAGTCACCAGAATGTTATCACTCAAGATTCTCCTGGGTTGCAGCTGAAGGGATCATGAGGCAACTATTTCAAACCAAGCTTTGGTGGATGGAAACTAGCCTTTCCAACCACAGAGAGAGCTCTCTCTTTCACAATTCTCTCAACACTCAGAATATTATTTGCACAAGCTGGTTATAGGTAAAGTGGTGGCTAGACCTTCAAATAATGACTTATAGGGATTTTTCAGTTGGTTGGGGTTAAGGACAAGAGCACCATTGGGCATGGAGTCAAACTTCCGTGGATTTAGTCACATAAGACTAATTTAGACCACAATTTAAGAGGCAGAGGCAAGGTAGATGAGGTTTCTCCAAGTCAAAGATATCAGCAGATGAAAGCAGAAAGGGAAACACATTCCATCACAGAGCTAGAGCATTTGCAAATGAATTCTAACGTGCAACTTCAAGAAGAAAGGGTGGAATACCTAGTCATATGCATCTGAAGCATAATTTATGAATTTCAGACCATGTAGTCTTGATCTAGATATTGCATAATCAAACAATCAATGGAAATACAAATGAGGAACACATGCACAAGAAGTAACATACATTAAAAAACACTCATCACATGAATCTCTGCTCCAGAATAGAGTTTTCTCATTAATTGAAAGGCCGAGTTCAACACATACGTAGAGCTTTTAATCTCTTAGAATCCAGAAACATCCAACTCTTTGGTTTAATTCAAAATCTGCCTTTATAGGATTACAAAATACCAAACAACTTCTAACTGAATGACAACAGTATAGAACTGGAAAGGATGAGGTCGTTCAAGCCGAACTGCTCGAACCAATTTCGTCTGAGTCTGTTAGACGTGTAGGTGGGAAGATCTATGCACTGTCGGCGTGTATTTGGGCCTTGGAAACCCCCTGTTTGTCCTTCGGATTAGGCAGATTTAGGTTGATTTGGAAAGGTAACCGAGCTGTGCTCCTCTTTGGCTTCCAAATTGGCCCCCAATCGTGCCATTTCCCTGTGAAATTCTTCATTTTCGGCCGTAATTTTCCCTGTAAAACCCCTCCGATCCACACTTATCCTCCCGCAATCCGCAATCTGCAATGCGGATATCGGAAAGCAAAAAGCCAATTTTATGCCTCTGGAAAATATCACTCCCGTAATCTGCATTCCGCAATGTGGGTTGCGGAAATCGGAAAGCCATTGCACAACTTCGTCAAAATCACCTTCGCAATCCGCATTCCGCAATGCGGGTTGCAGATATCAGAAACCTGAATTTGCTCCCCTGGAAAATTATGCCTCCGCAATCCGCATTCTGCAATGCGGGTTGCGGAAATCAGAAACCCACATCTGCGCCCCTGAAAAATTATGCCTCTGCAATCCGCATTCCGCAATGTGGGTTGCGGAAATCGGAAACCCACATCTGCGCCCTCGGAGAAATTATGCCTCCGTAATCCGCATTCCGCAATGCGGGTTGCGGAAATCGGATACCCAACTTTGCGCTCTTGAAAAATACCATTCCGACTTCCGGAATCCGCAATGCGGGTGTGAAAAGTTGGAAAGTTGGATCTGTGGGAAATCGAAAAAGTGGAAAATCTTTTGATCGGGTGTGCTGGGGATCATCTCCCAGCTGTTGATCTGGCCCTGCTCTTCAATCCTGACCGTCCATTTTCTCTTTGAAAGTGGAAAATCAATCGATCAAATGGGTCTTCCGCAACTGTTTTGGACCGTCAGATCTGGACTTCTACGACCGTTTTGGCTATTAATCCATCCTGTCCGTTCATCCTCTATGGATTGCGGAAGCGTTTCACTGCCCTGTTTTTCCCATTTTCTCACTGCGGCTCGATCATTTGGCTTGGATTTGCTTGACACTTAGCCATTTTGGGGGATTTCTAGTTCTTCCTTTGGCATAAGAGGTCAATGGGCATGCTCGGGGTTCCGGTAGGGAGATGCCCTTTCCTTCCTTGGCGGGAACTGTTGATTAGGTTGTCATTGATGCCAACAATGTCTGGTCGTTGATGCCAACAGTTAAATCTTGGTGCCCCTTGTGGAGCCCCTGAGGGTTAGTAGTTGATTAGTGGTTGTCTGTGTCAGAGGAGACCTTTTGACTTTGTCCAAGCCCAAGCTTGAAGCCCTTGGAGGCCTTGGGACAATGCCAAAAGCCCTGGCTACCCATTAACTTGGTTGAGTGACCCTTAAGGTGTTTCTATGCCCTAATACCCTAGAATGTGTCCTTGATGTATTGCAATAGGCCAAATGACCCTTTCAGTGGTCATTTATGTTTTAATAAGCTCATGGCACCCTAGGAGAAGTCTAGGCACCCCCACACTTAATGAATTTATTGGTCCTTGAAGGAATGGCAAAAGTAATACCCTGAAGATGGTCAAAATGGTCAAGACAATTCTTGAACCCACACCTTGATGGTCATGGGGTTCTTGGTGGCTAATAGAACACACCCATACATATGTTAACATTAAAACCTTAATAATAAAATACTTTAATAATTAACCTATTAATAAAACTTTTTAGAATAAATAGTGGGGAAGAAGATGAATGTTGATTTTGGCATGACAAAGAGCTGATTTCATTACCAAGATCTGAAAGACATCTAAGCCCTTGCGGGCATCCCTCTCAACATAGCCACGAACTTGAAGAAGACCACGTGGTTGGTATGAAGACCACGTGAATGTGGTAAGAAAGACCAAAATGAATGTGGTAGGTTGTGATGGTTTATGAGTAGGGTTTTGACAGGTGACAGTATTGACTATTGCTTGGTTGACAGACAGATCTTTTATGGAATTGATGCTAGGGCAGACTTCATGACAGTGATAAAATTGAGCAGATAAATAACAGGAGTAACCAATATCAGATTGACTAGATAATTTCGACAGTGGATTGAGTTGATTGATTCGGTAGCAGTATTGAGCAGACTTCCTTGTAGACTTAATTGTGACAACTGTGACAGCATTGACGGGTTGATAAGTTGATGACAGCTGAGGTAATGAGCAAGACGTCCTTGTAGATCTGATTATGACAGCAGTGAAATGTTGATGAACAGAGGTACATAAGCAGCTTGGTACAGGTTTGGCACAGGTTGCCTTATGTGCAGTTGGTTTAACTCGGATTGGCTGAGTTGTATGAGCAGTTGGTTTGACCCAGGTGGTCTGGTACACAGTTGGTTGAATTCAGATGATGTGAACAACAACTTTATTGGTACAGCTAGATTGCGCATGTTGACGAGCAATGTTGCACAGTTATGGTGCAGTGGTTAGTGGACAGTTGATGAGGAGTGGTCAGTTGATGAGCAGTGAAAGTGTTTTTGCAGTGTGGTACAGTGTGGTTTAGATTTTGCAGTGTGATACAGGTTGTGCAGTGTGGTTTAGATTGTGCAGTGTGGTACAAGTGTTGGATAGCAGGTCCGCAGGATCAGTGTAGTTTATGGTTCAATAGTTCAGTATCTATCTTCATATCAGGGTGGCAGGACGGGGCAAGGAAATCTAGGGAGCTAAGGCTTCCTTCAGGTTGTAGCCTGTAAACCAGGGGGTTGTAGCCTCCTTCCAGTTGTAGCTGGAGAATTGAAGTCTTTGTAACAAAGGGGGTTGTTGCCTCCTTCCAGTTGTTGCTGGTAAATTATTATTATGAAGGCTTCCGTGGTTTTCCCCCTAGGACTTGGGTTTCCACGTAAAAATATTCTGTACTGTGTTTTTCTATGCTTCCTATGTGATGATGATATGATGATATGTGATGATGAGCTGTAATTGTTAATAATGCTGAAGATATAATGATAATGTGGTAATACATTAATGAATGATGTATTGAAGAAGCAGTTGATGATTGTTAAAGTTGAAAAAGTAATAAAAAGCTATACACACTGTTCACCCCCCCCCTCTCAGTGTGCTCGGTGTGTCCAACAATTGGTATCAGAGCGGGTCCTTCACAGAAAGCCTTACCAGCTTGAAGAAGATCCTTGACACATCATGGGGTTCTCAGTGAATGGAGCACCATTGTTTTGTGGGACAAATTACTTGATCTGGAAAAGAAGAATGCAAGGTTATCTTGAAGCAGAAGGCAGTGGAGTATGGCAGTTAGTGCTTACTGGGTACGATCATCCGAAGAAAGTGAAAACAACAGCTCAGAAGGAAGCAAGGAAAAATAATTCAATGGCTATGGAATCCATTCTCGAAGGCTTATCAGATTCCATAAAAGAGAAAATTGGAAAGTGCAACATTGCTAAGGAACTATGGCTCAAAATAGAACATATCTACTCCTCTAAGGAACATGAAGAAAAAGTTATGAAACTCATGACTGCAGATCTGACAGATCTCCAAAAGAAGAAAATAGGAAAGTGCAACTCAATTGAAGAATTGTCACTGAAGTTAGATCAACTTGAAGAACAAAAAGCAGAAGACAACTCCATAGAAAGGTCAATACAAGATCCAGGTAAGTATGAAGGTAAGTCTATTGAACACCCTGTTTGTAATGTTTTTGAAGAAATATGTCTATTGGGTATAGAGGATAAGTGTTATTCAAAATTCATAGATTGTAATACATCAAAATGTGATGAATCTCATTGTTTCTTGATAAATGATGGAAATGACTGTTTAAACAATGATATTACTAATGCTTTGCAAAAGGTTGAGAAACTTTGTAAACAGAACCAGGTATTACAAAAACAATTGGACAAATCTGAGAAGAGGAATCAAGAAGAATCTGAGAAAGCCACACAGACTATAATTGATCTAAATCTCCAAGTTGAAGAAGCTACCAGAATCAAAGAAGCCATATCCAACTCTCTGAAAGATCAACTTGAGAAGTCTGCTGTTGAAACTAAAAGACAATCAGAAGAAATTGACAAGCTCAAAAGACAGCTAGAAGATAAGGAGAAAGAATTGACTCGCAAGCTTCAAGACAAAGATAGTGAGATCAATATCCTACTTGAAAAAATGCAGAAGGAAAGATCCGCCAGTCAGAAAGAAGATCCAAGTGACAAAACGGGAATTCATTTCAATCATAAGATTGAAGAGAAAATAAAAAGAAAACAAGAAGATGAAATAAAATCCTTGAAGATAGAATTACGAAAGGTATGTCTGACGAATTTTGACTTTGAAAAGGAACTCTCAGAACTCGGAAAAGAAAATCAAGAAATAAAAGGACAGATGGAAGACAATATTGTCATTGATCTGAAAGAACAGATAGAAGAATTCAAGAAAATTGAAGAAGACCTAACAAGACAACTCCAAGAAAAGATAGAAATTTGTCAAAAGCAAGAATTGAAGATCCTCTCTCTAAAGGAAGATCTGAACAAGGCAATTGCTCAGTTGAAGACAAAT
The DNA here is from genome assembly GCA_027924585.1 of Larix kaempferi. Classification (NCBI taxonomy): domain Eukaryota; kingdom Viridiplantae; phylum Streptophyta; class Pinopsida; order Pinales; family Pinaceae; genus Larix; species Larix kaempferi. The sequence goes on along the minus strand of BSBM01000766.1, from coordinate 1,051,444 downwards.
TCAAAGATTGAAAAGACCATTGAAGAAAGTGAAAGTTCCAGGGAAAAAGAAGAAAAGGTTAATAGTTATACAGATATTTTCAGTAGATCCCATGATCAGCAAGATTCAAGGAAGAATAGAAACAGAGAACTTGCATCACAAAGAAGATCCTTTGCTCAGGGAGATCCCATGATGTTTAGTGGTCACTGCTACAAGTGTAACAACTATGGTCACAAAGCCATCCATTGCAGAACTCATGACAAAATAATTCCAGATATAAATCAAGGTATGTTTTCCGTTCAATGTTATAATTGTTATCATTATGGTCATTTTGCGAAACATTGCAGGATGCAGGGAGAAGTTAAAGTTTGGAGAAGAAAGCAAGTTCAACCGAATGTCATGAACAATGATCAACCTACCAAAGTATGGAAAATAAAGTCAGTAGATTGCACCAATGATCAAAACAGAAATGATGAAAATATTGGGAAAAACCCAATACCACTTTGAAGACTATCGATTAGTGTTATGAAGTGTAAAAGGAGCTATGTACTTGATTATCCTACAGTAGTTGGTTCCAGCATATAAGCAGCAGCAGTTCCCAGTGATAGGAGGAGCAGTATTGCTAAAGAAAGTTCTCGTTGCCATCGATGCAAAAAAAAGAAGAAGAGAAGTTGTTGACAGGGGGAGCATGCCCTGAGGGGGAGCATGCCCTGAGGGGGAGCTGTATTGTCAAAGGATGTTCCCTTTGCCATTGATGCCAAAGGGGGAGAGAAGTTGTGAATAGGGGGAGCCTGAGTGTTGTCATCAATGACAAAGGGGGAGATTGTTGATTAGGTTGTCATTGATGCCAACAATGTCTGGTCGTTGATGCCAACAGTTAAATCTTGGTGCCCCTTGTGGAGCCCCTGAGGGTTAGTAGTTGATTAGTGGTTGTCTGTGTCAGAGGAGACCTTTTGATTTTGTCCAAGCCCAAGCTTGAAGCCCTTGGAGGCCTTGGGACAATGCCAAAAGCCCTGGCTACCCATTAACTTGGTTGAGTGACCCTTAAGGTGTTTCTATGCCCTAATACCCTAGAATGTGTCCTTGATGTATTGCAATAGGCCAAATGACCCTTTCAGTGGTCATTTATGTTTTAATAAGCTCATGGCACCCTAGGAGAAGTCTAGGCACCCCCACACTTAATGAATTTATTGGTCCTTGAAGGAATGGCAAAAGTAATACCCTGAAGATGGTCAAAATGGTCAAGAAAATTCTTGAACCCACACCTTGATGGTCATGGGGTTCTTGGTGGCTAATAGAACACACCCATACATATGTTAACATTAAAACCTTAATAATAAAATACTTTAATAATTAACCTATTAATAAAACTTTTTAGAATAAATAGTGGGGAAGAAGATGAATGTTGATTTTGGCATGACAAAGAGCTGATTTCATTACCAAGATATGAAAGCCATCTAAGCCCTTGCGGGCATCCCTCTCAACATAGCCACGAACTTGAAGAAGACCACGTGGTTGGTATGAAGACCACGTGAATGTGGTAAGAAAGACCAAAATGAAATATACATTTTTTTTATTGATGAAAATGTTGGAATAAAATTAATGTTATTTAAACAAATTTAAAACCCTCTCAACATAGCCACGAACTTGAAGAAGACCACGTGGTTGGTATGAAGACCACGTGAATGTGGTAAGAAAGACCAAAATGAAATATACATTTTTTATTGATGAAAATGTTGGAATAAAATTAATGTTATTTAAACAAATTTAAAATTGGAGGTCGGCCCCATAATTTAAATTAAAAAAAATTCAAATTCAAATTAATTTAATTATTAAAAAATAATAAACAATATATATAATTTAATTATTGCTAGGTCGGTTAATATTTTTGGGGAGAAAAACCAATATAAATACCCTAGCAACTTTCATTTTGAAAGTGAAAAAAATCGAATTTTTTCTCTGATTTTTTTTGGGACCTGATTTATGAGAAAATTCGGTACTGTAGCAGCGGTACTGTAGCAGTCTGAAATTTTTTTTGGATGAGAAATTTGAAAGAGCTATAAATTCGCTGGAGGAGTGAGGCTCTGAAATTTGGTTCAGTCTGATGAATTTCGGTACTGTAGCAGTTTGAAATTTTTTTTTGGATGAGAAATTTGAAAGAGCTATAAATTCGCTGGATGAGTGAGGCTCTGAAATTTGGTTCAGTCTGATGAATTTCGGCACTGTAGCAGCAACAACAGTCTGAAAAAAAAAAAAAAAAATTGGTTACCTCAGTGCTGAAGGTGGAAAAGACTTCTGATCTAATTAAAAACTCGTGGGGTTTTCTCTCTCTAAAATTTGTGAGCAGCAGCAGCATCAGGTTACAGGAGTACTTCTTATTTTTCTGGGTTCTGATCAGGGTCTTCTTGCAACAGCAGCATGCAAAACCTCTTCTGAGGCTGTCCTACCCTAGCCATAGGCTGTTACAGCAGTAAGGTGCAGCTCGAGCCTTGCTCCAGGTATGTCCTCATCATGTTGGGTCTACTCTCTTAAGGTTAAGCTTATGATTGGGGTTTGTTACACTCAGTTCAGCCCAGTTAGGGCTTATAAAATAGCAGCTCATTAACTCAGTCAACTGAAGTCAACATAAGCAGTACTTCTTAGTCAATCTCAGATTCAGTAAAGTCAAAGGCAGTCAACAATTCACAGTGCTACCTTTGGTCAAAACAATTTTTCTTATCAGCAGTTGACGTGTGCAAAATCAATTGAACTAATTGCAGTAGAGAATAAAGGTATGCCCTTTAAAATTTTTGAATTGATCAGTGTTTTGTCTTCTGCCTTGAAATTTTATTAGCTCTGAAAATTTCGGATGACTGAGAAGATTTGATGGGCTGTGGTTTCTGTCAAGTATAAGATAATATGCTTTAAGTGTTGGTAACCTATGATCTGGGCATGAGAAGAATCCTGTAGTGAAATGACATGAGATCCTGTAGTGATTTGACATGAGTTTGAAAGAGCCTGGCAAATGAGCAGACCTTAGATAATCTAATATGAGCAGCATGTGAACATACTTCTTGTTGATTGGAATGAGCAGTGGGTGAATAGTCTTTAGATTAATTTGATTTGACAGAGATGGCAGTAAAATCATAGGATTGATGAAAATGACAGTGACTTGATCATCATAATGGGATTAGTGACATGTGAAGATAATTGAAGATAGTGCCAGCAGTGGACTGGGTTTATGACAGTGATTACAGTAGAAAGTAAAATCAATGATACAGTACAGTTTTGCTTTAGACTTGGGATGAGTCTTAGCAGCAGGTTGTGATGGTTTATGAGTAGGGTTTTGACAGGTGACAGTATTGACTATTGCTTGGTTGACAGACAGATCTTTATGGAATTGATGCCAGGGCAGACTTCATGACAGTGATAAAATTGAGCAGATAAATAACAGGAGTAACCAATATCAGATTGACTAGATAATTTCGACAATGGATTGAGTTGATTGATTCGGCAGCAGTATTGAGTAGACTTCCTTGTAGACTTAATTGTGACAACTGTGACATATTTGATTGTGATAGCATTGACGGGTTGATAAGTTGATGATAGCTGAGGTAATGAGCAAGACGTCCTTGTAGATCTGATTATGACAACAGTGACATGTTGATGAACAGAGGTACATAAGCAGCTTGGTACAGGTTTGGCACAGGTTGCCTTATGTGCAGTTGGTTTAACTCGGATTGGCTGAGTTGTATGAGCAGTTGGTTTGACCCAGGTGGTCTGGTACACAGTTGGTTGAATTCAGATGATGTGAACAACAACTTGATTGGTACAGCTAGATTGCGCATGTTGACGAGCAGTGTTGCACAGTTATGGTGTAGTGGTTAGTGGACAGTTGATGAGGAGTGGTCAGTTGATGAGCAGTGAAAGTGTTTTTGCAGTGTGATACAGGTTGTGCAGTGTGGTTTAGATTGTGCAGTGTGGTACAAGTGTTGGATAGCAGGTCCGCAGGATCAGTGCAGTTTATGGTTCAATAGTTCAGTATCTATCTTCATATCAGGGTCGCAGGACGGGGCAAGGAAATCTAGGGAGCTAAGGCTTCCTTCAAGTTGTAGCCTGTAAACCAGGGGGTTGTAGCCTCCTTCCAGTTGTAGCTGGAGAATTGAAGTCTTTGTAACAAAGGGGGTTGTTGCCTCCTTCCAGTTGTTGCTGGTAAATTATTATTATAAAGGCTTCCGTGGTTTTTCCCCCAGGACTTGGGTTTCCACGTAAAAATCTTGTGTATTGTGTTTTTCTATGCTTCCTATGTGATGATGATATGATGATATGTGATGATGAGCTGTAATTGTTAATAATGCTGAAGATATAATGATGATGTGGTAATACATTAATGAATGATGTATTGAAGAAGCAGTTGATGATTGTTAAAGTTGAAAAAGTAATAAAAAACTATACACTGTTCACCCCCCCCTCTCAGTGTGCTCGGTGTGTCCAACAGGAACATTGATGGGGGGCTAACAATGTGAATGTTTGAACTCTGGTCGAAGTAAAGTGCGCCTACAAATTGCATGATTGAAAGAGGTCATAAAATTTGTGCCAAGCAATGGATGTTGACAAATGAGTACATGGAAATTTTGGAAATGCCTCTATTTGATGAGTTGACAGAATCAATGCCAGCCAAGCTAAGAGTCGCTGGGGTGGGTGAGCAGAGAGACAAATCAACTGACATGATCCAAAATACCACTCAACTGGATATCTCTTCATTTAGATTATTTATCTCATCCATGATTCAACTAGTGGCTACCTTGCAAGGATTTTTAGGCACCTGGTCAAAGATCTAAAGCAACGAGGTCAAGTCCTATTTATGTAAAGCATAACTACAACTCGAGCATGCTGACTATCTAGATGTGGCGGAAATGTGGGAAGTCTATGCTAAATGGAAGGATTATCTCACTAATCCTGGCCAGAGTAGTTAGTGTTTGTTTCTTAGATATAGGAGATTTGTCCTCCTTTTGTGGATCTACTTTTATCCACTTTATTGTATTTATTTTTCGCTCCTCAAGAGAAAAAAAGGGGGAGAGGTGAGGGGAAACACTGTGTCGAACTATTGGTGGAATTTCTTTGTACCAATTCTTGTGGAATTCTCTGTCTTTTGAGAACTAGTTATGTAATGATTTATAGGCTCGTTAATGAAAGGTGGAATGTTTCCCGCATATGGTTTTCAGCATACTGTCAGATAAATTTTTCTTATTATACCTATGTTTCCTTTTAATTCAATCATCGTTTAACATGTTTTAGATGTTAGTAATTGCAAAGGTTGATTAATCATTATGAATTTATTCATCACGATGAACTACTATGACTGGATGATTTGAATTTATTCATGCATTTATGTTATAACATGATTCCTTTGTGGATTATCAACATTTTGAGATACTAATTTTCTGACTTGATTGTTTACTGATTTTATTATTGATCATTCCGAACATTTGCTTTTTGTATCTAAAAATTGGTTTAATTAAAAGATGTCCTTGTTTAACTATTATCAGTATGTATTTTTTTTGATGAAATTAAAGATTTATCTTCATTTTTTTCATTGCATCCTATTTAATTAATAGAATCAAGTGACATAATTTTAACCTATTTCAGGTAGGTTTTCCTGCTTGAATTTTCTAACCAAACGTATTCCAACTTCCCTTACATCTTTTAGGGTTACTTAGTATAGTTATTTACCCTAACCATAAGTTTCCTTTTAAAGGAGCAAAACCATAAGTCCAACAGAGGTTTATATCCATCGGAAGCAATCATCCCAAACGATTGGGAAATAGGGAAACACTCCCGAGTGTTTTTTGAAGTTCTTGGATCGGATTGCTTTCCTTGCGTTGACGATCAGACCAGTTCCCAACGTCAACACTGCTGAAATAAAACCTTTGTTGGCTGAATTCAAGGAGGTTGTTGTTGGTGATTTCCCAAAGGGATTACCCTCGGTGAGAATTATTTCTCTTCAAATCGATTTAATCCCCTGGATAAAGTTTACCAAACAAGGCACCTTACATGATGACACCCACATGGAGTGAAGAAGTGAATAGGAAAGTATAGGAGTTGCTTGAAAGAGGTTTGATTAGAGAGAATTTAAGTCCATGTGTAGTGCCAACAATTTTGACTTCGAAGAAAACAAGAGAGTGATAGGTGTGCATGAATTCATGAGCCATTAATAGGATCACCATCAAGTACCAATTCCCTTTGCTAAGGATGGAGGTTCTTATGGATTGTTTGAGTGGGGATGCATACTTCACAAAGATTGTTTTGAAGAGTGTTTATCATCAAATCCGGATAAGGGGAGGTGATGAGTGGAAAATTTCTTTTAAGACAAAAGATGGTTTGTTTTTAATAGTTGGTTATGCCATTTGGGTTAAGTAATGCTCCCAGTACATTTATGAGGCTTATGAATGAAGTCTTGAAACCATTATTGGGAAAGTTTGTTGTAGTCTACTTGGATGATATTTTATTTTTTAGCAAGAACAAGAAAGAGCACTTGAAGCATGTGAGACAAGTGTTGCAGCGGTTGAAAGAGGAAAAGTTGTTTATCAACTTGAATAAATGTACATTTCTGCAGACATAATTAGTGTACTCGGGGTTTGCGATTTCCAAGGAAGGATTGATGATGGATTCCAAAAAGGTGAAGGCTATTTTGGATTGGCCAACACCCCAATCCAATTTTAAGGTGAGAAGCTTCCATGGATTAGAAAGTTTCTATTGGAAGTTCATTAGAAACTTTAGTCAAATTTTTGCACCTCTTATTGAGTGCATGAAGAAGGGAATTTTTTATTGGACAACAACAACAATGAAGGCATTTGCTGATCTGAAAAGGAAGGTGATAGAGAACCCTGTTTTGGCACTTCCAAACTTTGACAAAGTATTCCAAGTTGATTGTGATGCAAGCAGGACAACAATTGGGGCAGTTTTAAGTCAAGAAGGGAGACCAATAACATTCTTCAGTGAGAAGTTAAATGATGCTAAAAGGAAGTATTCTATGTATAATCAAGAATTTTATGCTATTGTAAAGGCTTTGAAGAAGTGGAGACACTATCTGCTGCCCGAGGAATTCGTCTTGTTTACTGATCACCAAGCGCTGCAATACATCAACAATCAAGGTAAGTTGAATCAATGGCACTCTAAATGGGTTGAATTCTTGCAAAGTTTTAGCTTTGTTTTGAAGCATAGATCTAGAAAGTCAAACAAAGTGGCAGATGCTTTGAGTAAAAGAGTGTTGTTACTTAACGTTTTATCTGTGGAAGTCGTGAACTTGGAAAGCATGAAGGTATTGTATGAAGAAGATGCAGACTTTGGAGAAGCATGGAAAGCTTGTAAAGCACTGTGGAGTGTGGATAGAACCATGTTCCTTGATTATCACATCCAAGAGGGATTCTTGTTTAAAAATCAACAATTGTACATTCCTAGCCTGGTTCAGTAAGACTGGATCTTATTAAAGAACATGGTGGAGGCCTAGGTCGACATTTAGGCATGGATAAGATTGTAGCGTTGGTAAAAGAAAGGTACTTTTGGTCTAGCACGAACAAGGATGTCAGAAAGTTTGTTGAGTGCAGTAGAATTTGCCAATTAGTAAAAGGTAGAAGTCAAAATATAGGACTGTATACTCCATTTTCGGTACCTGAAAGGCCGTGGGAAGATGTGAGCATGGATTTTGTCTTGGGGATGCCTATGACACAAAGGAAGCATGTTTCTGTGATGGTTGTGGTTGATAGGTTTTAAAAAATGGCACATTTTATCACATGCAAGAAGACAAGTGATGCTACTGAAGTGGTTGTTTTATTCTTCAAAGAAGTTGTGAGACTTCATGGGTTTCCAATGAGTATTACTTCAGATCGAGACTCAAGATTTCTTGGCCACTTTTGGAGGATACTTTGGAAGAAAATGGGATCCAAATTGTTGTATAGTTCAACCTATCACCCAAAAACAGATGGGAAAACTGAAGAGGTGAACACAAGCTTTGTAAATTTGCTGAGAAGTTTGAGTGGTGAAAATTCCAGCCAGTGGGATATGGTCTTGGCATCCACTGAATTTGCCTATAATGATTCAATGAATAGATCATCTAGAGATAGTCCTTTCCAGATTGTTTATGGTAGGTCACCAAAGCGAATTGTGGACTTGATAAAGTTACCGTATTTGAAAGAAAGAAAGAAAGAAAGAACGCTGATGCAAGTGATTTTGCGGACGACATTCAGGAAATGCATGAACAAGTGAAGAAGAGGATGAAACAGAGTAATGCTAAGTACAAAAGGAGGGCGGATATGCAGAGAAGAACGAAATTTTTTGATGAAGGTGAGTTGGTAATGGTGCATTTGTGGAAGGAAAGATTTACTAGGGGTACCCACAACAAACTTAAGTACAAAAATATAGGCCCATGCAGAATTCTAAGGAAATTTTTTGAAAATGCATACAAGTTGGAATTGTCGGAAAATTTGGATATCTCTCCGATCTCCAATGTGGCAGATTTGTATGAGTTCCATGGAGGAGAAAAGAGTGATGAGGCAGGTACTCCAGATGAATGGAAGCAATAGTATCCAGTCAAACTTATGGAAGAAATGGAAGAAATAAACTTGCTAAAAGAAATATCTGGAATACTTAATCAAATGTAAAAACAAGATATTAGAAGATGCCTCGTGGGTTTTCGAGCAGGAGCTAGCATGCCTATGAATTTATTCAACCTCTAAACCAGTTACTGCATGACCTGGAAGCTCATGCTTTTCTTACCAAGAGTGTCTGATGTAGGAGCATCCTTGGTCTCAAGCAATCCACATCATAAAAAAAATATTTCATTACTGTGCAAGTAGATTTTAAGAGGAATAAGGACGGTTGCAACTCCTTATTTGTTGGTCCATTTCATTAGAACCTTGTTGCAAATCTATTTTTCAGCAGGTGCTTCTACATTAGTGTTGTTACAACTCCACACAAAGGAAGCATTGTTGCTACTACTATGCTGCTACAACTCTATGCTACGAATTATGATTGGAACTTCTATGCTACTACTTAGGATTCCGACTCATGAAGTTCAAATCAGTCCACTTGTCTCATAATTTTCCGCGCCAAGTGGTGAATAACCATTGGAAGGGATGGAAGGAAATTGGAGAAAAATAAAACGATGGGCAATTGAACCGTCATGACGATACATTTCTCAAAGGGGAATAAAAAATACACGAGAAAGGTAAGATTAAAAGACATGGAGGACGAAGGAAAGCTTAAAAGACAAGGAGGACGATGGAGAAGGGGTTTGTCGCAAGTTGGCCCTGAGTGGGAAATGGATGAAAATTCCGTGACCGAAGCAGAGTTGAGGAGGGTCATATATGGTCACCAATTCAAGAAGGGACGCTGTGACTACTATAGAACGATAGACAATCAGTTTCAACATCAAGGACATACCAAAAAATGTTGACCATGGGTAGCTGTTAAGAATCTGATTTTGATGTAACAACGAGGGTTTGTTGTTTCTGGCATTTCAGTGATTGTAATAAATGTATTCTATTCCAACATTAAATAAAGGCATTGGACTTCCGTTAATTCATAAATGTATGGATCCCACTGTGTACTTTGAAGGCAAAGCATAAATCTGTAGCTATTAGTTTTGTTGTAGGGTATTGCAATTGCAACACACTCCATCCACTAACCCATCGGTAGGTAGATCCACAGGAGGACAACAATTTGAAGGAGGCAAATTAAGGATATGTGTGTTTCCAAAAAATGATCAAACACCTCAAGGTGAGCTATGCAAATTACAAGTTGAATTTTATTAATGAACTGATAATGATGTAAAATTCCTATAAATTCCTCAAGCTGCTGCAAGTTTTTTTTTGAAAACCATATTGCAAGATCTATGAGACGGGTATTAGAGATTTTGGGGGATAGACCCATTAGATCATCGTAAACACACCCACTCAAATTTCATGCACGCAAACCACAATTGAGGGGAAATAACATGATTTTCAAACTCTTGTAGCAAATTGAATGCTATAACCTACTAAAAACATAGTTGGGACAATCAATATTTGAGGGGTAAAATGAACACATATAAAAACCTATTTCTAAGAAAGATATCCCTTGGAATCTAGTTTAAATACCAACTTGAATAACCTATTGGAAAGTTGTGATATGTACTTGTACTTCATCTTATATATATATATATATGGAGTTTCCAACTATTCCAATATTGTATACTAGCACATTTGATTTTCAATGTATGTTATCTTCATGATTAAGTAGATTTTAGCCTTTGTTGTTCACGTTGATTTGACACACAACATATTGTTGAATTGGTTAAGTGATTTAACACATATCATGCTGTTATAATATATTGTAATTAAACATTTTAATTTTTTTATATTCCTTGAAAGTGTGCCCTAAATGTTGTAGCATTGTGATACATGAGTACACTCAAACGATATTTACGCACTTGGGTTGCTCAGTGACATTGGGTTGAAGGGAAGTGAAATATTACCTTTATAATATTTCACTATCACAATGATAACAAGTTTGAACTCCAAACATCCTCTACTTCTTATGCAAAGGGCAATTTCTTATGTTTTGAGAGAGAATCCTAGACATCCTCGAACTATAATGAATAAGGATGCCACATATCCTAGGATGGGTTTCCACACCTTTTGAATTCATTGCTTGAATCAAATATGTAGTAACCAAAATATCTCCCAACTAAAGCTATGCACTATAAGTCCAAAATTTGGCTCCAGAGCATATCTCCCCTTAATACCATTTTTACCGCATCCTTGTGTTTCTTCACACACCTATGTTCTTTTAACATTCTCCTTTTCATACCTCGATCAAAATTTCAAGCAAATTGTCATCAAGATAACAAGATTAAACTCCAAAACCACGCTTGCTTTTGATGTGAAGGGCATTTTCATCTATTTTGAAGGAGAATGCTAACCATCATCGAGCTAGTGCAAAGAAGGATAGCACATATCCTAGGATGAGTTTCACACATTTTGAATCAATTGCTCAAGGGTTGAACCAAATATATAGCAACTAATAAATTTCCTAGCTAAAGTTGTAAATCATAACTCCAGAATATGGCTCAAGGCAATATCTTCCCTCGATACTCCACTTTTGCCCCCATCCTTGCATTTCTTCACATGCCAAAGTTTTTTTATCTACTAAATGGGTTCTTTTGCTTTCATCTACAAGTCTTCCTCAACAAAGGGTCAATCTTTATCCCTTTTATTTGAAACTACCCATTTGCTTAGAAGCCAAAACATCCACATAGTCTAAACCTTCATCCTTACTCAAAGGTCGACAATCTAATATGGGTTCCTTTTGGTGTTGCAAGGGATAACATCAAGATAAATCTTAAGAGAGAATTACAGATCCTTTGTTGCTAATGGGTCCATTTCTCTTTGCTCTATAATAAAAAAAACTTCCATATGGGCTTCACCATTCTTCTACTATTTCCCTCTTCCCCTACAAAATTCTCTATATTACCTGTGCATGTCAAGGAGATCTCTTCACCCTTGATGAATATGTCTAAGTCACAGTGCTTCCGATATACATAATCTTAAGTGTGCTTTTGTTGGTCTTGGCATATGAGCCTTACATGCACATAAACCCACGTATCTCACCTTTGTTGATTGGCATATATTTAATATTGATATGGTTGTCGAAGCTTTGAACTAGGCACCAATTGAGGATCTTAATCCTTTCCATCCTCTAGTGGCTTACTATATCATCATGGGTTTTGAAGATATCTCTTTGCTCTAGTGGTTCAAAGGAGTAATCTACCATGTCCCCTTCTTCATCCATGTGAAACATTTTAGAGCCCGAGTAACACTCAAAATATTTTAGTATATATACAAAAATTAATTTAAAAAAATTCCTAATTTATTTGGTGCTTGCTACTATATTTATATTTCTAGCTTCGCTTTCTCTACTTACGTTTTCATTTCCTTTGTCTTTAATTGAAATGGGAATGGCTTGAAACTATCGCTCTCTTAAAGTCTTTTCATGTCATCTTCCACTACATGTAATATAGCCTTCTCCATTAACTCTTCACTGCTTAGTTATTGTATAGCTCTATGAAAGACATCCATAACTTGTAAATTAATGGAATATTTCATCAACTTCACTTGTTATTGTATCAACAAATTTATGAAACTACAACTCCTCATACAAAGACCCGTTACCCTAGTCACTTTTCAACAAGACCTTAACAATTTTATCAAATTTCACAAAAAAGCCACAACTGACCATACAATAGTGGTTAATACATTTATCTCATTTTACTTATACAAATTGTTTTCATTTAAAACAATAAATTATAATGCAATTTTATATATATTTCAATTTCCATATATACAAATATATCTCTCTCTCACAGTTTTGTATTTAAAGTTCTTATTAAACACATTTGCAGTAAAGAACAGTAAGCTGAAAATATTCAGAAAGATCTATATTTGAAAAAAGTAAGCTGACAATATTCAAAATGATATATATTTTAAGAAAAACTTCGATGTTTCACAATTACGAATGATGCAGTGGATAGATTCAGCTCAGATATTGTATATGTTGATAAGGTCATCCTCAAGATTAATGAGTCGTTCGGACAACTCTTTTAATTAACTTTCAATTTGAATCTGAAATTACCTTATTTGAGGCGGTTTTTCTTCTATGGAAATATTTCCCTCCAGGAAGGAAGGTCTCTTAATTTTCTATACATTGCTATTAATCTACAAAGACTATTAGGAAACTGGCTAAACCATTGTCCCGAGCTAGATCAATCTAATGCACTCCCACGTCAATCGAATTCAAATCTCAATTTACATGAAAATTAGCCATAAGCCATACTGCATCTTCCATAATTTCCTGAGAAAAAATTCAAGGATGGGAGATCTGTCTCAAATAATATAAAAGAATCACTATTGACGCATAGATTTTTCACAATCTCATAGACTGAAGTACCAAGGGAACTAATTCAACCACAGCCCATGATAGACCTGCATACTGTAACAACCTTATGCCTGTATCAACATCATAAGACTCATTGGGAGGAGAAAGAAAAATCTTCTGTAAGTAACCTGGTTGTCTGCTACTGGAAGATAATTGGCCAACACCCTGGCCTTTTACTGCAGAAATAGTCACCCCTTTTACTGGTTGGATATAAGATGAAGATTTTATTGGTACACCCAGGAGGTTGCAGATAAGTGGAAGCAAACCTTTTGCCAATGCCTTGCTAACAAATTTCACTGCCATGATTGTTGGAAGTCCAATCATTACCCGTTTAAAAAACACAGTTGCCCCAAAATGTGGGTCAAAGAGCCTTGGAACATACTCACTGTGAAACTCTGAAAAAGTGCGATTGATGCCAGTTACCTATACAAACAAGGGAGGATCTTATCTACTGTATGAAGAGTAGTACCAAAACCTACCAAATCTTCACCTAGTCCTTCCTGCAGTAATTCTCTTCACAAGTTTGATAAACAAGACTGAGTTAACGGCATATACTTACCACTCCTAAAGCAACGCCATTGAAGGCGACATGAAACTCAAAGCTTGGGGTGGGCAGCTCCGGTGTAGGATATGCAAAAAGCAGCAGGAATGCAAAGCTAGCCCAGAAGGATTTGACTACACAAAACAGCGTATTTAATTCATTGCTATGCTTCCAAATGTATATACTATCAACAAAGCAATTAAACGGTCAAGAAATATTTTTCATACCATTTTTGCCTGAAGTAACAAAAGAATCAAGTCTTTCATGGACAGTAAACCAGAAGATAAGAATCATTGTGGCAAGGACAGCAGCACCACCAACATCTATTAACGAGTGCATTCCAAGGTAAATTCTTCCTGGAGAATATTGTTGTTCAGGTCAATTGCTGAAGCAGATATAATTTCATAACACAACTGCTCTGCTCGAACTTTATTACTCCCTTTCTTTTGTCTATTTTATCCGGATTAAGCTAGAAATATTATGTTCGTGTTCAGGAAACTCAACTGATGCTAAAACATGCCTATTCTTATTACCCAAACTTACCAATCCCAATCAGCAATGACAGGGTGACCAACAAAGAAATAAGCACCAACTTAAAGGCACATCCATTTGTACTGTTGAAGTTATTGAAAATATAATATAGCAAGTACCTGCATTCATACACAACGTGATTCTTACTCTCAAAGATGGATGTTAGCCTAAAATTATGATGTTACTAGTTGAGAAACTTAAAATATTCCCATCATACCCAGAAAGGCAGATTGTATTAAGAGTATGTGTTGATGGCAACCCATATTCCAATGCGTTTTCCTTTTCTTCTTCAGTCATCGCCAACCTTCTGACAGGTGGAGATAAAGGCCTTGGAGCTGAGACTATATCCTGGTATTTTGTAACAAATGAGCAAATTTATATATCCACAGAAAACAGACACCAATCCTAATCAGATGATTTATATAGCTTCTTAATTTCATCCTAAACACTAGTTTCATCTACACTACATAACTTCCTATGGAGTAATTGTTCATATCCGCAAAATAAAAACACCAATGCCTATTTTGTACAACAGCTGTGTACAGGGACAATGGCCTTAGTCAAGTTCAGTCTTCGGCTCACCAAACTACTTTCTAAAAGAGTATTATTAATTATATGCTCTAACACATTCACAACAAAAGGCATAATGGCAGAGCAGAAATTTAATCTGGCATGCAGAGTTTAGAAATTAAACCAACCTTAATACAACTCCCGGTGTAATTACAAAATGCCATGAGAAGGGTCATCTGTCTTCCCAATTTACAGTGGCCACTCTGCAACAGAAAATGCAAAAAAGATAAAAACACAAAATTACTGCCAAACATTTCACATCCAACTGTGATTTTTGTAAAATAAAAAATAAAAACAATATTAATCATGAAAATTTGAGATAAGGGATCATACCCAGAAGAGCAGAGGAAGGAAACCTGTATAGAAGGGCACAGAAACAGTACACGATAGATAAGCAAAAAATGTATCCAAGAATGGGTGTTGCAGACTCTGTAACAGACAAAAATCCAACATGATATTTCGTTAAAAACAGCAGTGAGAAAGCTGCACACATTTCTTAAATCAAGAAAAAAGTTATCCAAGGGGTTAGTCCCAAGGGGTTAGACTATAAAGTTAGCACAATTGCAAAGATGAAGTTCACGCAGGCCCAATTTGTAATAGAGATGCTCTGGGGTGGATGGGCTTCTGATGCACACGAATTATTATAGAGAAAATGCTAGGGCTGACTTGTGACAAGAGGCTTATATTTACAGTCAAAAAAAACTCTGAAAAAGCGAAGTTTCTTTACACTATTTGCCCCAAAACATCTCATTTCATGCTAAGCTCAACACCAATGCACAAAAGACTTTTAAGGGCTGCTTTTTCACTGATGACATCTAAGAAGAAATGTTTCAGCAAAGCGGTAGCAATACAATAAAATACGTATCTTTTATTGAGAAGAGATGAAATGATTATTTTACGAGTCTATATTTATATTTAATCCATTAGACGAGGTGGGTATTTAGTATTTACTACAACAGTCATGCCTATTTAATTATACCAATCAATTATCCATTACCATCAAAGAAGTAAATAACAAGTCCCCTAAAGATGCTCTGCCCTTAAAGCATGGGTAGGACAGGATGATGTGTGTAAAAAGCTTCACTTTTTCCAAAATGCTTTTTAATTAGGTTGGTTCCTCTACTTGCACATATTATCAATTTATCAGGTCATATATCTCAAGTGTAGACATTTTGTTTGCACATCTAGCATTTCCTTGTGCTCTAAAATAACCTTCCCTTCATCCAAATTTAATAAAGCAGTTTGCAACATGTAACTTTATATGGTTGAATGCAAACAAAGCACAGTTACCTTTTTGGAATTCTCTTTCAGAACGTTGTTGGAACTTGGTTTGCCTGTCAATCATTCAATCTTGTGCATTTGCCATAGTTTAAAATAATTTGTGTGGTGCAATTAGTAAAACTTCATTAATAAAGGAGTAATTTGTTTGTACTGCAATTCATTATCTGAAGGAACCATGCCTCCTTTGGTATAAGACTGACAAGCATTGTGTAAGAACATTTTCTTGAGTTGACCACTTCGAGACAACATTTTTTCTAAGTTACCAGGATACGGATTCACCAGATTTTTGAAAAGCTAGGATCCGGATATGGAAAGGAAACAGCAAGTACAAAAAAAAATTTAAAAACATAAAAATACAAAATATATAAAAATATAAACAAAAAGAGATATTATCTATGAAATCAACCTGGAGTTCAAATGACCATTCCACTCCCACAAATATAAATTAAAGACTAATATTATTACTTATGTTGCTTATCATTAATAGTACCATTAATATTAGATGAATTAAAGACTATCATTAACATTAGATGAATTAAAAACTATTATAATTATTATTATTATTTACAGAAACTGGAAAAGGGTTTATATTATAAAAAAGGCTGTGTGCACAGCCATTCAATACAAAAATGAGCTTAAGTCTGAGCTCTGAAGTAATCTGAATAGATGATACCAAAATTTGCTCTAGCCTGGATCTATGGAAATTTCTGATCTGCTTCCTAGAATTCACCATAACAGAGGAGGGAAAAACCCTTACAAACTGGAAATTAAGCAAAATACAAAAAAACATTCAGACAAAGAGAGGAGTACCAACTCTGCTGTTCCTGAAAGCCTTGCAGACCTTACATTGGTTGCTGAATAGAAGCTTCATCCATTGGTCACATATCTTCAGCTGGAGATTCTTGACAATGGCTACATTGGGTCATCTTTGCCATCTTCAAGATTTCCTCTTTAATGGTGTCCACAGTACCCATCAGTTCAATCAGGTTCCTCTCCAAATCGTCAATGCGAGAATCTTGGCAAGTTAGCTATTGCGAGATGTATCTCATATCCTCAGCGGATTCTCTGTTGGCCTTGATGCCAGCACATACTTCTTCGTAGACCTTGCGAAGATGGAGCTTGAAGTTCTCTACACTGGCCTTCAGGAAGGCCATTCCTTCTGCTAAAACCGCCATAACACCAAGATGCTGGGCACAAACAGAATCGCCAGAAAGTCGGGACGAGAGAGGAGGGGATTCCAACTGCTCACGAAACTTCTGCGCCGGACTGTCCTCAATGACTCTGCCTTCCTCACTAGATGGAATGGAGAGGGAAAGGCCTTCTAAATGATCCCAAAGCTGTTGCGACGAGCCTTCCTCAAAAACCTTGTCCTCTGCACTTGAAATAAAGGGCGGATTGCTAGACATCTTGTCTGAGTTTAATCTTCCGAGGGAGCATATGTCTCCCACAAGGCTCGCATTTATTACATCTTCAAAGCTTCTGCTAGCGGAAGGACAAGCGAGGCCCTGGCTGTGCCCACGCGCCCCCCCATGAAGTGGAACTAAAGACAACTCACTAATCCTAAGACACCAATGGGACGTGTCAATTTTAATGGGGCTAACAAAACCGAGGGGCTTAGGGAATGAACTTGAACCTTTGTTTGCCATCACCATATTGCACTATTCCAAGGGCAAGGTTGACGCCTCAATTTGCTAACTCATCAGCATTTTTATTGTTTTCTCTTAAGACATGGAGGAAGAAAACCTCAGGTGGATTGTTTAGGAGAACAATTCTTTTGTATATTCTTTTACACAGGGGGGCCCCTTTTACATATCCATCTCTCATTTTTTGGATGACTTGTCTAGAGTCTCCAAAAACCATTAATTTAACAATGTTTAACTTGGACGCAATTTCCATGCCGTGAAGAAGGGCTAACCATTCAGCTTCATTGTTGGATTTTTTCCCCAGTCCCCAAGCAAAGGAGTTGACAACTTTTCCTCCGAGATCAAAAATGATCCCACCCACACCTCTACCTCCCCTGGATTTCCCTTGGCAGCCCCATCAAAAAACAAGGAGTGGCAACGTTGCGACTCCCACCACTTCTTGAATTCTTCACTATTCTTTCTTATTTCCCAATCTGAAAAGGCCTTCTTTGTTTTGGACTGAAGAGGGCTCGTCTGCACAAAACTTTGACACCACATGAATTCCTTCAAGGATAGAGCTTCCGAGCTTGGAAGGGAGATTCCTTTGGAGTTAATACTTTCAGCTATCAAGTTTATAGCTCTGAAAGCAACTCAATTATGATCAGCCTTTTTGTCCTCAAATATGGTTTTGTTTCTTTCTATCCAAACCTGCCAACAAATATTCATAGGGGCCATTTTTCAAATTCTTAAAAGGGTTGGTTTTTTTGGAGGGAGCCCGGATAAAAGCTTTTCCATTTATTAATCATCTCAGCAACCTACCCAGGGATTGTGAAGTTTTCACAGAGAATCCCCACACCTTTCTCCCAAACTTGGTCAGAAAAGTCGCATTCTAAAAAGAGATGTTGGGCATTTTCTGAGGAGCCTTTGCCTAAAACACAACGTGAAGGCCCTTCTATCCCTCTTTTGTGAACATTATCAGCTGTAAGGAGTTTATTGTGAGCTAGAAGCCAAAAGAAAACATTAATCTTTGGCATGCAATCAGGGTTCCAAACCTTTGGCCAAAATTTAGAGGTGGGATTTCTATTGTTGTTTTCCAATGTGTTGTATCCTTTCTTGACTGAGTAATAGCCAGCTTGACCCCATCCTCTGTTGTCTTTGACGCGAAGATGAATGGGAGCTTTTCCATGAAGGAGTGTTTGTAGGGAGGAGTACTCTTGCTATAACTGATCTGGCAGATCCAGAGGAAGCCATCCCTTCCAAGCTCCAAAGCTCTTCCAGACAAAGATGTCCTTCAGACAATGGTAACCAGAGTTTTGCATCCAATCTTGTATGCCTGCTAATTCTGGAAAGGAATCAAGTGGAGGGGAGCCTAGAATATTATATGTCCAAATTTTTAAATTTTCCCCATTTCCAGGAATCTAGTAGAGGTTGTCTCTAATTAGACCAACAGATGCTTTGCATAAGTTCCAGATATTGGTGCCTTTCCCTACCAGCGAGAGATATAAACTTCTTAATCGCAGTCTTCTCACATACTTCTTCCTAAGCACTTCTTTCCACCATTCCTTCTTACCAGATATCATCCTCCATATTAGTTTGGCTCCCATGGCTTTGTTCATTTGACTGGGTTCTCTAACACCAAGCCCTCCTTCCCTTTTAACTTCCTTAGCTGTATTCCAATTCACTAAATGGAATTTTTTACTTTGGGTTCTCCCTCCTTCCAAAGGAATTTTCGTATTTCAATACTGATATTATTCATTACATTCTTTGGAGCAAGGAGCATTTCACTTATAAAAACGGGATAGGAGGAGAGAACATAATTTATTAAAGTGACCTTACCTGCCAGATTTAGCCACCGCATTCCCCAGGACTGGATCTTATTTTTTATTTTTTGAGTAACAGAGGTTCATGTGGAGGAATTAGCTTTATTCCTGATGATAGGAACTCCCAGATATTTAAAGGTAGCCCAATCGATATTTGCTTTAATCCCAAGAGCAGCTGCTAAGTCCCTTAGAATATTTGGGTTGCAATTCCATCCATAAAGACTGCTCTTACCAACATTGGCTTGTCCTCCCGAGGCCTGAAGATAAAGATCTAAGGTGCTTTTAAACTTTCTAGCTATTTGCACTAAAGCACATCCCAGTAGGATCGTATCGTCTGCAAATTGGGCATGGTTTATCGGTTGAACTCCTCTTACTATAGTTGAACCCGAAATGTTTCCTTCCAGCATTAATCTGTTGAGTCTTTTGCTGAGGGAGTCTGCCACAAGGATGTAGAGAAACGGAGACATAGGGCAACCTTGACGTAGTCCCCTGGAGATGCTAAAGAAGGTAGTAGGCCGCCCATTCACAAGCGGAGCAATCCAGGGAGCTCCAATACAAGATTTGATCCATCTTATGAAATTGTCAGAGAACCCAAATTTTCCATGAATCAAGAATATAAAGTCATGTCTAACTCTATCAAAGGCATTAATCTGTTGAGTCTTCTGCTGAGGGAGTCTGCCACAAGGATGTAGAGGAAAGGAGACAGGAAAAACTTGACGTAGGCCCCTGGAGATGCTAAAGAAGGCAGTAGGCCGCCCATTCACAAGTGGAGCAATCCAGGGAACTCCAATACAAGATTTGATCCATCTTATGAAATTGTCAGAGAACCCAAATTTTCCAAGAATCAAGAATATAAAGTCATGTCTAACTCTATCAAAGGCATTAGCTAGGTCAAGTTTAATTGCCGTACCTGCCTCTTTTCTCTTCTGGATGGAATGGATCGCCTCTTGAACCAGCAAGATGTTATCATAGATTTGTCTTTCTGAGATGAAGACACCTTGATTTGCTGATATTAACTTTGGGAGGTGCCTTTTGATTCCGTTTGATATGATTTTAGTCAAAATCTTATAAGAGGAATTGCAGAGAGATATGGGGTGAAATCTATTTATAGCGGTGGGATTCTTTTCTTTTGGGACAAGAGCAATGAAGGAGGAATTATTGGCGCCTCCTATTCAATCCCTGCTTCTCGTCCAGTTCAACATTCTAATGAGATCTTTCTTGATAAAGGGCCAGCTTTTCCTGTAGAAGTGAATTAAGAAGCCATCTGGACTGGGGACCTTGTCCGGGTGAAGGGACCAAACCGCTTTTCGAACTTCCTCCTCAAATATAGGTTCACATAGAGTGACATTATCTTTTTCCGAAATGAGGAGGGGGATATCCTCACACATTTGCTCCATCTCGGCCTTAAATACCTCTTCTTCTTTATTGTAGAGCTTTAAAAAAAATACCTAATCTCTCTTTTAATCTCTTGCTGATCAGATATGTTTTCTCCATTCTCTTTATTCAACTCTATAATAGTATTTTTCCTCTACCTCTCTTTGCACTAATTATGAAAAAAATTGGTGTTCCTATCTCCTCCCTTTAACGAGAGGCTTCTAGAGCGCACGCGCCATTCCTCCTCTTCTTTTCTGGCAAGTCCTTGGATCCTCCTATCCAATTCTTTTTCTTTTATCAGAATTTCTTCACTGACTAGGGTTTCCTCCATGTTTTCTTGTAGTTGCTCCAAGGCAGCTTGCGCTTCTTTTTTTTCTAATCCAGGGTCTTTATAATTACTCGCTACCCACTTCTTTAAGGCCGACTTGACACTTCTTAACTTCGATTCCCATATAAAGCCCGGGGAGCCAATAACATAGTGGTTCCAAGCTTATCTCATTACTTCTAGACAGCCTTCGGAATTCAACCATATCGGATTGAATCTGAAGGGGATGGGGCCCAGATTACCTATAGTTGTGAAGTAAAGGGCGATGGATCTGTGATCGGAGATTGCAACCGCCAAAATTTTTGAATCCAGAATGCAAGGCTTATTAAGAAAGGAAGAACTCACCAAGAACCTATCAAGTCTTGCTGCGATATGTCTCGACCCAGAACGCTTGTTATTCCAGGTGAACTTCCCTTTTTTAGGTTTGATATCTGTCAGATTCCAAGAAGTTTGAAGATCTTCTAGCCTCTCTCCAAAGGGATCCCTTACTTTGGAGCCACTTCTTCTCTCATCAGCTGAGACAGTTGCATTAAAGTCCCCTGCAATAATACACAGATTATTCATCTTCCCTTCTCATTGTGAGTCTAGAGAATTCCAAAAGTCTTCTTTCTGTCCTGAGATGGTAGGGCCATATACATTTCCCAACCAAAAAATTTCATGATTAGTTAAATCTTCAGTTCAACCAATAGCCAATGCTTATTGGCGATGGAAGAGTGAAGCCGAAAGTGACCTTTATCCCACCAGGTAATAAGACCACCAGAGGCTCCTTCAGCACTGTCTACTTTACTTCTCCATTTATCCAAAACCTGTTCATGACATTGATACTATCTTCCTCTTGCATTTTAGTCTCCTAGATCATGAAGATTGAGGCGTTTTCCATTTTCTTAATCCTTCTTATTGCTTCCATTTTCTGCTTGCCCCCTATAACCCTCTACAATTCCAGGAGAGCACTTTCATTGTGAGTCTAGAGAATTCCAAAAGTCTTCTTTCTGTCCTGAGATGGTAGGGCCATATACATTTCCCAACCAAAAAAATTCATGATTAGTTAAATCTTAAGTTCAACCAATAGCCAATGCTTATTGGCGATGGAAGAGTGAAGCCGAAAGTGACCTTTATCCCACCAGGTAATAAGACCACTAGAGGCTCCTTCAGCACTGTTTGCTTTACTTCTCCATTTATCCAAAACCTGTTCATGACATTGATACTATCTTCCTCTTGCATTTTAGTCTCCTGGATCATGAAGATTGAGGCGTTTTCCATTTTCTTAATCCTTCTTACTGCTTCCATTTTCTGCTTGCCCCCTATAACCCTCTACAATTCCAGGAGAGCACTTTCATTATTTCTTCTGTGACTGAAGTGGGACCTTGTCCTTCTTTTCCTCTGTAACTCCTTGGGTCTGTTTCCTTACTGAGAATATCCTTACGTGTTGATCTAGACTAGTTTGCTTACCCGCCGCTTTTTCCCGAGCTGCTTCCTGATCTCTTAGAGTTTTGTTGGGCTTTCATCCTTTTTTTGCCTGAGGCTCCACTTCCTCTTCTCTGCTTCTGATGTCTCTTCCATATTTGCTCTGGCTTTGGACCTTGTCACCAATCCCCCTGCGCTGAGAGAGGCTTCAGACCGTATTTCAACAAAAGGCTGCAATGGAATGATGGGGACGCGATTCTCCTCTTGGCCTATTTCTATCAAAACAGGAGATGTTTCCATAACCTTGTAGTCTTCCTTGGTTTTTTCCTTGGGCGGCCCTTGTTCTTCCTCGTTAGCTTCATTGGAGAGGGCTTGGAAACTGTTTGAAACTAACTTCCACTTACTTGGATATTGAGGGGGGTTAGGGTTTGGTTTGTTCCCTTTTTTCCTAGTTACCTTGTTCCATTCTTCTCCTTGACCTTCTTCAGATTCCTGATGCTTTCTTTTTGGAGAAATCCTTGCAAAGTGGCCATATTCATGACAGACTTTACATTTGAAAGGGATTTGCTCGTAGTCCATTGTTTGTAGATGGGTCCATCCGTCCATAGAAAGATTTATAGCTTTTGGTAGGTCGTTTTCTAGGTCTACTTCAACACATATTCTTGCACATGAGAACATTGGAGGCGCTTAGGCTCTGACTTGTCTATGTTGTTCCCCAGAGAATTCCCGATTGCTCTCAGATTTTCGTCATTCCAACAATGCAGAGGTAGATGAGGAAGCTTGACCCAAACTGGAACGGCTGAAGGGATGTCTTTTTCAGGATCAAAAGATAGGTCCCATGAAGTATGGTCCATTGTTGAAAATCAAGTCCCGGTCTTCCTTTTTCTCAAATAGGAATACAAAAAAGCCTTTTCCACAGAAGATTTGTTGTACTTCCCCTTGTATTAATGGTCTCCAATTCTTATTTAACCATATCTCGATAGCCCTAGGGGATGGCCAGAGACCTGTGAAGTGGCCGACTAAACCTTTCTCTGATAAGGCTACTGCTTTGCATTTGGAAGCTGTGGACGAGAGCTTCACTTTTGGAACTGCAACTTTTTTGACAAATTTGGAGTCGTTCGGAGGGGGGGGTCTTACGAGAGGTGGGTTGGCTCGCCACGATTCTTCGAAACCTTTCTTCCAAAAGCTTGTGGCTCCTCTGGATCAGAGTCCGGTGGAGGGGGAGGATCCATCAGACTCAAGCACGCCGAAACCCTAGCAGAATTACGCTTCCCTCAAGCATGCTGAAACCCTAGCTCGCGGGACCTCCCTCAACTTGTTACTCCACAGCCCATTGCCTAACAATATTATTACTTATGTTACTTTTCGTTAATAAATAATATCAGTATTACTAATTAATAATGTCATATTTTTATCAAAATATTGATAATAAAATGTAAATAGTTAATTATTAAAAATACGAGAGACCATATTCATACTTAGTATTTACCGATACTAATACAAATTTTATTAACCCTAACGAAAAGTAGATGGTTATACCTTATGTATGGTATTTAGAATGCTAGTTAACAAAATAATTTAACAGACCCACTTAGGTCTCCCCATGATGAATTCATAGCTATACTTTATGCTATGCTATTTAGTATGCATAGTTAATAAAAAATTTAAATAAGTGAGTTGTTGATCTTGCACTTACTGGCATTATTAAGTAATTGACTCCATATAGGCACTAGTCTAACTACGAATTACATAGCAAACATATTTTATGTGGTTGTATAAGTGTCTTACAGGATTCCATAAGGATACTTCTCCTTGGAGGTTTCGGCTTCCGAAGAAGTTAGAACGGTGACCGAGGTGACATTGGGTCACTATTCTTAGTTTTGCTTACTGGGAATTAGCCCTGCTAATTTTCCCGGTAACACACACAAACTGAGATAGTCTCACCATTACATCTATTTGTACAACAGAGAGAATATACAGTTCGTACAACAGGAATACACAGTCCGTACAATGTACTTGGGCACAAAAATCGAGACATTTTTGCGTAGATTTCGAGGGAGACTTGGCACAGATTTCGAGGCAATTTACTACAGTGGTAAATCCATACAGTCCATACTTGCATGTACTAAATCGGGCTCAAATTTCGAGGCTGTTGTTACAGCCAGATCAACCATACAATTTATTGTACATTGCTACACATAAATCAAGGTGGTGTTGACTTGGTTTTCTGAGATAAGTACACTGATTTGATTGGCTGAAATGTACTGCTGTAAACTCATTTATTTCTTCATGAGCTCATAATAAATTTCTCATTGTGATTGGTTTTCCCTTCAGGGTTTTTTCAGGGGCATTGCCTAAAATTCCTGTGTTCAAATGTGTGTCATGTTTATTGTTTCCGCTGCGTATTTGGTTGAGTAAATTAAGGGTATTCACATTCATAAAAGTAGATTTTAGAATGTGTTAAATTTCTAAGAATAAATCTGAGTTTATCAATTTATTGGAACTATGAATCAATATCTAGGTTTATGTTAAATTTCAAAATGGTATCAGAATTGGGGCTTTGACATTGAAAAGAGAAACTAGTATTTGACACAAGGGGGCATCAAGGGTTTTGCTGTGTTATTACACCTAGCAGATTTGGGCTTGTTGATGGTTGGTCTATGAGTATGTATGTGACATTTGGCTTGCGGTTTGAGGATAGGCTTGAGGGTGCATCGAATTCCATCCCATGGAAGGAGAGGGCCACTTTGTTGTTGGAGGAATTTGAGTTATGGGATATAACCAAAGAAGTTGTCATGATTCCTAGTTATCCTGATCCATTGGCTAAATATAACAAGAAGAATGTGAAGGAAAAACGTATTCTTCTTGATGCAGTGAAAGACCACATTATGCCTCATGTGACCGGGAAAAGAATGCCTTTGATATGTGGGCAATGTTGATGAAGCTATACCAGAGCAATAATCAAAACCGGAAAATGTTTTTGAGGGAGAAACTGAGAGATACTGCAATGACCAAGACTGACAATGTCACATCATACCTTACCAGGATTTCACAGGTACGTGATGAGTTGGGTGATGTTGGTGAGAAAGTGGATGATGCAGAGTTGGTTAGAACTGCCTTGAATGTTTTTTCACAACATTGGTAGGACTTTGTGCATGCGATCGTTACCAAAGAGAACATGCCTACATGGACTAGACTTTGGGACGATTTCATACAGGAGAGCCGAGCGTTAGCTCCAGCCACATAGGCCAACAGCATGGGGATGATGAGGAGAATGTTGCTATTACATAGAAAAGAAAGCAGAGGCCCAAGAAAGGCCCCAATGGTGGGTCTAGCTCGGAAGGTGAACAAAAGGACATGAGCAAAGTGAAATGCATTGCTTGTCACAAGACTGGCCACTATGCGAGTCAATGTCCAAACAAAAAGAAGAAGGGCAAGGATGAGAAACATACAACAACATCAATTGAGATTGAGGACTTTGGGAAGAAGTTTGAGAAGGAATTTTCTCTGGTCTCTTGTCTTTCAGGCAGTGATAGTGCAAGGTTTAAGGACATTGGAGCATGGGTTGTGGGCAGTGGTTCATCTCGTCATATGATGAGAATGAGGTTGGTGTTCCTTAGTGTTTCAAAGATAGACTCAGACTGCGATGTGGATAGTGGAGACAACACCATGCATGTAGTGAAAGGGGTTGGAGGTGTGAGATTCCAGCTAGAGTCAGGAGGATCTATAGAGGTGGTGGAGGTGTTGTTTGTACCAACGCTGAATGTTAGCTCGTTCTCAGTATTAGCTTTGGAGGATGAGGGATATAGTGTGGTGTTCCAGAGGGGACAGGTACTTATATATCCAGATGGAGCTACCTTGAACACAGCACGAGTGCTTGGTGTTAAATAGGGAAGGTTGTACAAGTTGCTGGGGCAACCTGTGGTTGGTTCCAAAGTGATCTTGGATTCAAGGTTTGTGCTAGTATCAGGGATAGTTGGTTGTGTGGGTTCTTCCAGTGCTGTTGGGAGACTTAGTTGGTACAAGGTGACTCAGTTGGATGCTCAGGAATTTGAGGAGACTCCTCGGAGCATGGTTTGGTGGGACAAGTCTTTAGCACAGATTCCAGTGCAGGTGGCAGGGAAGCCTTCTGGTTCAAAGGGAGCAGCTATAGTGACAGATGGAGTGATGGGGTTGGAGGCAGATCTAGGTGGAGGAGGTGTCAAAAGTACCTCCCTCGCTAAGAGGGAGTGTTATATTTTATAGCTCAGGATGTCTTCTACATACGCTTGGTGTTTAGGAATGTAGAAAGGACCTACGTGAGTTTCCTAGACATTAATTTTAGTGTTATAAAATTAACGTGACATTTTATTAATTAGTGAGTGAAATGATTTTTTAATTCATTAAGTGCAAATTGTCTCATCTATTGACTTTGAAGATGAAGAGACAAAGTCATTTGGAAGATGAAGAGACAAAGGCACTTGGAAGATGAAGAGACAAAGGCATTCTCTCATTTAATAAAAAGAGAATTCTAGAAGAGTTTAGAGTTAGATACACATTCGTGAATGAGAGATTTGGAGAGGAAGAGCTTGGAGGAGAGTAGCAATAAAGGGGGCACAGATACCAAGAATTATTGGTGGCATGCAAACCGAGGTATTTTTAGCATTAAATCTGTTCGTACATCAAAGAGAATATACAATCCGTACAGCAAGAATACATAGTCTGTACAATGTGGCACATAAATCAGGGCATCGTTTGCATAGATTTCGAGGCAATTTACTGCTGTGGTAAATTCGTGCAGTCCTTACTTGCAAGTATTGAATTGAGCTCAGATTTCGAGGCTGTTATAGCTAGATT
This sequence comes from Larix kaempferi, assembly GCA_027924585.1. Lineage (NCBI taxonomy): Eukaryota > Viridiplantae > Streptophyta > Pinopsida > Pinales > Pinaceae > Larix > Larix kaempferi. The sequence continues at coordinate 1,024,210 of BSBM01000766.1, read as the reverse complement.
GACCGTACAATTTACTATATATAGCTGCACAAAAATCGAGGTGGTGTTGACTCGGTTTTCTGAGATAAGTACAATGATTTGATTTGTTGAAAATGTATTGTTGTAAACTCATTTATTTCTTCATGAGCTTATAATAAATTTCTCATTGTGATTGGTTTTCCCTTCGCAGTTTTTCCAGGGGCATTGCCCAAAATTCCTGTGTTCAAATGTGTGTGATGTTCATTGTTTTCGCTGCATATTTGGTTGAGTAAATTCATGGTATTAACATTTATAAATTGCAGATTTTAGAATGTGTTAAATTTTTTAGAATAAATCTAAGTTTATCAATTTATTGGAACTGTGAATCAAGGCCTGGGTTTATGTTAAATTTCAACATTTCCTAGGGACTAGATTGTTAAAGCTTGGCAATGAGGCACAAGGTGATTTGGAGAGATGGCCTTAGCAAACCATAGGTATTTTTGCAGTATGGATAGATAAAAGGGTGATGGGAGGACCATGGCGAGTAATGCCAATCCCCATGGCAAATGGAGTCAAGGGAAGCTATTCCAACAAAGGGGTTAGTTCGTGAAAGGTTAGGGAAATTAAGACTGCATGCACATGCCACAAGTACACCCTAGCATGCTGAAAAATGAATGTAGAAATCAGCTAAGATGTCACAAGATTGGTGCCACATCAAAACAATGTCAACTAGGGTGTGCTTCATACAATGAAGTATTACAAACTCTTACTCTATAAATATGATTGAAACAATGTAAAAATATAATTGTGCATAAGACATCAAAGAGAGATAGAGGAATACAGTTCTCACATTAAACCCTTCCAATGAGGCAATTTTACCCTTCTAATGGGCCCTAATTAACAAGTTCTAGGTTATTCTACAATCCATTAGCAACATTAGTAATAGGAACAAAGATGCCACAATTTGAATGGAGAAGAAACCCTAACACTTCAAGCTGCACCATGAACGATAAGTCTATTAGGCTCCAAATGAGAGAGAGCTCTCAAAATTCAACCATGAGAAATGAATGAGAAGGCCAACACTTATATAGGTTGTAGCTCTATCTCATTCTAAAATAAAATATCAATATATTCCGACAATATATTTCTATTGTTATATTAGTATTGTATTTATTGGTCGGCTAGGACCTTAATTATAATTGTATGGTTAGCTAAAATTGTAATTGTACCCTTTGTCTCCTATATATATATATATATATATATATTTCAAAGAGACTGTTACTGAATGAACTAGCAGGGCTAGTATCCGATGAACAAATGCAAGAGAAAGTGACCACTGTCACCTTAGCCACTTCTCCAACTTCTTCGGAAATTCGGAACCTCCAAGGGCAGAGCCCTTCTGTGATCTACAAAACACTTAGAAAACTATGTCTTCTAGATAATGTGTTAGTGACCAGTGCCTTGGGTGATGATGTTTATGAAATCATGCACCAAGTAAATATCAAGATAATATAGCAAGTTAATATATGAGTAAGAATGATAGCCGTGAAAACCACTTGTCAACCAAAGAATATAATTACCATCTGTAAATAAAATAATGCATCAACATCATAAATTTTCAAGTAAATATAAATGTCAACAAAAAGAGTGTGTGATCAACTTTAGTGTTTTATAGACAATGAGACCAATAACCAAATAGCACAATCCTATATTTTAACACTTATTTCAGATCTATATAAAGGTGTAATCAGCCACAGTATTAGTAACCACTACAAAGTAGCAAAGGACAATAGCAAGGTAAGCAATATCAATGGCAATTTCAATTAGTTCAAATGCTTAGCCTTCATGCACCAATTCAGGAATCATAACAGCATGTAATGACAATAGTATTATCAGCAGTATGACGACTACTTGTAACAATTACAAAGTAAATCAGATAGGAGTATATCACAAGCACTGTCAAACAAGCTTCACTATCTCACAGTCATGCATTCAAGTGGTAAAAGTACCTCTCTAACAGCAGTAGTATATCTTTGTTAAATATCAGGTTTGTAACAAACCAATATCAAGAGATGCTTTGCAATGAAAATTTCAAGGTTCAATTTGACACATGAAAGAGAGGAGTATTGGCAGACTGTAATAATAACTTTCAGACCTGTGTAGAGTAGAATTCAGACCTCTTTTAGGTAGATTTCAGACTTCTTGTGATCACTGTTTGTTAACCTTTAAATGCACTTTTCAACACAATTGTTGCTCTCTTCTTTTGCTTGTACGTGCAGGCGAATATGCTTGCAAGTCAAGGCTACACTAAGACGGCAATATGCAGCAGGAGCAGACCTGTAGCAGTGAGCAGAGGGCTGATATATGCAAAAATCAGGGCCAAAGGAAGATTACAAAGGGAGGACCGAGCCCTTTTGTGCCAAGGTCGAAGGTAAGGGCAGCCAAAGAAGGGGGGAACCGAGCCTTTTGAAGGGAGATCGAACCCTTTTTGGGGCTGTCCTAAGGTGAAAGGCAATGGAAGTGGATAGAGGGAATGAAAGGGAAAGAGATGGAGGATAAAGGAAGGAGATGGATGGGAGAAAAGGGAGGAAAATAGGAAGGAAAGAAAGGGAGAAGAAGAGGAAAGGGATAAGAGGAAGGTTAGAAAAGGAGAAGAAAGGGGGGGAGCGAGGGTCTAGGAAAGAAATAGAGGAGAGGTCAAGGCCAATAGAGGAGAGGGCGAGACCAATAGAGGAGGGAGCAAGGGTAGGAGAGGAAGGGAAAGAGGGCCGCTAGGGCCAAAGAGGGACGGCAACTATATTTTAGGGTTTTCTAAATTTGTTTTTTATGAACTTTTATGTACAAAAATAAAAAAATAAACCTAATTAACAATTAACACAAAATATAACCTAAAATAAAAGAACAAATAGGTTTTTTAGGAATTTTTTTTTATTTTTTTTAGATTTTAGGGCTTCTTAAAATTTCTCCCTAGGGTTTTTAGGGCTAAAGAAGACATGGCGAAATTGTAGGAGAGGGCCAAAATTTTAGGAAGGCCAAAAAATCAAAAAATTAATTTTTTGATTTTCTAGGGTTTTTAACATAAAATTTCAGACATAATTCTAACCCTAATTCTACCATGCAAATGCAAATTTATACATGAAAATGCAAGTGAAATTAGGTAAAAGATTGACAAACTTAGGGTTTTAATGGATGTTACCCCAAACCCCAGCCTTAGAGAAAGGCGACCAGCCTTCCTCTTGGAGGTAATTCTCCTTGCTACTAGGTTAGGCCAACGAACCCTAAGCTAGGGCAAAGTTGGAGCTCCAAGGCCAAACTTTGTAAAAACCTCTTCTTAGGAGCATTTTTACTATGCAATGAGGATAGAATAGTAGACAAAATCCCTATTCAAAGAGAATGTAGCCTTAGGGCTACCATCCAATCATTCAAGATGCAAAATTTACCTACTATTCATCAAGCAAACCTTCAAAATGTAAAAGACTTACTTGAACATGAGTAATTCCAACCATTCTAGTATCCACAAAGCATTAGCAAGACAAAGAAAACATCCAACTTCATCCAAGAGCAAAAAGAATCATCCCTCCAAGAGGTGCGCATCACTTCATAAGGCCCTTCTAGGGTAAAAGAGTAGCATAATGAATTTTATCCCACAAGTTGTGTGTAAAAATGAAGTGAGGAGATTGTATTTATATGATCTCACACTTACTTTTTACAAAATAACCAAGCCTACATGCTTTAAAATGTCAATTTAAAATTAAAACATGTCAACTTAAAATTATAACATAAAATAATCAAATTTGTGGGTAATTTGGGACATTTTCCCCAAAGTTTATCCAAAAGTGACTAAAATAGCTAAAAATGAGCAAATCACTCCAAACTGAAGGCTGGAATGGGCAAGGGGGGATGTCATGCCCCATCTAACCCCAACAGTAGTTACAATCCCTCAACGCCCCCCCATATCAAGCAATGTGGCCTGGTACAAAGGATGACTTTATTATGCCAAGGAGCCCAAGGAGAGAAGGCACTATGATGCAGAGAGGCCAGGAGGGTGTATATGGTGACCTGGAAGAGAGACAAAAGCCTCAGTGCTGAGAGAAATGTCACCGGAATGATAAAACAGGTGGGGGGTCATGGGACCCAGTGACCCACCCCTAGGAGCCCCGGACACCAACCTCAGGGCTTCAAGCCCTTTCATGAGGCAGCCAGCAATGCCACTAAGCCATAGTACTTAGTACTCCCAGGAGAAGAACCAAAGGGTCTGGCCATAACCTTCCCTCAGAAATGTTGGAAAACACCCCTCCTGGTCAGGAAAAAATGACCCTCTCTCCCTGGGGCACATCTGAAGGTGCGCTGGTACTGGTACCACGTAACAGAGACCTAGCTTTAGGATCATCTCATCTTGTCTTGTGTATTTGATACATTGTATATAGAGGTTGCCCCCTCAAAGAGGCTTGTTATTCATCTCTTTTCTTCATTCTTAAGGTGTTGGATTACTCCCACTTTCATATTTTATGCTCTTTTGGGGAATTTGGTGCAAAAATTTGGTATCAAAACTTGGACGCTTCTGAAACGAGTCATCTTGGCACTTTTCCTATAATCTTTTTTGGGGACGTTTCTGATAGTGAAACTTGGAGGAGCCTCAGAGGACATAGCGAACTATCTATGGTACAAAGTTCAAGTTTTAATTCATTACAGATTCAGAGTTATACCCTGTGGAAGTTAGGGTTTTTTACTAGTCCAGAAACTTGTCTCAAATAGGTGTTCTAGGTAAAACTATTATCTCTGAAGCTTGAGAGTTCCAAATTGAGTGAGACTTGTTGCATGAGAAGGAAGACGGACCATAGTACTTTTGGTACAATGTTCAAAATCAGAGAAGGAAAATTAGACACTTGGCAAGTCGGACAAGTTTGCTCTCCTAAAAGGGTCAAAAAATTAATTTTGGAAAAGTTACCATAACTCTCTCTAGGCACATCAGAATTGGGTCAAACCTGTGGCAATGCAAAGAAGACATACCTATAAGATTTTGGAGCACAACATCTAGATTCTAAACAAATTAGCAATGTAGTTTACAAGCAGTCATGTAAGTGACACAATCATGTCATTACTTATCAAAACAAGAAAAGATGCAAGAGATCTTTCAACAACACATTAAACTATTGTATTCCATCAATCGTACACGAATGTGACAATCTATTACATGAAGGAAATTCGAATCACATATGTAGGCAATTTGAATTGTTCTCTAGTACATAAAAACCTAGTTAGGGCTTTAACTAGAGCCTAAATGCCCTTTGTTAGCCATGCAAACTCTTTGAGGTGAGTTATCAACCTCATAACTAGCCTAAGTGGACTTAGGCACCTAAATGCACGGGACAATTGAATGATAAGCTCATTCATGTGTCGAATAACCCATCAAAGACTCAAGAGGTGCACTTCTAGCTCAGAATAGTCATGAGAGGCACTTGGAGTTCCTCAACAGTGAAGTAAACACCCTTGATTTACTCAGCTCTAACTTGCAGTGGAGGCTCCTAAATTCAAGGATAGAATCCACAAAAGAAAGAATGCGCCCTCAACAACTATAGATAAATGGCTAGGACCTTAATGTTTGGAGCTTAGGAGGAAGCTCTAGGGTGGCTCAGACGATCAAATTCACTGGGATTTGGACTACTGAAATCATGAGACGATGATCTAAGTTCCTAGGTGAGAAATTGATGCTATGGAGAGGGTTATTATGCTTTAACAATACCAGGGTATTGCAGGATGAAATTTCAGACTCAGAGGGGCTGAAATTTTAAAGATAATTTAGGGGCAAGGTTGGCCACCAAGACATCCTACAAATTGGGTTTTGAAAGGTATGTTAACTCGAAACTTGCGTAACATTTGATTGGAGTATATGTTTTGGTTGATTCAAAATGTGTGATAAAGAGGCAATAGAGAATAAGTATAGTATATATTAGTGAGTTCAAATGGCAAGAGGGGGAGCAAAATTTCTACACCCCTTAAACCTCATGAAGGCCCAACCATGACACAAGACAAGCATGGTGAAGTGAACATTGAGGTGTCCAAGCTTATTGAAATGTAAAAACATGGAAGATACAATGCTTAGAAAAGTGGACATCATGAATATGGTAAATGAAGATGAATTCCGTGCATTAAAAGAGGATGTACAAGACCTCAAAAACAACCTTCAAAGCATGATGGAAGAACTTGTGAAGGATAAGTCAACACCTACAGAAGATGATAAGGAGAACAAGAAGGACTTGTTCCAGCCACAGCTTGAGAAAATTGAGAAACAATTAGACTAAGAGGTTCGAGTCCCCAACAATTGATAATCCACATTAGCATAGGTTCAATTCAAGACTAAGGAACAACATCATTCCAAAGATTGATATGAGAAAGTTTGATGGAAATGATCCAATAACATGGATATTCCAAAAGAAGCAACTCTTCGATCTACACCAAGTGCCAACTTTACAAAAGGTAACTATTGCATCCTTATATTTAGAACGTCATCAATTTGGATGGTACATGTTGTCACACAACTTAGAAACCCTAAGATTGCAAGGACCAATTGGTTGTTAACCTGGTGGAGCCTCAGGACAATACCCCTAAGTGTCACGCGGGTAAGGTCCTCTCTCTTTAGGTTTCCGAGATCCGCCAAGGTAGACCTGGACTTACCACGAGAGGTGGACCCAGTCAAGCTTTTCTAGGTACTTACCAGTGAAAACCAATTTTCCCATAGTACTCACAAGATCGATTTCTAGAAGACAAGGTGCCCAGAAGATTTAACAAATGGGTAAATATGGCACCCTGTGGGGGAAGGCTAAATGGTCTAAGGTTAACGATATGAAAATGGCCCCTTAAGCAAAAAAGAGTAACTAGAAGGATTTCAAATTAAAAGGCAAGCTACTATCAATTGGTTTAGTAACCCAAAACTAACAAGGCAACAAAGATATATGGTTGTCCTATGGTTTAAATGGCCTAGGAATGGAATTTTTAGATAGATGAGTTTAAATATATGCCTAGCGTGAGCCACCAACAGGTCATAGTGCTCAGTTTTAATGGTTACCAACAATGAGGTTCAAATTTTGGTTATTGTTGATTATAATGCTTAGATTTGAAAATTATGTGTATTAGAAGTGTTGGTTTGAGTTTGGAGGATGTCTCAGCATTATAACAGCTTCTATGTCTTCAAGGATAAAGGAAGAACAACATTCCATAGGAAAAAAATCCAAAAACTTTATACATATTCAGTGAACCTCTACATTTAGATAATGTCTACATGGCCTTGAGGACTTAGATATATGGTGTTCAAACATTTCCAATGCCTATACATATGTGTGGATGTGTAAAACAACTGATTTCTTTTGGGAACCAAAAACAAACTAAAAGGGGTAGCAATTAATGACCTGAAGTTGGAGCACAAAACTGGTACATTTCTCAACCTAGGTGGCGACGAATGGCTGCGTTAAGGATCTGATTCAAACAGTAAATTTGTTAATCTAGCGAACAATATCTAGTCCAGAATGCCGGCCAAGCTTACAACATGCCATGTCGGAATCGTTTCCATTCCCAACCCTGCTAGAAACCCTTAACAGAACCCCTTATCGGAGTAGATTTCCTTTACGGGTTTGAGCAAGGGAAGTGCAGAACACAGAATTAACGAAGATAGCACCGAAAAATATACATAATTGGCCCCAGGCGGATTGTATCTATGTATCTGAATGAAGAATTCGATGTCTCAAATGGGCATCTCGAAGTAGGCACTGTTGGGAAAACAATGGCAAGCAATATGTACTGATTAGAGCAGCATTAATGGTATATCCTGCCGTATACACACTGTGATGTGTAATATCTCCACCTCTATATACCAATGTATATCCCATAAATGCCGCATTATTGCTTGCCGAGGAATCCCACCTCCACTGCAATAAAAATTGAATACTGCACTTACTGGTTAGTTGGATAGACAACGTATTCATATGCCTGCGGCCCACCTCGGCCTTCCCTTCCTCTTATTGCGTTCAGACCGTTGAAGCTTCTCGTTAAGAGAAATTACAAATTAGATGAAATGCATGATTTGGATTCATGGTTGGTATAGTGATTAATAGGTAATGGTTACTGGTTTGTAAGAGTTGGCTATTCAAACTGCTTACCTCATCATTATGCCATTATTTTTCAAAGCTTATTTTGGTGGCAGACATTTATTTCAAAACGTCATTAATTAAAGGTGGTGGGTGCAGGAAGCAACACACAGCGTTTGGAGCCTTAAATATTGGGTGCAGGAAGCAACACACAGCGTTTGGAGCCTTAAATATTCTGTCAGCGCAGTGTTCCAAATGGCCAAAGTTGAGCATTGAGCTGCAGAGCATTAAATGCGGCAGCTCAGTGCTTAGGATTTGTTGATCCTAAACACTGAGCTGCTGCATTTAATGCTCTGCAGCTCAATGCTTAACTTTGGCAGATCCTAAACACTGAACCGTCGCATTTAATGCTCTGCAGTTCAATGCTTAACTTTGGCAGTCCTAAACTTCCATGATATGCCATGCGATGGCATCTAGAAGTGGAACCAAAGGTATTCAAAGGTATTCAGACAATATGGATTGGCGGTGCAGGTACCTCCTACTCTCGAAATGGCTTTCTGTGACAAGACGACAGCGCCCGGAAATTCGGAATGGAGTTCAACCTTCATCACCTGTCTACTCATGATTCAAAGTGCATTAACCCTATATTCATTTGCATGCAACCCTGTATCCATGGGCCTCATATTCATTAGGCATAGTCGTTTTTGTTTAACGGTATCCATGGTGCGGATATAATGGACGATTTTGACTTAGCACACTGAAAAACAGATCACCCTACAAAAAGAAATCGTAAATGAATAGCCCATAATGATTGAAAAATTCCACTGTTGTAGATTTCCCAGTCCCAGTGTGAAAGTAGGTGCCTGATAACCGCGGAATTACCTTTGAGCCATGAGCTGAGTTCCACCCGCTCAAAATAAAATAAAAAAAATCTTGTGACACAATGTTCCAGGTAGATATTTGTAGTCACGACGATTGGCAGTCCTCATGCACCCAACAGAGTCACCTTGGTTCTCTATGGCGAGTGAGGGGAGTGCTGTAGGAGCCGTTGGATGAGAGATCTAATGGTGCTGCCCTCACTCGCTTTGGGGGAGCGTGGCAAACTTGTCGGGTGGGGAGCCGTTGGATGAGAGATCTAATGGTGTTGGTGCTGCCCTCACTCGCTTTGGGGATCGTGGCAAGCTTGTCGGGTGGGGGAGCCGTTGGATGAGAGATCTAATGGTGTTGGTGCTGCTCTCATTCGTTTTGGGTATAGCGAGTCTGTCCGGTGAAGAGTCATTGGATGAGAAATCTAACGATGCTGTCCTCACTCACTTCGGGGAGCGTGGTGAGTCTGTTAGGTGTACAAGGCTTGCAGGGCATAGGATAAAGAACAACTAAAACTCACCGTTTTTTTGGGGGATTTTATAACCAAAATTTTGTCTGAAAATTGTAAGATTTGCAAATATGTAATTTCAGCAATCAGAAATATGCTATTTAAACTAAATGATGAATTTTGGAACTACTTAAATTGTGAGCAGTGAAAATTGGGATATGAACAATTGTTCCTCTGTCGAATTCCAACATACAGGAGCATTTTGGTTGTTCCATATACTGCTCCGGGGTGCAGTGAGGATTAGCTCAAACCATCATGAACCAAATGTGAAAGATGAGGTATCTCTTCTCAAAGGTATTCTCAAGGTTAGATTCCATAGTGAAGGCTATTTAGTATTTAACCTCCATAAAACATAAAACACAAGAAAAAGAGGCTGTTTACCCCTTAATAACCAAAAGAAAAAGGCTGTTTACCTTCCATAAAACATGGAGAAATAACCAAGATTATTGCTGAAAAAAGGTTCCATGTAAAGGTCCAGCTCACTGGGCTTGTTCAGTGAGCTTGTTGATGATAACATATATGTCTTCACGGAGGAAAGAAAGGCATTCCTATTAGAAGAAGAAGAAAAAAAAAAAAAAAAACTTTATACATATTCACCGAAACCATACATTTACAGGATAATCTTGATGATGATATATATATCTTCAAGGATAGAGGAAAGAACAGCATTCCTTAGAAAAAATCCAAAAACTTTATGCATATTCACGGAGCTCATACATTTAGATAATGTGTGCGTGGCCTTGAAGGCTTAGATATAAGGCGTCCAAACAGCTCCAATGCCCATATATGTGTACATGGATGTGTAAAACAACTAATTTCTTTTGGGGAAGAAACTATAAAGGGCGGAAATTAAGTACCTGAAGTCGGAGCACAAAACTGGTACACTTCTCGACCTGGCTGGTAACGAATGGCTGCGTTAAGGATCTGATTCGAACCGTTAAATTCGTTAATCTGGCGAACAAGATCCAGCCCAGAATACTGGCCAAGCTCACAACCTGCCATGTCGGAACCGTTTCCATTCCCAACCCTGCTAGAAACTCTTAACAGAAACCCTTATAAGAGTAGATTTTCTTTATGGATTCAGCCAAGGGAAGTGCAGACACCGGAAAAATACAGAATTGGCCTCAGGCTGAGTTTATTTATGTATCTGAATGAAGAGTTTGATGTGTCAAGTGGGCATTTCGGAGTGGGTACTGTAGGAAAAGCGAGGGCAAGCAATATGCACTGACCAGTTCAGCATGAGTGGTACGTCCTGCCACATACACAGTGGCATCTGCAATATCTCACCTCCATATGTCAATGTATATGCCATTAAATGCTGCATTATTGCTTGCCGAAGATGATAGGGAATCCCACGTCCACTGCAACAGAAATGGAGTACTATATTCACTGGGTAGTTGTGCATATAGACAAGTATTTATATGCCTGCGAGTCGGGACCTACTTCGGCCTTCCGTTCCTCTTATTGCGTTTAGACCATTGAAGTTCTCTTCCGGAGAAATTACAACTTAGATGAAATGCCCGAATTGGATTTTTGTTGGTTGGTATAGTGATTAATAGGTAATGGTTACCCGTCTGTATGAGTTGGCTGTTCAAATCACATCATCATTATGCCATTATCTTTCGGTGGCAGATATTTCTTCCAAAAACGTCACAAGTATTTATGATTATGATTAGGTAAAGGTGGTAGTTGCAGGAAGCAATATCCAGTGAACATTAGAACCTTAAATACTCTATAAGCCCTCTGTTCCAGGGTATGTCTATGGACATGCCATGCCATGGCGTCCGCAACCAAAGCTATTCAAACAACATTGCTCGGCTGTGCAGGTACCTCCGGGTCCCGAGATGGTTTCTGTGTTGCAGTCTGCGGAAAGGAGTTCAACTTTCATCATATTTCTTGTTACACGGATAGGTTAGGTTAGGTTAACCAGGTTAGGAGACTAATTTTCAGCATTTTTTATTTCTATGGAGGTTGAATGAATCTTAGCTTGCATGAAGATGAGATAAGTATGCTTAGATTGAAAGAGGATGAGATAAGTATATTGTCCAGATTGATTTTAAGGTGGTATTGATTCGAAATAAACAATTCAGAGAAGTTTAACTAAAAGAAGGCGGTTCATAAATTTAGTTGAGCCAAACAACCAAGTGATTACCACTACACAAAGAGAACAAGTAACAGATTTAATTGTTCTCACTTAACTCGTGGTACCAGACAGTAGTGAGGTGCTTACAATCTAGGATGGAGGAGATGTTGTCCGTTTGTCACCTCGAGAAATTGAATTTTTCTCAATGCTTAATAAATCCAAATTTAAGATGGATCTATACTAGTTATTTTTTATTAACAGAAATATTTTTTATTTACTACTTGACGATTAATGATAGAAAACTTCCACCCATTATCAAGTTCACCACAGCTCACATTCAGCTAACAACTTTAAAATACACCCACCCTATAGTCATTGCGCCGAGAGGCGCTCTAGAGCCCGGTATGGGGGAGATTTTGTTAGTTTTGTCGAGTAACAAAAATAATACAAAGTAAAAAAAAAAAAATAATACAAAGTAAAAAGTAATAAATATTATGTGGACCATAAACAAAAATAATAATACAAAGTAAAAAGTAAATATGAGACTTAAACTAGAGACTTTAGAACTTAGGATTAGGTGGTAAATACTATGTTGGCCATAAACAAAAAAAAATAATACAAAGTAAAAAGTAAATATGAGACTTTAGAGTGTTTGTCGAATAACAAAATAATACAAAGTTAACAAAAAATAATAATATAAAGCACTCAAGGAGCTAAGAAAGGTTTGCACCTTGGGAGATTTGATCCCTCTCGGTAATTGATAGAGACTAGAATTTGGATCTAGGCTGGTTTACATACAACCCCTATATTCATTATCCCACCTAAAATTTTAGTTATACACATTTTTTTAATTGAATGGAAAATCCACTAATACATTTTATTGGAAGTAGCATGACTTTATTTTAGAAAATTGATATCATTGGAGATTGTTAGTTACCAATGAATTGAATTGGATCTTTTTGGCAAACATAAAATGAAAGGTACGTAGTTGAATGTTCGTATTGCCCGTTTTGAGTAAAAGGCGGATTCAATCTAATTTAGGAACAGCTAGATCTGAACAGGGCCAAGGAATAGAGACATTTCCAAACAAGATGAACAAGCAACCAACCGCCAAATCCTCCAAATGGGAGGCTGACCGACAGCCAAATTCCAAAGGTGGAAAAGCCAAATAGAAAGAATGACCACAATATTGAATTATTAATTCTATTAGAAGGAATTATAAATTGCATGATTTTTATGTTAAAAAAATTGCGAATTAGAGGTCCAAATTAAATTATATTAAAGGATCATAAATTATATAAAATTAAGTTAAATCGGTTGAATATTTAAAGTATGTAATAAAAAAATAGGATATATATGTAAAAATAAAGAATAATTAATATAGAGGAGGGATGTCTATTTTTGAACAAGGACAAGTAGTTGTCATAGGTCCCACACAACCACTAAATATTGACATAAAAACACCCATAAATTAAACATAAATATTCCATATTAAATGCAGTAAACATTTAAATTCCCAACTTGTATTTACCACCTACTGCAAGGTACCTATCAAATCAACACCCACGAATATCTATTGGAGCATAAATATCCCAGCGTGCATGAAAACTGTTCAAGCACAAGGAGGGGAGTGTCAGCCATAATTGCATGGTTGTTCAACAATCCAACCCATTGTATTCAATAAATGACACCTACCTATTAAGTGCACCCATTAAACAGATGAAAGCACAAGGATCATGAAACAGATGAAGGCACAATGATCCATCATGACAAGTTCTCAGCCATTGGATCACATTTAAATCAATCCACAACACACATTTGAATTTGAGAGATTGCAATACATGTGCACCCTTCTTACCAATCCAATTCAATAGCAAACAACTATAAAAGAACCACAACCCTTACTAAAGTTGCATTTGAGACATTCAAACTGCAGAGTGTGTGCATAGTGGAGACATACCATCAGAAAGTGTGTGCACAGTATAATCAAGTAACTGCATAATCAGCTTCAATGTTTATGTTATTTATATTTCTGTTATAATCAGCTTCCAGTTCCTTCTATATAATCAGCTTCCCTTGTAATGTTATTTCCATTTATGTTATTTATATTTCTGTTATAATCAGCTTCCAATTTCTTTCTATATAATCATCTTCCCTCGTAAATGTGCAAGTTGTTGCAGGCATGGCAAGAGTCAGCAATGCAAGGAGAACAAGTCGTCAACTGAGCAGGGGTGCCCAGCTACGCTGCACCTCATCGGACGAGGAGAGGGTCGATCATTCAAATGCCAACAATGCTCCCAGCAATGTTGTTGAGAATGACAATATGGTGGTAGAGGACACTGTTGTCCCACCATCAACCACACAGCCACTGTCAACCATAGTTCAAGGGACAAGTTCAACCACCAAAATCAATGCAATAAGAGGCTAGACAAAAGAAGACATGTTAGTTGCAATTGATTATATAGAGTACAATGGATATTCCATTCGTGTTGCTGCTAAAAAACATGGAGTTGCTACCTCATCAGTACATTATTGGATAAATGGGCTCACACATACAAAGCACAGAGGGCCTGTTACAGTTATGAGTGAAGAGGAGGAGGCCGAGGTGGTTCAGTGGTGTAAGGAGATGGCTCAAATGGGACATGGGCTAGAGCTGATACAGCTAAAATCCACAGTAGCTCAAATCTATCAAGGGAGGCCAAACCCCTTCAAAGATGGGTTTCTTGGTAAGTCATGGTGATTTGGGTTTAAAAAAAAAATCCAGACCTTGTGTTGCGTACAGCCGAGGGCCTAGATAGAGACATGGCTCTAAATCTACACCCTGCAATTCTGACTAAGTTCTATGCCACCCTTTCTAGTGTATACGAAAAACATGGTTATGCTCCAAAACTATATATGGACTGTGATGAAACAAGTTTATAGGCAGGAAGGAACTGTGGCATGCATTGTAATTGCCAAGAGAGGGAGTCGTAATGTGCCAAATATTTTTCCTAGGAGCAGGGAGTGGATCACTATTCTATGATGTGTCAATGCAATAAGTGCTTCAATCCCTGGATTTTATCTATTTAAAGGTAAAACTCAATTCAAAAACTATATACAGAATTGTGAACCAGGTGCATGCATGGCTGCACATCCACATGCTTGGATGACTAAAGAACTATTTTTGAATTGGCTTACTCACTTTGCTGCATCTATACCAGGCGGTGTCTCGCCTGTAAATAAACATCTGCTGGTTTTAGATGGACATGGAAAGCCACATTGTTGTGCAAACAATTGAGGAGGCTAACAATTTGGGCATCGATCTGTTGACACTGACTGCTCATACCACTCATAGATTGCAACCCCTAGATGTCAGTGTGTTCGGGCTTTTCAAGAACTATTTCAGGGGTGAGTGGAGCTTCGTGGATGGAAAAGAATCCAGGGGTGGAGGTAAAAAGGTTTGAGCTAGCCGAGCTTGCAAGTAAAGCCTTTAAAAGGGCTCTCACACCTTCAAATATCAAGGCTAGATTTAAGAGGACTGGAATATGGCCACTGAATTCTGAGGCTCTCATGCATGATACTAGTTGTAGTTAGGCATTTTGAACTGGATGGTCAGGAAGAAGGGGGATGTCCAAGCACATGTTGATGGCCAAGAAGATGTGGAAGTAGAGGAAGACGTTGTTGCTGCTGATAATATGATATCCCTCTCTCAAGGAGGACCCTACTGTGGTGATGATGATGAACATGTAAGTGAAACACAATATAACAATGAGCCATTTGACAGTAACATTGAGGTTGTTATACCAACTGAAACAACTACAACTTCTGCATGTGATCCTCTTAATGTCTCTATTGATCATGCAACTGTCAATGAAAACGTTGATCATGCTCCAGGAAGCAACAATGGAGAATTGACTTTGCCAAGCCAGTTTACCCCACCATCATGGCTAGCAGAAGCCATGGTGAATTTGGAAAAAATAATGTCTCAAGGGACCAATGAAGAAAGCATGAACATGCCTTCACAGCCAAGAAAATTGGACGATAAATTGTTCATTATTTTGTGGACAATGGAAATCTTGAAGAAGATACTGTCGACATTGAGGTTCCAGTTGAAGAGGACAATATGGTTTAGATAGAGTAGGAGAACATTGACCCAAATATTGAAAGGCAAGTGTCAAGCAAGGAGCAGAAAGTGTCAACGAAGGGCCAGTTGCTTGGTCGGTTCCTAAAGCTACCAGTAAAGAGAGTGTCAGCAAAAAGAAGGCAAGCAACAGCAGTCAATCTTCGTCTATGTCGAAGTTCACAGTCACTCACCTTAGAAGACTATATAAAACTATTAGTTGAGTCTGAGCATAGTAAACTTGAAATCCATGATTTAAAACATAAAAATGACTTAGCTAAAGAAAGGAAGGCTGCAAGGATTACTGCAACAGAACTTCGAGCACATGAAAGGATTGAAAGAGAGAAATAAAGACAAGAAAAGGCTCATGAAAAACAGATGGAAAGGCAGGAAAAGGAATTGAGAAAGGCTCAACAATTGCTTCAAAAAGAACAAGGGCTGATAGAAAGGGTTACCATTGATGCAAACATAGTGGAGGGGAGTAGGATGATGCCAAACACATTGGAACATATTGCAGACAATACTCCATGTTTCCAAGACCTCCTAGACATCCAAGTTCCCCGCTATCAACAAGTGCGCATGCCCACTTTATTCCCTCCTACCAATGCAGGTGTCAATCGTATGTATGATTATCGGGGGGCTCAACCTAATTCAGGGGTTAGTAGCACAAGTGTGCACTGTGGCTACTCAATTCCTCCATGGCTACAAGAAGCAAATTGGATATCATATGGAAGCAATCAGCCACAACCTAATCAACCATTGTTAGGTAGGCCAACCAACTTGGCTCAAGATGGAAACTCAACAATATTAGGTAGTGAAGATCTTGGAGGACATCAAGCATAGGGGTGTCATATAGGGGTGCCAAATTTTTTGTTGTGACCACATTGCAATGTGGATTTTGTAATCACTGCCTCTAATGTTTGTAACATGGCCATTTTGGATACAATCCTAGGTCATAGCGTTCCCTAATGTTTGCGGCATTGTAATCAGGGGTTTATCATAAGGTTTAATATACAATTTCATCATTTCTACAGCACACTGTAATGTTCCCTAATTAAACATTTCATTAACATTTTTTAGGGTTTATGGATTTAGTTTGTTGTTGGTTTATGTTGCAATCCCTGCAGTAGGGTTAGGGTTCATCAACAATATATTCATTGTTTTTGTATTTAATGTTGCATTTGACAATATTTGAAAGACCTAACTTTAAAGTATTTTTAAGTGTGTTTTTTTTAATGTACAACTCTTGACACCCCTATGTTTCCTTCCTTCTATAGAGCCCTATATTCCTTCTATATAGAGAAATAAATATAGAGCCCTATATTCCTTCTATGATGTATGTGGCATGGTCTAGATCCTTAAACATGGACTATAAGCCTTAAAGTAACAGTTAGGAATGGGTTTGAACCATTACCTGGGTTGTGATACCCATCCATGCGATGCTAACTCATTGGGAACATGCCGATATTTCTCTCCTAAGACTAATAATGCTTCTTTAAGGAATGTTCCATGGAGGGCTCTCATGCATGACTTATTACACCTAGGAGCAATGAGAATGACCTAAATACAGTATCATACTAATCAACATAAAAGGCTTAAATCAGGTCTAGTGTATGTAGAAAAAAATTATAGGTGCAGTTCAGTTTGCCTATGAATTATAGTCTGCAGCCCTTCAACCAAAATAATTATCAAATAATAGGGATTATGTCTCCCACTCCTCGCTGCAACCCATCACTATAAATTTTGTCCTAAACTATAAAATTGGAGACCTAATCCTTGCAATTGACTCTAAATGCCAATGATTACTTCTACAAGGTTCGAGTCACGGTTTAGTTGGTTGTGCAATGCCTATGAGTCATGGTTTAGTTGAGTCATGGTTTAGTTTAGTTGGTTGTGCAATAGGAAAAACACTCATATTTACAATCATGCCATGTAAACTATTATCAATTATTCAGCCCATAGAACCTTCTTGATAAATACAATTTCACCATTTCAACATAACTCTATTGATAAACAGCAATTCTGCATGACAAGTTCGCATAACAAGTTTTCATAATAATCTTGCATAAAAACAATTATGGAACTCTGTAATAGGCATATCAATTTTGCATATAAATTATGCATTATAACAATTTTGCATATCCTTCATCAACAATTTTGCATATAAATTATGCATTATAACAATTTGTTAACTCTGTAATAAGCATAAACCCATACTGTAGGGATTGCAACTCTGCAACAAATCCATAAACCCTAACCATACTGCAAGGATTGAAACACAAACCAACAACAAAATAAATTCATAAACCCTATTGCAACATAAACCATACTCCTCAGATTTACAATTATGCCATGTAAACTATTATCAATTATTCAGCCCATAGAACCTTCTTGCAAAATACAATTTCACTATTTTAACATAACTCTGTAAATAAACAACAATTCTGCATGACAAGTTCGCATAAACCCTTCATAAATTCACCATAAACCCTTCATAAGTTCGCATAAACCCTTCAACAATTATGCAAAAATTCATAAACCCTTCATAAATTCACCATAAACCCTTCATAAGTTCGCATAAACCCTTCAACAATTCATAAACCCTAACAAATTCACCTTAACCCTAACCCTAACAAAATTCACAAACGCTAACCAACAACAGTTCATAAACCCTAACAAATTCACCTTAACCTTAACCCTAACAAAATTCACAAATGCTAACCAACAACAATTCATAAACCCTAACAAATTCACCTTAACCCTAACCCTACTGCAACATAAACAAATTCATTATTCATTATTCATTATTCATAAATTCAACAACCCTAAAAAATTCATAAACCAACGTTGAAATAAATTCATAAACCCTGCTGCAACATAAACCCTACTGCAACATAAGCAAATTCATTGTTCATTATTCACCATTCATAATTCATTATTCAACATTAATAGGAGCACAATTCCAACATAATAAGGAGCACATACATTGTTCACCAAATCCTGACAGCCCCACAACGCAAACCAAAACCACCAACAGTTCAAACGTAAACCCACAGAACCATGTTGCGGCGAATGCAATTCAACACATGCCGTAAATGCGAAATGCAATTCACCAATTCACCACTGCCGCAAATGCAAATTAAAAAACGTAATGCGAAACAGTTCAAATTTAATCCAAGCATAAGCACAAGCAGGAGCAGGCCCGACAGCCTCAAACAGTTCAAACTTAAACTAACATTCAAACTTAAACCAAAATGCAACATTAAACCTAGAAATGCAGCAAAAAAGGTCCACACAATCCCCAGCAGGTTGAGAGTGTTGAAAAACACTGTCCAATTATGGCAGGTAGGAAACCTACCAGTGAGCCACTGAACGGAGAATGAAGCCACCAACGTGCCACTGCAGCAAATGGACCAGTGAGCCACTGCACGAAGCCACCAACATGCCACCCCAGCGAACCCACGAAGAAAGTCGAGCAGGAAGCCACCATTTTTACCGAACAAACATGAAGGAAGCCACCACCTCCACCACTGAAACCATGGGAGCAGGAACCCGCCACTTCCACCACCGGACCAAGGATAAACCACCAACGTGCCACCATAGTGAATGGACCAGTGATCCAACGGTCAAAGCCACCACCGTGCCACCGCAACGAACCCATGAAGAAAATCGAGCAGGAAGGCACCATGTTTACTGAACGAACTTGAAGGAAGCCACCACCTCCACCACCGAAACCACGGGAGCAAGAACCCGCCATTTCCACCACTGAACCAAGGATAAACCATGTCGCGACCACCACTGAACAACAGCATGCGCACTAGTGGACAAAAGGAGACCATGTCCGAAGCACCGAGCAGGAGAACCAGTTAGTAACCAGCGCAGGAACCCACCGCAGCGGAGGGTGAGGTGAACAACACCGGAGGGCGAGCTGAACAACAATTGGGGGCGAGCTGAACAGCAGCGGAGGGCGAGCTGAACAACAACTGGGGAGACTGAACGTTCATAGATCGGGCCCGAGCAGAATAACACAGGGGCAGGAGGATGTGTCAGGAAAAGGTCCATGTGACTGTGAAAAAGGGCGCCCCACGTGCAGAGTAAAGGCGCCCGGCTACCCAGCAGGTGGCGATGCCTCGTCAACCCGCAAATGCCACCTGCCGAGGTGGCCACGTGGCGTGGGGGGGAAGCCAGGTGGGGTGTCCAACAACTGGCATCCCTCCCCTAATCCTGGATGGGGTGTCAAAGGGTGATGTGAAGTGCATTAATGGCAGAATCGTCCAGATTGAAAAATAAGATGGGCTAGCGACAGGTAAGGCATGCGTGGTAATATCGCGAATGATGCGACTTCAATGCTCCTCCTTCCCGAGCTTTGAAGAGACCCCTTCATGATCTCGCTATCATGGTGCATTCAATGCACGCGACGAGCTGGACTCTGGGTTTTAAACCACATAAGGTGGTGGCATGTATGCTCATTTCTACCTATATTGCTTTGGAAACTTTGAACTATGTTAATCCCCCCATCGCTTGGAAGACTGGGTGGCTCAACATTCACTCTCGCCATGCACACTGAATTGATCACAAGCTCGATAGGATGGTTCAAGAGCGGCACTGGGCTCCCAGCAGACGGGGTCGTGGTAGCCAGGAACGGTTACAGGAGAATCGAAGCAGTGGTATAACCCGTCACTTGGGAGCCATGACTGATTCTTTGCTTGGAATTCATAATGATATCCACAACATTGAGGACAACATGAGAGCACATGTCCAAGATTTGGCCTGTTGCGTGCAGGCTCTCATTGACTAGTGCGCTGATACAACGGACCTGTTCGGCATCCCCTTGCCCCTGCTGGCGTACATTGATGAGGATGGAATGGTTCGTTGGGAGCTTGAGGCGGAGGGAGTTGCAGAGACTCAACATGCTGTGAACCCTCCTACGATGAAGGAAGAAGTGCAGGAAGACGCGGCGAAGACCTCAGTACAGAACGATGCGCAAGCCAATCCTAGCCCAAGCAACATCAAGCGTGAAGCTCCAGAACCTCATGACGACACCTCAGGGCCACGCCAGACCAAGCAACGTTTGGCCACTAGTTCCTCTCTGTAGTTTACTAGCTCTCTTCATTGCTTTTTTGTCTAGAAATTTTAGTCTCTTAGTTTTTGTCAAAACTATCAACTTTGCACTTGTTGCATGGTTACAAATTCCCAGTTATCTATGCAGATTAGTCTTTATAGGCAGTTCTTAAAGACTTCATACATGTTTTTTGAGACATTGTTTCATGATTATCAGAATACTAGCCTGGGTTGTTTTTTCCTTGTGACAAGTCCAGAAAGATTGTATCTCTATGCATTATCTTTTTTGTGTGATATATTATAAAGTTCTAAATTAAAAAAAAAAATAGTATAAAGAAATCATGACGTTCAAAAAAATTGAGAATTTTATTAATTACAACATGTTAGATGTAGATAATTTGTATCAAAGTCAACCTAACAAATTAGAAAATACAAAATATTTAACCTACAGGAAATCATGTTATCGAAGAAAACTCCAAGACCCAAAATTATTCGTTTCTATTTCTCATTCTTGTCATGAAATTATAAACATGTACTGATTACAAAACAATTTTATTTTCCACAACATAGTGTAAATGACATTGCCTTAAAATTCTTCAAATCAACTACCCTATTATCATAACCATAAGCATAACTTTAAATTAGATGTGTGGTGGTTTGATATGAATCTCCACACCAAAAATTTGAGGAAATTATCTCCACTCAACCATAAAACTGAGCATGTAAAGGTTTATTTATGGGTTTGCCAAGTGTTCCTAAAAATTTGTGTCATTAATGTGCATGTAACAAGTAATTGAGTCATTATGTAACATGTAATATGTGGGTATGGCAAGTATTCCTAAAATTCTATATCGAAGGCCAATCATCCTTTTATCCATGATTCTGTGGATCTCATTCACGAGTTGTGTGGGCGTACACTTCTTTCTCTATGTTCTTGTGCGATGCACCCATTGAGACCTTCGAAGCTTTATTTTTATGTCCTTGACATTTAGTTTTTTGCCTAGCAACATTATTCGAGCGTCCACATGAAATGTTTGGAAAACCATGGCCAAAACATTAGTAGAATGTTTTTATTATTAAATAAACCTTTTATCTACTACCTGATTGGCTCTGGGCACATGACGTATGCCTCGTTATCAACGTCCCAGGGGGCAGCGGCGCGCTTACCTCAGCATATCTTCTTACAGGATTTGGTCGTACACTATAGTAATGTTTGATCTATGTGCCTGCAGTATGGTTTGATCAGGTACTGTGAACATAACGACATTCATGCACCACAAGTAACACTCCTCGAATCCCTACATTTTCTACATAGCATCGCCTTGGAAGCAACGTTGATGCTAAAATAAGGAAGGTTAGTGATGCTATATATGTATTACTCCTTCCTTTGATTTTTTTCTCTGATTTTGGTGGTTGAATTAAATCTCGTGAGTCGTTGGTTAGGTGCTTTTTTCCATTTTCTTCAATGTGGGCTAAAGAAGGGAGGCTCGGGCTCTCTTCCTGGGTGCTCGTCTGTTCGTGGGTGCTGCTATGTGGGAGATACTGTTGATGCTCCTCTGTTCGTGGGTGACAGCTTGTGGGTGCTCCTCTGCTCGTCGGTGCTGCTTTGGATCTACGTTGGTTCGTGTTTGCTGCCAGCAAAGAAATTTCTCATCGTATTTTCGAAGGTTCACGTCGCCGGAGCCTGCCAGGTGAGTGGGTCTGTCTTCTGATTGAAATGCCTCTGGTTTTCTTCAATAGGGTTCCATCGAGTGTTTTTCTTTTGTTTAGGGCATGCACATAAATTGTGTGTTGAACTCGAACTTTTTTGGGGTGTTGACGTGAATTGTGTTTATAGCTTGATAAACATATATGATTTTTGATTTTTGATGGTTCTAGGAATTTTGTATTCTGATGATTTCAATAGCATGTCTGAAATGCTTTCATAATTGCTTCTGCTCTATTCCATGCACAATGGTGCCTATGGATTTTTTTATTTACATATGTTGTGTGCTTTCGCCTTCCGTTGTCTTCGACTTTGCTTTCCATCCACATGAACAACTAGGTGAAACGCACATTTTCCCCTTCGCTTTGATGAACCCCTTCGCTCCATATTTGGAGGGCTGATTGACCATCCTATGCAGAGCTTCTATGGTATTTTATTGAGTATATTTTTCATTTACTTTGTCATGTCTTCTTCGTACTTTTTTGCGATGAATGAACCTAGCAACTGCCATCAACTTCCATCCTCATCCTTTTATTTTCTTCCCTCTCTTTGTTATCTAGGGTTTTAATTGAAAAACCCAGGTCTTTTGTTATTGCAGCAACCTCATAGCACTTACATGAGATGTCATGGGTTTGTGCATGTCGACTGTTGCAAAGTCATGGTGTTGATTTAAGTTTCTGGCAAGGGCATTTTTTTGTTCCATCTTTGCATTATTTTTCATATGGTTTCTATAAAGAGAAATTAAGATGTGGACTATTGCTATGGTCGTTCTAAGTTTGGACCAAAAAAAGAGATAGAGAATTTTTTTTTCACTTTAGTGAAGACAATCTATTCCTTGTTATATTTTGATTGCATGTGTGAAAGATGGATTGATTCTTTGTTTCTTTCTATTCACAACATAAATATGCACGGGCCTTCTATAACAGTTCTTTTTGGATAGATTTTTGCTTTACTCTATTCGCCTTTTATGGTTTCAATAAAAAACTCGGTTCTTTAATAGTTGTAAGTACCTGGTAAGGCACCCGTGAGAATATATTTGTACATCTTAACAGTTGCGATGTTTTGCTTCCAATTTTAGTTCTTTCTAAGGGAAATTTAAGGTCCCATTGGTTGCATGTTTTGGAAATGGCTTCTGTTGACAGAGTTTAGTATCTGATGTATTGTTATAAGAAAAAATATTCTGTGTTGGAGTCATTAGTCTAAATTTCTCTTTTTTTTTCATAAAAGATTTTAAACATTTTATGTTCACAAAGATTTAGTTTTCCCAACTTCCCACGTGCAAATTTGCTTGCATGTATGTCTATGTATATGCGCATTGCTAGTAGCAGTTGAAGAGATGGTTCCTTATGCTATGCTTTTTGTCAAACATGCTCCTTAAAAAAAAATAAAAAAATAAAGAAAACTTTGCAATATGCACAGCCAGCTTATAGCCTTGTTTGACCATGTTCATATGCCTTGGTTTGTTTGGATATAGCATACAACTTTTTTTAGTTGTGTTTAAAAATTTGGATGCTGTAATCAAATTTTTAGAAATAGAATAGTAGGGAAAAAAATTGCTCTTTCATGTGTCATCAACCTTTTCCTCTGCGAATACGTTGAGCTACAGGGCAGAGCATACTGTGTTTAGTTTTTGAAAAAAAAAACAGGACCACCAGACAACAAACTTGTCTCTGCTTTGCTTCTCTCATTGTTGCCGTTGTTTCATGTTTTTCAATACCTTCAACTGTTAGTGGTCATTGCTCTTTTAAAAGTATGTGTTTTCCTCTAGTTGTGAATTACTAGATATCATTAACATTCTTGATTGTGGTGGTCATTTCCAAAATAGAAATTCCAATTGTTTGATCATGTATACTTCTTCTTTGTATTCCAATTGGAAATCATGTATACTACCATGTTTCGCAAGAAATCTACAACTACATTGACAAACACAAATTAAATCCATCAATAACATGGTAGACGTACATAGTTAAATTGAAAAGCACATTTTGCAGCGATAAAACTAATCAGGATACAGAAGCATAGTAGAAAACAGAAATATACAGCCATTTGCATGCATTGAGCAGATATATTTTCATTCAAGATAAATTGAAATATGTCTTGTAGAGAGGAAAAAGAAATTGATCATGTAAAAAAAAATCGGTGAGTGAAACTACATATATTCTTGTAATTTGAAAGTTTGTACATATTAACAATATCATGTTTATGTTTTAAAATAGCAGTTACAAAAGCTAGGCTGCCATAATTTCAGTATTTGAAGCCATTTAAAAAAAAGATGCAATGGAAAAAGACATAGCAGTAACAAAAATTTAGTTCAATTTGTTTTGTTGCCAAAGGAAAATAAAGTAAATGAGAAGCAGATTATGTTAACAATGTTAATGGAGGATGTGCTATCCAATGAAACTCTCAAATTGCATAAACCTCTTTGCAAAAATCCCCAAAAGAGGAGTTAGGTTGTTAATGAGGACTTAAAAATGCTATCCATTTTCAAAATTGCACTTCAGAATGGTAAAATCGTTGCTGCAACAGAATCTCCAAAAATTTGTTACTTGCAAATTGCTAAAATATAATGAGGAAGTTTGTTTACACGAGAAAAAGGCAGAGTGCATCGGATAGTTACATGTAATGTAACTAACTATGCATTTTTAACTGATATAATAATCAACTATAAAAGCTAATATGCATTTTAAATTTTTACTTAATCATGTATAAAAGCTAATATCCATTTTACTTAATCAGGTTTTGTCTTTGGAGATGAAAATGCAACGGTTTGGATGTAGTCTATGCAGCGCTGCGCAAGCCCATTTGAAGTTTTTTCCAGATTGACAATTGATATGTTGGAAGAAACATATTGGCTGTGTGTTGCAAATATTTTTTCATGGCGCATAGACATTTAAGAAAAAAAATATATCATAAAATATACTGTGGTTTTATTGTAGTTTGATAATGAGTTAGTTGTTCGTGGAATTAATAGTTGTATGTAAACTGACATAAGAGATGAAGTATGACATTTTCTTGATTTTTTGATTGCAGGTCTACTGAGATGCGGAAAGAGATGTCGTATCGTCCCGATCTCAAGCTTGGAAACTTCTCTGAAAAACGAAGACGATTGCATAAAACATGTTTCGAGAAATTCGGAGATAGAATGAAGAACTGGAGACAGAGTGAAGTTCTCTTTCAGAATCCTCCCTCGATATATTTGAAAGTTACAGAGATCATGACTTTGCTGGGTAGTTTGAAAACAGGGTACTCAGAGGCCAGAGGACTCAAAACCTCGAATACTCTAAGTTTTCTCAGGAAAGAGAAGAAAATAGAATATCAAGTAGGAATGGGATGCTCATATGCTACGGCCCATCCTTAGCAATCTGGCCACTATTCTTGATCTACATACTCGAGGAAATGAAATTTATTCCACCATTAATTCTGCAAAGCATTGGGATACTATCGTTGGTATCTACAGTGGGACTGGATCAAGTTTCAGCAAGTGACCTGCGTCTGATAGCCCTAGCCTCGGCCTTAATTATACACTTCCTCAAAAGAGAGGTAGAGGTATTTATCTCCTACGTACTAATGTGGTTATGATTATGCTTGAAGAATTTCTTTGCTGCAAATTTCAAACTTTTTATCCCTCACTTGGGTGTTTGGTCGGAAGATGTTGGCATGCAAACAGTTCTGCAAATTTTCAACATTTTCAAATGTGTTATCCCTCACCTGGGTGTTTGGTCGGAAGGTACGGTCATGCAAACAGTTTTTGCAAATGAATTGTTGCATCAAAATTTACAAAGAGAACGAAACAACGGACTACAAGGGAAGTAGTCAAACTCGAACAGTATGTGCTGGAGGCATGGGGAGAAATTTCATGGAGTCAGAGAGAAGGTTGACGCTCCCAGCTCCGTACCAGGCTCTGACTAATCCTTCCAAAAGTGCCCGAGCGAGTGTCATGTTAGAGATAATGTAGAAATGCATCTTCTATTGATAGCATGAGTGGTTTGTTAGTTCCTGGTTCATAAGATCTGATCCATTATTCTTGGATCTAGATTGGTTTGGGTTACCTATAAATGTAATGCTTATTCAGTAATATAATTGAACTGAGTGTTTTTCCTCTTTTGTGTGCGCGAGCCTTTGGCTCTGCACTTCCTCCTCTTCTCTATTCTTAATATGGTATCAGAGCTGGACTGAGCATGACTCCCTCACGGGAGTGCTTAGGACTATGAGAGAGAGGATCATTGTTGTAGCCGCGTGGAAGAAAGAGGCCCGTTGTTTATTGTCGCTATAGAAGAAAGAAGATCGCCAGTCCCTCTCCATGTCTGCTGTGTGAAGGAGCCAGTTATTCTATTGCCACGGATTTGTGAGAAGGTGCCGTTGTTGCAGTAAAAAGAAGGAATATTGAAGCTATCGTTCTGTCGTTGTTGAAGAAGGAGCTGCCATTGATGCCACTGTTGGAAGAGTCGTATCTCTGTGTGCAAGAGAGAGTCGTTTGCCGTGAAGAGCCAGAGGGAGACCATTCTGTGAAGTCACCCCATCAACTTGTGAGAAGCCATCCATCTGAAAAAGGAAGCTGCTGCGGGTGAAGTTGATTCCGTTCCTGTGTGCTGATCGTTGTGAGAGCTGGCTGTGATTGCCTGGAGAGCTGTGGATGCTGTGAAGCCCCTGGAGGCTATGAGAAGAGCCCTTTTGTGGCCTATTCTGGGAGCCCATTATGAGAGCTTGGTGGCCTGTCTGCGTGAAGTGTTGCTTGTGAAGACTGCGACCATTAGAGAGCCATTGCGGTCTGTCCGCATGCCCAACCAAAGGAGCCGTTGCCCACTTGTATAAGTGTGAACCGTTGTTGGTAATCGTGAGCCGTTGTTGCACGACCAGAGAACCCATTGCTACCGACATGGGCGACTTCACCATACCCATGTAAGAGTCGCGCGTTTTGCCCGTGAATGCCCATTGTGAAGAGGCCGTTTGTGAGGAGGCCGTGAATGCCAGTGAGGAGACCGTGAATGCAAAATTGTGAGGAGGCCGTGAATGCCCATTGAGAAGAGGCCGTTTGTGAGGAGGCCGTGAATGCCAGTGAGGAGGCCGTGAATACCAGTGAGGAGGCCGTGAATGCAAATTATGAGGAGGCCGTGAAAGCCCTTTGTGAAGAGGCCGTGAATGGGCACTGCCTCAATCTGAAAAGTCGCTGAAGAAGGCAGCGGCGCATCAGCCAATTAGCGTGGCCATCGAAGCCAGCGAAAGGGCGTTCCAGTTTTACGAATCTTGCGTGTTCACTAGCACCTGCGGAACTCAGCTGGACCACGGTGTGACTCTGGTGGGATATGGCTCAGAGTCTGGTACAGACTACTGGCTTGTGAAGATTTCAGAAGAATTTGCAGAAATTGCTGCATACAACCACTTGTTGAATACACTGTGGACGTAGTGTAAAAAGGAGAATCTCGCTGGTAGAGTGGCATCAGCTGTATAAGGAGCCCGCAAATGATTTGTTCCTGAGTGCAATCAAGGAAGCTGTCATGGGCCGGAAAAGTAGAATTAAATATTTCAGAAGGGAACTCAAACAGATGGGAAGAAAGATTCAGATTGTAGCCGAGGAACACATACCTGATGGAGACCAGGATCAGATTGCAGATCTGGAGCAGATTGATGAAAATGCAGAAATAAAGACTCGAAATGATTGCATTGAAATCGCAATGATTGATGATGAAAGTGTGTATGTAGCTTATTGTGATAATAAGAATGAAAACCTTGTGGAGGAAGGTCTCTTTGAAGGAGAGACATATGAAGTCAGATTTGATAAAGACAATTTATCTCATGAAGAGTGGTCAAACTTGATGCATGAGAAACATTTTATTGATGAGTTGTTGTTTGGTGAGAAGAATGATCCACTTACATGCACAAATCAAGTGGAAGACAACTTTATTGTTGCAGAGAAGGAAGGTGAAGAGGAGAAAAATCAGAAAGCTCTCTTAGAAGAGAAAAATGAAAATAGCAAAAATTGTTTTGATATTCTAATGAATGTTTTTGAGTGTGCAGGGTTTACTAAGGAACAATGTGATGTTGAACACTTAGGTGAAGTGCCAGATAAGTTTGATGAAGAAGAAGATTACATTACAGATACAAAATTTGAGTCAATGGATATTGAAGATGAAGATTCTGAAGTTGAAGAAATTTTTATGAAATGGAGCCCAGAAGAAATCAAGTTTTACTATGAACTAAAGTTGCAAGAGTCCATTGAGCAGGACATTGATGACTGCATCCAGAAATGGGAGCAACACATTTATGTGGAGTTGGAAGCATTTGTAAACATTAAAGACAAATGTTCTGAGGAATATGCAGAAGCTTTGAGGACAAAGAACCACAATCAGAAGTCAAATTCCAAAATGTCGAAGAACAAAGTAAAAAGGGCTATGAAGCAGAACAGAGTCAAGATGAAACATATATGGAGTAACAAGTCAAGGAAGAAGCTACATCTGCATCACTATCTAACATCAAGAAAGGTCAAGATGAAATTGTTAATTTGTAAGCCTAGCTGAGACTGAGACCAGCAGGCATGTTCTGTTATGTTCGATATAAAATCCATTTCTACATTAAGGGGGTATGTTAGAGATAATGTAGAAATGCATCTTCTATTGATAGCATGAGTGGTTTGTTAGTTCCTGGTTCATAGGATCTGATCCATTATTCTTGGATCTAGATTGGTTTGGGTTACCTATAAATGTAATGCTTATTCAGTAATATAATTGAACTGAGTGTTCCTCCTCTTCTGTGTGTGCGAGCCTTTGGCTCTGCACTTCCTCCTCTTCTCTATTCTTAATATGTCACGACTTATTTTCTGCCTTTCATGTCAATGCTTTCTATCCTAGTAACTAGTCATTTTGCTTTTTGATCATGAAAAATATCAGACGTATATATCAATTTAGGACAGTATGCTTAGGAAAAAGAGGTATGAAGTGAATGTGTATCATTCTTGGACACAGTTCTTAGATCCTTCTTGATATAAGGTGAAAGCAGTGGCGACAGACGACTCGGAATTGGCTCTTTCTTGAACTCCGTTATAATACTTTATGTAATCCTGGCAGCATTCGACAACCTTAGAATGAATGAAAGATTTTCTCTTTCGGGCAAAAATAAAATGGGAAGAAAACAACTCTATGTATGTGTATTTTTTCTTGAAAATGAGATGGGAGACTTTGACACGGATCATATGCATTTCTCCCTTTCGTTCGAAACTACATTTTCATGTGATAGTTAGAATTTCATATATTCTCGAATATTTCATTCAATTATTGCTCTTGACAAGTTCAATTTACCTTTTTCTCATCCTAAAAATATTGCAAATGCTTATTGTTCAACATGAAAAGACATACAAAAGTGAAATCATTGGAATTCAATCGAGGAAATAAAATCTAAGAGCATGTACCTCTGAAACCTTATCAAGATTTAAGAGAGTTTGACATTTCCCTTGGATTTCAATTTTAATGTAATTGCAAAGGTAAAATTAGCAAACCTAAGTGTGTTGGTAGATTAAGAAAAAAAAAGAAAGAGAACAAAGAAAGCTCACAGTAAACATTCAAAAATACACATAAATGAAAGACAAAACTGGGATCGAGAACATAGATATAATTAAATAGACAAAGACATGCCCAAGCATCACTTTTGAGCTAGTGGCAATGTCCATGTCAAGGACATTGCCACCTCGTGGCTCTTGTTTAAAACCAATATAATATTGATGGACATATAGTCAATGTTATAATACATCAATAATTAGCAATTACCCTTAGGGGTGTAAAAATTACATCAATATAAAGTGAAGAGATCAAAATGTTTTATTTTAAAATTTGTTTGGGACGAGAATCTGGAATGGTGTATTCTTAAGATTTTGTTTGGTGGGGTTAAGTGTTTTTGTTTGCTAAGTTTTTATAAAATAAAAGCATTTTAGGATGGAAACACTATAGATGAAAAATCAAGCTTTATGTAGATATATATTATGAAATGGTCAAAGGTAGATAGTGTCAAGGAAAAGTCATTTAAGTGGTCTCTCCTATGTAGAAAAACTAAAGGAAAAGTCGTTTAAGTGGTCTCTCTTAGGTAGAAAAACTAATGAATAGGGGTATTGATATATAATATTAAGCTTAAACAAGGCAAACATGTAAATAGTTTCAATATAAAAAAAACAAGAAGAACCATTTTATCAAACAAGTTACTAAAATGAAAATCAATAATTGCATACTTAAATGTAGATAATGTAAACTAAGAATAATGTAGAAAGCTGAAGAATATGGGGTCTCTGGCGCCTTGGAGTCAAGCTGATTTGACAAATCGGCCCAGTACCAACCAAGCCAAAAAAGTGGGAAGCATCGGTTTAGTCAGAGGCTCCTATTTTTCAGCTTTTGCTTGATCTTTCGATTTTTCTGCTGTCGGTTCTGGGGTTTTGGTACTAGCTTGGTTACTTTTTGGTCTTATTTGCCCTTCACTATTTTTGGCATCATTCTGCTATTTTTGGGGTAGGCGGATTGGCAGCTGTCTGGTCCTTTTTGGGTGACTGACAGCTGTGGCCCGATCACTGCCTTATTATTTGGCTTTCCCTTTTATCATTATGTCAACACATACCTTTCAAAACCCTCGTCGTCCGGGGTCTGCTCTGGTGAGTGGGGATATTTCGGACCGTGCTGTGGGAGGGGTTTCTCTACGAAGCAACTTATATGGTGTGAAAGCTAAGAGGAGAAGACTGTTAAAAACATACAAAGCTAAGAATGAGGTTTTCCGTTATGACATTGATGCGGATTTTAACTTTGAACGCATTAAAACCCTAGCAGAGAAAGCTCTGGTTGGCAAGCTCGAGTTCACTTCGGGTTCTAAATCAGAAATTGCTGAGTGGGTAAACAAATTCTGGGTTCCTATCACCGGCTTGGCTCCTCGCATCAACCTGCTTGCTAACAGGTGGATTCTCTTCACTTTCTCTGAGGCGGCGCACTTGGAGTTGATCATGTCTTCTTTCTGGGAGTTTAAAGGTGGCTCCCTGTACCTGAAACCATGGCATGTGAATTTCGACCCACTTGCAGAAATTCAAACACTTCGTCATTTGTGGATGATTATTCCTGGACTCCCGATTGAATTGTGGTCGGAAGAGGTCATCACGGGGCTTGCGAATTCAGTTGGGAGGTTCATTCGCTTTGATAAGCATAACCTCTACGGTATTGATCGTCGTTATGCGAAAGTCATGGTTGAGATTGACATGAAAGGGGGGCTACCGGCTGAAATTATGATCTCCTGGGGTGCTAGGGTTTGGACGCAACCTCTAGATTTCTTCAAGATTCCGTTCCGGTGCTTTATTTGTCATCAGCTGGGTCATGTTAGGGCCACTTTCCCTAGCCGCCGAAGATCTTCTCCTGCTGGTTCTGACTCTGACGCACCTGCCATGAAGTCTGGACATCTTGATTCGTCAGGCGAACTGCCGGGTAAGTCACTCTTTGAAACCCCTCCTAATTCTCTAGGGTTGTCCAAGGCTGAATTAGATTTTATTGAATCCTCTGAATTACAGCTTGCAAAACGTATTTCCACTGGGGAAATTAAGCTCCGTCATGACCTTGTCACGGGTTTACCAGTTAATAGATCAGAAGTTGCCTCTTCTGGGTTGAAAATTGGGCGAAAGCTTTTTGAGGATCCCCCGTCCATTGATCCTGGGCCTTTTATTTCACAGTCTGATTTGGTTGTCTCGACTTTACCTGCTCCTGACCATATCCCATCTTCGATTTCTGTGGGGCTTTCCTCCCTCCCGCCCAATCCCTTAGGGTCTGACCCTGCTGTAAAAGTTCTGTGCTTAGATAATTCTTCACAGCATTCTGACCCTCCCATTAGCAATTGTTCGGATAGGAGACTGGATAGGACTGAATTATGCACTCTGTCTTTGGAACAAGAGTCTGCTTCTGATCATTTTACTAAGAATGAGCTGGAGTTTCCTCCCCTATCGTCCTACATTAAAAACCCGGGTAGTGGGTCTGGGGCACAACCTCTCCAAACCCTTAATTTTAAAAATGTTACCATCAGAAGGAATAAAAAAAAGAAAAATACTGACCCTCCTTGTTCTGATCCCTACACTCCTTTATCTAAGAGACTGGACGAGGCTGATAAGAATTTGAGGGTTGAATCATTGGGGCTTAGAGCTATGACCCCCTTCGAACCTGTTCCTTAATGTCTTTTCTTTCATTAAACGTCCGAGGTTTAGGTAAGGCGTCTCGGGCTCAGGCCTTATCTAACCTCCTTAAATCTACTGAGCCCTCTATTATGTTTCTTCAGGAGACCATGTGTGAACATAACCTGGCCATTCACAAATTATGTCAAATCCTTCCAAATTGGGAGGTCACTGCTATTAGCTCTAGTGGATTATCAGGTGGGCTGGAAGTTGCCTGGGATCCCAATATTTTCGATCTTAAAGCCTTTGTTACTCAGTGGGGCATTCTGTTGAGAGGTTTTATTAGAGGTCTTCATCATTCACTTTCCTTACTGAACTGCTATGCACCTTACAAAGATCGTCTAGATTTTTGGACATCTCTGCAGGGTTCCGGTATTTTACAATATAATGATCTGATTATAGCTGGAGATTTAAATTTTACGTGTCATACTGCAGAGATCTGGGGGGTATCTGCTAGGAGGGATGACATGGCAGAATTCTTCTCTCAGTATCTCTTGGATGCAGACCTAGTGGATGTGATGCCACACAAGTTGACTCCCACCTGGACTAATGGCCGCTATGGATCTGCAGGTGTTCACAAACGCATTGACAGATTTCTGGTTAAACAGGACTTGCTTTGTCATTTCCAAAAGCACCGATCTTGGGTTCATGCCAACAAATTCTCTGACCATTGGCCCATCATCTTACAACTAGAGGATTTTGCTCGCCCTCGGGGTTTGCCTTTCAAGTTTAATGCCACTTGGCTCAGTGAGGATTCTTATTGCTCCATGGTTCGAACATCCTGGAAAAATTGTGAAGTTTTTGATTCGAATCCGATCCTGAATTTCTGTCATAAATTAAGTGGGCTGAAAGATTGCACCATTAATTGGATCAAGAACAAGAAGGCAGAGGATAAACATGTTTTGGATCTACTTGAAAGGAAACTTCAGACTTCATTCGAAGATAACTTGAACAATACTCTGGCATCTGAAGCATTTGATATTATGAAACAGTTAGAATTGAAAAAAGAGGAATTACTACTTCAAGAGGAGAAGGAGTGGCGCCTCAAGAGTCGTGCAATCTGGGTTTTTCATGGAGATAAAAACACCAAATTCTTTCATGCTTTTGCCTCTGCACGGCGAAGCTCGAAATTTATCTGGGAAATTATGGATGATATGGGAAATCAGATTAAGGATATTAATGGTATCAAATCAGAAGCTTTGTCTTTTTTTGACAAAATTTATGGTGACCCTGGTAATTGCTGCCTCAATGATCAGATCAACGTTGCTTCACTTTTTCCACAGTTTTTCAATGCACAGGATGCAGACTGTCTTCAGGCAGAAATCACTCTGGAGGATATTGAACAGACCTTGAAAATTTTCAAAAAAGATAAGAGCCCAGGGCCAGATGGGTGGCCAGTGGAGCTGTATTTGCATTTTTTTGATCTGATGGGAAGTGAATTGCTTGAGCTGGTTAATTTCTCTCGCAACTTTGGATGTATCACAGGGGGACTAAGCTCCACATTTGTTACACTTATTCCAAAAAAAGATAAGCCATTATCTTTTGGTGATTTTCGCCCGATAGCTCTTTGTAATCTGTTATATAAGCTAATTGCCAAAATCATAGCAGACAGATTGAAGCCTGTTCTTTCCAAGCACATTTCTCCAGAACAGTTTGGCTTTTTAGCAGGAAGGCAGATTCACGATGCAATTGGAATTTCACAAGAAATTTTGCATAGCATTAAGATACACAAGAAAAAAGCTCTCCTGCTTAAGATGGACCTGGAAAAAGCATACGACAGAGTCAATTGGTCATTCCTCAGAATGATCCTTATCAGAATAGGTGTCCCTGCACAGTTTATCAAATGGATTATGGCCTGCATTACCTCTACAAACATCTCAGTTCTTGTCAATGGCAGTCCATCTGACTTTTTTAGCTGCTCCAGGGGGATTAGACAGGGCTGCCCATTATCACCCCTTTTGTTTATTTTGATTATGGATGCCTTTAGCCGTTTGGTCAACAATGCTATCTTGAATGGTCAGATCAAAGGTTTTAAGATTACAAAAGATTGTGTGGTTTCTCACATTCTATTTGCTGATGATGTACTTGTTGCTGGGGCTGACTCTTTGGAAGAATGGACAGCTTATAATCACATCATCCAGATCTTTTGCAGAGCTTCGGGAATGCTAGTCAGTTCTGCAAAGTCTAATTTTTTTCATTTTAATCTTGAAGAGGACCAGATCAGAGCTTTAAATCTGATCATGCCTTACAGATTCTGTCATATAGATCAAGGGTTCAAACATCTTGGTTTTATTCTCAAGCCAAATTGCTATCAAATTAAAGATTGGATGTGGATCCTGAAGAAAGTGGAGGCTCGTATTACTCAGTGGTCTTATCGGTTCTTATCCATTGGTGGCAAGCTTACCTTATTAAAATCAGTTCTATCCAGTATACCTGTGTACTGGTTTTCATTGCTAGAAATGCCAGCTTTTATCATCAAAACTCTTAAAAGGTATTTCTTCAACTTTCTATGGTCTGGGTCAATTACTCGAGAAAAGATCCCAATGGTTGCCGCAGATTTGCTTGCTAGGCCTTACCGCTTTGGTGGTTGGGGTATCTTAGAATTGGAAACCTTCAATACTGCACTTAGATTGAAAAGTGCCTGGAGGGGTATCTTTGGTCACACTCTATGGTCCAAAATTATTCACAATAAATACATTAAGATGGATACAACACGCTGGATTAGGAATCCAAAGTTGACTGGATGGAATTTCTCTCCCATGTGGAGGGGCTTTATGAAAATCTTTCACTGGATAAAGAAGGACTTAATTTGGCAGGTTGGATCGGGTAGTCAGACCAGAATTGGGATTGATCCGATTGTTGGCTTGGATCTTGATTTCTCCCTTCCTGAGATTATCCCACAGTACCTTCATATTATTGGGCTTTCCACACTTGACAAAATCTGTCATCACACTGCTGGAAATTTTCCCCACCAGTATTGGTTTTCCTCTCAGGATATTGGACTCTCGGGTCATCTAGCAAGAATCTGGGATCATTACACCAAAAAATTATGTGCTGCTGGTGTTTATTTGGATAGCAAGGATGACAAGCTGTTGTGGGGAGGCAATCCAACCACGGGATCTGTCACTGCTCGATCGGCCTACACCAGAATTCTTCAAGATAAATTTATATACCCGCAAGATTGGTGGTTCAAAAGGTTATGGCAATGGGATATGCCTACAAAACTTAAGTGTTTTACTTGGTTGCTGCTACAAAATAAGTTAAAAACATGGGATAATATGTGCAACAGAGGATGGTGTGGTCCTAGCCTTTGCTATCTCTGTAGAGCTGCTGCTGAAACTAGACAGCATTTATTTGTACATTGTGATTTCTCACGCAAAATCTGGACTATGGTAACACAAGAACTAAATATCACACATTGCTGGGAATCTGGAAACTTCAATCAGTGCTTTTTAGACTGGTACAGACATGTCAAACAACATTTTTTTCTTGCTGTGTGTATTCCATGGGCCATTTGGTACTCCAGAAACAGCATTATTTTCCAGAACTCTCTTCCAGATCCATTTTAGTGTAGCATTTTGGCATTGAAAATGCTCTCTATCTGTAAGGTGGACATGCAAAAGCTAAGGACTGACAGAATCAGTATTTTCAACCTCACTGTAGATCAACCAGTATTGTTCTTTGATGGAGCTTCTCAGGCAGGTATATGTGCGGTTGGTGGCTTAATTTATCTCAACAATTCACATTACTTCACCTTTAAGTTAAACTGTGGATCTGGTACCAACATGAAGGCTGAACTACTGGCACTCTGGTGTGTGTTAAGGGTTGCAAACATTTTTGGTTTGGTCAACTTAAAGGTTTTCGGCGACTCTAGAGTTACCATTAAATGGGCGACTGGTGACTTTAAGCTCAATGTTCTAAATTTGAGACATTGGGCTTCCAGGACTCTACTTGAAATCTCAAAACAGCATAGTATCAAGTTTGAACATATATATCGAGAGCATAATTCCTTTGCTGATAAGCTCTCAAAGCAGGCTCTTGCAGGTTCTGAAGGTCATTTGAATTGGGAAGAATGGTTCGAAAGCAGCTTGCTGGATGGTGGCTCTTTGTTCTTTTTGGAATGAACATTAGTCTTTTGAGTCTCTAGTATTTTGGGTCTGTTATTAGTTTTTTTGAAGCTCTGTATATTTATATTAGAGTCTGCGAACTCTACTCTTTGATCCGTGTTTACTGTTGTCTTTCAGACCTTATGATTAGTCAGTCTTCAGCAGCTATTTTGAGCAGTATTGATTCATTTTGATATGAATCATGAACATTTCTTTGTACTTTTTGATTCACTATGAATATCAAAAGTAGTTTTTTTCTCTGGAAAAAAAAAAACTAAGAATAATGTCATCATATCAAGGCACATATTGTTGCATTATTAAAAGTTTGGTATATGAAATTCATGAATAACAAATAATATATTTTTAGAAATATAACATATTTTCTGATTTTGATTTTGCATGACACTTTTGCATTCTCATGACGAAATGTTATTATTAATTGTTACGGAAGAACTACTTATTTTTTGGGTATAGTACTAAGCAATTTATAATGAATGTTATATCGCTTTATGGACAAGGAGAGACATGTAGGCTGTGAGATAATGAATAGCATGTCTAGTTCGTACATACTACATATACAAACACATTGATTATACAAAAATTGCGATACATTTTTTTACTAGATTAAGAAATTAGCTCCCTTTGCAACTCTAAACTATTTAACTAATGACTCTCATATGGCATTGAAGAAATATTGAATTTTTGATTACATTGTTAAGTATTTTATAATGCTATCATGTTTTATGGATAAGAAGAGAAATATATAGGGAATGAACAATGTTTCTAATTCATAACCATTGCATATACTAACACGTTGACAATATAATAATCACAATACTTTCTCTAACTGGATCAAGAAAATCGGTTCCCTTTACACTTCCAATAAAACAATGGCATGGATATTCTTGTGAATATGACTCCTTAGTTGTTGTGACCCTCCCTAGGGGCGTAATGGGGGGCCTGAAGGACCCACTAAAGTAATAGTCGAGGCCATTCAATGTAAAGTTGATTAGGTCCACTATGGTGTTATTAATAAATAAGACCACTATGTTAGTAAATAAATGTAATGGGGCCTCGTTAAAGAAGGTTCACTAGGTATTTAGGAGATTAGAATGTATTGTGATTCGATAAATAAGGATGGAGTCCTCCTTATGAGGTGCGTGGAGAAGAATATTGCATATGGAGCTTAACTTATAAAAGGTTTCCCCCTCAGAGAGGCAAGTGAATAGGAGTGGATCCTTCCATAAAAGGATCAAGTTGATATTAATAAAAGTGATTTCTTATTTACTATGTGTTCATCTTGATATATGACTCAGATACGAAAATATGA
This sequence comes from Larix kaempferi, assembly GCA_027924585.1. Lineage (NCBI taxonomy): Eukaryota > Viridiplantae > Streptophyta > Pinopsida > Pinales > Pinaceae > Larix > Larix kaempferi. Next base: position 986,238 of record BSBM01000766.1, on the reverse strand, counting down.
ATGTACTCACAACATATTAGAAATCCTTCATTTTTATGTTATTCAAACAAATATTTTAAAGGAGGAATCACTCATGTTCACTTGCTTCTTCGAGGGGGAACTTCCTATGAACTATGCTCCAATTACAATATTCTTCTCCACACCTCTCATTAATCATATTCATATCAATATGTATATCTTCTACACTATACTTTGAAAGCTTACACATTGTCATCAAGTCCTTATGGCTTCCACCATGGATTCATTGTTTAATCACTTCTATAAAAACAAACATTAATGAATAATTTCAAGTGAAAATTGCAACTTATAATGTATAAAAACCAATTATTGTGAGAGTTGGGTGAATGAAAGCTTACGCATTGTTATCAATTCCTTATGGCTTCCACCATGGGTTCATTGTTTAATCACTTCTATAAAAACAAACATTAATGAATAATTTCGAGTGAAAATGGCAATTTATAATGTATAAAAACCAATTATTGTGAGAGTTGGGTGAGTGAGTTGGATCATATGATTAGTCACATCATTTTCTAACTCACTTAGTGTGTTAAGAAACATCAAGGTTTGAAGCAATTTATATTAAATTAAAGCCTTAATATCAAGTACCAAAAAGAAAAAGTCTCAAACTCCAAGTAGTCATCAATCACAAATACTAGTGACATGGAAACATTGGACAAAAAACAGTGGTTCAAAAATATTCATTTGAAAAACCACCTCAAATGATGTATCCCAAGCTTTGTTGTAATATCCACAACTTAACAAATACTTTCTCATTTCCTTGTGGTAGAGGGAAATGACGCTCAAGATCGTCACAATGGGATTTTCTAAAATGGCACTCAAGATCGTCACAATGGGATTTGCTAAAATGACGCTCACGATTGTCACAATGGGATTTCCCAGCTAGTAGGAACTCCCAACGTTCGAGAATTAAAAAATCTAACAAGTATTTAGGCTTGTGAAAGAACCAATTTATGCAAAGAACCCACTTTTATAACTTGTTAGGTAGGTCAATTTTTGCATTTATTTTCCTTTTGAAAGCTCCCTACTAGCTCACAAGTAGTCATAGAGGTTTTAGGATAATGTTCATAGAGGTTTTAGGATAAGGTTCAAACATGACATAAAACCATGAAGATGCAGAAGATAAGGCAAAAAACAAATATCCATGGTCATCTAACACATCTGGTTATAAATTCTATAACCATTACAACAATACAAATTCTTCTATAAGGGGAATTCCTTACAACATAATTATAATTAGAAATCTCATCGATTTTGATGATCTTAAACAAGCATCAAGATTTTTTTTTATAAATAAATTGTCTCATATTTCTTGGTTTTTAGCATTTGACCAATTGGATGCTTCAATAAATTTTATTATATTCTTGCTCACCTAATTACGGTGCTTTGTATCATGGAACTTTGAGCTTCCTTTTTTTCATGTTAGTTTTTCATGTACATTTATCCTTTATCTTTGCAGCTAATGAACACAATTCAATGCACTAATGTTTTAATTAAATAATAGGGATTTAGTTAAATTTAATTTAAATAAGTATTTCTAAAAAATTATTATGATAATTTCAATTGATATCTAATATTTTCATTGTTTACGTATACATTTATAGGGAATTAAGAAAATAGAGGAAAGTAGACATGAATGGGATGTCATTGTTGAAGGCACCAAACAACTATTTTATTGTTTCGTCGGTGATCATGTCATTGTCTTAACTTGATCAAGAGTATGTGGCCTCAATTACCATCATGCTATGATGCACAATCTCCTTCCAACTCCTTAGTGTCCAAGAGGGAAACACATAGATAAAATGTTAAACGCACTACAAAATGTCAGAGCAAAATTAAAAGGTAGATCACCAAGATACAATATCGTGTTGATGCAAGGTCGTTTCATGCATATACGCAGGTGCATAGGATATTTTTCAATGAAAAAAATATTTATGTTGTAAGTATTTATTGGCATTTTTAGGTGTCTACTTTCTTAATAATATAAAATGATTTTAAAGACTAGATTCATTGAAACTCTTTTATGTAGTCAATTGCCACACTCGATGATCTCAAAGATGCTTCAAAACACAAATTCACTAAAAAATGCATCATTGGGATTGGAATTTACCCTATTGACATATGGGCACAACTAAATACATTGATATTGATTTGAAATGGAAAAGAAGGATGGGACTTTCTAATGATGTAGGGAATGAAAAATTATATGTTCATAGCCATATATTGAACTCTAAAGAAACTAGTATTAACAAAAAATACATAGTTGAGTTTTATTTCTAATACATTTATTTTCAGGACATCCTATACTTATATTATATTTATTTTCATTGTCACCTATACAAATTTTCCATTGTTATTGATATTCCTAACCTAACCAACAAAATTCCCCATAGAGATCTCCACACCATTTGATTTCTAAATATAGATCCACTAACTTGAAAGTCCTTTCAACCATTATGATGTTCACCTAGACTTTAAGGGATTAGGGGGAAAGTGAGTTTTGTTGTACCATATAACCTATCTCATAATAACATTAACATTTATTTATTATATTATCTTGGGTTGAAAAAGTGAAAAATGGAAATTCCATTTTTCACTTCTTCTTTTTTGTTATTTTTCAATATATGGGTTGAAATATTTTTAGTTTATACATTATTTATTATTTATGATTTTTCACATTTTCTTTTGTTATTTTTCATTATATGAATTTAAATATTTTTAATTTATACATATTTGTTATTTATGATGTAAGTGTTATTCTTAAAAACATTATAATTGTTTCAAACCTTAGAACATAGCCAAAATCTCCAAGAGAATGTAAATGAAATGGATCAAATGTTACAATCATCTTTATATTTAATGTGACAATGCAATATATATTTATATGTATTTATACATTTTTATAATTATTATTTCATTTTTACATTTAATTTAATTTATGAGGTGCATAGATATATTTATTTATAATCTTATGTATAGCATAAAGAATATACCTATCCCCAAAGCTCCCTATATGCAATAAAGGGTGAGCGTGTGACACCTTTTAAAAAAACACCAAAAATCATATTGTCTTTAACCACTATAACATTTAATTTGATTTATGAGGTGCATAGATATATTTATTTATAATCTTATGTATAGCATAAAGAATATACCTATCCCCAAAGCCCCCTATATGCAATAAAGGGTGAGCATGTGACACCTTTTAAAAAAACACCAAAAATCATATTGTCTTTAACCACTATAACATGTTCCTGGACTAAATTTATGAGAAGTTGTAAACCCTATACCTTAGCTCATAAAAACATCTATATATAATTTAGAATCACATTGTTTCTCAATGCATGTCTCTTCTCCCTTCCCTTACGTGGTTCCCATATTTTCATGTTATAGATTTCAAATTTCATATGTATGGATTATGTTGTAAGGCATTGATTATAGTGTGGTGAAAAGGACAAAAATCACACTAAAGGACTTAAAAGCATGTTGGTCTAAGTTTTACAAGCAATACATAGATCATATATGCTCCACTAACATTGCTTTCATTAAATTTATTAGGTTGGCTATTTTGAAGTCTAAAACAATGCATCAATGTAATGTCCCTTACTCTTAAAAACAATGTTAAGGGTGCTAACATTAAGTTAAGTTAAACATAAACTATTGAGACTAAATAATAGTATTCAACATTTTAAATAATTCAACTACACATTTTAAAGTCAAATTATTTGTTTAAAGTTGTGATATTTAATTAATTACTTAATTAAGATAATTATGACACTTAATTAAATTAATTGTGACACTTAACTAAATTAATTACCTAAGGTCATAATCTCAACAAAACATGATTAAGGCATAATATTCATCATCCTTAGTGAGAATAAGGTCCTAAATCCATTCATGCATTATAATTTACTGAAACCATTTAAGTAGTTGAGTATTGTTGCTATAAATTTTCCACAAACTAAGTTAATTTCTGGTGTTGTTATGTGTGTGCTATTGGTGAGGCCGAATAGTAATAAAATAACACATCAAGACACATCTATAGGCGATAACCTATAACCACACCGCATTCAAGCAAAACAAAAGGCACCGGCTGCAATCACAACCCACAAAATCAACTCCCAATGCTTGTCCCCTACAACCATTTTTCACTAATAAATTTCTGATTGTATGGCTGCCTCCCTCCAACCATCAAACAATATTACTATTAGATTTCATTATTCAAATTTAGATCTGCAAGTAGGAGCATATCCATGCACATAGCATTTCCAATCTAACAACTGGTGAGCTCAGCCTGGCACCAACAAAATTATTGGACCAAAACGGACATATCTTGGTCATCCGGAAATCTTTTTCGACGAAACGAAAGGTGATCCTTACTTGAAACGATGCTCCTAACGCAATGGAATAGGTCTCATGACTCATAAATGATCATAAATAGGCGAACCAGAACCTATGGTTGTGCCCCTCTCAATACCATCGAGCCAAAATTACAATTTGTGATTAAGAGAAAGAAGAATAGAATTAAGAAGGTAAGGAGAGTATAAACATATTATATAAAATTCATCCTTCCTGCATATAGATCCTGGCATACAATACATGAACATGTAGACAACCAATTTAGCATCCATTGCACATATACCAAATAAAATAATGTAATAAAAAATTAAACATAAGAGATATACTTATCTCAAAATAAGGGCAACTAGCTGCAACAGGACAACTTTCCTCCCAGGCGTAGACACAATCAAGCCTTCCTCGCTTGAACAGGTCACCCTCGAGATGAGACCATAGATCCACAGGTAGAGGCACACTTAGTCTAGAAACTCTCAGAACTACCTCTTCCGAGAACCACAATGCTTCCCACTACTACTTTCTTGTTTGTATCCACTACCTATGGGAAGTGACTCTTCTCACCACCCATTTCCTAGCTTCCTGTGCGAGAACCTGGACTAGTAGAGTGATATAATGGAAGCAAATGGAAATGACTAGACTACCTCTAAGTCTCAACACACTTTCAATACTAACAATATTCCCAACATGGTGAGATAACATAAGAAAAGTGATCCAAGGCTGAAGATTCGCTTCAACAAGGACAGAGTACATGTATAAATAGCTTAAGGAGGGAAATTCGAACCCAAGGTGGCAAACTAGAATGGGTTCAAGTGTGGTTGGGCTTCATCATGGAAACATAACTCAAATTAGTGGAGTGGTGGCCTAGTTAGGAGACTCCCTTTCTCATATTAGCACCATGAGGAGGAGTTACCAAAAATCAAGGAGTGGAGCCATGAAGAACACAAGGAGGTGCACTAATGCATATGGGGGGTTACAAAACATGAAGTAGGGCGAATTTGGTGAGAGAGGGGATCCAATAGGGTTATAAATATGATGTAAGCACAAAAATAGGGATGAATGGAGGAGTGGGGCGCACTTATGGAGGTGGAGGCATAAATCAAGGAGGTGGAAGCTAAATTCTAGCTTGCAGCCCCTAGAATCTAGGGAGAGGGATCATAAATGACAAAAACACATAAATAGGAGGGAATTTCTCCCAAGGAGGGTGCACTAGGAAATAGGGGCCCACTAAAGTATGTATAAGGTGCAATAATAACTCTAGAGTTCATAAAAATTGAAAATGGGTTCCTTTGTACAATGTTTGGGTGACCAACACTATTAAAGTCACCAAGGCACAAAAATGAACTAGGATGGACAAATACCATCCAACAACAAGCTATAAGGTGGTAGGGATGTCCCACATTCCCCCTCACTCTGTGAGATCCATGGTCTCCCATACTCTTTTAGTTGCCTTTGCTCAACCAGTTGTTTATTTAATTAAATAGCAACAATCATTCAAAGAGAACAATGATGACAATAATAACAACAACAACAACATTAACAATTAATAATAATTTCCAAAGTCCATAATCACATCATCAAACAAATGAGCATAAGTCCGTAGCCATATTAACAAATAGAACATAAGTCCAGGGCTTAACAATCGAGGTATTACAATCAAGTTTAGGTAACTTGGGTCACAAGTTTAGGCTTTAGTCTATATTTTGTATAAATAGGGGTTCTCCCTCTTGTGATGGATTTTATATTATGAATGATAAACTAACTTTTCTCTCAATATATAATTATGTATTATATAAGAGTTTTTCTTCCATTTGAAACTCTATTTGCAATCCATCTTTTGATTGTACTATTACCCCTACTTTATATTTCGGAAAATTACATGTGGATTCCATCAACTCTACATATATAAATGCCACCATACTTGCAAAATCTATTCTTCACAAGATTTGTGGTTAATATGTCCATTGTTTGTTTATAGATTTACTTGGCTTGTTAAGGAGTTTTGTATAATATGAACACTAAATATGTATTTACCACATTACTATTAGGATATACAATCCTCTATAACATGTTTTTCTATACTAGATTTAGAATAATAACCTCTTACTTTCAACCTTTGGATGGTTTAGACAACCAAAGTATTTCTGAACATGTTATCACTATGAGATTGATTTCTTACCTTCCAATGATTTCTTATCTTCCAATTTAAATTATATATATTTTTAAATTGAGAATTATTATTAAACTATATGTAAATTGTTTATTTTATTTTCATGACATGCGGTGCTCGTAAACAATACCACGTGTTAGCATACACCATATACCCAACTACTAACTTCTACACAATTGTCAAATAGTTTTCAATGAAATTTCATCTCTAGTTAGAATTACAAATAAATAATAATGCATTAATTGTGGAACACTACCAAGACCTCAAGTTCATAAATGGTAAAGATGTTTCACTAATTTCTTAGATGATAACTAGCATACCACCTAAATGGGTGAATGGGAATGCCAAAGTAATTCAAGGAAGATTTTCATATTAATCTTGTTAACTAGAACCATAAAGATATCACCATTATTTGGGAATCGATCCACTATCTAATGATTCTCCTACAATGAATCTCCAATTGGTGATAGGCCTATGCGATTTTAAAAAAAAAGGAGTAAATCCTTGTAGGATCAAGGAGCTTAAATATTTTGGAACCCACATATACATATTGGTGTATAATTTTTTAGTCATGAATGATGTAGGATCTCAAGTGGTGCACTTGCGAGTGAATATACATGTAAGAATGATGCTCTTTCCATTGTCAATTCATAACCTTGGCTCCAACTGGTAATCATGCAAGGATTGTTTTTCTATAAGTGGTAAATCATTTCTGCACAATGAATCTTTGTATTCAATGCCATTTCACATATAAGTGTTTATTTTCAATTTCTCATTATTTAGTGTTTACCTAGTTAAATGAAATACTTGCAAGTTGTTCTTTGTGTGTGGTGATTGCTTCTGCATATGCTCATGAACACATTTGGTTTGCATCGTTGCATATCATCTGTATTAGTGTCACTATGTGATGTGACCTACTAATAGGTAGCTAGAGATCTGAACTAAGCATTCCATGGCAACATGGTCTAGACGTTAAGCATACCATTCATTATAAGATTTTAGCAAGTGAACGCTTATAAAGCCACATGATTTGATTCCATGTATTTGAGTTTATGCAGTTTAAAGTTGAGACAAAAGTATCCTTAAAAAAAATTAAAAATTATATTTTAATTTCATTGTTGTAATGTTGTCTAATGATAAACTTATTAAACTTTATTTCAATTAATTTTTATGTTGTGATGTTATTTAGTAATAAAATTTGTGAATTTTTTAAATAAAGAATCTAAATTTGCTTCTTGATGCATTCTCTCTCTATATAATTTACTTAAGAATCCCCAAACAATAAGTAGTGAAATACTTGGAAACCTTTGGAGATAACCAATATTGCAAATGACCATATAACATGGAAATCAATGATATACGAATGTGATGTGTGTGTGATATTGTTATAACATAAAATCACCCAGATCAATAACACATGTGAACAATGTTGGAAAAGACTATTTGAGGTACACTCTTTAACACACACACAAAATATTGGTGCTTCATATAATATCAGAGGAAGAAATTACACCTTCAACTTTATTCCATGTTAACAAACTAAGTGCGGAAATGCGATGTGATAGGTCAAAAAATGCACCTCCATATGCCCCCAAGATGTTGTATAATCTACTAATGTTAAAAAACAACCTTTTGTATCCTGCTGAGGCCTCCAATGGTAATCGTATTTTTGGGGGACAAAACTTTATGAGCATAGGTTTGAATATCTCAACATTATTGTGTTGACTATATGTGATCTATTGACTATATGTTTGTACCTTGAGGTCATATTGAGTAAATTGTATGTTTTTAGTATGCAAGAGGGTTGCTACAACAACTCATTATGGAGACTAAAAAGAGTTTAAATATCTCAAACTACAAATGTAATAGGCTCAAAATTCATAGTAATGATCTCATCCAATGTGATAGTTGATAGTCATAGTGTCACAGGTTGTTAGGGTGTTGATTTAACAATCTCTATTCTTCTAGCTACAATAATGTGTTTGTCCAAATAATTGCTTTTCAACATTTGTACCTCACTTTGGATTTATGAATTCATATTTGAACTTTCGCACCTCACTTTCGTACCTTATAGCTTCACCACAAGTCTGTACTCTTCTAGCTACGAATTGGTTTTCAACATTCTTAACTTATCAATTTGGATTTATGAACTCATATTTAAGATGTAGACCTTTCACACAAGATATGTTATTGTGGTCATTATAAACATAACTTATATGTGGTTCTGTAAAAAAAATAATTTTTGTACGGGTGTTCTTTATATACACTTTATATGTGGTCATATATACACCTTATATTTGGTCCTATATACACCTTATAGCTTCGCCATGAGTGTCTAATCTTCTAGTTACAATAACGGTTTGTCAAAAAAATTGGTTTTGAACATTCTTACCTCGCTTTGGATTTATGAACCGTTCACACTAGATATGTTATTATTGTCATTATAAACACAATCCTATATGTGATCCTATAAAAAATTATAATTTTTATATATATAATCATTATATACACCTTATGTGTGGTCCTATATACAACTTATAGCTTCACTGTCTCAAGTCTCTATTCTTATAGCTACATTAATGACTTTGTCTAAGGAATTGGTTTTCAACATTCTTAACTCACTAGTTTGAATTTATGAACTCATATTTGAGATGTAGACCTTTAATATTAGATATATTATTATGGTCATTATAAACACCAACTTATATGTTGTCCTATAAAAAATTATTGTTTTCATAAACTTGGTCATTATATACATTGTATATGTGGTCTTATATACACTGTTATCACACAAATCATAGTTTCCCCAATAGATGATCCTATACAGGACGACATCGGGGATGGGAAACCAAAGAGGTGACACAAGAGGGCCTCGATCCCCAAGATGGATTGGTTGTCACGCCAATCGAGGCACTCTTCACTTTACACTATCCAAGCCACATATAGTAAAGGGGGAGACCCTGATATACTCCCAACAGGAGAGATCTAACCCAAACACCAGATCAAGCTATGAAGTTAGGGTACGTAAGGTGAAGGGTAAAGAACCCTAGATTTAAGGAAACACGATCACTATCGAGGCTTAGAAAAGATAAGACTAGACTTTGGATGTTTAGGCACAATGATTTGATAGTTAAGTATGATTCCAGGATTCAAGTGTTAGGACAAATGATCAAATATACCTGCCTTGGGAAACATGATCCTTAAATCAGGGAAAAAGGTCCCAAGGAGTAGATCTGAGGGTTAAGGCTTTCTAGCACAGCTTGCAGAGATATTTGACAATATCAAGGTACACAAGCTCAACAGGCAAGGGTTAAACAAACCGAAAAACAGGCTAACCAAGTAGGGCGCAAGGGTTAAAGACCAGTGCCTGGGGAAAAGGGGCAGATGGAGTCCTCATAGCATGACGCCCTTGAGAACCCACCTGGGGTTAGGCCATAAGATAAAAACCCAGAAATGGTTTGCTAGTAAACCAATAAATAAAACTTAGATATTTTTTCGAATAAAATGCAGTTAGGGTTTGAATGTAAATGATATATGGGTAACATAAAAGAATAGATTACATACCTTACAAGCCTACCTGGATCATGGAAATTGATGATAGTATGTCAAGGACTACTCCCGCAAAGATCAAGTGAAAATTTGGTGCTTTATCTTGCCTCTACGAATTTATCCAGTTCCACTGATGCACCTCTCTCTTCCTCCAAAACCAAGGAGATGAACTCAATTAGCAAGCAACAATGAAGGTAAATGCAAATGACAAAAATGATCACAGAGAATAAGAAGTACAAAGACAGAATCACTCCCTGAACCAACCCACATGAAGAGAGAGAAACAAGGTGAGTCTCCTCAGCCAGTGCATCCCTCCTCCAAGTTGCCTTCTTCACCTACATATAAAAAACGTGGATCGAAAGACGTGCAAAATATTCACCAATATCTTCAATGCAATGAAAAATTAGTTTCAATTGACATAGCCAACACCTAAAACCAGATCACAAGAGTTTTTCAAAATATATTTCTATTCCAGGAGGCAAGAGCCAAAAGTCACTTTTACAATGAGGGGGTATCTCCTTTAAATAGGAATGAGACCAAAACCCTAACCACCTTTTTAACAAGTGGCTGAGATCAAAAGATACATAAGTGATCATCAATGGCTAAGATGAGCCCAAATATAAATCACACGGATCAACTCAAAAAATAGAGGGGGCGCACTAGCTAAGTCGCCATAGAGGGACACACCACATGAAAGTGACTAGACAACATGGCATAAGCTCATGGTGGGGCTAGGAGGTGTACTAATCCTTCTCTGGCATGTCCCCATGGCACAATAACATATAATAACTCATCATGATACAATACTGTGACCACATGGCCAAATCGTACCCCCTCAAAGACACAATAAAAAGACAATATAAAATCCTGGAGTGTGTGTGGGCCCCACTAAATGTTATAACTTGCTCTGGAAGGTGTGGGATGCATCACACTAATCATCTGAACCAACCTCATTCCATTTCCTTGCCTCAAAAGCCCAAATCGAATTCCTCAGTAACCATTTTTATCCTCAGAAAAATCACCCGTGAAAGAATAAAATGCCTGCAGATCACTTCCTGGTACCCCAGGGTCACAACTTATTACACCAAAATGTCTGGGAGCATGGTAATATGGTAATAACAAGTGGCTATACCCCATGCTCCCTCTGTAGCTCCCTAGGTGAACCAAATAACAAATCAAACTGTGCTGCCAAGCCATTTTAAATGGCAAATCTGCAATAAAGTGAAAATATGAGTATAATCTCATCTGAAAGTGCCTGTAATTGAAAATCGAGTATCCCAATGGACCCAGAAGGTCCAAATGTACTAGAGATGAGTACCCATATACCCTATGGCTATCTGTACAATCATCTGTAGTCATAACCATGCATTGACAAATAAAAATAATGGTTTGTAAATAATAATAATAACCATAAAAATCATCAAACCATCATCTGAAACCTGTGTCTGCTGCATGGAACCATCTAATGGGTATATCAGGACCATAAATCATCCACATCAAACATCACTGGTCCTACTCAACTCAGATCCTCTGGTTGACTTGGTCAAACTAGGTTTGACCAGGTCAAGACTGATCAGAATATGACCCAGGCTTAAATTTGCTGATGCTGCAAGTGCAGATGGTTAAAGCATGCTCCTTTCAATCATTCTAATAACAAGACTCAAAGTATAAAGTAGCATATCACTAGCGGTTAAGCAATACTAACATCAAATATAAGTTAAAATAGTCAATTACTCAAACAAAACCTCAAGAATATACTCACTTCATGGTCGTGATCATTTTGCTAGAATTGGGTGAGAGTGAAAAATGCAAGGCAAGGATAAAGGGGTGACTATACTGACTCAATGCTGTGATACTTTGGATAAGGGAAAAGGAATACACACTTAATCTTATGTTGGATAATAAACACACATGGAATGGTAGTGTCTCACAAATGGAATAAGTTGTTTTGAGAGGTGCTTATTCAACCTTGGCAAATGTCTAGATCTCACATCCAAGCTAAATCCAACTCTGTGAGAATCTTTTCTAGAACCGCCATGACTGGGTGCTCGACTAACCGTAACTTGAGGTTCTAGGGGACACTTAGAATCAGCTGTCCCTTAATCCATCTCACATCACAACCCACAGGCTCCGTGAGGAATTTAATCATTACATTTATGTTAGGAACCCGTGTTAACCCTTCTCTTTACTTTGTTAGTATATTGTTGTTGGACACATATGATTTGTAAGTCATCCCGTGAGTATATTGTGTTATCACACATTGCTAGTATATTGTTGTTAGACGCATATGCTTTGTAAGTCATCCCGTGAGTATATTGTGTTATCCCACATTCATGGGGAGTAATAGTTGTTTAGCTTAGGATTAATATATAAATACGTGTTCAGGCCAGTGAAAGCATCCACGAGTTATTTTGTATTGAGCTTGCTGAAAGGAGGTTTCCCCCTCAAAGTGGCCCGCGATCAATAAATATCTTCTGTGTTTTGCTATATTGTGCATTTTCATCATTTATTTGCTGTAGGTTCATCTCATCTGGTATCAGAGCACTTTCTTGGGCTCGTTGGGTGGAATTTCTGCCAATTTTTTTTTTCGCATCTGTATTTGTTCCTATCAATTGCAAGCTTAGATCCGGTAATAATCCCTATCCTCTTAACTGTGGGAAGTACTTGGGCATAAGCCCTAAAACTCATTGTGAGGAGTACCATAGGAACCCCGAAGCAGCTGGCCCATTGAGAGGACCTTCCAGTGAAAAGGGTAACGACCCCTACCTGATTGACTAGTTCCCACCCGTGACGTAAACCAAGAGTTGACGTTTGTGGGAAAGCGTTTATCAGTTTTACCTGAGCCGTGGAGTGAGGGGTACTGCACCAATACGCAAGCCATTATACAACATTGGTGGCCGAGTGAATCCCATGAACCTTTAGGAAGCCGTGCATACCTGGGGTCCATATCTATTTCCAGCTGATAAATCACAGATTACATATGTCCTGAACTGTTTCCGATCACTTCCGCGCTATCGCAGATAAATTCTGAGTCGTTTCAGATCCATTCCGAAATTTTGTTTTTTCGGAATGGATCTGAAACGACTTTGCCATATCTTCTTTGTTTGAACTCCGTTTCCATTTAAAATTCACTGACACCCCTGCAAAATTCCATTCTGCATATTTCTTTCCCAAGGACCTTATCCCAAATTCCACTTCCTGAAGCTAGAAATCCAACATTTTTCTATTTTTAGGGTTTGCCATAACTTTTTCAATTTTCACCCAATCGCCTTCAAATTTTGCCACAATGTTCATTTCTTATTTCTGCTTCTTTATCCCTCTTTGACAAATTTTCCCATTCTTTCACTCTGCTTCTGAAATCCTCATTTCTTGCTTCCTTGTCCATTCGAAAGTGTCCAAAACCTAGTCAAACCCCAATTACCCCTTAGAGTTTTACCCAAATCCAAATTTTCCTTTACGAAAACAGTTTTTTTTTTTTTTTTACCCATTCAAAAAAAAACTCTTGGTTATGGTTGTCACCCGTGCAGGAGCAAAAACCATGGAGGAAGAACTTGCAGCCCTCAAAACCAAACTCCAAGATCTAAATGAAAAATTTCTCGGCCTCCATCTTGAGCATTCAGCCATGAACAATAAACAACAGTCAGAGTCTTTTGCCGACACTGGGTTCTCTTCTTTCAGCAATTTTCATGGGCTGAAGCTTGATTTTCCTCACTTCAATGGTAATGATCTAACTGGATGGATATACCGGGCAGAACAATATTTCAGTCTGCATAATACTTTTGATGTCAACAAAGTTCCACTTGCATCCTTTCATTTGGAACAGGAAGCCCTTCAATGGTACCGTTGGTACATCAAGGCTCATGCAGAGCCAAAATGGACATATTTTTTCCAGCTTCTTTTGCAACGATTTGGTCCTAGTGCTTTTGATGACTTCACAAGAGCACTCACTAAACTTCTCCAAATTGGCACTGTGAGAGAGTATCAGACATAATTTGAGAAACTAGCCAATCACACAGAAGGATTGCCTGATGAATTCTACAAGAGTTGTTTTATCAGTGGTCTAAAGGATGCAATCTGATCTGAGGTCAAAATGTTCTATCCAAACACAATGATGGAAGCCCTGGGGTTGGCTAAGTTGGCATAGGACAAGATGGCAGCCCAACAACGCTCCAAACCCACTTTTGTTCCCTTCAGAAATGTGGGTTCCCAACGACCTCCCATCACGCCAACTCCTTGACCAACTCCTATCAAGCATTTGTCTAAAGCCAAGATGCATGCATGTAGAGAAAAAGGGCTTTGTTATAATTGTGATGAGAAATTCACTCAGGGACATAGATGTGTTGAGAAAAAGCTCTATCTCTTGGATGTGGATTTTCTGCCTGCGTCTGAAATTGGTGAAGAAGCTATAGAGACAATAGATGATCAGGTCGACATTCTGCAGCCGTCTGTTGACCCTCCGTATTAGGACGACCACCCAGAGATATATCTCCATGCTTTATCCGGAGTCACCACCCCCCAAACAATGTGGGTCAGGGCTTGCTTCAAGAAGCTCTTGTCTTACAATACTCATTGATTATGGTAGCACTCATAACTTCATTGACCCTCGCTGATTGTTTTGTCCATCCTTGCTCCAACTTTGAAGTCATGATTTCCAATGGGGGCACCTTACCTTGTAAGGGGAAGTGTCGCAATGTGAAAATCTCTATGGGAGATTATGACCTATGCTCCAACATGTTTGCTTTGGCCTTAGGCGGATGTGATGTGGTTTTGGGCACTCAATGGTTACGCACACTTGGCCCCATATTATGGGATTTTGCCGAACTTTGGATGCAGTTTTCAGTTAATGGAAAAAAACACACATTGACGGGCTTACAACTAGGGTCTCTCAGCATCATCAGTTTACATCGCATGGAAAATCTCCTTAAGAAGAGTTCACATGGTGTCATCGCTCAACTCCATTCCATTCAGATGCACCCATCAGCGGTCTCCACTACTCCTTTGGATCTACAACAAAATTTTGGATAGATATGTAGGTGTCTTTGATGAACCAGTGGGATTGCCACCTTCAAGACCAGAGGACCATCGTATCCATCCCCTTCCTAGAAGCGTTCCTCCCAACATCAGGCCCTATCGCTACCCATTTCACCAAAAAATAGATATTGAGATGCTCATTCTGGACTTACTGAAGCAAGGTATTATTCTCCCTAGTACGAGTTCATTTTCCTCACCAGTTCTTCTTGTCCACAAAAAATATGGGTCATGGTGCCTCTGTATTGAATACCAAGCACTTAATCACCTCACAATCAAGGATAAGTTTCCAATTCCTGTTGTTGATGAGCTTCTTGATGAGCTTCATGGTGGTCAATATTTCTCCAAGTTGGATCTTCGTTTTGGGTATCCTCAAATCCGGGTTCATGAGGATGATATCCCTTAAACAACTTTCTGCACACATGATGGCCACTATGAGTTTTTGGTCATGCCCTTTGGCCTCACTAATGCTCCTTCCACATTCTAGGCATTGATGAATAAAATATTCCTGCCCTACTTGTGGAAATTCATTTTGGTCTTCTTTGATGATATCCTCATCTATAGTAAAACATGGGCTGAGCATATCCAACATCTGGATCTTGTACTGCAACTTTTCTCTGATCATCATCTCCACACCAAACAGTCTAAATATGTTTTTGGACAGGAGGAAGTAGAGTATCTTGGGCATATTATTTCAGCACAAGGGGTTCGCATGGATCCTACCAAAATAGATGCCATGACAAATTGGCTGCATCCTCAAACACTCAAGAGCCTTCGTTGTTTTTTGGGATTGACTGGCTACTACCGCAAGTTTGTCAAGGATTATGGGAAGATTGCAGCTCCATTAACTGCTCTATTGAAAAAGGATACTTTTACATGGACACATGCTACTGATTGTGCATTTGAAAAATTAAAACAAGCTATGTGTACTACCCCTGTTCTAGCTATGCATGATTTTTCCAAGCCCTTCACTATTGAGAGTGATTCTTGCGACAATAGACTGGGTTTTGTTCTCCTTCAAGATGAACATCCCATTGCGTTCACTAGCAAAGCCCTTTCCGATAAGAATTTAGCCGCCTCTACATATGAGAAGGAAATGATGGCTATTTTGAATGTAGTACAGAAGTGGCGGCCATACCTATTAGGGAATCATTTCTGCATCAAGACTGATCACCAGAGTCTGAAATATTTCCTTGAACAACGGGTCTACTCCCTAGCACAACAGAAGTGGGTTAGAAAACTCATGGGCTATGATTATGAGATCACTTACAAGAAGGGTAAGGACAATCTTGTGGCAGATGCTCTTTCTCGCACATTTGATGACCAAGTTTCTCTTTCATCTATTTCTATGCCTGTTCCAAATTGGTTGCAATCTGTTCAATAGGGATATGTCAATTAATCATCCTTATCTCAAATCATCCAACGGTAGGACAACAACCTTTCTGTTGTTCTGCATTACTCTTGGGATGGTGCTTCCATTATATACAAGGGTCGTCTGGTTCTTCCCAGAGCACATATCTTCAACAGGCTGTCTTCTATGAACTCCATGCTTCCCCATCGGCGGGGCACTCTAGGTTCCTAAAAACTTATGAGCGGGCACGACGTAACTTATTTTGGTAGGGCATGAAAAAGACAATTCAACAGATGGTGGCCGAATGTGATGCCTGCCAGCGCAACAAGGGAGAAACGACACTCCTTTCGGGATTGTTCGAACCCTTTCCCATCCCTACACGGATTTGGACAGATATTTCTATGGATTTCATTGAAGGGCTCCCTAAATATAGAGGGGAAGATAATGATTTTGGTTTTGGTTGATCGCCTCTCCAAATATAGTCATTTTTGTGCCCTTAGCCATCCCTATACCGCCTCCTCATTCGCACAAATTTTCATGGACCAGATCTTCCATATTCATGGAATCCATTCTTCCATTGTGTCGGATCGTGATGCAACTTTCACCAATCATTTTTGGACAGAACTTTTTTGCCACACTGGCACCAAATTGAAGATGAGTTCAGGGTATCACCCACAAACTGATAGTCAGACTGAAATTATCAATAGATGCTTGGAAACTTATCTTCGTTGCTTCACCTCTGAACAAAAACATCAGTGGGAAAAGTGGCCCCCTCTTGTTGAATGGTGGTACAATACCTCCTACCAAACTGCATCTAAAATGACTCCATATGAAGCAGTCTATGGTCAGGCACCGCCAGTGCTTCTTCCATACACGCCCAATAGTTCACCAGTTCAGGAAGTTGACATGGTTCTTCTCAACCGCGATGAGATTCTTTGCATTTTGCAGGACAATCTTCACATGGCAAGAAATCGAATGAAACAACAAGCCAATCAGCACCGTTCTAAGTGCACTTTTCAAGCCGGTGATATGGTTTTTCTTCATCTACAGCCTTACAAGCAATCCTCCCTGAAACTCAAATGGCATCATAAGCTAGCTCCAAATTTCTATGGGCCATATAAGGTTCTTCAGAAGATTAGGTTCGTTGCTTATAAATTAGAACTTCCTCCCGCATTTATCCAGTATTTCATGTCTCTTATTTAAAGAAAGTTCTTGGCACCAACATTAGAGGACAAACTATTTTACCAGAACTGGATAATGAAGGATCCATCCTTTTGGAGCCGGAGGCCATCCTCAATATGCACCCTCGTCAGCTTTTCTCTCGATCTATCACAAAGGTATTAATTCAGTGGCACGGAATGCAACCAGAGGATGCTGCATGGGAACCACTACTTCATATTCAACAACAATTTCCACATCTAAATCTTTGAGGACAAAGCTTTTTCTAAGGGGGAGGGGATGTTAGGAACCCATGTTAACCCTTCTATTTACTTTGTTAGTATATTGTTGTTGGACGCATATGCTTTGTAAGTCATCCCGTGAGTATATTGTGTTATCACACATTGCTAGTATATTGTTGTTGGACACATATTCTTTGTAAGTCGTCCCATGAGTATATTGTGGTATCCCACATTCATGGGGAGTAATAGTTGTTTAGCTTAGACTTAGTATATAAATATGTGTTAAGGCCAGTGAAGGCATCCACGAGTTATTTTGTATTGATCTTGCTCAAAGGAGGTTTCCCCCTCGAAGTGGCCCGCGATCAATAAATATCTTATGTGTTCTGCTATATTGTGCATTTTCATCATTTATTTGATGTAGGTTCATCTCAATTTAATTCATGGCTAGAAGTCTTTGGATTTAGCATACATTTAACCACTGCTTTTTTATGCCTTTATGACCCTTTTTGGATTTTGCATGTGCTTAGAAGCACAACTAGTTGTAGCTTACATCCAGGGTATTTTAACATTTCAATTTCATAGCCCTTTTTCATTGTGCTGAGAAGTACAATTTTAATTTGTTTCCATGGGCTTGCACAAGAGATATACAATAGTTCATTCATGCATGTAATCATGTTAGTACAACTTGCTTCAGGTTTAGCCAACACAACTCATGCAAGTAGGGGGATTATCTACAATCAAGACCAAAAATCCGGGAAAGCGACTAGAGAGATCAAGGTATCAAACTCGAATCACCTAAGCTCAGGAACCAACACCAACGGGTACTCGTAGCCCAAAAGGATCAAGGTTTCGGTAAGTTTTGTTTCCAACTCAAAGCTGAGACACAAACTAACAGGGGTGCTATCCAACAAAGAGGCAAAAGTGGGGAAATCCTCCATATCACAGGCTAAGGTGTAAGTCAGGGTAAAACCAATAAGTGGAAGATGATGTCCTAATGAGGGTAAAAACAATGAGTATAAACAAGAATTTCATATTTAGAGTAAATTAGACCATTTTAGATAATTATTCAAACAAACATGTCCATATAACATATATACACCGCCAGATCATGACTACCAGATACCAAGTCAAGCTACCATAATGAGCAAAAGAGCAAAGCAAATCATAACCAATGCACATCCATATACCTTCTGGGTCATATACCTGTACATATCACCTGAACCATCAAGTGTTAACTGGAACACTACTGTTGTACACATCTGGGCACTATCATACTGCTCTGTATGGAAAAAATGGCTAGATCGGTCATCAAATCTGAGGTCATGAGGCTTAGTAATGGCATAAGGTTGTGCTGCTCTGGGACTGCATGAAAATATGAGTGATCCTGGAATGAATTCTCATCAACTACTGATCTCAAGCATCTCACTCTAAAGGACTGGTTGAGAAAAATGCTGGAATCCGATCTGAAGATATGGTAGCACCGGCTACTATAAATGTGATAACATCTGGCTCCAGCTGGGACAAGTGCTCTGCTGAATAGAGTGCTTGAGAACCTCAGAATATCTGGTCCTCATCACTCTGCTACTCGTATCCTCGAACATGCACTCTAGCTCCGCATCATCTTCAAAATGTACCTAACACCTGCAAAATGCAAAGAGCTATACCAAACTCGCAGACCGGTCGTCAGAAACATGCGTATATATACAAAAATATCAAAATAACTGTACTGAAATGAAATGCTGAAAGTAAAGAAACTAATCTACTAACAGAAATTCAAATGATTTTGCAGGAACATATAAAAGAAAAACACACAAGACTAACTACTAGCTTCTAAGGCAAGCTTAAGAAATAAAAAGGTGTCAGACTCAATGGAGAAAAATACTAAACTACTTCTCAAGTGAGCTTATTCAGTTCCTACCTACTCTAACCTGCCAGGCAATTCATTCAAGATTAATGGGAGGGAAGTAATGCTTCAACAACCTCCCATTTATAGGAAATTCAACTTCCTCTCCATCCAACGTTTCTAGGACAAACGACCCTTTTTCCAGCTATCTTAATTATTCTGTAAGGACCCATCCATAATCTTTCCAATTTAGCGTGATTTCCCGGCTTCTATTTAAATTTATCCCATAACAACACTACATCCCCAACAACGAAAGTCTCATTACGAGTGCTCTGATCAAAGGTACCTTTTACTCTTTCTTGTTCAATAACCGTTTTATCAAAAGCATCCCTTCTTTTCTCATCAAGCTCCACTAACTTATCAATTCTAGCTTGGATTGCTTCTTTAACTGTGGTGCATTGTTGTAGTAATTCATATATTGGAATTTGCATGTTGATTGGGAGCCTACAATCTTGCCCATATACTAACTCGAATGGACATTTTCCTGTGATTCTCTTAACTGTCGTTCTGTCATCCCACAATGCGTACTTTAGCTTGCTATCCCAACTTCTCCTATTTTCTCCAACCATTCTTTTCAAGAGCCTAATTAATTTTTTATTGCTAGATTCGGCCAAACCATTTCCTTGAGGGTAGTAGTTTGAAGAATGGGATAACATGATTCCATGATTCATACAAAATGTTGACATATCTATTTTACTAAAATCCTTAGCATTATTAGTAGTCACTTTTAGAGGACAACCATACCAGCAGACAATATTTTCTTCCAAAAATTTCATTACTACTTATGTCATGACCCTCTTAGTTGGTATGGTTGCAACCCAACATGTGAAATAATCAGTGCAAGTCAAAATGTATTTATATCCAGTACTTGAGTTCTCATCAAATGGTCCAACAAAATCCATAACCCACTGTTGAAAGGGAGTCTCAACTATAACCGAGGTCAAAGGCAAAGCCGCTAATCGTGGTTTCCCAACGAAAAATTGACACTCTTGGCATGACCTGACATAAGTACTCACATCTTTAAAGAATGTAGGCCAATAGTAACCTACTCTCATGATTTTTGCAGTGGTTTTTCTTGGAGCATAATGTCCACCACATAACCTTGAATGCATTTACTTTATGATGGTTTTCAATTCTTCAGGATTCACACATTTTGATATAATCCCATTAGGGTTCCTCCAACCAAGACCATATTGAGTGAAGACATACTTTTCAACCTTCAATGTTAGAGCCCTTCTCTGATGATCAGGTAGTCAGGACAAGATAGTTTTTTCAGAAAGTAGATGATGTCCTTATACCATTCATGCTCCTCATCAATGTGTAAAATACAAGGGTTTTGTTCACCAACAAGATTAGCCATACTCTCACTACCCCTTTCAGTTAATAATTGAGCTAGAACTTGCCCTTTCACAATTTTAATTGGTTTTATCTTTAAATCATACTCTTGGATACGTGAAATCCAATTTCCTCGTACACCTATGCCTTCGGGTTGTGACAATACATATTTAACTGCTTGATATGGAACGTATGCTTTAATCTTAGAATATCCAATATAAGTTCTAAATTTTTTAAGGCTTTAACTAAGGCATAATATTGTTTTTTAGTAGTGGTATATTTTAACTCAACATCTCGAAATTTTTTACTCATGAAGGCTATTGGTTTCTCATGGTTTTCATTGTTCTTTTGCAACAACACTCCGACAATGGTATCCTCAGATGCATATGAATAGATTAAGAATTCCTTGTTGTAGTTGGGGCATGCTAGGACATGTGTAGTTGAGATAGCTTTCTTTAATTTGGAAAAAGACAATTCACAGGATTTATCCCAAATGAATTTCACATATTTGTTTAGGAGAGCATTTAGAGGTTTAGCCAACTCTGCTAAGTTTGGAATAAATCTTCGGACAAAGTTTATTTTACCAAAGAAAGATTGGAGGGAAACAACATTGTGAGGTGGGGGGATGGAATTAATAGCCTGAACACGTTTAGTGTCAATTCAAATTCCTTCCTTAGATACAGTGTGTCCCAAAATTTTACCTTCGTTTATTCCAAAATTGGATTTTTTGGGATTTAAAGATATACCAAACTTCCTACATCAATCGCAAATTTTCCTCGAATATTTTACATGATCATCCCATTCTTTGGAGAACACCGTTAGGTCATCTTGATATATAGCAATTATTTTTCCAATGAGGTCACTGAATGCTTGATCCATGGCTCTTTGAAAAGTTGACCTAGCATTCAACAACCCGAAAGGCATCCTTATATACTAGTAAGTTCCCAAAGGAGTTGTGAAAGTTGTTTTTTCTCTATCTTCTTGTTTAATATGCACTTGATTATATCTTGAAAAACCATCTAACATTGACAACATTCCATCCCCCGTGACACTTTGCAATAAATTTTCCATATTGGGCAAAGGATAGTTATCTTTAAAGGAGGCTTGATCAAATTTGTAAAATCTACGCATATCTGTATTTCTCCACTTTTCTTCCTCACAATTACCGGATTTGATACCCAAATAGTATGTCAGACTGATCGTATGATCCTAGCTACTAACATCTTTTCGAGTTCCTTTTTGACTAAGGGGGCTAACTTAGGATTTATATTTCGTAACTTTTGTCAATAAGGATTTTCCCCTTCATTTAGAGGAATTGTATGTTCAATGATAGCGAGATCAAAAGTTTTGAGATCATCATATGTCCACGCAAAAACATCCTTATACGCTCTAATTAGATTTTCAATGGCTTTTCTCTCCTTTAGGGAGGCATTATTTCCAATCTTAATCATTTTAGGAGCAACTGGAGATTCTATGTTAATCTCTATAACCTCATCTATGGGTTCAAATATTCTTCCTTTATACTCATCATGCCTATTGAAGTTTTTCTCTAAACGAATTGATAGTTTCATAATATCAATATCTTGCACAGACAAATCCTTTATTTTATCATCCAAGTCAACAGTGCAATTTTGAAAATGATCTACACAATGCAAGAATGAGATAATTTGGGCATCATAATAAAAAAATTTCTAATGGTCTTGATTATCAGGAACATATGATCTGAACAAAACTTCAACTTTGCAGTCTTTCTTCTTGAGATGATCTGGGACTTCAAAAGTACAAGGTGTTACTAATAACGCGTTAGCCGGACCATTTTCTTCTCTTGGAATAGATTTGATTTATAATCTCGAAGTCGATTGTTTTTAGCTGCAAATTGATTTTTAACTTGAGACACAATTAGATCTGAATCCCCTATAACGCTTAAGCACTTAATATTTTGATCTCGAGCAACCTCTAATTCCAAAATTAATGCTCTGTATTCCGCCACGTTGTTAGTGCATTCAAATTCAAGGCGAAAAGAGTATATTTTCTCTTCACCAGAAGGTGAGGTTAGAACAACACCAACTCCCGCACCATGTTGAGACTTAGCCCCATCAAAATGCATTTTCCAGATTTGACTAGGAGGAAAAGGATGTTGTCAAATTTCTTCCCAATAATTTGCTAAAACCATATAATTTCCGACCTCATCTGTAGGGAACCATAGCTTCCTCAAAAAGAGGGTCAGGAGTTTCCACATGTTCAAACATAGGTTTTTCATTCATGAGCTTAAAATAGGCATTCCCTCCAATAGGGATGGTTGCATATGAAAGATCCATTTGAATACTCCCTCCCAATTTAGCAGCACATTCTCTTAACAACAACATTCCCCAAACATCAGGTATATCCAAAACAAGAACATTCATATTTATTTCAATCTCTGGATATGCTGCTAATTTCATTTTCAGATTCTCAATTACTCCCTTAGATGTCACAGGTCGAGAGTCCATGCCACACACATTTTTAAACTATCGTGATGGTTTTATCTCTAGTTGTTCCATTACTTTAAGTGGCATAATGTTAACTTATGCTCCTGAATCTAACATGCAATTGTTCATAATCAATTGATTTATTGCCGAAGATAAATAAAATGGCGAATGCCCACTACCATTATCAGTTACACTTTGAATCATGACGGGAGGGTCCTCCTCTATAGTCGATTGCTTTGGAGTTTTAGTATTGGGCTTAATCCCTAAGAATTATGTAGCTTGGTTAAATAATGAAGGAATCTTCAGGAGTTCATCTAGGGGCATAGGAATGCTAGGTTTGGAAAAGAAACCTTTCATATCAACCTTTAAATTATAGGGATTTTCCATGTCTTTAGCACTTGTTTTTAACCCTAACAAGTTCATAATCTGTGCTTTAACAAAAGGAATAGTTACTAGCTCTTTCAAAGAAACCATAATCGATGATCCTGAAAATTTTCCCAAAATATTTGTGTTCAGCTTCTCTTGAGTTTGAGGCAATATGAGAGAAGGTTCTTTGCTTGGCAGACTTACTTGTTTTCCTTGTATTGCTTCCTTATTTTGAACCTTGATATGGCTAGGTTCAACTACTTCCTTCACGGGTTGAGAAATTGTCCTTTGAGTGCGCCCGATATCCTTTAAAACACCCTTGAGAGGAGGACTCAAAGACAGAGTTGGAACCTTGTCAGTTGGTTTACGTATAATTTTCCTTTGGACAGGAGAACTTTCTTTTACAGGAGACTTGGTAGTTTCATACATCTTTGGGATACCTTTCGATTGGGATCTTTGTTAATTTTTCAGAATTTAATTCAATCTGATCTAGGATCTTAACTAAGAGAACAACATGTACAACATATCTACAACATATCAATCATGGACACAATAATGCAAGCACACAAGAGACACAGAGTTTACTTGGGGAAAACCATAAAGGTGAAAAACCCCAATAACTTCCTCAGAGATAGATAGAGCAATGATACAACCCAAGCATAAGAGATAGACATCTCCTACCAGCAGCTTCTCCTCCTCCACAAGTGCGCCACTCTCCAAAGAGTGTGTGAGAGAATAGAATGAATAAATAGAGTGCCTCCCGCACTCTATTTATACTTGACTTGACTTGCCTAATAACCTTTACTAGGTCGGCCTTAACTTAACCACATAACATAATGCTGACTGGGCCGACACCCAATAGGGTGGTCTAATAACCATTTGAACCACATGGCCGACCCCCAATAGGGTGGTCTAATAACCCTTCGACCCACATGACTTATACAGCGCCGACCCCAACAAGGTGGTCTAATAACCCATCAAGTATAAGTTATGACGCTTACAATATAAATGACGACACTTCCGTATAGAGGAATAATAACATCTCTATAGGAATACAAAACACTTCTGTATAGAGGAATAATACCATCTCTATAGGAGTACAATATACATACATGAAATACATTTCGAAGTTACATAAACATCAACACTCCCTCTTAACTAGGAAGGTATTTCTCGACACAGGTCTTCTAGCACAAGTCTTCTTCTCTGGATCATCGTCACTGGATAATCGTCATCGTCACTGCTACTGCTATCTCAATCAATCTCTGAATCTACTCGTCACAGGAAGTTCTACAGAGCCAGTCCTTTTTCATACTGGATGTAGGCCCACCACCTGCAGGTCTTCATCATCACTGGCCATACTGTGGAATCCTCAGGACTTATTACGTGCATCAAAAAACCTTAAAAGAGTCTCTTGACTAGCAAGAACCCTAAAGAGCATCTGAGGCCTTTTTCATCCTGTCCAGATCTCCAGTACTTATTACATGTGACTGTCACAAAACCTTAAAAGAGTCTCTTGACTAGCAAGAAACCTAAAGAGCATCTGAGGCCTTTTTCATCTTGTCCAAATCTCCAGGACTTATTACATGTGACCCCCACCACAAAACCTTAAAAGAGTATCTTGCCAAGCAAGAACCCTAAAAGGCATATGAGGCCTTTTTCATCTTGTCCAGATCTCTAGGACGTATTACATGTGGTCACCACAAAACCTTAAAAGAGTGTCTTGCCAAGCAAGAACCCTAAAGAGCACTTGAGGCCTTTTTCATCATGTCCAGATCTCCGGGACTTATTACATGTGGTCATGGCAATGCCTTGAAAGAGCATCTGAGGCCTTTTTCATCCTTTCCAGATCTCCCAGGTCTACTTATATGCCATCCCAGAGCAATGCCTCTAAAGAGCATCTGAGGCCTTTTTCATCCTGTCTAGATCTCCCAGGTCTACTCACATGCTCATCTGCACAACCTGTCCATGGCCATAGAGTATCAACCTGATACTCACCATACATCATCTTGATGTACACATGATCATCCTGGTCATCAATACTGCATCGTCCTGATGCATGTCATCTGGAGCAACATCCTGAAGCTCATCATCCATGATCATCCTGATCATACAATGCATCCACCTGATGCATACACAGTATCTTCCTGATACATATCATCATACATGATCCACCTAATGATACAATGTATCCACCTGATACATACATAAATACATGATCCACGTGATCACACAAAGTATCTACCTGATACATATCAACATACATGATCTACCTGATCATACAACATATCCACCTGATACATATACAGATACATGGTCCAAGCATCCAACATGATGCATATACAAAATACATACAAATGATCCAACTGATCATATCCAGCATCCAACATGATGCATACATACATAAATGATCCAACTAATCATATCCAGCATCCAGCATGATGCATACATACATAAATGATCCAACTGATCATATCCAGCATCCAACATGATGCATACATACATAAATGATCCAATTGATCATACAGGACAGAAACTAGAACATCATCCTGATGCTCATCATCCAGCGCTTACATCCATAGCCATGTGAAGGATCCTCCTTTCACCATTCTTGGAATGGATTCAGCAAAATATCTCCATCACTTCTTCCTCGAAGTGTCGTCAATCTGAAGAACACCAAGCCTCTCTCTGAAGTACTCGAACTTCACTCTGGCTAGTGGTTTCGTTAGTACATCTGCAATCTGCTCATCCGTCGCAACATACAGGAGCTTCATTGCTCCTCTCTGCACCATATCCTTGATATAGTGATATTTGATCTTAATGTGCTTCAACCTGTCATGGAACACCGGGTTCTCAGACAGCTTCACACAACTCTGGTTGTCACAAAAGATACCAGTAGCATCCAACGGGAGATCAAATAAATCAGACAATAGATTCCAGAGCCATACTGCCTCACAACTAGCCGAACAAGCTGCAACATACTCTGCTTCGGCTATACTCAGTGTTACGCAGGATTGCTTCCTGCTAAACCAAGAGATCACACCTGATCCCATACTGAAGCAACACCTAGATGTGATCTTCCTATCTACAGCATTGCCTGCCCAGTCCGAATCAACATAACCCTATAGGTTAAACTTTTGATTCACATCATACTTGAGCCCATAATCAATTGTACCCTTCAGGTACCTCAGAATATCCTTTACAGCAACCAAGTGAACACCTTTGGGATCTGTCAGGAACTGGCTCAATGTGTTCACCGCAAAGCAAACATCTGGTCTCGTGTTCGTCAGGTACATCAAGGACCCAATCATCTGACAATACATCGTGACATCAACCGGATCAGATGAAGCATCACACAGAAGCTTCAGGTTCGATGCCATAGGTGTGGCCATGGCCTTACAGTCCATCATCCTGGACCTCTTCAGGATCTCTACTGCATACTTCCCTTGTCCAAGGAATATTCCATCTGTACTCTGCCACACCTCCATGCCTAGAAAATAGTGCATCATCCCCAAATCCTTCATCTCGAACTCAACAGCAATCTTCCGTTGTGTGTCGGCCATCAATCTATCCTTAGGTTATCCGCATACAAAAGTAGTATCACTGGATTTCCTTCCTCAACCTTGTAGTAAAGGTTGGAATTCGCTTTACTCTTGGTAAATCCCAAACTGGATAGAAAGTTGTCTATCCTACCATACCAAGTTCTGCACATATATGAATTCCTGTCATGTGCTTCAAAACCAAGTGGTTGCTCCACATACACTTCCTCTTCGACTGCACCATTCAAGAAAGCTGTTTTGACATCCATTTGGTGTATCTTCCATTTCATCACTGCAGCCAGAGCAAGTACTGATCTGATGGAAGTGTGCCTGGCTATAGGTGTAGAAGTCTCTTCATACTCAATCCCTTTTTCTGGGAGAAGCCACGAGCTACAAACCTCATTTTGTATTTCTCCATGCTACCATCTGCAGCATGCTTGATCTTATAGATCCATTTGGAAGTCACAGCAGAATTCCCTTCAGGTCTTGGGACTGCATCCCAAACATCATTCTTCATGATCGACTGGTACTCCTCGATCATGGCATTCTTCCCGAATCCCGGGAACTTCAATATATTCAATATCTTCAATAGATAACTTTGTTGCTGAAACAAATGTTGTAGTCCTTCTTTTGTAGGTGCTTGTATACGATCTTTTCTACAAAACAAGTTAAATTGCATGATTAGAAACTTCTCATAGTTTTTTTTTTTTTTTTTTTTTTTTTTTTTTTTTTTTTTTTTTTTTTTTTTTTTTTTTTTTTTTTTTTTTTTTTTTTTTTTTTTTTTTTTTTTTTTTTTTTTTTTTTCAGAACAAATTCTTACACATAAATAAATAAATATGTCATACAGTCATGCAATTATTTTAGCTAATTCTTCAATACAACATTCATCCATATTCTGTAACTTTCTAGATGCCTTCCAATCTCTACCAGAACATTGTTAAGAGTTTGCACTACTCCCAACATGTCAACAAAGAGGTTTCATTCTAGATAAGTAGCAATGGAATGTTGTACAGTGTCGTAGGCCACTTACCCATCACATGCATATTAGTAGTATACTGTTCATTAATGCAATTATTCTAATATGCCAAAAATACACAGCCTAATTCTAGGAACATCAGTATATACATCATTGAACAGTATTATTTAAACAATCAAATATGCAAGATATGATAATTCAAATACTTATCTTTGTTTGGTTGTTGGGTGGACTCCCTCTGAATCTTTGCAACTCCATTCTGATGTGGATTTTGAGAAGTGGTCGACTCCCTCTGAATATCTGCATTCTTGCAGAAACTACTGGAGTGTGCTCCCTCTTGATCTTTGCTTCCTGGATTACCTGTCCTTGAACTTATATCCATCCTCGATCACTATGTATGCTTACAAGTATCATTATTGTGACATCCTCGAGATCTCATACATAATCATACATTTATTAGTATATTCTCAATACTATCAAAACACAATAATCTTAAGCATGTATAGTCATGATCATTTCAAATAGAAATAATAAGCATTAGTATTCAAGGACTCTTATGGTTAGTCATATCATAAATTAAGGTAAGAAACATAATATGCATACACCCATGATTATTCAAACCTATGAATAATCATTATCAATCATGCCATGCAAACTTATATAAGAGATTCTAACACAAGGTAGGATTCTAACTTGATATAGGAAAAACATACCTGGATTAATATGTTAGCTGGTTATTGTCTAACATACCCACATGATGTCTTCTTGTTCTCTTAAGTGACTTGTGCTAGTAACCTGCATATCTCATAGGTTAACCAAGTTATACATACCTCGTAAGTAGATCTTCTATGTGATCCATGGCAATGGATGAACCTTTGTCTTCATGTCACCATGGTCATATGTTCTTGAACTAGAACATGATTTGTCTTTCTTGATGTACCTTTCATGTCAGTGGACAACATCAACCTCATACAACATCACAATGCATTAGTACAATCATAAGTGTCAAAAACCCTAATCAATGAATATCTTCTATCATGCATTCATAATTTTATTAAGGTGATACGACAAGTCTAAAATTAACCAGGATTGTACTAACCGTAATAATATGAAGACAAACATATCATAAACTTAATTATGAACAGAATTCGAAACATACTTGTATGAGTCATACCTATCGAGATTGCTTGTAATCTTCTTATGTAAGGCCTCAGCCTCATCTCCTTCTGAAACAGGAACTTCTTCACTTATGCAGGTGACCAATCCATTCTCTTCTAGGATTAACCCAACCCACTTGATTTGCAGGAACTGGATCTGGAGCTGGATTAGGGTTTGTCAGAGAAACCCTAAAAATTCAAACTTTGAATTTCAAACTTCTGAAAGGATAGAAAGATGTGCCTTGATGAGCTGATCAAGCTGGTATATTCAGAATTTGAAAACTGCAAAGTTTCACACCTCAACTTTGCCTTTGAAACTTCTGGATTCACTAGACATGACCCGAACTAGGGTTTGATAAATCCCACCCTTCTTCCCAATCAAAAGGTTCGATCCAAATCTCTAAGCTTCTATTTTTCTGAGGAGCTTCCAGCCGTGGTCACAGATTTCAAAAATTCCCATTTTTGCAGAAGCCCTAATTTTCCACTTTTCCGATCAAAGTCCCAAACTAGGGTCTGATCAAGCCTGGCCTTCTGCCCAACCAAAAAATCTGATCTTGATCTCTAAATTTCGATTTTGATGAGTAGCATTCAGCCGTGGTCTCCGATTACAAAAATTCCAACTTTCTCCGAAACCCTAATTCCTGGAGCCATGAATGAAGGTGCTCAAAATCCAATTATGTTTTGACAGAAATATGCACCTGATTGTTTCTGGTGTAACTACAAAATTATGAATCCACAGGGTCTGAAACTTCTAACTGTGGTAGCCCGACCTGTCATCTTTCCAACCCCATAGTTCTGTCCTCAATTGGATTCTCTGAGAGAGATTTATGCCAAGTGTCGCAACGTGACCTGTTTATGGGATAAAACAGGAGAGCGAACTTGTATGGAGTGCCACGTGTCACTGGTTCCGTTTCGGCCTCTAAAAACGTTACCTGAGAAAGTATAGTCCGTGCACTACCTTTCACTTTTTACAAAATTTCATTTGGATCTTCCTAGCCCAAGTTATGACCTTTTTTCCTAGGTCACCTATTTATGACTCAGATCTGGAAGAGGCAGAAACCCTAGATTGTACAGATCATAAAACACAAAGTACAACGAATTAGAAGTTGTCCTTTGGTTACAAGGTACATGGGGATATGATCTTCGACCTGTAAATGTTTTAGATCCGAAATTTTTTCCAAAATGGATTTATAGCGAAAGTGCTACGATGACTGGTTTTTTCTATATCAAGCCCTAGCATCGTAAGTGCAACAAGTGTCATACATGCCATACCATGCCTTCTTTCAGGCTAGCTCTGATACCATGTTAATTTTTCAGAATTTACTTCAATCTGATCTAGGATCTTAACTGAGAGAACAACATGTACAGCATATCTACAACATATCAATCATGGACACAATAATGCAAGCACACAAGAGACACAGAGTTTACTTGGGGAAAACCATAAAGGTGAAAAACCCCAATAACTTCCTCAGAGATAGATAGAGCAATGATACAACCCAAGCATAAGAGATAGACATCTCCTACCAGCAGCTTCTCCTCCTCCACAAGTGCGCCACTCTCCAAAGAGTGTGTGAGAGAATAGAATGAATAAATAGAGTGCCTCCTGCACTTTATTTATACTTGACTTGACTTGCTTAATAACCTTTACTAGTTCAGCCTTAACTTAACCACACAACATAATGCTGACTGGGCCGACACCCAATAGGGTGGTCTAATAACCCTTTGAACCACATGGCCGACCCCCAATAGGGTGGTCTAATAACCCTTCGACCCACATGACTTATACAGGGTCGACCCCAACAAGGTGGTCTAATAACCCATCAAGTATAAGTTACGACACTTACAATATAAATGACGACACTTCCGTATAGAGGAATAATAACATCTCTATAGGAATACAAACACTTCCGTATAGAGGAATAATACCATCTCTATAGGAGTACAATATACATATATGAAATACATTCCGAAGTTGCATATACATCAACAATCTTGTCATCACATGGTTGTCCGAAACCCTTTTAATAGGTTTAGGTTGAGGATAATTATTGGTATACATATTTTCAGATAGTTTGTGAAGGTATTCATCACACCTCATGTTTTCCTCTTGCTGACTTAAAACTAATCCATAGATATTTTGCATTAGCATAATCATTTGAGTCATCATTTTGATAGTCATATAAGTTTCAAGATCGGTATCTTCAGGATAAGGCATGATTAAGGAATTTCAGATTTATATGTTGGGTTCGTTCCTTAGTAGAGTTGCGGGGTGGAGTCGCCAGGTGAACCATGCAGGTATTTCACCAAAAATGTAAATGTCGTAGGAGAGGTGAGATGAGTGAATACCCTTGCGCCCTCCTTGGTTAGCTTGTTTTCCGGGTTGTTTAACCCTTGTATGTTGAGCTTGTGTACCTTGATATCGTCAAATATCTCCGCAAGCTGTGCTAGAAAGCCTTAACTCTTCAGATTTACTCCTTGGGACCTTTTTCCCTGATTTAAGGATCACGTTTCCCAAGGCAGTTAAATTTGATAAATTGTCCTAGCAATTGAATCCTGTAATCATACTTAACTATCAAATCACTGGGCCTAAACATCCAAAGTCTAGTCTTATATTTTCTAAGCCTCCAAAGTGATCTTGTTTCCTTAAATCTAGGGTTCTTTACCCTTCACCTTACATACCCTATCTTCATAGCTTGATATGGTGTTTGGGTTAGATCTCTCCTATCGAGAGTAGATCAGGGTCTCCCTCTTTACTATTTGTGGCTTGGATAGTATAAAGTGAAGAGTGCTTCGATTGGCGTGACAACCAATCCATATTGGGGATCGAGACCCTCTTGTGTCACCTCTTTGGTTTCCCGTCCCCTTTGCCATCATGTATAGGATAATCTATTGGGGAAACTATGAGTTGTGTGATAACATTTTGGCGTCGTTTTCGGGGAAAAGGGGAAGATGGAGTCCTCATAGCATGACGCCCTTGAGAAACCACATGGGCTTAGGTCGTAAGATAAAAACCTAGAAATGGTTTGCCAGTAAACCAAGAAATAAAACCCAGAGAATTTTTTGAATAAAATGCAGGTAGGGTTTGAATGTAAATGATGGATGGGTAAGATAAAAGAATAGATTACATACCTTGCAAGCCTACCTGGATCATGGAAATTGATGATAATATGTCAAGGACTACTCCCGCATATATCAAGTGAAAATTTGGTGCTTTATCTTGCCTCTACGATCTTATCCAGTTCCACTGATGCACCCCTCTCTTCCTGGAAAACCAAGGAGATGAACTCAATTAGAAAGCAACAATGAAGGTAAATGCAATTGAAAAAAATGATCACAAAGAATAAGAATTACAAAGACATAATAATTCACTGAACCAAACCACATGAAGAGAGAGAAACAAGGTGAGTCTCCCCTCCAAGTCGCCTTCTTTACCTGCAGATAAAAAACGTGGATTGAAAGATGTGCAAAATATTCACCAATATCTTCAATGCAATGGAAAAGCAGTTTCAATTGACATAGCCAACACCCAAAACCAGATCATAAGGGTTTTACAAAATATATTTCTATTCTAGTAGCCAAGAGCCAAAAGTCACTTTTATAATGAGGGGGGTCTCTCCTTTAAATAGGAATAAGAGAGACCAAAACCCTAACCACCTTTTTAACGAGTGGTTGAGAGCAAAATATAAATAAGTGATAATCAATGGCTAAGATGACCGCAAATATAAATCACACGGATCAACTCAAAAAATAGAGGGGGCGCACTAGCTAAGTCACCCTAGGGGGACGCACCACATGAAAGTGACTAGACAACATGACATAAGCTCATGGTGGGGCTAGGAGGTGTAATCATACTTCTGTAGCATGTCCCTATGGCACAATAACATATAACAACTCATCATGATACAATACTGTGACCACATGGCCAAATCGTGCCCCCTCAAAGACACAATAAAAACACAATATAAAATCCCGGAGTGTGTGTGGGCCCCACTGAATGCTATAACCTGCTCTGGAAGGTGTGGGATGCATCACACTAATCATCTGAACCAACCTCATTCCATTTCCTTTCCTCAATAGCCCAAATCGAAGTCCCCAGTAACCATTTTTATCCTCAGAAAAATCACCTATGAAAGAATAAAATGCATATAGATCACTACTTGGTACCCCGGGGTCAAAATTGAATGCACAAAAATGTCTGGGAGCATGGTAATATGGTAATAACAAGTGGCTATACCCCATGCTCCCTCTATAGCGCCCTAAGTGAACCAAATAACAAATCAAACTATACTGCCAGGCCATTTTAAATGGCAAATCTGCAATAAAGTGAAAATATGAGTATAATCTCGTCCGAAAATGCCTGTAACTGAAAAATCAGTATCCCAATGGACTTAGAAGGTCCAAATGTACTAGAGATGAGTACCCATATACCCTTTGGCTATCTGTACAATCATCTGTAGTCATAACCATGCCCTGACAAATAAAAATAATGGTCTGTAAATAATAAAAATAACCATAAAAATCATCAAACCATCATCTTAAACCTGTGTCTGCTGCATGGAACCATATAATGGGTATATAAGGACCATAAATTATCCACATCAAACATCACTTGTCCTACTCAACTCAGATCCTCTGGTTGACTTGGTCAAACTAGGTTTGACCATGTCAAGACTAATCAGAATATCACCCATGCTTAAATTGCCTGATGTTGCAAGTGCAAAGGTTAAAGCATGCTCCTTTTAATCATTCTAATAGAAAGACGCAAAGTATAAAGTAGCATATCAATGGCGTTTAAGCAATAATAACATCAAATATAAGTTAAAATAGTCAATTACTCAAAACATGACCTCAAGAATATACTCACTTCATGGCCATGATAATTTTGCTAGAATTGGGTGAGAGTGAAAAATGCAAGGCAAGGATAAAGGGGTGACTATACCGACTCAACACTGTGATACTTTGGATAAGGGAAAATAGAATACACACTTATGCTTATGTTGGATAATAAACACACAGGGAATGGTGGTGTCTCACAAATGGAATAAGTTGTTTTGAGAGGTGCTTATTCAACCTTGGAAAATGTCTACCGCTCACATCCAAGATGAATCCAACTCCGTGAGGATCTTTTCTAGAACCTCCATGACTGGGTGCCCGGCTAACCATAACTTGAGGTTCTAGAAGACACTTAGAATTAGTTGTCCCTTTCTCCTTCTTACATCACAACCCGTAGGCTCCGTGAGGAATTTAATCATTACATTTAATTCATGGCCATCAGTCTTTGGATTTATCATACATTTAACCACTGCTTTTTTAGGCCTTTATGACCCTTTTTGGATTTTGCATGTGCTTAGAAGCACAACTAGTTGCAGCTTACATCCAGGGTACTTTAACATTTCAATTTCATAGCCCTTTTTCATTGTGTTGAGGAGCATAGTTTTAATTTGTTTCCATGTGCTTGCACAAGAGATATACAATAGTTCATTCATTCATGTAATGATGGTAGTACAACTTGCTTCAGGTTTAGCCAGCACAACTCATGCAACTAGAGGGTTTATCTACAATCAAGACCAAACATCAGGGCAACCGACTAGAGAGATCAAGGTATCAAATCCAACTCACCTAAGCTCGGGAACCAACATCATTAGGTACTCCTGGCCCATAAGGATCAAGGCTTCAGTAAGTTTTGTTGCCAACTTAGATCCGAGACACAAACTAATAGGGATGCTATCCAACAAAGAGGAAAAAGTGGGGAAGTCATCTATATCACAGGCTGAGGTGTAAGTCAGGGTAAAACCAATAAGTGGAAGAGAACGAATAGATGGGGAAAGTGAAAGGTGATGCCAATATTAGCAAGCCAAATATGGTGGAATGATCACATCCATTCTCCTAAGGAGGGTAAAAACAATGAGTATAAACAAGAATTTCATATTCAGAGTAAATTAGAACATTTTAGATAATCATTAAAACAAACATGTCCATATAACATATATACACTGCCAAATCATGACTACCAGATACCAAGTCAAGCTACCATAATGAGTAAGAGAGCAAAGCAAATCATAACCAATGCACATACATATACCTACTTGGTCATATACCTGTACATATCACCTGAACCATCAAGTGTCAACTGGAACACTGTTGTTGTACACATCTGGGCACTATCATACTGCTTTGTATGGAAAAAATGGCTACATCGGTCATCAAATCTGAGGTCATGTGGCTCAGTCATGGCATGCGGTTGTACTATCTGCTTTGGGACTACATGAAAATATGAATGATCCTGGAATGAATGCTCATCAGCTGCTGATCTCAAGCATTTCACCATAAAGGACTGGCTAAGAAAATTTTTGGAACCGATCTGAATATATGGTAGCCCCAGCTACTATAAATGTGATAACATACACCTTATAACTTCACCATGAATATCTACTCTTATAGCTACAATAATGGGTTTGTCCAAAGACTTGGTTTTCAATATTCTTACCTTGCTTTGGATTTATGAACTCATATTTGAGGCGTAGACCTTTCAAACTATATATATGTTATTTTGGTCATTATAAACAATAGATTATACGTGGTCCTATAAAAAATTACATTTTTTTATAAATATGGTCATTATATACAACTTATATGTGGTCCTATATACGCATTGCATCCTCACCACAAGTCTCTACTCTCTTAGATGCGGACCTCTCAAACTAGATATGTTATTGTGGTCATTATAAAGAGCAACTTACATGTGGTCCTATAAAATAAAAAATAAAAAAACATAAATATGGTCATTATATACACCTTATTTGTGGTCCTATATACAACTTATAGCTTCACCATGAATCTATACTCTTTTAGCTACAATAATGGATTTGTCCAATAAATTGGTTTTCAACACTCTTAAATCACTAATTTGTATTTATCAACTCATATTTGAGATATTGACCTTTCACAATAGATATGTTATTGTGGTTATTGTAAACAAAAACTTATATGTTTTCCTATATAAAATTATAATTTTCATAAATATGATCATTATATACACCTTATATGTGGTCCTATATACACTTTATAGCTTCATCACGAGTCTCTACTCTTTTAGCTACAGTAATCGCTTTGTCCAAAAAATTGCTTTTCAACATTCTTAACTCACTAATTTGGATTTGCGAACTCAATTTTGAGATGTAGACCTTTCACACTATATATGTTATTGTGGTCATTATAAACACCAACTTATATGTGGTCCTATAAAAATATATAATTTTCATAAATGTGGTCATTTTATACACCTTATATGTGGCCTTATATACACCTTGAGGCTTCACCATGGGTATCTAATCTTCTAGTTGCAATAATGGTTTTGTCCAAAGAATAGGTTATCAACATTCTTACCTTGCTTTGGATTTATAAACTTATATTTGAGATGTAGGCCTTTCAAACTAGATATGTTATTGTGGCCATTATAAAGAGTAGCTTATATGTGGTCCTATATATATATATATATGGTCATTATATACACCTTATATGTGGTCCTCTATACAACTTATAGCTTCACCATGAGTCTCTACTCTTTTAACTATAATAATCGCTTTGTCCAAAGAATTGGTTTTCAACATTCTTAACTCAATAATTTGGATTTATGAACTCATATTTAAAATGTAGACCTTTCACACTAGATATGTTATTGTGATCATTATAAATAATAACTTATATGTGGTCATATATATATATATATATATATGGTCCTATATACACCTTATAGATTCACCATGTCAAGTCTCTACTCTTCTAGCTACAATAATGGCTTTGTCCAAATAATTGGTTTTCAACATTCTTAACTCACTAATTTGGATTTATGAACTCATATTTGAGATAGATAGATTTTACACTAGATAAGTTATTGTAGTCATTATAAACACCAACTTATATGTTAACCTACAAAAAATTATAATTTTCATAAATGTGGTCATTATATACACCTTATATGTGGTCTTATAGACACCTTGCAACTTAGCCATGAGTATCTAATCTTCTAGCTACAATAATGGCTTTGTCCAAATAATTGGATTTCAACATTCTTACCTCACTTTGGATTTATGAACTCATATTTGAGGTGTAGACCTTTCAAACTAGATATGTTATTGTGGTCATTATAAAGAGTAGCTTATATGTGGTCCTATAATTTTTCTTTCTTTCATAAATATGGTCATTATATACACCTTATATGTGGTCCTAAAAAAATTATAATTTTCATAAATATGGTCATTTATACACCTTATATGTGGTCCTATATACACCTTATAGCTTCACCATGTCAAGTCTCTACTCTTCCAGCTACAAGAATGGCTTTTTCTAAAGAATTGGTTTTCAACATTCTTAACTCACTAATTTAGATTTATGAACTTGTATTTGAGATATATACCTTTCACACTAGATATGCTATTGTATTCATTGTAAACACCAACTTATATGTTGTCCTATAAAAAAATATAATTTTCATAAATGTGGTCATTATATACACCTTATATGTGGTCCGTTATATACACCTTATAGCTTCACCATGAGTATCTAATCTTCTAGCTATAATAATGGCTTTGTCCAGAGAATTTGTTTTAACATTCTTACCTCGCTTTGGATTTATGAACTCATATTTGAGGTGTAGAACTTTCACACGAGATATGTTACCATAGTCATTATAAACACCAACTTATATGTGGTCCTATCAAAAATTATAAATTTCATAAACATGCTCATTATATACACCTTATAGCTTCACCACGAGTCTCTACTCTTTTAGCTACAACAATGGATTTGTCCAAAGATATGGTTTTCAACATTCTTAACTCACTAATTTGGATTTATGAACTCATATTTGAGA
Source organism: Larix kaempferi (assembly GCA_027924585.1). Lineage (NCBI taxonomy): Eukaryota > Viridiplantae > Streptophyta > Pinopsida > Pinales > Pinaceae > Larix > Larix kaempferi. The sequence continues at coordinate 947,750 of BSBM01000766.1, read as the reverse complement.
TGTAGACCTTTCACACTATATATGTTATTATGGTCATTATAAACACCAATTTATATGTGGTCCTATAATTTTTTTTAAGGTGGACATTATATACACCTTATATGTGGTCATATATACACCTTATATCTTCACCACGAGTCTCTACTCTTTTAGCTACAATAATGGCTTTGTCCAAAGAATTGGTTTTCAACATTTTTAACTCAATAATTTGGATTTATGAACTCAAATTTGAGATGTGGACCTTTTGCACTAGACATGTTATTGTGGTTATTATAAACACAAACTAATATGTTGTCCTATAAAAACTATAATTTTCATAAAGATGGTCATTATATACACCTATACACCTTATATGTGGTCATATATACACCTTATAGTTTCACCATGAATATCTATTATTCTAGTTACAATAATGGCTTTGTCCAAATACTTGGTTTTCAACATTCTTACCTCACTCTGGATTTATGAACTCATATTTAGGATGTAGACCTTACAAACTATATATGTTATTGTGGTCAATATAAATGGTAGCTTATATGTGGTTATATAAAAAATATAATTTTCATAAATATGGTCATTATATACACCTCATATGTGGTCCTATATACACCTTATAGCTTCACAATGAGTCTCTACTCTTTTAGCTACAATAATGGATTTGTCCAAATAATTGGTTTTCAACCTTGTTAGCTCACTCATTTGGATTTATGAACTCATATTTGAGATGTAGACCTTTCACACTAGATATGTTATTGTGGTCATTGTAAACACCAACTTATATGTGGTTATAAACAATTATAATTTTCATAAATATGATCATTATATACACCTTATTTGTGGCCCTATATACACCTTATAGATTCACCATGTCAAGTCTCTACTCTTCTAGCTACAATAATGGCTTTGTCCAAAGAATTGGTTTTCAACATTCTTAACTCACTAATTTGGATTTATGAACTCATATTTGAGATATATACATTTCACACAAGATAAGTTGTTTTAGTCATTATAAACACCAACTTATATGTTGTCTTAAAAAAATTATAATTTTCATAAATTTGGTCATTATATACACTTTATAGCTTCACCATGAGTATCTATTCTTCTAGCTACAATGATGGCTTTGTCCAAAGAATTGGTTTTCAACATTATTTTTTGGCTTTGGATTTATGAACTCATATTTGAGACGTAGACCTTTCAAAGTAGGTATGCTATTGTGGTCATTATAAATAGTAGATTATATGTGTTCCTATAATTTTTTTTCATAAATATGGTCATTATATACACCTTTCCTATATACAACTTATAGATTCACCGTGAGTCTCTACTCTTTTAGCTACGATAATGGATTTGTCCAAAGAATCAGTTTTCAACAATCTTAACTCACTAATTTTGATTTATGAATTCATATTTGAAATATAAACCTTTCACACTAAATATGTTATTGTGGTCATTATAACCACTAGCTTATATTTGGTCCTATAATTTTATTTTATTTTATAAATATGGTCATTATATACACCTTATATGTGGTCCTATATACACCTTATAGCTTCATCGTGTCAAGTCTCTACTCTTCTAGCATCAATAATGACTTTGTCCACAAAATTGGTTTTCAACATTCTCAACTCACTAATTTAGATTTATGAACTCATATTTGAGATATATACCTTTAACACTAGATATGTTATTGTATTCATTAAACACCAACTTATATGTTGTCCTATAAAAAAGTTATAATATTCATAAGTGTGGTCATTCTATACACATTATATGTGGTCTTATATACACTTTATAGCTTCACCATGAGTATCTAATATTCTATCTACAATAACGGCTTTGTCTAAAGAATTGGCTTTCAACATTCTTACCTCGATTTGGATTTATGAACTCATATTTGAGATGTAGACCTTTCACACTAGATATGTTATTGTGGTTGTTATAAACACCAGCTTATATGTGGTGTTATAAAAAATTAAAATTTTCCTAAATATGGTCATTATATACTCGTAGCTTCACCATGAGTCTCTACTCTAGCAACTATAACAATGACTTCATCCAAAGAATTGGTTTTCAACATTCTTGCCTCACTGATTTGGATTTATGAAATCATATTTGAGATGTAGACCTTTCACATTGTATATGTTATTATGGTCGCTATAAACACCAATTTACATGTGGTCCTATAAAAAATTATAATTTTGTTAAAGGTTTCCATTATATACACCTTATATGTGGCCCTATATACACCTTATAGCTTCACCATCAATCTCTACTCTTTTAGCTACAACAATGGCTTTGTCCAAAGAATTGGTATTCAACATTCTTAACTCACTAATTTGGATTTATGAACTCATATTTGAGATGTAAATATTTCAAACTAGATATGTTGTTGTGGTTATTATATACACCTTATATGTGGTCTTATATGCATCTTATAGCTTCACCATGAATATCTACTCATCTAGCTACGATAATGACTTTGTCCAATGACTTGGTTTTCAACATTCTTACCTTGCTTTAGATAAATTAACTCATATTTAAAATGTAGATCTTTCAAACTATATATGTTACTATGGTCATTATAAACAACAACTTATATGTGGTCCTATAAGAAATTATAGTTTTCATAAATATTATCATTATATACACCTTATATGTGGACCTATATACACCTTATAGCTTCACCATGAGTCTCTACTCTTTTAGTTACAATAATGGATTTGTCCAAAGAATCGGGTTTCAACATTCTTAACTCACTAATTTGGATTTATGAACTCATATTTGAAATGTAGACCTTTCACAGAAGATATGTTATTGTAATCATTATAAACACCGGCTTATATTTGGTGATCTGTGTCACCCAGGAAGTTGACAGGAGGACAATAGAGTCGACCGATTGAGTTGACTATTTTTATGGTAGACGCTTATAGTGCTAGTTTGATCAGTGAAACAACTATGAATAATAGCATACACCAAACAATAAACAACTACAAAATTTAATAGACAATACCAATCACAGAAGAATGTGAGACAGAAATTGATAACAGAGAAACCCCACGGGTAAAAACTCTGGTTGTATTGAGCAGTTGTTGCAAGAGGTCGAATGTAGGAACCATCATGAACCAAAGGAACTCGTCTTAATGCACTCAAGAGCAGAGAACCAAAAGATTATTCTTCTTTTTATCTTACAAGTATTTATACAATTATGAGGGAAGCTTGGGTAACTACCCGACGCATTTCAGTTACAAAGAGATCATATGTCTTCTTCCTATTGGCCAGCTATAAAAAGATGAAGAGACATCATTGCCATGTCGATGGCAATTCAGATGCCTTCCGACTGCTCAAAATGTCATCTAACATGTGTTGGAATCATCAACTACCATCGGACATGTATGATGGTCCGTCGGGCATGTGTCGTCGGTCATGTGTCGTCATTCATGTGTCATCGGTTGCATGCTGTCAAGTTGCCAAGTCGACTGATCCATTGGGACAACCGAGTTGAGGATCCTACCAAGGAGTTGACTGGGACTAAGTACGAGTCGATGGATCCAGTAGAGTCTAAGTTGGGATGGATCATACTTCCCCCATGAAGTGGCAATGGTCCCCATTTCCTAGTATTAAGGGATAAGGGGATAAGGGATTAGGGGGTTAAGGGGTTGAGAAATTAGGGGTTAGGGGGTTCAAGGGTTATGGGTTAAGGGGTTTAGGGGTTTAGGATTAGGGGGTTAGGGGTTAAGGGGTCAACGGTTAATGGATTTAAGAGATTTACCCTTATAATACCTAACCCCCTTTATCATGAACCTTTATCACCCATAACCCTTAAAACCTATCCCCCAATCCCTAAGACCTAACATCTATAACATTTATATCATAATCGCTATCCCTACTCCTATAATGAATGTTATCTCACTTTATGGACCAGCAGAGAAACAAGTAAAGTGTGAGATAGTGATTAATATGTTTAGTTCATACATGTTATATATACAAACACATTGATTATATGATAATTGCAATATATTTTTTTAATCAAAAAATTGGCTCCCTTTTCAACTCTAAATTATTTGACCAATGGCGTTCATATTCCATTAAAGAACTATTTTTTTTAAGTATAGTAGTAAGTAATTTATAATCCTATCACACTTTATGATTAAAACAAAAAAATATATACAAATGAACAAGATATCTAATTCATACCCCTTACATTTTTTTTTCATAAGAAAAAGTCGATACTTGTATTAAAAGTATGGTAGTACTTATAGCCTGGAAGTATTCCAAAGTGAGATAGTCAGTGCCATATCCGAGACAAAACTCGTCTCCCAGACAATATACCAATAACAATCAACCCAGGATATACCAATCCCCCAACAGATAAATCCAACAGACCAACAAAAGGAAAATACAAATGATATATAACAGCCCAGCCAGTCTTAGCATATAACCGAAAACTACAAAAACAAAAAAGAGAAAACAGATAGACTATACAACAAAAATTTTCCAGCATCCCAGTGAAGGAGCCTGGGAACCTTCCAAAATTTCATAGAAAATCTTGCCAGCCTCCGCAGCAAGACCAAGATGGGAGAGAGAGTCAGCAATAGAGTTATGCTCTCGATATATATGTATGATAGAGGACCCAGTACAACGGCCGAGGATAAATAATGTCTGGTCCATCCATGCAGATAGTGCCAAGGGATTAATAGCTGCATCAAAGTTCACCCAGTTCACAATAGTCAATGAATCTCTCGCAATCTGCTCCAGTTCAATGTGAGGCTTGTCAGCGAAGAACAAAACGAGCCATAGTGCCAGGAGCTCCCCTTTCGTATTGGTACCAATGCCCCCGTGAAGTCACAGCTTGATCTAATCTCCATTATCCAATTCAATGAAGGCACCCGTCCCACAATAACCAACAGAAGCCTAGGCTGCACCATCGAAACGGGCACGATTACCTGTCTGAAGGAGCTGAGAGGGTCTAGTATCACGAGTCACTATTGAAGGATCCCCAAGAGTAGGGATACCAAAGTCTTTTGTAGTATACTGAACCAGGCAGGGAATACAACTAACCTTAGAACAAGAATTTTCAAATATCAATCTGTTGCGAGATTTCCAAATCTCCCATGATACCAAACATGCCAACACTCCCAGCTGTATATTATGTAAAAAAACACATTTAAACCAGTGATGTATAGAAAAATCCCGACCAATATTTAAAGAAGATAATGGATCCCCATATAATACCAAACTTTCACCGAGAATGGACATAAAACAAATAGGTGAACAAATGATTCTGCATCCTGCATACAGTGAGAGCAAATATTAGGTCCTGAGAAACCCCTTTTCTGAAGATTACTCCAGAGCAAAATCTTCTCCTCCAACATAAGCCAAATAAAAATCTTCACTTTTGGAGGAATACACCACTTCCAACATGCAACATGCCACCACATCCCAGAATTTGGAATATTTGAAACAATTGCCAAATAAGCCAATTTAGCAGATATAGTACCATCATTGGTATTCCATGACCATAGTAAACGGTCATCCACATCAGAGATCTTAAAATTTGCATGGTACAGATCCCTTAAATAAGTGTTCCATTCCGTAGCCAATGATCCCACCAAGCCAAGTTGAGTGGCACTCAACCAAATGTTGAAACATACAGTCGACTGGTTTTTTACCAAGATATGGCTGAGATTATAATAACCCCGACTACGAAGATGTCGAATTAAACATGTTGATAATTTATAAGACAGAGGCCCGCTGACCATTGGATCTTCTCCAATCAAAATATGTCTCCCATCGCCTGGAAACCAAGCCAGCCACTCAACCACAATCAGAAAAGATGATAGCAGACCTGCCCAGATGATAGATACACGCTTTGTAGATTTACGACCACACCTAATCCATTGCACAGTCGTTTTCTTACCAAAATATGTGTCTTTAATAATGCTTCCCCAAACACAATGCACAGATAAAACACGCCACATACTTTTGGCCAACAATGCAATAGAGAAGGTGTAGATGTTCTTCAAGGCCCATCCCCCTTGAGCATATGGCCGAGCTAGTTTATGCCAATCCACTAAATGTATCTTTTGAAAACCATTCCCAGACCATAAGAACCGATGGATTTTTTGGTGGATGCAGGATAAGATAGTCTTTGGAAACTTGCACAGTGAGAACCAATCCACTCCCAAGTTTTGTAAAATAGATTTAGCTAGCACAAGACGACCCCCGCTAGAAAGCCAACACCACTACCAATTAAATATGCGTTTATCAAACTTCTTAAGTAACCATAGCCAGTCCACAATTCTATAGTCATTTGGTTTGAGGAAATAACCAAGATAGATGGTGCCATTAGTCAATTCAGCTACATTGAAAGGAAGGAGAGCAGTGATCTCAAGTAGCCCCACCCCCTCCAGATTATGTTTCAATAATTTGGATTTCTTCTCATTTATTATCATCCCTGAAGAGTGGAAAAAACCTTGAAGAATAGCCCACATATGTTCCCATTCCTGAGTGTCTGCAAGCCTGAATAACATTACATCATCCACAAAAAATTGATGTGTAATAGAGATGTGTGGTGCTACCTGAATCTCGGAGAATAATGATCCTACTTTTGCTTTGAGTATCAATCTGTTGAGTCCCTCAAACACAATCGAAAAGAGGAGTGGTGACAGTGGACACCCCTATCGAAGGCCCCACGAACAGGATATAAAGGTTGTAGGAAAACCATTTATCAGTATAGAATAGTTGACAGACATGATGCTGGCCATAATCCACTTAATAGCACCCCATGGAATGCCAATTTGTACCAATGCTAGTCGGAGAAAGGACCAGTTTACATTGTCATAGGCTCGGGTAAGATTGAGTTGTAGAATCAAGGCTTGCATATTTTTTGTCTTAATACTATGCATCGCTTCCTGTGTCACCCCCACCGCATCAAGGATCTGCATACTGTTCCATTGAGAGCCCTCAAGAGAGAATCAGTTTGATCCTGCATGCTATAACCTTTGAGATGATCTTATAGACAAGGTTGCACAGTGAAATCGATCGGAAATATAGGAAGGATGTAGGATTAGAAACCTTGGGAATAAGTGTTATAAATGTAGCATTTGAGAGCCCCTGCCACTTCACCCTTCAATCTGGTCTCTTCGACCATAGCTAAAATATCTAGGCCCATAATATCGAAAAAACTCCAAAAATAGTTCCGTGGTCCAGCCATCTGGACCTGGACTTTTGTCTTTGGAAAATCCATAGAGAACTGTATGGATCTCCCTAAGTGTAACTGGGAGCATGATATCATTTCCCTCTAGCTTAGAAAAGATACGTAGATATTCTTTTATAATACCAATTTGTTCCCTTATAGTCGAATTACCAGGATCTCAATAATATTCATCAAAGTGTGCTATGGCTTCCTCCTGTATACCCCCCAACGCCGATATAGAAACCCCTGATTGAAGTTATAAGTGCCAAATAGTATTTGTAATCCTCCTACTATTGGCAAACCTATGAAAGAATTTAGAGTTATTGTCACCCAGGGAGACCCATATGGCCCGACTTTTTAGTCGCCATGCAGCCTCAGCAAGATTTAGTAACAACAGCCTCCGACCCTCCAGATCCACCAATTGCTTCCGGGCACCATCTGGTAGGGGACCACCAAGATGTGCATCATTTAGTGAATTGATTTGAGCATCAATATCTATAATCTCTATTTTATCAGCTTGTTTGCGTGACTTTGTCCATAATTTGACCACACCTTTTAATAGTCCCAATTTCTGAATTAATCTCTGGCTAGGTGATGAGACCCCCATAACATTCATCTGGCCCCATTTAGAACGTACAAATAGGCTAAAATATTCAATCTGTAAAAGGGAGTGGTTGAATTTAAACGGATATGGAATCCTAGCCGCACCAAAATCCACCTCCAATAGAATTGGATAATGATCTGAAAGAGTCGACAATACAGTCCAAGATCTGTATTTGTTCATTTTATGTATCAAATTATCAGCTATCAAAAATCTATCCAAACGCTTGGATATCTTCCCATTTTCCAGCCGACCATTGCACCAAGTAGGACCTAATGGTATAGGTTCAAATCATTTAATCCAAGTTCTGCAAAGAAATAAAAAAAATGTGAGCATAAGTTATCATTCTAGCACAAGATCCCCATGTCTTAGCATTGGATAATGTTATATTTAGGTCACCAGCCAAAAAAATATTTTCCAGAGCCAATAGACCCTCTGATTTAGCAGAGTCCCATAATTGACACCGCTCATTATATGGGCCATAGATGTTCACAAAGTTTACCACCTTGAAAAATCCCTGCATATGACCCTCCAGTTGAATCCCCAAAAAAGAAGTATAAGCAGATAGTTGAAAACACTTTGGATCCCATGCCGATAATAAACCGCCCGACAGACCAACCGAATTCATCGAACAAATAACCGAGTTGCTTCTAATGCCATGAAAGAAAATACGAGCTCATTCCGCCGACACCATAGCCTCTTGAAGAAATATCATATCCGGTTTTAGAGAATTCAGCATACCTTTGAGGGCCAATTTTTTCTGAGGGCCCCCAATCCCTCTAATATCAAGTGAGAAGAGGATCATCTCTTAACCCTTGCTAGGGCTTTCATATCTCTAAGAGCCCAACGAGTAACCTGTGAACCAGTGGAGGAGGAAGATACCAAGGTGGTATCAAGGGGAGGGTTATCTGTAAAATTGGATTGTACCTTCCTAGCACTTCGTGTTTTTATCGGCAAAAATTGGGAGATGCCACCTTTCCGGACGCCCTTGATCATCATCCCCATACCAAGTTCAATACCAGTGCGTTGTATAGGAGAGTCCAAATCACCCCCCTCGGATGGGATATTCGCAATATAAATAGTAAGAGGTGCTTTAGTTTTGATAACCTCAGCAAAAGATGGAATGATTGCCTCCAACAATGTATCCCCATCAATCTCATCAACCCAACTAGTAGATATTATCTCCGAGAAAGCAACCCCAGATATAGGTAAAGGCCCAAAACCACCCATAAGTGAAGAAATTATGAGTATTGACCTCAGTGATATGGATACACTTGAAAATATAATAATCACAATACCTTCTCTAACTATATTAAGAAATTGGCTCCCTTTGCATTTCCAATAAAACAATGGCATGGATATTTTTGTGAATATGACTCCTTAGTCATCTTTATATTAATTTGTATATCTCTAAAAGCTTACGCAGAGTCATCAAGTCCTTGTTGCTTCCACCATGCGGTTCGTTTTTCAATTACTTTTATTAAATCCACATTAATTGACAATTTTGAGCAAACGTGGCAACTTATAATGTATAAAAACCAATTATCATGAGAGTTGGGTGAATGAATTGGACCATATGGTTAGTCACGTCAATTACTCGCTTATTGTGTTAAGTAAATATCTAGGTTCAAACCAATTGATGATAAATTAAAGCCTTGATATCAAGGACTAATAAGAAAAAGTTCAAACTATAAGTAGTATTTGATTATACAAATTAATGATATGGAAACATTGGGTAAATAATAATGGTTAAGAAATTATTTGAAAAGGCATTTTAGTTAATGTGTCCACGTTTAGTTGTAATATTTATTAATATAGATCTATATTAAATTAAGATTTATCAAGTATTTATAGATATTCATTTTCTTGAGGTGTAAATTTTTTTTATTTAAAATTTTTTACATGTAAAGAAAAATAATTACACTTCAAGAAATTGAATCCTTTTTGGATAGATTTAAATTTAAGATGTATTTATGTTGATTTTAATTTTTTATTTTATGAGTCAACACAAATTTTTTTAATTATTATTTATTTTATTTTATGTTAAAATCTTGTCATAACAAGCCTTCGTAACTGGTGAGAACTCCCAATGTTCAAGGATTCAAAATTCACGAGGTGTTGAGGTTTGTGAAACAAACGATTTTTTTATCAAACAAAAAGGGGGGGCTTTTTTTTTTCAAAAAAAATAAAAAATTCCTTGTTATTCATTAGAGTGAATCAAAGGAATTTACAATGCAACTTATCTCGAAGATATAGTAGTCAAAAAACATACTTTAAGATTTAACTAAGACATAAAACCTGCAACAAAACTAATTACTAGAGAGCATTCTAACTCTCGCAAACCATGATGTCGGAAGGATCATATTAACAAAAACCACATTAAAATGGATCCAAACCATAGACTGTCAAAACAATTTCAATGAAGCCAAAAAAACATGTGGAGAGATGGATGTAACACCACTAGTAGATGTTCCTTAGTAGTCTAGACGTGATGTGCATCATCGAGAACCATTGAAAAATATGAGGGCCGCTATGAGAGGGATTAATAAGCCCTATTTCTTAGCGGGAATTCTAAGAATCAACGTTGAAAACTATATTGTTTTGGAAGAAATATGATAAAATCAGAACCCAACATATTGAGAATATCCTTCACCCAGCTTGCAATTTCCCATTTAGATCTTAACTTTGACACGATAATGATGACTTTGATCGCCCCCTCCTTTATTCTATATAACTTGTTAGGTAAGTCAAATTTTGCATTTATTTTCCTTTTGAAAGCTCCCTTTTAGGATAATGTTTAGGCATCACATCAAAATATGAATGAGGAAGATAAGGCAAAAACCATCTGCCAAGATAATAGTTGGAGAGACAAGCTTGCATTCATAATCATCTAACACATCTAAATGGTTGCAAATGCTCTAACCATCACATAAAGTCACATGCTTCTATAAGGGGAACGCCTTATAATATATTATAATTGGAAACCTCATTGATTTTGATGATCTTAAACAAACATCAGGATTTATTTTTTACAAATAATGGTCTCCTATTTCTTGATTTCTAGCATGTGACAGGTTGGATGCTTCAATGAGTTTTATTATATTCTTGGTAAGTTAATTATGTGCTTTGCATCATGGAACTTTGAGTTTCCTTTCTTTAATGTTAGTTTTTATATACATTTATCTTTTTGTTGAGATATAATTGAATGCTATAATGTTGTAATTAATAAATAATAAGAATTTAGTTAAGTTTATTTTAAACCAATATTTTATAGACAAAGTGTTTTTTATTATTTTTTTTGTAAAGCTGCGAATTTATATTAAGCTAATAGAAATACAGTAGAGAATATAGTTAGCGGTGGTCTTATCCAGAGGTGTCAGCCATAGATATCAGCAGAGTCGTGGCGTTTCAAAATCAAACTATACAAAAAAACCCTGCCCATTGTAGGGAAACCAGAGTGAATATGAGGAGTAGCCATGGCCATAGAGGCATACAGAAAACTGGCAGTCATAAGTAGAACCAAAATAGATAAAAAGTAAGAGAGAGACATCAAAAAAACCTCCTCAACCAGTTGCAGAGGGGGTTTCTGCATCAAAAGGTGTTTCCTCCAGAATTGGGCAGTTGTAGCATTCTGTGTCCTTCTAATCGGTCGCAGGTGTTGGAGCAACATTCCTAGGTGTTGAAGTAGCATTCCCAGGTGTCGACGTAGCTTTCACGGGAGGTAGAGTAGTCTTCACAAACGGACGAGTGGCCTGAGCAGGGAGCTTGACCGGCAAGGGCGTGGTCTTCCAGTGCATGACAGGAACAAAACCAGTCGGCTCATTGCATGTCCGCTTGGCCAGGATTGAGCCCAAGGTGGAGGGGATGGGGAAGGAGGTGTGTGGCTGCTCCTTTCCCTTTAGAAGGTCCCTGATACATGTCAAAATCCACGTGCTGCCCCCTGGGTTGAACTTATCCATGCCAAGAGGAGTGGCCAGAGCTCCAAGGGTGGCTTCAGCTTTGACAGCAGATGAGGTGGCGCTAGGTGTAATGTTCCCAGGACGAATGTTGCAGCAGAAGGGACAAGTGGGGGAATAGGAGTCCCAACTGAGTGTGTTTTCCAGGGTGTCGAGGGTGGCCGCCATGTTTGGCAGAGTAGCCTGCAGCGTTTGGGTGGCATGGCGAGCAGAGGCCCAATTAGTCTGCATGTCCTCCATAAGCTGGCCTAACATGTTCTTTACAAGCCAATAGGGGTCCCAGGTCTGCTCCTAATTCCTGTTAGCCAAAATGTCTGCAATTATCCTAGCCTCCCAGTTTTCAATCAGTAAACGAATTGGAATGGAGACTTCAGCACCGTAGCCCTTCCTGGTGTGACTCGTCTCTGGAGCTGCATCTTTTTGCTTGCTCTTGGCCTTGGTACCCTTCGGCCCGCCCATGGGAGCCAACGAGAGGATGTTACAGGTGCAGGTAAGCGAGAGAGTGAGGATAAATGGAGCACGAGGAGCCTAGAGCAGAACCAAGTGAGTGCGAATGTGCAGCACAGAGGGCCATGACAGAACATAGTAACACAAACCTGACAGCTTGATCTTCTCACACCGGAGATCCATGTGAATTGTTTTCAGGCAGGAAGAGGCGACGTCGGGGGCAGGGGAATTAAAGAGCCCAATGACTTGACGTCGCATGGATGACCTCATTGATGCTGTGTAGCGTGAGCCTGTGACCAGGTGTCTCATGTCTAGGCTCGAGTGTCACGTGGCCGGAAAGTGTTTTTATTATTATTTATTATGATAATTTCGATTGATGTTTAACATTATCATTTTGTACATATATATTTATAGGGAATTAATAAAATAAAGGAAAATATACATGAATGGGATTTCATTGTCAAAGACATCAAACAAGTATTTTATTGTTTATTTAGTAATCATGTCAATGTCTTAATCTGATCACTATTATGAAACCTCAATCACCATCATGCTATGATACGCAATCTCCTTCCAATTCCTCATCATCAAGAGGGAAACAAAGAAATAAAAATACTAAATGTGCTACAAAATCACCGAGCAAAATTAAAAGGCAGACTACCTTGATGTAATATGATGCTCATTGTTGATGCACAGTTGTGTCCATGGGTTCATCACTCAGTGAACCTAGGCCATAGTGCATATGTTCATGGTATATTATAGAATACCATAATTTCACTAGATATTGATAAATACCTACCAAAATCCTTTTGTTGAGCCCCCCTCCCTGGCTCCCAATACATATTTCCATTTAAGAAATCTCTATTTTCATTCGATATACCATAATTTTACTAGATACCCCTTTTATACCTCCCAATACCTATAAACCCCCCATATCGTACATCACCTCCCCAATACCTACAATATAGTGACCTTATATTTCACAATTAAAAAAATCTCCTTTATGATTGAACGTGATAAGATATTGGTCGGCAAGGTGAAGCCCCCGTGGTTGTGCCATGCACACAATTAGGTGTATAGAAGATTTGTCTATGAATAAATTATTTTCGTTGTAAGTAGTTATTAGCATTTTTATATGTCTATTTTCTTAATAATATAAATTAATTTTAAAAACTAGATTCATTAAAACTCTTTTGCATGGTTGATTGCCACACTCAATGAACTCAACAATGCTTCAAAACACAAATTCATTAAAAAATGCAGCATTGGTATCAAAATTTACCCTATTGACATAGGGACACAACTAAATCAATTAATATTGCTTTGCAGCAGAAAAGAAGGATGGGGCTTTCTAATGATGTAGGGGATGAAAAGCTGGACGTGCATAGCCATATACTAAACTTTACAAAAACTAGTATTAACAAATAGTACATAGTTGAGTCCTATTTCTAGTACATTTATTTTCAAGACATTTTAAAATTATATTATTTTTGTTTTTATTGTCGTTTGTATTGATTTTCCATTGTTATTGATATTCCTATCCCAATCGACAAAAATCGCCATGAAGATATCCACAAAATTTGGTTGCTAAATATATATCCACTAACTTGGAAATCCAATGAACATTCTATTTTGAACCATTATGATGTTCACCCAGACTTCAAGGGGTTTGGGGAAGTAAGTTTTGTTACCATACAACCTACCTCAACATTAGCATTTAATTTATTATATTATAATGCGATTACAAGGTGCAAAATGGAATTATTTTTCACTTCTTCTTTTGTTATTTCTCATTATATGGATTTAAATATTTTTAGTTTATACATTATTTCTTATTTATAATGTAGGTGTTGTTTTTGAAACCATTACAATCATTTCAAACCCTAGAACATGGTCCAAATCGATAAAAATGTAAATGAAATGGATCAAATGTTACAACCATCTTCACATTTAATGTCATAACTTAATATACATGTATATGTATTTATACATTTTTATAACTATTAACTCTCTTTTACATTTAATTTAATTTATGAATGGCATGGTTATATCTATTTATAATTTTTTGTCTAGCATAAATAATATATACATCTCCCCAAAGCCCCATGCATACAATAGAGGGTGAGCGGTCCCTTTTTTCAGAAATCCACTCAAAATCATATTGTCTTCAATCTCAATCATTATAACATTTTCCTTGACTCAAGGAAATTTAGGAGAAATAAGTTGTAAAGCATATACTCCGGTTCTTAAAAACATTGATATATAATTTATTATAATCTAGAATGACATTCTCTTCTCCCTTCCCTTGCATGGTTGCTATATTTTCATTTTGTAGATTTAAATTTTGATATTTATTGATTATGTCGTACCATTTCCAGCATACAAAAAGGACATTGATTCTAGTGTGGTGAAAGGGAAAAAATCACACTAAAAGACTTTAAAGCATTTTGGTTCAAGTTTCACAAGCAATACATAAAACATATATGCTCCACTAATGTTGTTTTCACTAAACCCACTAGGTTGTCTACTTTGAAGTCTAAGACAACGTATCTAGTTTAGGTAATTTTGATCACAAGTTTAGGATTTAGTCTATATCTTATATAAATAGGGGTTTCCCCTTCTTGTAATAAATTTTATATTATGAAACAGGGTTGGCAGGTGTAGGGGGAGTGATCCTAGACTTCAAGGGGAACAAGCAAAATGAATTTGCATGGGGGATTGGAAAGAAGACCAAAAATAGTGTTGAATGGCTCGGCCTCATTAAAGGGATTGAAATCGCCTTCTCTCTGGATATAAAGAAGCTAACCGTCTTAGGAGACTCTCTCATCATTATACGAGAAGCCAAAAACATTGTGGGAAAAATGAAGAGGCCATCCTCCAAAATACATCATATCCTGCTCTGTATCAGCAAGGACTTTCACCACCTAGACTTCCTGCACATCTTGTGTACTCACAATGGACAAGCCGATCATTTGGAAAACATCGGAGTTGGTCTTCCCTATGGCACAATTCAAACCAATCGTGAGAACTTGGATAATGCTTGGGTTCCCTAGGCCATGGTGTAACCTTTGTTCTAGGATCATTACCCCCTCACATGGGAATTTCATAATTTTTAACTTTAGGCTTGGTAGACCTATTTTTTCAATTAATTGGAAAATATCCCTTGGAGATTTGGCGGCACCTCTGCACCTCGATCCTCCCATTCCCACACAGGAGATAATGGCTTTGACTTCGAAGGACATCTGGTTGGTGTATGGGCAGGTGGGAAAGAGATATCTACGGGGGAGATTTTCCCTCTACCCTCATTTTGTTGTTGGTCCTCACTTTGTGTCTGCGTTTCGCTCTGTCTTCGTGCACTTTGAAATGGATTGCCGTGGTTGTTTTGGAGCTCAGGGTGATGGATATTTTTGTTGTGGTCACCCCCATGGTGGGTGGGAAGCCCCTGCGAAGTATGAGAGACATGGCATGGTGGGGAAAGGTCCCTCTGGCGGTAGTTTGTTGGAGCCTGCAGTTCGAAGACTTGCGTGGAACCCCTATGGATTTGGAGAAACCTAGTCCTGGTTAGGGAAGACTGAGAAGCTGTAAACATGGCAGGGTTGGAAATATTTAGGGTAAGGAAAGAAAACGTTGCATCCCTGAGCCTGACGAAGAAATGCTTGATCGACTGTAGGAACTAGAAATGCAGGTTAAAATGATTCGTTCAGAGAATCTAGAGTGTAAAAATGTTCTTCTCCGCCTCTACAACTTGGTATCCACAAATCATTCTGAGGTGAGAGCTCAGAAGTTTGTTCTTGCTGAAAAAATTGAGCACTTGGAGGACTCATTGGGTTTGGTTTTCTCACACAGGGTTAGAAACTGTGAAGCCACTGGCAGCGACCTGGATGAAATCAATAGGAAGATGGTGAAGCTTTAGAAGCACATGGAAAGTGCAAGCAACTTCATGGATCTTAGTGCAGAAAAGAAATGGGCAGAGGAACCTGCTGGTGCTGCCAAGCACATCAGCCCCAAATAGTTTTTCGCTGGTTCAGGTCATGGTTGGCCTTCCAAGACCTTTTTTGTGTGTGTTTTTTGGTATTTTAGCCCCAAATGATGTTTAAAATCTCTGTAATTAATAGTTTAGGAAGTCACTGCTGTTTGAAAAACCTGGAAGGTTTAAGTCTTAAGTTATGGACAAGGAAACATATGCACAATGTATTTTTCATGTTTGCTTTTACTAGGGCAGTTCGTAAGATATTATAGTTTTCATAGGAGAGGAAGGTACAAGGTTTGCTATCAACTAGAATTGGATGAATTGGGAGTGATGATTGTCTTCCATGCTTGGGAGCAATCAGCTCTATCTTTTGCTATGTAATCCCTCTTTTTTATATAATCAAATTATAACCATTTCTGTTAATATATATATATATATATATATATATATATATATTATGAATGATAAACTATTTTTTCTCAATAAATAATTGTATATTAAATAAGTGTTTTTCTTTCCTTTGAAATTGTATTTACATTCTATCTTTTGGTTGTACTAGTACCCCTACTTTATATTTTTACAAATTACATGTAGATTCAATCAAATCTATGTAAAGACATGCCATCATACTTGCAAACTCTATTCGTGAAGAGATTTGTGGTTAAAACTTAATACTACCATTATTTGTTGAGAGATTTACTTGGATTGTTTAGGAGTTTTATATAATATGAACATTAAAGAGTTATTTCCCTATTATTATTAGGATACACAATCCTTTATAATATGCCTTTCTATGCTAGCTTTAGTAACCTCTTAGTAACCATTATTTGTTGAGAGATTTACTTGGATTGTTTAGGAGTTTTATATAATATGAACATTAAAGAGTTATTTCCCTATTATTATTAGGATATACAATCCTTTATAATATGCCTTTCTATGCTAGCTTTAGTAACCTCTTACTTTCAATTTTTGGATGGTTTAGGTGATTAAAGCCTATATGAACATGATATTGATTTTTTTAATAGATTTTTTATTTTCCAATTTAAATTATAAATGTTATAAATTAAGCATTATTATTATTAAACAGTATCTAAAATGTATGTTTGATTTTTACGACATGCAGTGCTCATAAACAATACTGTACATCAATACAACAAATACCCAACTACTAAGTTCTACACAATTATCAAATAGTTTTCAATGAAATTTAACCTCCAATTAGAATTGCACAATACAAAATAATGCATTAATAGTAGAACACTACTAAGACCTCAACATCATAAATGATAAACATGTTTCATTAATTTCTTAGATGAAAACTAGCATATCCCATAAATAGGTGAATGGGAATGCTGAAGTAATTCAGGGAAGATTTTCATATTAATGTTGTTAACTAGAAACACAAAAATACCATGATTAGATTCTATTTGAGAATTGGTCCACTATCTATTGATGACTTCCTACTATGACTCTTCAATTGGTGATAGGCCTATGACTCTTCAATTGGTGATAGGCCTATAAATCTTCAATTTGTGATAGGTCTATGTAATTTCAAAAGAAAGGGAGTAAATCCTTTGTAAGATCAAGGAGTTGAAACGTTTAAGAACTCACTTATACATATTGATATATACTTTTTTAGTCATGAATGAAGTAGGAGCTCAGGTGATGCAGGTGAATATACATGTAAGAATGATGCTCTTGCCCTTTTCAATTCATAGCATTGGCTTAAGCTAGTAATCATGCAAGGATTTATTATCTCTAGGTGGTATATCATTTTGAAATGGCTTTTAAAATCTTGATGACAAGGTTATAAAATAGAGTAAAAAAACAATTGTGGTATTAAAAAAAATTTAAATAAATATAGAAGTTATTTTTTATTAAAATAACTATTGATTTAAGAAAAAAAGATTATGTTATAAGTTTCATTAATGTGCATGGGATAATTTTTTTTTTAATTGAAATTAAAAAAAAATCACAATTATGTTATTTAAGTAGCATGATCAATTCAATATTTATATTATAATATTAATATAATCTCTAAAGAAATAATATTAATATAATCTCTAAAGAATGTTGGAGAAAGATAGAGAAAATTGAAACATTTTATAAATTATGAAATTAAAATTAAAGGAAATACACCCTGTACTATCATGAATAGAGGTGAGTCTTTACCCCATTTAGAGCATGGCTATGACTAAGTACTTAATGTACAATAATAAGATAAACAACATGGAAGACAAGAGGTTTCCTAAGACTGCTTCAAACTCCAGTCAAAACCATCTGCAACTCAAGTGGGGTTGGCATAAAAATGCCAAGGCTCAGCTAAATCATTGGGGAATTGAAGAAGAGGTCACTATGCAGGATAACCATAATATTAAAATATTATTATATCTAAATTTAAGGAGAAATTGTGATGTGATAAAGAAATAGAATTAGAGGATAAGATAAATTTAAGATACTGTAAGGAGGTGATGAACCCAAATATAGAAGATACTATTAGTGTAAAGAAGAAAATCAACATTGTTGAAAAAAGAACAAACTCTCAAAAGCTCCATAGTGAAACAGGGCATTGGATAATTCATAAATGTTGCTCACCAAGAAAAGATTTCATCTTTTTGACACTAACATGGTTGAAGATGAGAAACATTTGTCTTAGAATGTCTTGCATACACCCACATTATATGTCAATTCAAAAATATGTGTTACAACAATGTCCTTTAAAAATTCTTCACTTAAATCTTTTCGAACATATAAATAAAATTTTAAAGAAAATCAAGTAATTCCTTACCTTTTGTAATATCCAATAAATCAAAATTAATCATCATCGTTACAATAAACTATTAAAAACTCCAATATGATTATAAATTATTGAAATTTTTTATTTTATTATTATTGTTATATAATTATAATTGTATAAATTTATAAAACAAGAATATAATTTATTTTTTTGCTAAGGAAATTGCCAACTGGGTCAGCTACCACTATACCCCTAGGTGCACCCACCCTGCCCCTACACAAGTCACAATTTATTCAAGGTTTGACCCTGCAAAACACATTATAATTTTGAAAACAACAATTTTATATATTATATTAGTTTCCATTACTTAACCTCTTCTTCCCATGTTGGTTTTTTCGACTTTTCACTAAAGTACTAGTCTTATTTTGACCCAAATTTACTTTCTTCCCTTTTAATATTAGGGTTTTGTTTAATTACCTTTAGCAATATCTTGATTATTTTTAACTTAATTAATCTATTAACATTTATATTGGTTTCCATTTTTTCATCGCCATTTTCTAACCCTCTTTTGACTAACCCATTCTCCCTTATTATTTGATTTTAATCTTATTTCTAATTTCACCCTTTATTTAATTCAAAGTCGCCTATTAATTTTCCGTAACTCTATTTCGTTTGTTTTTATTAATATTTGTGTTTTCCCCCTAACTACCATCGATGTCACTTTTCAATTTGACTATCATCTCAATATTATTAACAATATTAATTCTCCCCCCCCCACTTTTCTTCCAACTTCAAATTTCAATTTTCTAACTCTTGACTAAAATCCCTTCCCTTTCTCACTTTCAGGTGTCATTGTTTTATTAATTTCATGGTAATGGCTAGTCTCACTCAATTCCTTTATAATCATTATTAACAATATTAATTCTCCCCCTCCCTTTTCTTCCCTTCCCTTTCTCACTTTCAGTTGTCACTGTTTTATTAATTTCATGGTAATGGCTAGTCTCACTCAATTCCTTTATAATCATGATCACACTATCTCATTCCCTACTTTGAACGAGCTTTTCAAACTTTCCCCTCATGATGGATGCATGATGGATGGAGTGTCCACATGAAAAGTGTTAGGATATTTTTTACACTTAGGAGTTAGTTAAGTTCAACTTGGTCTAATATATCCATTAGGTATGCATTTGTATATATGTAATTCAACGATCACGATATAAAGTGATCCGACAGTTCAACTTCTCTCGATCTTAACGACACTTGATCCGTGGCTTAACACCCGATTGGTCCATGATCTCTATTTAAAGAGCATGGAGGGTCACTTGTCGAATGATCCATTATTGAGAGAAGCTCATGTAATATTTTTTCTTCTGCATAATAAATTGCTCCGTAGAAGCTATTTGGCCGGGGTCGTGGACTGTTTCCCTCTAGGGAGTTTTAACCACGTCAAAACACTGGTGTGCAGATCTATGATCTTTGTGTGTGAGCGGTGTCCTTAGTGTTCGGTCTGTGTGGATATACCTGTTATTCAAACATGGTATCAGAGCTTTTAGTTATGTTGGGTTTCATAAACTCTCACATTGTTCAATTCCACAAACCTAAACTTATTATGGCTAACTGTGAAATTGTTCATTCTCAAATTCTCAAACAATAAGACATTTACAATTTTATAACACCAATAGTTAACAAGAAAACTTTCTAACTTGTAACATGTAGTATGGTAGTGTGGTTTTCGTTATACATAATCATATTTTTGATGGTTTAGAGGAAGGGACGTATCCATCGAGGTCTATGTCAGAGATGTGTTAAGAAATAATTCTATATGGTTTGTTGATAAAGCTAAATTGTAAATATCTATGTTAGGGATCAATTAAGAAAGAATATGTAACTTATTTTACGGTATAGAAATTACAGGGAAGTTAATAAATTGATAAATTTAATTTTTTTCAATTAATTATTAATTTTTTTTTTGAAATTTTGCAAAAGAGAATTTTATGATCAAATTTTTTATTAATAAATTTAAGTGAATAAATTTAATTTTTAAATTAATTAATTAATTAATTAATTTTGAAAATTGGAATAAGAGAAAAATTTATTGTCAATGTTTTTATTGATCAAGTGGAAATATAATAAAATTCTTAGAAAAAGTGGAAATATAATAAATTATTTGAGTTTGAGGAAAAATTTCCAAAAAAAAGTTAAGTTTTTCTACTTATTAACCTACTACATAATCAATAGATAAAATCAAAAATCTTAAAATGGAATTTAACAAGTAGAGGTTTTATTATATAACTTGTTAAAAATTTAGGCACCACCAACATTTCTTAATAAACTATGATGCAATATGTCAATATTATCAGTACTCTAAAACTAACCTTTAATGTTTGGTATAATTCCTTGCCGATAAATACTCACTAAAGCTAAGGCATCACAATACACATTACATGGTGTTTTTGCTTTATCCTTTAATCACTATAGAAAGAGTAGTACTCCATTAAGTATATTTTCACTTTGTTTTTGTCAAGGTACCATTTAAAATGACATCATTTGTTACCATCCAGTGGGTCTTAGAACTACTAAGTCACTTGTTGAGTATGTATGGATTTGCAATGTAAAAATGGCCATCCACTTTCAACGCTTGAAATTTTCATTTGTGTAGTCTAATTTCCTATAAGAAATGCTAGCTTCAATGATCTTTTTTCCCATGTATGTCCCTCTATGAAAAGATGGATTCTACATATTTACTTCATAGTGGTGGTTAATGTAGCAAGTAAAGTTTCAGTTTTCCTTTGTAAATTTAGGGAAAAAACAAACTTAAAAAAAAAAATCAAAGCTTTGATTGCAACACTTATGATACAATGTTTTCTTATTAGTCTTTTTCAAATTTCGCTATGGCTACATCTCGAAGTTGCAAATTGTGACAGAATGGATAGCATGCTTATATAAACATCAATGTTCATATTACTCGATTGTTGTTTTTCTATCTTTGTATATGTATACTTATTTAATACACTCAAGTGTGCCTCGAAGAAGTGTCTTGTTGGGTATTTTTGCTTTAATTCCATCAAAACAATGATCATATTAAAAAAAGTGGCATGGACTTTACCTCCCAAAGTTCTTGTTTGTTTATATGTTGCCTCTTTTTTCATTTAAATCTATTTAATTGTATTTGTTCATTATTTTTCTTTAGATTTTTTTCAAAACATTTTTTCCATATAATATTGTTGTGATATACAACAATACTATGGAGATTGATCCCAACTCGGGTACTCATTTTAGGAGATGTCTCTATTTTTTAGAAATCTCTCTACATGGTACAAAGAATTATGAAAATACATCTTCCATTAAATTGACCATAATTACTGTTATAAAATTGAATAAACTTAAAAATATGTAATTAAAGATTTAGGAATATCACAACAAACACCCTCATAAAAGAAAACTTATTATGTAAGTATAATCAAAACAAACTTAACCTCATGAAAGTCGCAACCTTTATATTATATAAAATTCAAAAAATTCAAGCACAAGATAAAGATAGTTCATATTATACATGAACCATTCATGTTTTAGCATTTTTCACATGTTATATGAATAGGTGGGATTATGCTTTAAAAAACCACAAGGATTAATGCCATTGTAGTTTGTGTACACCATCCATACTGCTTTGCACTCTTGATTCTTTCATTAATATTATAGTTAAATATATGATAAATCTAAATTTATTTATTAATACTCTCGTGCTCTATCATAGAAATACAATTTTAAAGCAAACTAAATAATTCATTTTTTCTTAAGTTCGATAGACTAAAATTGGTCTTGGTGGACATTAATCATCATCATCATCATCAATAAATCAAATATTATTTTATCATTCATCAAAACTCTTATCATTTAATTATTGTTTATTAATTTATTTTATGTTAACTTATTCTTGTTATGTATTATTTTATATAATAACATTTTGAAGTTTTTTCACATCTTTATGTTAACTTCTTCTTCTTCTTCTTCTTCTTCTTCTTATTATATGAGGTGTAGTCTAAATATTCTTGACCATATTTTCAGTTTTTATTTTGTTCATATTTGAGTGGAAATTTAAAAAAAATCTTCGAATTACAAATATTAGTTATGAAAAACTTAGAATAAATAAACTACTCCATTATATTATACTATTTAATAACATTTATTTCTAAATACATTAATTATAATGAATCAAGTATTATTCTATCATTTAATTATCTTTTATTAATTTATTTTATACCTTATATCCAATTCCCTTTTAAGTTAATTTAATATTATTCATTTTAACATTATAACATTTAGTTATTTTTTACTAAATAAGTAAAACGAATTCTTAAAATCTTTTAAGAATTTATTAATCAAAATATTTTATTAATTAATTTAACTAACTACTCTATATTAATTAATTTATTTTGTATTTATTACCTTCCTCCTCATATATATATATATATATAATGTTTATTTTATTATTATTATATTCTGGTTGCTAAATTTCTACAGTGATAAAGAAAAAGATTCAATCAACTGCACATTATTGTATCAACAAATTACTAAAACTGTCACTCTTACAAGGTTCATGTTCCCATCGTAAAGTCACTTTTCAACAAGCCCTCACAATTTTTAAATCAAGAAGCCACACAATTTTTAAATCAAGAAGCCACACAATTTTTATCAAAAGCTGTCACAAGAAACTACGAAAGACCACACTATCTAATTTTCCAGGTACAATTTCTTTTGTTTTAAAAATAACTGTAAAATGTGAGAAAATAAAAACTAATAATATAAAGTATAGATCACATAGTTTTGTGTTTTAAGCTCTTATTCAACATATTTGAAATAAAGAAGTGTGCCGATAATATTCGTAATTATTTAAAATTTCGATGTTTTATGACAATTAAGACTGATGCAGCAGTCACCTCAAATTTTATAGTATATGTTGATAAGGTCATCCTTCGATTTTCGCTACAAATTTGACAACAGGTTTTACTCTCAAATGAAAGAAAACATTTACCCACCATTTTACATTCAGTAACGTGCAGATTGTTGGTTTCTGAAAAGGGCTGTGTGAATATTGCAATTATACATCTGCCATCAACAAAAATCTTTTAATTAATTTTTAGTTTGAATTTAATAGTACCTTGGTTGTGGCATTTTTTCTTCCATGGAAAGATTTCCCTCCAAGAAAGAGGTCTCTTAACTTCCTATATCTTGGCATTAATCTACAAAGAGAATGTTGAAATTGGCTAAACCCTTGTGCTAAGTTAAATCAATCGAATGTACTCCCGCGTCAATCAAATTCAAATCTCAATTTACGTGAAAATCAGCCATACGCCATAATGCATCCTCCCTAATTTCCTGAGAAAAATTCAAGGATGGGAGATCTGTCTCAAAAAATACAAAAAAATCACTATTGATACATAGATTTTTCATAATCTCATAGACTGAAATACCAAGAGAACTAATTCAACCACTGCCCATATAGACCTGCATATTGTAACAACCTTATGCCTGTATCAACATCATAAGACTCCTTGGGAGGAAACTGAAAAATCTTCTGCGAGTAACCTGATTGTCTGCTACTCAAAGATAATTGGCCAACACCTTGGATAGATTTTTCACAATCTCATATACTGAAATACCAAGGGAACTAATTCAACCACTGACCATGATAGACCTGCATATTGTAACAACCTTATGCCTGTATCAACATCATAAGACTCCTCGGGAGGAGACAGAAAAATCTTCTGCAAGTAACCTGATTGTCTGCTACTAAAAGATAATTGGCCAACACCCTGGTTTTTTACTGCAGAAGCAGTCACCCCTTTTACTGGTTGAATATAAGATGAAGATTTTATTGGTACACCCATGAAGTTGCAGATCAGTGGAAGCAACCCTTTTGCCAATGCCTTGCTAACAAATTTCACTGTTATGATTATTGGAAGTCCAATCATTACCCGTTTAAAAAACACGGTTGCACCAAGATGTGGGTCAAAAAGCCTTGGAACATACTCACTGTGAAACTCCGAAAATGTGCGATTGATGCCAGTTACCTATTGAAACAAGGGAGAATCTTATCAACTGTATGAAGAGTAGTACTAAAACCTACCAAATTTTCACCCAGATCATCCTGCACAGTAATTCTCTTCACAAGTATCCTAAACAAGGCCGAGTAAACAATATATACTTACCACTCCTAAAGCAACACCATTGAAGGCAACATGGAACTCAAAGCTTGGGGTGGGTAGCTCCGGTGTAGGATATGCAAAAAGCAGCAGGAATGCAAAGCCAGCCCAAAAGGATGTGACTACACACAACAACATATTTTGTTCATTTCTATGCTTCCAAATTTATATACCATCGACAAAGCAATCAAATGGTTAAGAAATATTTTCCATACCATTTTTGCCTGAAGTAATAAAAGAATCAAGTCTTTCATGGACTGTAAACCAGAAAATAAGAATCATTGTGCCAAGGACAGCAGCACCAACAACATCTACTAATGAGTGCATTCCAAGGTAGATTCTTCCTGGAAAATAGTGTTGTTCAGATCAATAACTGAAGCAGGATATAATTTCATCACAGAACTGAATTTATTGCTCTCATTCTTTTGTGTCTATTTTATCCAGATTAAGCTATAGAATTATTATGATTGTGTTGAGGAAACCCAACAAATAATTCTAAAACATGTCTATTTTATTATTACTTACAACTTACCAATCCCAATTAGTAATGACAGGGTGACCAACAGAGAAATAACCACCAACTTAAAGATAAGACCATTTGTATTGTTGAAGTTGTTGATAATATAATATAGCAAGTACCTGCATTCATACACAAAGCGATTTTTACTCCCATATATGGATGTTACCCTAAAATTATGATGTTCGTTGAGAAACTTAAAATATTCCCATCATACCCAGAAAGACAAATTGTATTAAGAGTATGTGACGATGGCAACCCATATTCCAATGCATTTTCCTTTTCTTCTTCAGTTGTCGCCAGCCTTCTGACAGGTGGAGATGAAGGTCTTGGAGCTGAGACTATATCCTGACATTTTGTAACAAAAGAGCAATATTTATATATCCTTAGAAAACAGACACCGATCCTCTTCAGATGATTTATTTAACACTAGTTTTGTCTAGAGTAGAAACTGGCATTTCCAACCGATGGTTATGAGATAGCTTCCTACGGAGTAATTATTCATATCCACAAAATAAATACACCAACGCCTATTTTGTACAGCAGCTTCGTACAGGGGCAATGGCCTTAGTCATGTTCAGTCCTTGGCTCACCAAACTACTTTGTAAAAGACTACTGTCTGATCTAATAAATTCATACCAAATGGTATAATGGCAGATTTGAAATTTATAATTGCATGCATAGAGTTTAGAAATTAAACCAACCTTAATGCAATTCCCTGTGTAATTACAAAATGCCATGAGAAGTGTCATCTGTCTTCCTAATTTACAGTGGCCGCTCTGCAACAGAAAATGCAAAAAAACATTACATTACTGCCAAACATTTCAAATCCCAAAATCCCAATGTGATTTTGTTAAAATAAAAGCAAAATTAGTTGTAAAAAATTTAGATAGGAGATCATACCCAGAAAAGCAGAGGAAGGAAACCCGTATAGAAGGGCACAGAAACAATACACGAGAGATAAGAAAAAAATGCATCCAAGAATGGGTGTGTCAGCCTCTGAAACAGACAGAAATCCAACATGGCATATCATTAAAAACCGAAGTGAGAAAAGCTGCACAAATTTTTTAAATCAAGAAAATAAGTGTCCAAAGGGTTAGACAACAAAGTTAGGACAATTGCATAGATGAAGCTCGAGCAAGCCCAACTCGTAACAGAGATGCTCTGATGTCAATGGGCCTCTAATGCACACCAACCATCATAGAAAATATTCGGGCTGATTTGTGACCACAGGCTTATATTTACGGTTTTTAAAAAATTGAACTTTTCCAAAAAATGAAGTTTCTTTACACTAGTTGCCCAAAGAATCTCACTTCATGATAAGCTCGACATTTAATGCACAAAAGACTTAAGTGCTGTTTTTTGTCAATCATATCTCAGAAGATATGTCTCAGCAAAGCAGCAGAGATATAATGAAAACTGTATCTTTTATTCAGATGAGATGAAATGACATTTATGAGTCTATATTTATATTCAATCCATTAGAGGTGACTATTCGTTACCACAGTAATGCCCATTCAATTATACCAATTAATTATCCATTACAATCAAAGAGGTAAATAGTAAATCCACGAAAGATGCTTTGCCCTCAATGCAGGTGTAGAACACAGCTCACAACTTTCATCGTACTGTGCTCTCCAAAGAGCAACTCTTCCCTAAAGGTGCTGAGTTGAAATCCCATTTCGGGGATTCTTGTAGTTCTGGGCTATCCAGCTACAAGAGATAGAGCAAGATGTGTGTGCAGAAAAGCTTCATTTTTTTTCCAAATGCCTTTTAATTAGGCAGAATCCTTTGCTTGAACAGATAATCAGGTCATAAATCATAATTGTAGGCATTTCGTTTGCATATCTAGCATTTCCTTGCACTCTAAAATCACCCTTCTTTCATCCAAATTTAGTAAATCAGTTTGCACCATGTATCAGACAATGCACGTTCTTCTTTTATGCAAGAGACATGAAACAAGTCAAGGAGTTATCCATTGATCGATAGATCCAAGATGTACATGACCTTGCCCATATTTTTCAATATTAGAACAGACCCTAAATTTTGTGAAAATTTCAAACCTTACGTGACTGCTGCATTTATGTTCACAACTAAACAAGCATGTTATTTAATTGCAGAAAATTTACTTTTTGACATGCCAACAATCACACAGAAGCTGTAAAGTAAATAGTGGAAGCATAAACAATTATGCACATACACAGGGAATTTCTCCTTCAAATCAGCTTATCAGTTATTTAATCAAAGCTTACAAGGCAACCTCCACCGCTGCTTGAAACCATCAGCTGCATGCTGCATGGTAAACAAAAATCACCCCAACCTGAGGTGTATGGCTTGCCGAAGAGAAGTATACCTGCACAGAAATCGAGGAACTGCTGTATGGCCTGTACGACACTGCACATATGATTGCATGGATCTGGCCATATGATTACGGATCTGTCCATGCAACTGTTCGGATCTGTCTGTGCGATTGTACAGACTGATTCTGTACTGCACTGTCTTTGACCTGCAATCATTACTGGTCAATCATCTTCCTGTTGCTTCTTTCTCTCCTCTCTTCTGGTCACTGTCCCTGCCCGACAAATCTGTGTCTTAACTCTCTCACTTAACCTGCCTTTACACTTGAGCTGAAACCCTGATCTCTCAGTGAGATGTGCAGTTGAGATTAATCTAAATCACTAATGTATTAACATACACTTTATTAGACTTGACAGTTCACTATGAGATTTACACTTTATTCCAGCCCCCAGGGTGTAGACCAGTTGGCGATAGGGTGCACTGTTAAGGCACTCCTTGTGACATCACAGGTCCAAACCTCGATTAGCCATGTGTGCTGCGCGTGGGGCAGCGTTGGTACACCTAGGGGTTTAGTGATAGTGGGAACAGAATTGAACCCGTGTCAAGTGAGTATGAGCCCAGCCCTTGTTGCCAATTCCCCTAGTTACAAAAAATACTTTCACTTTATTCCGAAAGTGAATTACAAAATAGAATTAACTTGAACTACTTCCAACATGTTCATATTGAACTTGTGAGGAAGTTCCTATCCGAGCTACACTCTTCAACAAATTTAGAGGAAGATTCTCTTTTCTTCCCCTTTTAAACTATAACTTAACATGGTTAAATATAAATGAAACCCAGTTACCTTCTTGGAGTTCTCTATCAGAGTGTTGTTGGTTTGCTTGTCAAGCATTCAATCTTGTGCATTTGCCATTGTTTAAAATATTATGCATAGTGCAAATATTCCAACAATTATTCATTAATAAAGAAGTAATTTTGTTTAGACCACAATTCATTATCAGAAGGAATCATCGTCCTTTGGTACAAGATGGGTTGACCACTTCAAAAACAATTTCTGCACCAGGCATTTTACTTTGGTTTAATGGTGATATGCATGATGATACAGTTTGACATTGATATGTACTGCTCCTGGTTCGAGTTTGAAACTTTGAGAAAATACTCCATATGTCATGCAAGTGATACCCCGATTAGTAGGTCATATGACACAATGGCATGTTCATCTATAAATTCGTTAATATCTTCTCTCTAATTGTATTTTACTATTTTTCTACACGGGCTTCAATAACACTAGCACTGTGTTTGTGTCATTACTCGGTTTCCAACTTGTTTGTGGTTTACCGTTTGATAATGTAAAATATCGCAATTATTGCCAGAGATCCTCTCTTGATCATCTTTATTTTGTGTGAAAACACAACTTCAATCCCGAAAGAAGTGGTTCCAATAAATCTCTATCTTTTTCCTTATCAGTTGAAGCTAATGATATAGATTATAGAGTCTAAAACTCATTTCAAATATGTCCAAGGAATCCTTTGTTAACCCAAGGGTTTAGGACCACAAAATGCAGAGACAGAGGACAAGGTTCCATATGGCTGGAGGATAACCCCCTATTTTTAGAGGATAGGGTGTCAAGGTTGACAAAAAATTAAACTAAAGATTTAAAAGAACATAGACATTAATTTTTGCAGATCTAAAAGGACGTAGAAATTCAGTTCTGTAGATCTAGATTGGAAAACAATAAAATGCAGGAACATCGAATAAGAATATTTTAAATACGTATGTATGTAGCATGTACCATAATAGTTGAATCATTGATTGAAAGTCAAATGAAATGTCAGATTCATGTATAAAATGAAAAGAAACAATATTGATGTCCACAAGTGACTAAAATAGGCCAATGAGACTAATAAGAACAGCATTTGACAATAACAATAGGGAGGAGGCCAAGAACAATGCAGAACAAGCCCAAAACAGGGACAGAATAGGCAAAGGAGGAAACAGAGTGGCTGAAGATGCAGAAGACCTGCGTGTATAAAAGTCATGTGCAGATGCATTTGGTTTTAATGTGCAGGGGCAGAACTGACATTTTGTTGCAGGAACAGAAGCACGCATCTAGTAAGAGCAAACAGGGAGGGTGTGTGCAACAGTAATCACCCAACATGAGAATTCAACAGAAAGATAGTGCAACGATTTCAGTTAGTCATCCACAGGAATTCACAAGCAAACACAGACAACCCAAGATTCTGTGGGTCACCATTCAAAGAGGTATCATATTTTTATTTTCTGGTATAGAAGAAAATTAAAATTTTGTGGCAGTTTATATCAACTCTTGGCAACATAATGTCTTCCGAGTGGAAGCACAATTCAAAGTAGAAGAATTCCTGGTGATAGAAAAATAAAGAAGCAGTAACATGTGGGGGTTAACCAGTGGTTGAGTTGTTTATTTCTAAAGTTGAAGTTTTATTTTGGTGAAATTTATCTACAATGGCAAAGATTACCACACCCAAACTTTATGCTGGAGCCAAATAAAAAATGTAATGGGCATTATTTCAACACATGGAAATAATGAATGGTTGTCATTTCCAGTACATGTGTCTATTTGGAGTGGTGAATGGGAAAGTTGTCAGACAATCAGATGAGGAGGAAGAATATGAAGTACAATCAAACCATGTAGTCATGAAACAAGGAGAATATGTACTACAATGTAAATTTTCAGAGATAGACAAATTGTCATTGACAAGAAGAATATGACTACAATAACAGAGAAGAAATCATGCTTATCAACAAGTCAGTAATAGATGAGATACTCCCAAAAGTGCAAGATGAGGAATATGCATGCACAGTATGGAAGCAGTTATAGGAAATGTGTGAAATGTTGGATAAAGACCAAGCCTTTACCTTACAAACATGTTTTTTTCTTTGTAAATGGAGGAAGTGTTGAAAATGTTGTAAGCTTACCTTTCGGCCACCATTGACCCTATATTGTATCATTTATTATATTTATGTTTGGAAAAGGCCGACCTTGTACATGTAGACTCATAACCCCTCCTAAAAAAACAGCCTACCCCTTGAGGTGGGTATTTATACACCCAATTTCATTTGTAATTCATTCGTTAAAGTGATTTATTGGTCTTTTATCAAAGTGATTTTCAAGGACACCCTCTAGTGTTGCATTCTCTTTTCTCCATGGATTTCTTTCTCTTTCTAGCACACTTGTACTTCGGGTTATTTCTCTCTATAGAATTGCGCCCCTCTTGGATGATTTCTCTTCAAGAGTTGGGCTGCCCTAGTGTCAATTAATTTTTTCTTTATTGCATAATTTGGGTTTGTGTTGTTTCTGTTTGATTCTCACACTATTTCTTGTGAATCTCAACACGAAGGAGACTCAATTTTAGGGCATTTACTGAATTTGAAAGACATTAGGATCAACTATTAGCTATAGGCAGAGAAGTAGATGAAGAGGATATGGTCATAAATTATAATTTCCATAAAAAGACTCCCTCCATAATTTGAGAACTTTGTAGAAACTCTTAACATAAACTCTGAATCTACTAAAACAACTTTTGAGAAGCTGTCAAGTCAGTTGTTCCAGAAGCAAAGATGGAAAAAGCAGAATGAGAATAGTAGTGCCCCTGAAAGCACTTTTGCGACAAAATACAAAGGAAAAGGCAAGCAGAAGTAAGGAGGTGGAACAAGCAATAGTGAAAGAGCATCCATAGGTAATGGTGAAGGTAAATCCAGAACTAAGAACATGAAGTGTTATTATTGTGGTAAAGTAGGGCATTTGAAAATTGAGTGGAAAAAGAGAATGTGGGATTTGGACCATAGCCAAGAAATATTTAGCAAAATGCTTGCAAACATTGTGGAACAAGAGGAAAAAGAGGACAAAGAGGAAAAATAATTCGTACCTTTGTTGCTTCTTAGACAGAAGGCAAGTCAGATGCTTGGTATTCTGATTATAAAGCATCAAAACACATGACTAATAGATCTGATCGGTTTATTGAGTTTGTTGAGGACAATAATAATCTGGGTGATGACAGAATACATTAAGTGGATGGGAGAGGCAATGTCCAAATAACCAGTGAAATTGAAAAATGAATCTAAAGAGTGGCAAAGTTCAGCTAGATGCAGAGTGGACTGATTTTTTCAGATCAGCACTCATAAAAATCAAAACCATAGTAGCAATATTCAAGTGCGAATTCGAATATGAATACGACTTGATACGGAAAAAATACGTAAAGAAAAATTCTAGTACAACTAAAATACAGAAGTTGACATCTTATAAATACAAAAATATGTATATTTTAAATTTGAAAATATAAGTGGCCATTAAATATTTTGAAATAACATTCATTATTCATTTGTAAGCAACTTGCAACATATGTCACATTTGAAACACAATATATGATATAACAACGTGAAAATACAATTTAATAGGTAAGTATGGGCTTATGGTTTGATTATAAGTATTTTCTTCATTAAGTAATAAATATGGGCTCATGGCCTTAATGTACATATCGTTTTAATGTTGATTAAATATCGTGTGTTACTTCAAAGTTGATTTAAAATATTACATGGAATAATTGTTCATACATTTGTTTGAAGCGGTTCCGAGTTCTTATAAGAAAATGAATATATAATAGTAAATTTTATATGTTTTACTTTTATCTTAAAAAGTGAATTTTAATAGTAACAGTTGAAAATTTGTAAAAGATAAAAAAATGTAAATATATTTAAGCATTTAGTTTACTGTTTTCCACTTTTATCTTAACAAGTAAATTTTAATAGTAATGCTTAAGAATTTTAAAAGATAAAAAATGTAAATATATTTATTGTATCGTATCCATACTATGTCGAATATTCGCCGAATTTCAAATTGCAAACAAATTTCCGTACATGAACTCCCAATACGGCTGAATCTTGCTACTATGATCAAAACCCTGAGCTAGGAATCTGAAACTGTTTAATCATATAGCAAAACAGCAGATAAAGGAATGCTAGACCTCCAAACGTGACTGTCAGAAATAGGACAAAAATCTAAATCTGCACTGACAAATCTCATATCTCTCTATTAATGGAAAGAATAATTATATCTGCAACTAGCTCATACACTGTTCACAAATCAGACTATCTAACCACCTCAATGAAGTGTCCTGTCTCTCTTTTATAGAATAGGAAAACATAAGGTTACAATGAATTCAGACACACACAGCAGAGCGCCTTCTATGAAGAGGTCAAACCCTAACCCTAATGCACTCTGATGAATGGAATAACCTACCTCGAATAGTGTACCCCACTCAAGAAGAGAAAGTACACGTAAGCATGCACAAGAATCTTTCTCATGCATGTGCCTACCTAATCTAGTGATTTATACCCTCCTAAAGATAGCACAACATCCACATGCATAGGGATCTACATCAATGGGAATAGACAACTCCTCATGCATGCACCTCATGCAATCTTCCAATTAAACAATAGTGATCATAGTCAAATCTCTTTAACCTCACTCCAACAACACTCAAACCCTGTTATGGGATCAAAGGCTGAACTAGATGTGTTGAATACACTGCTACTGAAGAGGAATCACCTTGGAGAAGTAGGTTTAAAGTTTAAACAAACCCATGTACTTTGCTTTCACTAAACTAAGTGTCACTGTCACTTGCTTCTTCCTGAACCAGGAAATCATACATGTGCCCAAGCATAAACAAAAACCATAAGTGATCTTCCTAGCACTTGCATCTCCTACCCAATCAAAATCAACAAACCCATGTAGCAATAACTAACCATCTCGCACATACCTCATGCCATAATGAGTTGTGCCCTTCAAATATATAACCACATACTTGGCAGCAATCCAATGAATCTATCAAGGTTCAACCATGAACTAGTTCAATGTATTCACCACAAAACATAAATCAAGCTTGGTATTCAAAAGATACATCAAAGAACTAATTAATTGTCTATACAAAGAAGGATCAACCAAATCATAATCAAAATCAGCATAGGAGTAACCATGGGTTTGCAATCAAGCATCTAAAATCTCTTCAGAATCTTCATTGTGTTAGCTTGTAAGGCCACCTTCTCACAATCCTTTGGCCAAAATTTGACTATGTTCATGACTACGATTTCTAAAAATGACTTGTTGATCATCAAGCTTAGCTACACACTTCAGATTTGTCATGGTTGAAGCTAAAAAAAGATTCATAGCCAAACCAAGAACATCCAAAACATCATGTAACTCAAGCCGTGCATGTAGTTGGTTTTCAAGGGCATCTCGGCTTCTCCAGTCGCCAATCGGTGACCATCTCCCCAGAGCACCTTCCCCTATTCGGATTCTCCCAAGATGAGTTGAGCCATCTATGGCCGCTTAGATAGGTTTTGAACCAATCTATCGCAGAGGATATCTACAGATTATACATTAAGGTCACTTGGACTTCACCTCTGACGAGCTTGGGCCCGACGATGTCCTTCTACCTTGAGCACTTCTTGTAGCTGCAAGATGGCATTATTTGCCACCCCCCATACACGCGTAGGCGTTGGATGCACTCACTCAGGATCCCCTTGGGACAGCTTTGGGTCGATTCTCATCGACTCTGAGTGGAGACTGACCACCCTCTACCACGATCTGATAGGATCTGCCACATGTGCCACCTATAAGAGTCGGAGACAAAGATACACCTCATTTTTAGGTTCCCTTTATACTATGAGATCAAAGGACGATATCACTGCCTTTATAGGGACTCAAGGGGATCCCTCTCCACTTCTTCCGATATCAGGACCTGAGATGCCTCGCCCTCTTCATTAGGGAGATATTCAAATGTAGGTCACAGATCCTACACATCCCACCACACTTTGGGAGAACCAAGACAATCACCTCTTATATTAACATTGATTTATTAAATCAAAGCAATAAGTGACAAGCAGAGCCCCAAAGTACCTCCAATGGTAGAGTGGTGAGACTTGGGGTCTCCCCCTAGCCTCTCGCTCTAAGAGACCGATTGA
Source organism: Larix kaempferi (assembly GCA_027924585.1). Taxonomy (NCBI): domain Eukaryota; kingdom Viridiplantae; phylum Streptophyta; class Pinopsida; order Pinales; family Pinaceae; genus Larix; species Larix kaempferi. The sequence goes on along the minus strand of BSBM01000766.1, from coordinate 912,824 downwards.
TTTTATCAAGATCAGTTCAGAGTTGCTGAAGCATACATCAGTCCACTCATTCTCAAAGCGTCAGAGGGATCAGGACCAAACGGATCTAGAGCAATGCGCCTCCCACCTGTCAGAGCCCCTCACAGCCCCAGCAGAGTAGCCAACGATCTATCCAAAGTTTATTTCCTTCGGCCTCGAATGCTAGGAGTATTCCTCGCTTCTACATCCCTCCCAGGGTCATACAGATGCACACCTTGACGGCTCTGGCGAGCCCCGACAACGTGCAAGCGCCCCGTTCGCCCCCCTCCCCCTCAACAATCAAACCCAAGAGATCTTGACATCATTGGACTCATCTTCAACTCTCCCACGCAATCTTCCTCCCTTGACAAGATCTTGAGGATCTTGAGTTGTTTGAGTTGTCCATTATTGGACAAACTCACTTTGTAGTTTGCATTTTTGCATCCTGCACCTTTGAGACAAATATATACATGTTTATGAGGATGTACTAATGCTTGTATCTTTCTTTATTTAATTTTATTTTATCTTAGTTTCGGCATTTTCTAGGAGCTACATTTGAACTCCCACATTGTACTCATACTGGATGTATCCTTCAGTCCCATTGACCTACTTTTGTGGTCATTCATTGGACATTAATAAAATTATCTTATCTTATCTAGAACATCACCTAAAGGCAAGAAAAAGGGGATATAGCCCATTTTGATAACTAGATAAGGGGTATCATTGACCAACTCCACTTGTATGTCATCCTCTCGTTCTTGAAGTTTGCAGAAAACCTTTTGTTGAAGTTCGTGTATTTGGATGCTCCACTATCCAAATACCACCCTACACCAAAAATGGTAGGAGTGGAAAAGCATGAAACCATGGAGAAAATTGTCTCAAGCTTGGATGCTAACTCATCCATTGCAAATGTCTACATTTGTTGCAATCTGTTTCTACTGTTGCTTGGAATTTTCTTCTTCACAGGACACTAAAATGCATAGTGGTATGTTTTGTGACAGTTGAAGTATTTCACATGACTCGAGTCTTTCTTCCCCTGATTTGAAGACCTTGAATGTTCCTTCTTACCCTTCATACCCCTCATGAATCCTCCTTTCTTACCTCTTCACCTTAGATTCCCAATGAGGGTTAGCTTTTAGATCTCCTCCACTATAACTACCACCATCTCTCAACTTGTACCCTCTTGGACAAAACTATTCTCAAGGTGGGCATCTTCTCACGAACATAGACACCTTGCACAAAGGGTTCCCAAGGCATTGAGAACCCATTTAGAGCTATGGGCACTAGCTCCTCATTCTTGATCTTGTCTCCTATAACAAAGAGCTAATATCTAAGCTCATTGATCTTCATCAAGTACCTAGCCACTGTGTTTGTGTCACTCATGAAAGTACTAGTGAACTTGTTCTTTAGGAGTGCCTTGCAAGATACATTAACATTCTGGTATAGAGAGATCAATTCTTCATACATCCCTTGTGTTGACTATGTACAAAATGAGGGATCAAGGGGGTCCTTCATAAACTCTAGTATAATTCTCTTCACCTTAGACACATGGTAAATTCATAATATCTTTATGCCATGCAAGGTTAACTCTTTCATAATCACATGGACATGTGGACACCTAGGGACACATAGACACTCATGGGCACATTGACACCTAGGGGTGATGGCAATTCCCTATATGACAAATTTGTGAGCGAATTAATATTATAAAGTGCAAACAATTCATAATGTAACTGTGTATTATCACTAGCACAATTCTTGCTGAAAACTTCTGCAATTCGTTGTAAGAGGCCAACAATTGTCATAAGCTCCAAATCTTAGTGCTTCCCTTCCAAGCCATCTAGTTCTAGTCTTGAAATACTTTGCTCAATCACCACACACAACCATCTAGGTCCATGTGGACAGAGCTCTTCTTCATGTTCATCCTAAATTAGTACTTGTCCAGGTTTTTTAATTGGGTGTGATGCTGGCTATGATGTTGTATCAGTGATATCCATTACAAAGAAATTTGGGGCCTACTTAGGCTACAATCCAAATCTCTCATGTTCAAACTTGGATGGTCTCACAAGGAAATTAAAATTAAGGGGGTGCTTATTTTAGCAATCCTAATAAATCATTTAAGGAGTGCTTGTACTGAATCTAGCACTTGAATATGGATAAATCTGATCAAAGAATCAACAAGCAAACTATTCACATGAGACTAGTCAAAGAAGTTGGATGAAAAGGAGGCACAAGAAGTCAACAAGTTAAACTGAGCTTGCCAACTTGAGAAGTCAAGATGAAATTTATAGCAAACTAGCCAAGTCTTGGTCAAGTACCGAGTTATTATTGAGTCATTATTGAGTTATTATCGAGTTTTGTCTAGTTCTGCCAAGTTAAGTTTTTCCAAGTTCTACATTTTAATAAGCCAAGTTATTGCCAAGTTTTGCATAGAGTTTTGTTGAGTTTCTGAGCCATATCCTAGTTTGTGTCGAGTTTTGTTGAGTTCACAAGTCATATCCTATTTTGTGTCAAGTTCTGTCGAGTTGCCAAATTGACTCTCTGTCAAAGTACATACAAAGTCCTAAGTTCACATAGGTAAGTCATTAACTGCTCGGTTGGTATGCCTGCCCACTACCCTTCTTAAATGCTGGACTCTTCCCAGTTGTTATAAATAAAGGGCTTCCTCTTGTATTTCACAGCAGCGGAGCTAATATCTGCAGTCATTCTCTTGTTCATTTTGCTGGTCTTAAGTCTCTGTTTATTTTCTGTTGTCTGTGTATGGAGTTCAAGCACATAATGATCCTGCTGTTTATTGCATGATTTCACACTCTCCAGTTTTGGTTTCTTGATTTGTTGCCAAGTTCAATGTGTGTATTTTAAATTTTGAACACGGCACAATGGGCCCTTGCAACATGACACTTCTAGAATTGTGGAGCCTAATGACCCAACATGACAAGACCCTGTGCGCAAAATTACTTGTTGAATTAGATACCTTGAAGTATTATATCATCAAATTCGATTATTTGATATGGGACCATACTAGTGTGCAAGTGTATATATATACTTACTAGAGTATGGAATTATTATATTTTATCTATATTTATATTATTCATTCATATGGGTGAGTGGTCACTGTAACAATCACACCCATTCACTTATCCTAATTAATTATCCATTAGTACCAATTAGGTATATAGACCTGTGCAAAAACTAATCCACACAATCAGTACCTCTCTAAAGATTCCCATTCATATCAGTTATATACATAACAATACCCAGAAATAAATCTAAGTAATCAACACTTTTCCAATTATTCATGCAAACAACTGTGAGTACAAGCCAACTATAACAATATTTGACCGAGGGTCATTTCGAACAGCCAAATTTTCTTCTGGCATAGTTTAGATTGATCACTAATTTAACCTTTGTTAGATAAAGCTAAAGTATGTCAGGATTGCACAAAGACAGTTCTAACTACTAACTGATGCAATGAAACTAGTGAATACAAGGTTAAACCCTTCCACCAGGAACAGTAGTTGATCGACGAAAAAGACATTTAGGTTGAAATTGTTAAACTTGACATAATAGAACTCCTTGCAGAAAGCAGACATAAGTTCTCTATAATTGAGTGCCTTATGTCACAGCTATGAGCGGAATCATAAGTAGATAGAAACACGAAGATTAAAAATCGGTAAGCCGGTGGTGTACACTGTAGACCTCCCAACAGTACACCAGGTCATTGGGACTACTACTGAACGGAATTGTAAATAGAAATTCAGCAGGGGTAGTTCTCCCTAGACATTGTAAGACTATCGGTGCCTAATAAGCATGGAATTATGCTTGAACACCCCGCTCAAAAAAATTAAAAATTAAAAAAAAAATGATAAAATGTGCAGGTCTACCTCACAGGACTTCTTGTTAATGGCCTATGTCTTCCAGTAGATAAGTAAAATAACTTTGTTGGCGCCTTAAGGCCAGAGGAAAGAACAACATTGCCTCAAAAAAAAAAATCCAAAATCTTACACATATTCACTGAACCTAAACATTTAGACAATGTCTCCATGGCCTTGAGGGCTTCGATACATGCTGTTCAAACAGTTCCAGTGCCCATATATATATGTCGGTCTGTAAAACAACTGAATTCTTTTGAAAAAAAAACTAAAAAGGGCCGAAACTAGGTACCTGAACTCGGAGCACAAAACTGGTACACTTCTCAACCTGGGTGCTTACGAATGGCTGCGTTAAGGATCTGATTCGAACCGTCAAATTTATCAATCTGGAGAACAAGATCCAGCCCAAAATACTGGTCAAGCTCACAACCTGCCATGTCGGAATCGTTTCCATTCCCAACCCTGCAACAAACCCTTGTAACGGCAGATTTCCTTTGTGGGATTGGCCGAGGGAAGTGCAGAGCACAGTAGTAACGAAGATGGCAAGGAAAAATACAGAATTGGCCCCAGTCTGATGGCAACGAAAAATAAAGGAATGAAGAATTTGATGTTTCAAATAGGCATTTTGAAGTGGGTACCGTTGGAAAAACGAGATGGAATCCCACCTTGGCTGCAATACAAATTGCAGAGTATACACACTCTGTTAATTGGGCATATACATAATGTATATATATATGCCTGCGGCCTACCACAGAATGTTCAACGCCGGGTCGTGGACCGTGGATAGCCTGGTCTTCCCCTCCTGTAGTTATTGCGTTTAAACCGTGGAAGCTTCTTTTCACGATAAATTACAAATTACACAAAATGCAATGAACTGAATTTACGGCTTTCACTTTGTTAATGTGTTAAAATTAGTTGTAGTGGTTCACGGAATCACGAGGTCTGTCAGGGTTAGTCAAACACTCAACCAGTAGTTTGTGATTCAAACTTGTTAGCTCATCATTGTACTGTACTGATTCCTCTTACCTGTCTTCGCGTTGGGATTGTGAATCTTGCATCAGGAAAGATTATGGGACATTGGGATGAAATTTGTGTTTCATTATTTTATGTTCGAATTTTTTTATTGATTCAAAGTTTGTTTCACGTCTCAAATTCATTATTAAGAGATTTGGTGATAATAAAAGTTTGCTTCCGTACAACTATATCAAATAATTAATATATCTAAAATGTAAATTAAAAAATAACTTAGACGAACAAGGCTAATTAAGTTATAAATATGGTTATATGAATATAAATAAAGCAAATAATATATTACAATGAAATTTAAAACGTAATAGTGTTAATGTATTATTGGATAACGTGTAATGTGCAATTATCTATGAAAAGCATGTGAGATAGAAAAAAATGTAAATTAAAGGACAATTTAAATAGGAAAAACTAAATAAGTTATGAACATAGATATATAGATATAAATAAAGCAAATAATGGGTGCACAATGAAAAATAGAAAGTTAAAAAATAATAAATGTATTATTGGGAACATGTTATGTGCAATGATTTGTGAAAAAAAGGATTAGATACAAAAGAGAATGAATAATTATATGCCCTTTGCTATGATATCATTTTTGGTTATGTAGTCATTGTATCATGTTGAAAAAATGTAAATTAAAGAACAATTTAAATAGGAAAACCTAAAATAGTTATGAACATAGATATATAGATATAAATAAAGCAAATAATGGATGCACAAAGAAAAATAGAAAGTTAAAAAATAATAAATATATTATTGGGGAACGTATTATGTGCAATGATTTGTGAAAAAGAGTATAAGATACAAAAGAGAATGAATAATTATATGCCCTTTGTTATGATATCATTTTTGGCTATGTAGAATGAATAATTATATGCCCTTTGTTATGATATATTTTTCGCTATGTAATCATTGTATTATGTCATTAATTTCAATAATAACTTTTGAATATATATATATAAGTAAAGTTTAGTGGGAGTTTTGAACAACAAAGAAAAAAAAATATAATAAATGACAACAAATAAAGCAGAATTTAAATCCAACAAATAATGAAGAATTTAAATCCTAGATTGATTTTCGGTCCCACAAAAGGATGAATAGGTACAATTCAATTTTGAAAAAGTAAAGTTATCATAGTTTAAAATGTAAATTGGAGTACAACTTAAATGGACAAGGATAATTAAGTTATGAGTATGGATAAATGAACATAAAGGAAACAAATAATAAATATAGAGTGAAATTTAGAATGAAACACACTGTTAATGCATTGTTGGGTAATGTTTTACGTGCATGTTTTGTGAAAGAGATCGTGAAACATAAAAGAGAATGAATACTTTATATGCACTTTACTCTGCTTTGTATGATACTATTTTTCACTTCACATTCATTACATCATGTAATCAAAATCAATGTACTTATTAACTCATAATAAGTAATATAGTTTTTTTATTCTTAAGCATCAATTTATGTGTATATGTTGTTTTTTCGTGGGAGTTTTGAAGGGCAACATAACATAATAAAGAAAATTTAAATACAAAAAAGGATAACAAATAAATTGGAATTTAAAGTTTAGAATGATTTTGGATCCCACAAAATGATTAGTAAGAAAAATTCAATTTTGAAAGAGTTAGTAAATTGAGGAGTGAGGTGCTCTATAGCCCAATATGTGGGAGATGTTGTCACATAACTTTATGTAACGTGACATTACCAAAAATAAAAAGTTATTAAAAAAACTCATGTTAGCTCACAAAATAAAAAATTAAAACCAAACAGAAAGTAATTAAAAAAATCTATATCCGCTTATAAAATTAAAAATTAAAACCATCATAGATCCATCTTAAACCCGTTGCTTATGAAGCACCGAGAGGAATCAAATTTCTTGAGATGTAATTTTTTTCTCAACGTGTAAAAACTTAAGGTAAAAAAAATACACCTCAAGAAATTGGATCCCTCTCAGTGCTTGATAGATCCGATTTAAAATGGATCTATGTTGGTATAATTATAAGATGTGAATTAGGACAACTTCGATAAACAACAATGATTGAGTTATGAGTATGGATATATGAACATAAATGAAGCAAACAGTGGATACACAATGAAATTTAGAATGTAATAGTGCTAATGTATTATTAGGTGATGTGTTGCGTGGAAGGCTTTGCGAAAGAGTGAGATTTTTTTTCCTCGGAATAAAAAAACCACAATTGCTTTATATTAAAACAACCACCTTTTCCAGAAGCCGGAAAAGGCCTTACACATAATTGTCCAATGTACATATATTCTTGGATCCTTCAAAGGCAGATTGCCTGATATTCCTTCCAAAAGGACATATATAGATCTAAAAAATGGATCATACAAACTGTCTAAAATATACCAAAAAAATTCCAACTTTCTATGAGTCAAAAAGTTAATAAAATACTAATGTAAGCATGTAATCCCAAATTGTATGTTGAGATGAATGTATTTATCATTGTTCATACAGTGGGGTGTTCTCATTTTTGGAAGACCGTTGAAGAAAGAAAGGATGATCATCCCGGATGGGGAACGAGGTCATGCTCCATTAAGTTATCATCCAAAAGTTCCCATCTTTGCCACACACCATCACATTGTGTGAGATGGAAAAGAGAATGAAGAATTATATGCTTTTTATCATGCTTTGTATCATACATTGTATAAATAATAGTATATTTTAGTGACAAGATCAAGATTTAATTGTTGAAGGCAGTTTGGTTCCCTAACTGCCCACTATTTGTCTACTTGGCATGCCATGTGTTGTTATTGGTGTGCAGGTGTAATGATCCCGGTGATCATGGCCATTCTTAGTATGCAAATAAGTTGTTTAGTGTCTACATGGGATGTTGGAGTGCATGTGCAATAGTGGGTGTGCGTGAAGATGTTGAGTGTGTGCATGCAAGCCATTGATATGAGCACATGTAGGTTGGAAATTAGTGCATCAAATGTTGTGGAGGTTTCACATGAAACTACCACGGGCTTATCTCTTAGACCCCACAACAAGTAATGTACACCATGGTGTTGAGGGCACAAGAGAAGATTTGGTTGGAGGAGGTTGACATAAAGGATGAGTGTTTTCTAGTACACGTGAGGCTATGTATCAAATATCTATGGTTGCGCTCAAATAAGTGTTTAGAGATAAAGAGGGTAACCTATCTATATTATATATATTCATTAGCAAAGCCACCAATAATCAAGTGTAGATAGAAGCACTAATGAAAGGAACGGAGTTATGCATCATATGCAGAATTCATTCAATTGAGGTTGAAGGACACTCTAAACTACTTATTGATATCCTAACAAGGAAAGCCACAAGTAGTGGTTGGTACATGTAACGCCCCATATTTTGACTAGGCATGTTTATCAGTCAGACACCTTGCACTTTATTTGCTTATTATCTATTGGACTCAGCTAGGCTAAGTGAACTATACTTCCAGCATGTTAGATCTGATTATATGTTGCTATTATGTTTATAAGGTTACTATGCTTATATGGATACTATGATTATGATGTTATTATGTTACCATTCTCATGATGTTATTATGTTTATGCGGTTACTATGTTGCAGTTATCATGAGATTCTTTTCTTTCATAATGAGAGTATATGTTTAAATTGTCGTCCTTGATGAAGTACAATATATATATGATGTGGTACGCTGATACCAACCCATAATGTGATCGATTTAATGGTTTTGTGTGATGAAATGAAATGATGTTGATAATGTGGACCAGCTAATGAACAAATGGAAATATTTGTTATAGATATATATATGTCTGCAAATACTAATCTACATGACATAGGGGCTACGTGGTAGCCGAATATCTGATAAGATACAAGGAATAAGTAAACAATGAATATTAAATCTTAGCAACCAATCGGATGATATGATGACACAAACCGATAATCCCAGTAACAACACAATATGATTTGGACAGGGTATAGACCGAGTATGTTGAGAGGGATGGAGGCATTTCCCACCCTATGTTTTATGATACCTGAGGTCCTGGGAGGGTTGTGCTGAGTCACGCTCCCCTAGACGTGTGATGACGACGGTCAGATGCTTGCTGGGAGAGGTTAGGTCCGTTGTTTAGCTGACACTATCGCTCTCAGTTTCTATATGTGGCCAGGTCGATGAAGCCGACACCACATCCCTACTAGCAGAGGAAGGATAGGGAGGATGCGGAAGTAGGATAGGATGGGAGGATGTGTTAGCTATTATTGTTGGGAATTAGGAGTTCTATCGCACTATGTAGTGGTAGTAGGTACCCCACCCCTGAAGTAATTGATTAAATGGGTCATTGGAAACCTATGTATAATAATGATTAAACCTTGATTGTTAAAACATTAAACGACTCATAATGTCAAATTGATTATGTTAAATATATATGATTGTTACATTTGCATGGTTATTATTAATTAGTAGATATGCATAGGCATGATGTCCTTACTTATAGTACATATGTGATCTGTGCATACACTGGCCACGCATGCAGACTTTGCATATAGACACTAGTATCGTTGTACCGATTTAAATAATTGTGAAAGTCATTGCAAAATAATAAGTTTATTATACATTGATAATGGAAGTTAAGATCATAAGGTATGTGTTGAACAAGTCAATTAGTATTTCGTAAATTGTATGTGAGCGCTATAATAAATGATTTAGTAAGTGTCGTCAGTTGAAATTAATTGTCATAAATAAACAAGAACATTGTTCCATAATTGACTGTAGAATTGTACTAGTGAATTATTAATTACGATTAGTTGTACCCTTAAGGATACTTGTCTATAAGTGTAAGAGTGTTGTGTTATTAATATGTTACTTAGGGAATAAACAAACAAATAATTAATGTTTATTATTATTATTTAATTTTTTTTTATTTTTTTTTTCAGCGGAAAAATCACCTTCCTGCTATTCTGAAGGAATCAAGGAAAGGTTGAAATACAATGGGCTCAACAAGAGCATCATGTCACTTACAAGAATTGAACTTGGGTGGGGAGGGAAACAATCTTTCCTCCCAACCACCCAAGCTAATTATTATTATTTTAATAATTAAGTATTGTTATTATTGAAATCATGATAGTTATTGATATTTTTAAACTATAGTCAAGTAAGAAGTTCATTGAGCTATTTAAATTAATTATTAAAAAAAAACATCAGGATTGATTCAGTCTTGTTCTTTGGGATAATGTAACATTAATTGATTTAAAAACAATTATGAATGTAAAGTATAAATGGAATAATATAATATGATTATTGTAGGAGTGTTTAAGACAAGTCTAGTCGAATCTGATTCTATTTAAGTAATCGAGACATGTAAATCTTCATTTTGACAACTCATGTTTAATAACTATTATTCTATCCTAGAAGAATTTAATATGGAGTCAGATAAGATTAATTTAATGATCATTATATTGTTTAACTAATCGAGAGAAAAACAAGATAGGATAAACATATTAAATATTAAAGTTTCTTGAAAAATGGGAGGGGATTTATGAGTTAGGGTCTCGAGAAGATATGGAGAAGGAGGTGGAGTAAGGTTGAAGGAATCATGAGGAAGGATATATAGAGGAGGTTGGGCGAGTAGTCGGGGGGGGGTTCGGAAGTTGGATCTTACTTTGTATTTGGGAAAATCATTAGGAAAATCTTGGAGGAGGAGGAAGGGGAAAACTCCTTTGCACAGAGGAAGGGGAAAACTCCTGTTGCATAGAGGAAGGGGAAAACTCTAAATGGGGAATTGAAAACAAGGAAGCTATTATTGGAATTATCGGTTTGTGGGCTCGAGGGCTAGGAAGTCTATCAATTTCCTAGGGCCAGCACGATCAGAGCTGGTCGGCAGGGTGGATTATCCAGTCGGTTTGCTAAGTACTAAAAGGGTAAGTTGGAAAAGTTCCGCGGGAGGCCATCTACCATCTAAAAGCATTTAAAAGCATCAGGTAGCATCATGTATTCTTCTTGTTCTTCTTGTTATTTATTTCTAACTTGAGTTGAAATATACTTGAAAGAAAATCCTCATATTTGGTTATTTTTACATTTGTATATGTATGTTGCTAATGACTAGAACATAAAATGAATATATTTGTATATGTATGCAGCTAATGACTAGAACAAAAAAAAAAGAATGTACTTGGTTGGACTGTGAGAAATGAAATTGAAACATCATAGATTTTTATTACTAAAACTAGCTCAGAATGAGCTTAATACATAAGAAAGTTAGCTTACAGTGGACATAGTGCTCTACTGCAAACCAGAGCATTACAGTACATCAAAAGAAAAACCTTTGGATATAATAAGTCATCATGAGGATGAAGATAACCACAACCACATTATAAAGTTAGCAAATCAAAGTGTTGACTATGTGACTAACATAGCCATCAACAAAGAGAATGGCCATAAAATTATAAGTTGATATGTCCATTAGGTAGGTCATAAAATGGGAAGTCGAATTGGCGCACCTTCTCTCCAAGTCATCTCTACCCATGATTTGTTAACAACTTCCATCCTTACACATTTAGTGAACCTTAGGAAACTGGACAACAATTCAAATAATCAAAAAATTAATGTCGTGTGTAATATCAGTGATACTTAAGGTAAAGGGATCAAGGAATCTCATGGGATGATTTTATCACCACATTAAGTACTACCATGATTCATCACTTATCATAGCAGACTGTAGTGAAGGATCCTTCTCACTTGCAAGCCTCTTTATTGCCCTCATTTTGATGATGAAGTGTGAGCTCTAAGGGATCAAAAGAGACTAGCTCCTAATATTGATGGAAAGAAGGTAAAAAAACCCTACCATTACCCTATAATAAAGGAGGAAAATCATATGTTATGGAAAGATGTAGGTAAGGTTAGTTGTTGTTGTAAAGGTAGATGGAGAATGTAAGGATGTCATCAAAGATGAGATGGCTTGGAGTTGAATTATGAGCAATTAAAAAGGATATTTATCGTCTTCTGGAATATAAAATTGAAGTGAGAATTGTTTTGGGAGGTTGAGACATTGAACAAGGAAATTCTTGAGTTAGAAGCAAGTATGATGTGTGATAATGTGGACACCAACTACAGAGAATATTGAATTTTTCTGCAATAGGAATAGATGGCTTAAACATATATCATATCCAAGGAGAAAATGAATATGAAATCCAATCTACCATTCGAAGATGAAGCATCCCCTTTTGACTTTGCTTATTGACACATTTCAACCTCCTAATTGAAAGGAATTATAGGAGACTTGGCCACTCACTAACAACCAAGTATATAATCATGGGTGCCAAATAAGAACCAATTGTGATCAATACCTTACAATTTAAATCTATTAGCCAAAAAATATTGTATGAAAGGTTCTAATTCATGGATCGAAGTATGGACAGTTTGATTAAGTAAAAATAGATAGTATAACTTATACTTATATTTGTTTATGGTTTGGATAACCCTCAAGGTTAAGATTGATACATGTAATTCTTTGTTTTGAAGATTGTGGGAGAAAAAATCCCTCATCTGCAACTTTGGGTGAAAGGAATTACCAACTAATGTGCAATTGTACTTAACATCTCACCTAACACAGACCACAAGATTCAACAATATTTCCTCATTTTCAAAGGGTGTTTTAAGGAATGGAACCCAATGCCTTACTGGTCACTCTTTCCCTCCCCCCACCACCATGACTAGATTTAATGGTTATTCGCCATTTCTAGATGGCATTGGAAGGAGTGGAATGAGAATTTATCATTTCCTCTCTCCATGTCTCAGTGAAGTTTGGATATATTTCCTCTATCTTACCGTGTGGCATTTATCTTTATGCAACATCACAAAATAAAGTCATTTATTTTTTAAGTGTGCCATTAATTTGAGCAATTAATGCCCATTATTCTTCTGCTCGAATAACTAATAGTGCTTTTGTTGATGAGTTTGAGTCCTTGGAACCATTAATTTTGTCTATCATCAAACATTTAGTCAAATGAAAATTGATTTGCCATTGCTCGAGCTTCAACAGCTTATTTTGGCTACTCTACGTCTTAAAACTATTGATATTTCACACATCAACCTAAATCAAGATTCTTTTCCAACTTGATCAACATACCCTTTTCGGAGGCTTGAGGGGATTGGATGGACAATCTTTTTGTGAAAGAAAATGACCTTCATCAACACAATGTTCTACGTATTTTGTTATAGCAATAGGGTATTTGTTTCAAAGTGTGGAGGAATTGAGAACTTTAGCTTATGCTTCTACTTCCAACATTCAATGTATTTTCTCAGTTGTTGGCTTTAATTCTCTAGTGTCATTGAAGGTGAAAGGTAATGATGTTGTCACATAAACATGAGAAGGAATATCACAATCCTTTGTAGAGAAATCCCCTACCTCCTAACCATTATGGACCAAGATACAAAATAGTCATTGAAGGTGATTTAGGTAATAGTGTTGTCACATAAACATGAAAAGGGATATCACAATCTTTTGTAGAGAAATCCCCTACATCCCCACCACTATGAACCAAGATTCAAAATGTTCTTATGTGATGTAGTTTCTTTTGGCTTTATGTCTTTTTGGCTACATGATCCATCTATCTTCAACAATTGGTATATCTCTTGTGGCGTTGGCCTCTTTTTTGTTAGATAATTTTGATAAACCATTGTTGCTAGACGAATCAAATAATCTTTAATGCAAAATTGTATAGGTTTAATAGATTAGATCATGTTTGTCACCTGCTTTAATTTATGAAATAAGCATAATTATAGGTAGATTACAATACCCCATTTTATTTAGATACATAGCATAAAACTCATTAAATTTTTATGATCATTTATGATTGCACATATTTACGACCATTAATTGTATTTTAATCATTATTATATCTCTTCTTTAAAAAATAATTTTTTTATTTTTATTTTCTATTTTTTATTTATATTAATTTATCCACCCTTAATTTTTTTTTTTTATCTATCCACTGCACATATTAGACTAAGCCACTTTAAAATTAATCCCTTATCTTCACTTATTTAAAGATCGAACTCAATTTGTTACGTAACATTACGTAAGGAGAGGAGATTTTTAATGCTTATCCTATAATTATATTAAATTAGTAAAAGCTTTAAAATAAAAGTGTTAATAATTTTTAACCTTTTAATGTAAATATACTAATACAATTATATTCTAAAATGAAATATCTTTATATTTTAAAGATATTGATATAATAATGCATATAGAGGTTGGTTTTGAATAAGATTGATTAATGTAAATATATTAATACAAGTGTATTCTAAAATGAAATATATTTATATTTTAAAGATATTTATATAGTAATGCATATATAAGGGTTGGTTTTGAATAAGATTGATTAGGTGTAACGATCAAAACAAACACGTTAGAAGAATATTTGACTATGAAAAGAATTTCACATAGAGTATTGAATACGTAATCTCACATGTTTACTTTTTCTTAGTTTATCCTTATTATCCACATTTGCATATGTAAAAAAATGTATATATTAGTATGGAACGAAATCGCATTATAAGACTTTTCATTATAATAATAATAATAATAACAATTTGCAATTTCGTCATAATAACAATCACGTGCTAAAATGCTCGCTTATTCCAATTTGTTTTTATCCATGCGATTTGAATGACTTTAGTCATAATAACAATCACGTGGTAAAAAGCTCACTTAGTCCAAAATGTTCTAATCCATGTGATTTCAATGGAGTAAGCTATCTACTAGATGATTTGCACCCGGGCCCATCGAGGGCCGTGAAGTGCTCCTTCACGCCGTTTGCTTCGTAAAGCACTAAACGTCGGGAATCCTGTAAGCTGGCTGCTGCAAAATCTCATTTGGACAGAAGATATAGAGGATGCTTATGCTTTCACTCAACTTCTTGGACTAATAGTTAGCAAGAGTTTGAAGGAAGAATGGGTTTCCATAAAAAATGTAGACATGTTGTGGAACTGTGAATATGTTCAAATTGTTGTTCCCAGATAGATTTGACTTTCAAATGTAGTGCAATTTTGGTGTTTTTATGAAGAGTGGTTTGACCTTAGGCTCTGGCAAAGGTGGCTAGCTAACATCTCAAAGATAATTCTCCATTTTACTCTATTTGGATGAATTTTTCATATAACTTTATGCTTCTTGTTTGTAGAATCTTAATCTCTCATGTGAGCTCATGAGACATGACTATGCCGAGTCTTTCATAAAATGCATCTTAATGTTAGTATGTTCAGCTCACAGATAGCAATTTATCTGCAATCAAATTTAATACTCCAATGGATAATAAATAACTTTTGACATTTGAAATGGGAGGCGACATGAATTTTCTAGGGTTTTGCAGGCGGTAGGCTTGCCGAGGCCCTGATGTTGACAGGCGGTAGGCCTGCCAAGGACCTGATGTTGACAGGTGGTCTACACGGCGGTCGAGGTGCCGTTTCTTCACGTGATCGCTGCCTTCTTTCTTGGCAGGTTGGTTTACGGGATTAACCCTGTTACTTACCCTAATGTTTTTTACATTTTACTGTTGCTTTCTCTGTTTAGACTGCTATGGATATGGATGACGATTTAGACTATAGCAGCGACCATTTGGCGCCGAGGGACATTTGGGCTTTGCCACCTAGCGGTTCTCGGGATGTGGTTGGGGCTTGGTCACCCATTGTGTGTGGTGGTGAACGGTTTGTGCCTTTGGACTTAGTCTCTAACCCAGGTTTTTCTGTTGTGGAGGGTTGTAAGGATTTTTTTGCTTCGTCGGGCTAGTCTTTTGGAGCTATTACTAATGTGGGTTTCATTGTTGGTTTTCTGGGTTCCACTAAACAGAGGGGTTACCCTAGCCCATATATTGGCAGGGTTCTATGCTCGTCCTTTCTACAAGGAGGGGCCAAGGAGGTTGGGGAGGTTTGTTCTCGGGTTAAACCGAGAAGGAAATGGTTAAAAAACAAAGGAAAGGCTCCTAACTATTCGCTGGGGGAAGATATAGGGTTCCAACAGATTTTGAAGATGGTTAAAACAGTGTTGGTTGGTAGGGTTTATGGTCGGGCGGTGGCCCTCAAGACGGTGATCAATTGGGCGACGAACAACTGGTTGGAACATCCGGGATATGTTCCGGAGGTGGTGGCTCTATCGGGAGGTTGGTATGCATTTCACTTTACTCAGGAGGATCATGCTCTTTGGGCTTTGGGCAGAAACTGGAACTTGGTGAACGTTCCCCTTTTACTGAAACCTTGGGACCCCCTTTTCGACGCTAGCAAGGAACGTCTGGATACTATTTCGTTGTGGGTACGCCTACTTGGTCTCCCTCTGCACTATTGGACCGAAGAACATTTCAGGAACATTGGTAACCTCCTGGGGTCTTATTTGGACGCTGATTTTTCCTTCGTTGCATCGAAGATCCAAAAGATTGCCCGGATTCTGGTTAGTATTAATGTGAGGGATGGTCTTGAGGATGGCATGGATCTTCGTTGGGGCCCTTATGTCTTTCCTCAAATTCTGGACTATGAAAATGTCCCTTTTTCGGTGTCGGAGGTGCCACGAATATGGTCACCCTGCTATTGATTGTATGATCCCGCTTCGAACGAGGAATGGCTCTCCCACTCGAAGGAAGGTAAGGGCGACATCTGTCATGAGGATTCTGAGCATTCTTCACAAGAATTTCCTATTCGGGTTTCTGCTGAATTTCATGAGACGGTTTTGGTCGACGAGATTCCTTCGTTCGAAGACGTTGAAGTTCCTATGAACGCTTCGGTTGTTGCTCAGGTTTGCGGACATCCTTCGACTCTCTTGGCAGTGGCTAGCGGTGAGCTGCTGAACCCTCTTTTTCGACCAGCGATCATGACCTCGTGTACTATTCCTCCTCCTTGCTCTCAGCCCATTAATTTCTTTTTGAAGAATTTAACCATTCCTGGACTAGATTGGGTGGAAGGCTTGAAGAACTTGCATATCTCCTCCCATCTGTTGTTTCCTCCCTCCCCCGACACATGTTCCTCTAAGGTGGTTACAATCCCTACATCCTTCATTCAGGAGGCACCCCCTACCCCGGTCTTTGACGGTCCCCCTATTATCAACCTCTCTATGGATGCGCCATTGTCCCCCACTGAATCAACTGACTCTGGTTATTTTCTTCGCTCATCCACCAAACTCTCCGCTGGTGGTCTAAGGAAAGGAAGGGTTAAATTGGCCAAGGGTAGGGGTCGGCGGTCTTATATTTCTAAAGAAAAATCCAAAGCATGTTCGGACCTTCTTGAAGGTAAACATCAATCCATTGAACGGGCACTTAGAGTAGTGCAGGGCTAGAAAAAGGGGCGCTAATGAAAATTATTTCCTACAATTGTCGAGGTCTTGTTGGTCCCTCTAAAAGATTAGCGCTGCGGAGGGTGCTCGACAATGAGCATCCAGATATTCTCTTGTTACAGGAAAATATGGGGGTTGGTTTGGAGGTTACTGCTAAGTTAAAAGGTTGGTTTCTAGGCTGGAATTTTGAGGCTTCGGATGCTAGACGTAGATCTGGTGGTTTAGCTGTGGGTTGGAAGGAGGCTCGTATCAAGGTTTCCAACTTATGGGGGATGGAATCTGTTTTGGGCATGTCTTTCCGGGCTCTTGATTTTGATAGGGAGTTTACTATTATTAACATCTATGGGCCTTATTGCAATAGGACTCCTTTTTGGGAGTCCCTGTTGAGTAAAGCTGTGATTAAAGGTGATTCTGTGATCCTGGGGGGGATCTAAAATTTTCTTTGGGTCAGGCTGAAGTTTGGGGTCCTCGTGCACAGGTGGACACACTTACTGATTTTTTCATTCGGAAACTAGTTGAAGGAAATTTGGTGGACATTGAACCTGTCTGTCTTAAACCATCCAAGAGAAACAATCGGGTGGGTGATTGTAGGATTGCGAAACGTTTGGACAGATTCCTGCTTGCGGATCATCTGGTGAAATTTTTTTTTCATATTCGTCAATGGGTTGGTTGTGGGGGTTGCTCTGATCATGTTCCTATTTTTCTTGGACTAAAATATGGTCATGTTAAGCTGCCTTGCCCATTGAAATTCAATAAGATTTGGCTGAAGGATCCTACTTTTATTTATTTATTCCATTCTGCCTTGATTCCTTTTCAGCCCGAGAAGAATATCGATGCTGCTTTTCAATTTGATGAAAGCATCAAGCGTTTGAAGGGTCCGATCAAGTAGTGGGTGGCAGAGAAAAGACTCAGGGAAGATCAGGAGCTTAAGCAGATTGAAGAGGAGCTAGCGGTCATTGCTTTGAGTAATGGGGGTGGCTTTCTGACACCTGAATCCAAGGAGAATTTGGTACGAATGGAAGGGCGCAGGAACATACTCCTTCTGGATATGGAGGAGACTTGGCGCTTAAAGAGTAGGGCAATATGGTTAGAGAGTGGTGATGAAAACTCCAAGTTTTTTCATGCCTATGCCAAGGGGAGACGCTCTGCCAATACTATTTGGAATTTGAAGGATCACCTGGGTGCATCTCATAATACCTTTGAAGGTATGGCACAGGTTGGGGTTAATCAGTTTCAGGATCTCTTCAAAGCTAGTGACAAGGTTAATATTGAGGAATTCATTAGGGTGGCTCAATTGTTTCCACGCTTTGTGGAAGAGGAGGACAACATAAAGTTGTTGGAAGTCATTACGATTGAAGAACTGAAAGAGGTCCTCGCTTTCAGAAGTATAAAATCCCTGGGCCTGATGGGTGGACTATTTAATTCTTCCTGGGACTCTTTGATTTTATCGGGGGAGATCTGCTGAGATTGGTTGAAGACACTCGACAAGAGGGAAGGATATCGGCTAGCATTAACTCTACTTTCATAGCTTTAATCCCTAAGACGGACTCTCCCTCTACTCTGAATGATTTTCGACCTATCTCCTTATGTAACTGTGTTTACAAGATTGTCACTAAAATCATTGCTCGGCGCCTCAAGGATATCCTCTTGACTCATATTTCTGAGGAGCAATTCGGTTTTTTGGAAGGCCACCATATTCATGAACCATTGGGGTCGCTCAGGAGGGATTGCATAGTATTAAAACTAAGAAGCTGAAGGGGGTTGTTCTAAAAATTGACTTGTCAAAAGCCTATGATAAGGTAAGTTGGCCGTATCTTTGTCTCTTGCTTACTCATCTGGGTTTTGACATTAATTTCATTCGGTGGATTATGAGCTGCATAACTACTGTTTCCTTTTCGGTTCTTATTAATGGGGCAACAACTCCTTTCTTCCATTCGGGATGTGGCTTGCGGCAGGGATGCCATCTATCCCCTCTGCTTTTTTTGCTAGTTGTTGAAGGATTGAGTAGGGCAATTAAGGAGGCCAAGAGGACTCGTAACTTTTGTGGTATACGGGCACCATATTTTCTTATTACCCACCTCCTTTTTGTTGATGATGTTCTCATTTTCTGCTCGGGCTCTCTTTGGGAGGGACATAAGCTGAAGGAAATACTGGACCTATTTTCTAGGGCTACAGGGATGGAAACCAATGGGGTTAAATCCACTCTGACTACTAATCTTCTTTGTGATGAGGAGGTGGAGGTTTTCACACGACTCTTTCCCTTCTCACATCTTACTTTACAAGATGGACTAAAATATTTAGGTTTTAATCTGAAACCTAATGACTATAAGAAACAAGATTGGTTGTGGTTGATCGAAAAGTTGGAGAAGAGAATGAGATGTTGGAGTTATAAGTGGTTAGCCAGAGTTGGGAGGTTGGTTTTGGTAAAATCGGTGCTGGAAGCTATTTCGGTTTACTGGATGTCTTTGGCTTGGATTCCTCGAGGCATTCTGGATCAGGCTAGGCGACTGTGTTTTCATTTTTTATGGAGTGGTAAGGAAGATGCTTTTGTCGCCCCTTGGGTTAGGTGGGACAAGATTACCATCCCTAAAGCCTTGGGGGGATGGGGTTTGAAGAATATCTTTGATTTTTCCAAAGCTCTGGCTGCTAAGTGTAGGTGGAGGTTGATCAAGTCTGGTGGTTTTTGGGCACAACTAATGCAACACAAGTACATTTCTCCTGACACGATCGATAGTTGGATTCGGAACCCGCTCAAGTCTCACTTAGGAGGTTCTGTAATTTGGAAGGCGGTGGTTTCATATTTCCATATTATTGAACATGATTTGGTTTGGGATACTGGTAATGGGCATAAGGTTAGGATTGGGCGGGATCCTTAGGTGGGATGTGAACAACAACATCTGTTACTTGCGGGGACTACGGATGCTTTACGTCGGAGAGGTTACATTTTTATTCATCACTTGGCATATATGGATGCTCTTTTCCTGGGCCGACATGCTTGGCTTCCGGCCAACTCTTTTGGACTGGATGTGGCTGATGAGTTTGAATTGTCTCGGTACTTCAGGGCTCTCAACCCGGACCATATAGAACTGGGTGATCATGAGGATGAATTGTGTTGGGATGCGGATCCTTCAGGTGCCTATACCCCCAAAGGAGGATATTTGCGGATTAGTGCCGATTTGGTGCAGGGGGAACGAGTTTGGTGGTGGAAGCTACTTTGGAAAATTCAGAGCCCACATAAGACGCGGTTGTTTATGTGGTGTATACTTATGAACAAGGTGCATACTTGGGATTTCCTCCAGAAGAGGAATAAACATGGTCCGGGATGGTGCATATTATGCAAGCTGAGCGAGGAAATAGTCAGTCACCTTTTTCTTTAGTGCCCATTCATCAGTGCAGTTTGGGAGGTTTGTTCGAGGGTGTTGAAGGTATTTTTTCGTTGGGAAGGGGAGAATTTGGATGCTTCCTAGCGGATCTGGTATCAAAACCCGACCTTTCTTGAGTACCGAGCTCTACCTCTGTTGGTTGTGTGGGGGGTGTGGGTTGCCTTATTTTCATGGATAAAGGCTTCCTGCCTGCACAGACCGCTATTTACTGCTGTGGGTTCTTTCTAGCTTGTAAATGGAGTGGGAATTCTGGTAGCATTAGGGACATTCAACCGGTGGACATAGATCGTTCTCAACCTTGGGTTTTTTTTATGGTGCTTGCCAAAATAATATCTGTGGTGGAGGGGCTTTATTGTTTCTTTCGCCTTCTCATTTCTTTGAAATGTATTTGGGTTTGGGGGAGGGGAGCAACAACTTTGCAGAGATTGTTAGCCTCAAATTTATTATCATCTTTGCTCTTGAGAAGGTATGCCGCAATTTAATTGTTTATGGGGACTCATTGAATGTGGTTAAGTGGATTTCAGGAACTCAACATTGTCATAATCTTAGACTCTCAAACATCTTGACAGTTATCAGGGATGCTACTACTTCTTTTGACAACTTTGCATGCGTGCATGTTTACAGGGAGAATAACAAAGAGGCAGACTGGCCTTCGAAAGAGGGGCTTTTGTTGGGGCCAGGGATATGGAAAATGAAAGAATTTACAGGTGGCTTGGTCAGGAGATTTTATCATCGGCCCTTCATAGATTGAGGGGTCTTATGGTGTTGCAGGTTTCCTTTTTTTTTTTTTTAATCGGTTTATTTTTGGGTACTATCGTGGTCGCTGAATGTTGACGTCACTCTTCTATGTTATATTGGAGGGTTGTACTCATGAAAACAACAGTTTTTTTTTTGCTGATCTGAATTACAGTTTTTATAGAACAGTTTATGTAATGATATTATTTGTATAGTTTTGATCTCAAAACTCCTTTAACGGACTGAGTCATTAGATTTTTATCTGATATTGCCTTACAGCAAAGCCACTCTTAATGAGTGAAGATGAACAATGTAATTTTGTACTCGAAAGATGAAATAAAATTACGCTTTTTTTTCCAGGGAAAAAAAAACTTTTGACATGTATAATGGAATTTTAAAAAAGAGGTTGCTACCCTTGTCCGGTTCTTGCATGTTTAAGTTGCATGTGATACAATCGAGTAATTTGAAGATACATGTTTTTCCCTTCAGTATAAATGAGGCTTATTTCTTATCAATGCCTAACCGTGGCTATGTACCATTTTTAAAAGGTTTTGATAGCAATTGAGAATCATAAGGTGCTAGATAAGGAGGTTGAAACACAAAAGAACTAATAGCTGTGACATAAGCTGAGAAACATGCACAAGTCAACAGAATTGTTATGGCACAAAAGTTGACAAAGCAAGAGAGCACAAAAGTGCAGCAAGAAATAGAGAATGAAATGTATTTGGCTCGTGAAAGAAGTCTTGCATATTCTAACTTTTAAAGTATGTCAGTTAAGCTCTAGCTCATGTTTTTAACTTACATATTCCATTCTTTCTTCTGCTTTCTATCTTGTTATTTTGTTATAAAATTTATTTCAAAAATTGATATTAATAGCACAAACTGCTCAAAAACCCTAATGGCCCATAGAAATACACAAAAGCTCACTAAATTATAACTAGACCTATGATATATCATCTAAAGGCTATCTTACTCTGAAACTTGTATTTATTTTTCTTCTGTGCAACTGTGGAGATGTATGTCTTCGATGGCCCAAAAGAATTGGACATAAAAGCATGAAGACAAAGCAATTTTTTAAAAATATGATGTTTGAAGATTCTCAAGGTCACCACTGAAGATATCAAATTGATTTGTTGTACAGTTAAGGTGTTTCTTGACATATTGGATAACAAAACTGAATTAAACAATAAGGTGTATTTTGAGAAAAAACGCAGGACATGGGATAGAATTTTCATACCATAGCCTTAGATCCCAGTTGGTTTATTATTCTTGGTAAATTTGTCTAGAATATGACTAATTGCTACATAAATAAAATCTCTAAAATGATCTCTGGTTTTTTGCTCGATCAATATCTACTATTCAAATTGGGAATGCAGAGCATCAACAAAACATAATGAAATTTTAATTTTAATTTTCTGACTACTAGAATAATCATAGAATGTTGCAACATCTATGGTCCAAAGCTGGTCTAAAATAAAGCTTACTGTTATTGTTGTCACTCTTTACTAGTTCCTTTTGAGATTTACTCCCACACAAGTTATTGAATGGAAGTTGTCCAAGCTTAAGATTAAGTAATATAATCTAATCAATTCAATTTTTGCATTAAAATGTTCATATCTTCTGAGGCGTTTATCATTCATCAATACCCTTGATTTTTCTTGAAACAAACTTTTCAAATAATGTCTTCGATGATGACAGCTGAGTTACACCTATTCATTTTTCTCTAGATTTAGAATTTCTTATATCTTCCATTCAACTTTAACTTTCATCAATGAATCTCGTAAGTGAACAGTGTAATTTAATGTTCGTTTTTGTCTATTTATTGGTTGGAGTTCAAAAATATATGCCTTTTAGTGTGACTTAACTTTCTTATGCAGAGAAGACAAGAAATGTTTTGTGAGGCATTTTCAATGTAATGCAATAAAATGAAGGATAATAAAGGTTCTCTCACGTGGTGGTTGAGCCTTTGCTTACTTTAATTGGGTACTTCCCTAACTGGAATTGGGGCATATATATAGTCTTTTGTTCTCTATGGAGGTAATGGGCATAATAAACCATATTTGATAGGCATGTTTTTTTTTTTTAAAATTCTAACAACCTATATAGTTGATGCTCTACATTAAGCCTAGTTTGCATTCAAACAGCTCTGAATTATATATCTCAAGAATCATATGTTTCAGTCATGGATGTTGAAAATATCTCTTTCCCTGTGAATTAACTTAATTAATTATCTCTACCTTACATGTTTAGTTTGAAATAGTATTTTTCAAGTTTAGTTTTGACATGCCGCTTCACTCTTAGCTACTAGTAGATTGTGATTAAACATTTATTCCCATGACTTATAAGAGATCTATCGATAGGAGGATCCCAAGGGACGTTTTTAGTTTAATTTGATATACTCCTTTACTACGTTGCTATGCATAAAACCTATTTCCAAGAACTGTTTTGGAATATATTGCTAATTAAGATATTCCTTAACAGGGATGAGTGGGTGTGTTGTTCTTTCTTGAATGTTGCACAGATTGTAGGCTGCATCCTTCAACTGGATTCAAACTCAATTTTCAGTGGATCCCTTGAAGATTATGTGACAAATGTGTTCAGAATTGTGTCTATCAGCGAGTTCCATTTAATTAAGCTTTGAAAAGCTAATTGAAGTCTAATTCCTACAGTTACGAATCTTGGGAATAATATACAAACCACTTCCAAGGAGATCAACCATGTTTTTCATACTCTAACTAATCCAATTAATACTTTGAGAGTTGATGTGAATGAATTATTTGGGGGATTCTCTTCACAATACGTAAATGAATTACAATACAGTGGTTGTAGTCTGTGAATGAATTACAAAACGTAAAATTACAAGACAGGAACGTGATTACATGTTGAGTCGACGGTGCTGGAAGGATGAGGGTTCGAGCTTGAACAAGATCAAAGGACACAGGATGCAGGAGCAGGGGAAGCGTGAATGCCAACTGCATTCAAAAAATAGGAATCCATGCAATAACCATATGAGGTAACGCGCAGCTCGATCTCTGACAGGGACGACATGGGACCCGCGTGAGGAAACTGGGTTTTGCGTGGACAAGGAATGGTCGGATGACTGGACATAGTAAGCAAACAACGTGAAGGGGCAGTCGAGGATCCCGGTGGGCCCAGTGCAAATCGTCTAGCAGATAGCTTACTCTGATTTCAATGACTTTAGGCATATTTTGTTGTGTAACCTGATTTACAAAAGTATTGCTAAGATAATTGTTATGAGAATAAAACCAATATTATCCAAGTACATCTCAATGGAACAGTTTGGCTTCCTAAAAAATCGTCAAATTTTAGATGTTATTGGTGTAGTGCAGGAGATTTTTCACACTATTAAATCCAAGCATTTGAAGGCATTGATTCTTCAGCTGGATCTAGTAAAAGCTTATCATCGGGTGGACTATACTTTTTTTTAAGGTTAATATTGATTCAGATAGGCCTTCCATAAGAAGCTACCAAGTGGATTATGGTTTATGTATCATCGGTAAATTTTGTAGTATTGATTAATAGTGCTCCAATGGAATTCTTCAAGGGATTGAGAGGGCTTCTCCAAGTCTGCCATCTATCTTCATTGTTGTTTATCCTTGTAATTGAAGGCTTGGGTTGATTGATCACTAAATCCAAGGAAGGAGGGACTCTGAAGGGATTTAAAGCCTCTGCTTGGACTTCCATTACTCATCTAGTATTTGTAGATGATGTGACGATATTTGGTGCCAGGATGTTGATGGAATGGCAGGTAATGAACAACATCCTAGATCTTTTTTGTAATGCTTCGGGTGTGATTATCAGTGATTCGAAATCGTCCTTCTTGGAACATGGATTGGATAAGGGGATTGTTGATCAGATTGGTTAAATTCTTCCATTCAGATTTTCTCCTTTTGTTTCTGGTACAAAATATTTGGGATATTTTATTAAGCCGAACAATTACTCTACAAATGACTGGAAATGGTTGTTTAAAAGTTTGATAAAAGAATTCACCACCGGTGCTGGAGATGGTTATCTATAGGTAGTTGCTTAACTCTTGCAAAATCTATTTTGGAGAATATGTCGGTCTAATGGCTTTCGTTGTGTAAAATCATCAAATCAATATTATCTTGCATTCGCAGAATGGTCTTTAACTTTTTATCATTGGGGGATGATGCAAGAGCATTGGGGCCTAGGCAGATCAGTCGAAGTTGATCGACATGAGAAGTCGACCAGGGGGAGTGTCGACGACCACTGGTGCGAAGGAAGATTGGATGTCGAAGTCAATGAGTCGAGTAAGAAGTAGTTGATAGGCGATCGACGGAAGGAGCGAAAGGTCGAGAGTCAACATGTTGTCGAATCGTGCCACCGACAGTTTTGAGGCGAAATCCAAGCGTGAAGGAAGGGGCAGACTGACGAAGCCTTAGAAGCGAAGTGAAGCCGATGGGTAAGTCGAAGCTGACGAGAGATAGTATGGTTGACACAGGATATGGGGTTGATTACTGTAGCAATGTTAAAGAAGTTCATAAGTTGAGGCGAGTACTTGGTAGCCATTCGGGGTTGCTAAGGAAGTTATGAGCAGTTATTGATGGTGGTTGGGATCATGACAGATATCAACATAGGTAAAGGTTGTGCAGCATGACAAAGGGTGCTGAAAACTGTAGGTCTGTAGGATCAAGAGGATTCGACGGACAAAGGAAGAGTGTCTCGGGAGTTGGAGTGGACCTTGGGATGAGCAGCAGAGCACCGACATGGTAGAAGACCAGTGCGGAGCACAGAGGAAGAACACGCCGGAGTTGATCAATAGATTGGAGAGAACAGTCACTCATAAACCGAGCGCAACAGAGATCGGATCCATAGCTCAGCGAGCGCATGCATTCAGCAAAGGCCGCAAGAGGGCGAGGATCGCACACAGAGAGAACACACATTTTTACTTATGTAGATTGTAAAGGCCGAGGCCGACTAGTTAACAGTTTAAACACATTTCCTTGCATTTCACATTATAATTGTTTTGAAGTAATAGAAGCCACTTCTGGCATCCTGTTTACATCAAGTCTGTGTAAGCACCGTGTGTGTTGTGTGTATTGTTAAGCAAGAAGGTCCGACCAACCCGACCTTGCCCTAGTTGGTATCAGAGCAGAAGTTATCCTGTGAGCATGGGAGGTAGCGATACCAATCTAACCTTGTGCTAGTTGGTATCAGAGCAGAAGTTATCCTGTGAGAAGGGAAGGTGGTGATACCAACCTGACCTGCGCCAGTTGATATCAGAGCTCGGATTTGGAATGCGGTTGAGCTAGTTGTGAATCCAGTGTTGAGCAATTGATTCCGGTGAGTCGGAAGAGCCTGTGAGTGTGTTGAACAGCTCTAGCTACGGTTGGGTAGAGTCGTGAACAACTTGTGAAAGTATGATTGAGATTGGACGAGTGGGACTTTCAGTGGTGGTTGAAAATGGATCACAGAGGCGTTAATGCCCAAGGAGTTGGATGAAGAGCGCGTGGCGTAGCAGTCATAGTTGATCGTGAAATGTTCGACGAGTGCATGCGAACAATGCGAAGTTTGACTAGTGAAGTCGCATCGATTAAGGGAAGTCAAAGACGTGGATGCATTCCCGATGTAGTAGACCACAGCGACGAGGAAGTCAAAGAAGTGGAAGCACGGGAAGAGGAAGTCGAGGAACCAGAAGACAAATTCATCAAGCTTCTGACAGAGATGAGAGTTCAGACAAATATAGATGTACGTACCTACTCGAGAATTCTGGATCCATAAGACTTGATCAACTGGTTCAGAGAGATGGAAAAATACTTCGACATAGAGCAGATTGAGGATCCCAGATGGGTTAAGACTACATGTCTGAGGTTGAAGGGTCACGCATCATTGTGGTGGGACAATGTACAAGATGACAGATTCAATAAAGGCAAGGAGAAAATGCAGTCATGGGACAGGATGGTCGCCAAGCTCAAGGGGAAGTTCTTTCCAGGTGATTATGTGATTTACTTGTTTCGATAGTTGCAAAACTTTCGACAGAAAGAGATGAACGTGAAGGAGTACACAGAAGAGTTCTACAGATTGTCGATTCGGTCGGGACAAACCGAGGAAGGAGAAGAATTTGTCTCTAGATAGGTGAACGGATTGAAGTATGCCATACAAGATGAGTTGAGCTTGTCAAGGTTCAGAGCAATCGATGAATCCTACCAGTTAGCTCTGAAGGTAGAAGAGAAACTGTCGAGGAAATATGCATCGACCAGAGGTAGGATGACTGGTTGTGGTGCGAAGAATGTTTTCGTGAAAGGCCAAAGTAGCGGAACCAAGAGAGAATTTGTCGAAGAAAACCGCCATGCGGAAGGGACATCGACAAGGGAGAAAATGCAAGAAAATCGACACGATGGTCGAGATAACCGCGGTCGAGGTGCGTATGGTCAAAGTGGTCCATCCGACAGAAAAGGAGCTGACATACCAGCCATAGTCTGTGACAAGTGTCAAGGAGTTGGACACAAGGCATATGAGGGCCTAGATAACCTACATGCTGCAGAGGAGTCGAAACCCAGACGTCGAAGAGATGAGTAAGTCAACGAGAGGGCAGAGTCGACATCCGACAACAGTGAGGATGGAAAAAGGAAAAGTCGAGCCATGACAACTAGGAGGACGTTGGTTCAGGACGACCGATGTGATGAGAAAGAGCCGACACAACGAAAGGCTATCTTTCGAACTAGAGTGCGGATCGATGACTGGTATTGCAAGACCATAGTTGATGATGGTACTACAGAGAATCTTGTGTCGACATAGGTCATCGAATGGGCGGGATTGAGATGTTAGGAACACCCAAATCGATACAAGATATCTTGGTTGCAAAAAGGACATCATGTCAAGATAACCAGACAGTGCCAGATTAACTTTAAGGTTGGGAAACTTGAAGATAGTGTACTGTGCGATGTAATCCCAATGGACGCATGTCATCTGTTGTTAGGGAGGCCATGGAAATATGATTGGAGAATGATCTATGATGGTTGAGCCAACATAGTCACAGTGTAGAAAAATGGCGTGCAGAGAACTCTGAAGTCAAAGCAGGAGGAGCAAGCCGACTACAAGCAGGGTGAGAGAAACTATTGGGAGAAGCGAGCGCTAATGTGCTCAGTGAAAGAATTCCTCGTGGAAGAGGAAAAACAGTTGGGATGTTTCGCTGTCATTTCGAAGGGACCATGTGTCGAAAGGTCGACAATGGAGAGGATTCTCGTCGAAGTCGAAAATATGCTCGACGAGTTCAGGAGCATAGTAGTCGATGAAGCACCGACGGGATTGCCACCGACGAGAAGCATATCCCATCAGATCGACTTGATTCCAGGATCGAGTTTTCCAAACAAGGAACCTCACAGAATGACTCCGAGAGAGGATTAGGAACTCAATCGACAGGTCCAAGAGTTCTTGGACAGAGGATTGATCAGAGAAAGTCTGATCCCTTACGTGGTACCAGCAGTATTAGCGCTGAAGAAGGGTGGAGAATGGAGGATGTGTACAGACTCAAGAGTTATCAACAAGCTCATGATCAAGTACCGGTTCCCATTTCTGAGAATGGATGACTTGATGGATTGCTTGAGTGGAGCGGAATACTTCACAAAGATCGACCTGAAGAGTGGTTATCACCAAATTTGGGTTAGAGAAGGAGATGAATGGAAAACAAACTTTAAGATGAAGGAAGGGTTGTATGAGTGGTTAGTCATGCCATTCAGATTGACTGATGCACCCAGTACATTCATGCGATTGATTAACGAGGTACTGAAGCCATTCTTGGGAAAGTTTGTCATAGTCAACCTAGACGACATTCTGATTTTCAGTCGAACCAAGACAGAGCACTTGGAGCACATTCAACAAGTATTGTGAAAGCTACAGGAAGAGAAGCTGATGGTAAACCTGCAGAAATGCTTCTTCATGAAGGAAGAACTGGTGTACTTGGGATTTGTAATCTCGGGTAAAGGGTTAGTGATGGACCCAGAAAAGGTGAAGGCAATATTGGATTGGACGGAGCCGACAAGTGCGACTGGAGTGCGAAGTTTCCATGGACTTGCCAATTTCTAGAGGAAGTTCATCCGGGGATTCAGTCGGATATGTGCACCTTTGACAGAGTGCATGAAGAAAGGGGAGTTTAAGTGGATAGAAGATGCCCAGAGCTTTCGACAAGTTGAAGGAAAAGTTCACTGAGAGCCCGGTGTTAGCGCTCCCAGATTTCGAGAATTTTTTCCAAGTTGATTGCGACGCGAGTGTGATGGAAATTGGAGTACTGTTGAGCCAAGAGGGTCGACCAATTGCATTCTTCAGTGAGAAGTTGGATGATGCAAAGAGGAAATATTCGGTCTATGACCAGGAATTCTATGCTATTGTCCAAGCATTGAAGAAGTGGAGGCATTATTTGTTGCCCAACGAATTTGTGTTGTACACAGATCACCAAGCATTGAGGTATTTGAATACTCAGTCGAAGTTGAATCAGTGGCACATGAAGTGGGTCGAGTTCCTGTAAGGATATACTTTCATGTTGCGACATAAGTCGGGCAAGTCGAACAAGGTTGCCGACGCGCTGAGTCGAAGAGTTTCATTTATGAACACGATGGCAGTTCAGGCAACATGAATAGAGTCGGTGAAGATAGAGTACGAGACTGACGAGGATTTTGCGAAAGCATGGAAGGAGAGTAGCGAACCATGGAGTGTCGACAGGACTCCATACTTGGATTATTTCATCCAAGAGGGATACCTGTTTAGGGGAGAACAATTGTGTATTCCCAGAGGATTCGTAAGGGAGAACCTAATCCGAGAACTACACAACAGTGCATTAGCAGGTCATTTTGGCATCGACAAGACCAAGGCATTGGTCGAAGAAAAGTATTATTGGCCAGGAATTATGAAAGATGTCGGTAAGTGGGTAAGACAGTGTGGAGGTTTCCAGTTGGAAAATGAAAGAAGTCAGAATACGGGGTTGTATACGCTAGGACCAGTGCTGAATACCCCATGGGAGCACCTGAGCATGGATTTTGTGCTAGGATTGTCGAAGATGCAGCAGGGAAGCGACTCAATCTTTGTTGTAGTTGACGGATTTTCGAAGATGGCACACTTTATTCTGTGTCGGAAGACAAGTGACGCCACAAGCATTGTTGTACTATTCTTCAAGGAGATAATCAGATTGCATGGGTTGCCGAAGAGTATCACATCGAACAGAGATACCAAGTTTATGGGACATTTATGGAGAACCCTATGGAAGAAACTGGACACGAAGTTGTAGTTTAGCTAGGCATATCATCTGCAGATAGATGGACAGACTGAGGTGTTGAACAGAAGTTTGGGAAACCTTCTAAGATGTTTGACGAATGACATACCCAAGTAGTGGGAGAACGTGTTGGCGCAAGTAGAGTTTGCATACAACAATTATGTGAATCGGTCTATAGGTTTGAGCCCATTCCAGATTGTTCAAGGATGAAGCCCACATGGAGTGGTAGAGTTGGTCGAGTTACCGACCGAAATCAGGAAAAGCACGGATGCAAAATCATTCGCAGAACAAATGAAAGAAGTGCACGAATATGTGGGAAAGCGCATTGAGAAGAGTAATGCGGCATATAAGTTGAGAGCCGATAGGAAGAAGAGGCTACAGTCGTTTAATAAAGGAGACTTAGTCTATGCACATTTACGGAAGGAGAGATTTCCAACAGGGACATATAACAAGCTGAAACTGAAGAAGATTGGACCATGTAAGATTCTGAAGAAGATTTCGGACAACGCTTATGTGTTGGAGCTACCGAAGGACTTGAGCATTTCACCAACATTCAATGTCTCAGATTTGTACAAGTTCGAAGAAGGTTCAAGCAACGAAAGTGCAGAAGCGTCGAACATCGACTGGACAGTGCAGATTCTAGATCGACACAAAGAGGAAATCACTGAAGTATTAGAAGAACTCAAAGTTGGAAGGATGTGCAACTCACGAAAGAAGGAATACTTAGTGAGATGGAAAGATGATGAGTTGCAGGAGGCGACATGGATTTTCGAAGAAAAGTTCAGGAGACTGACGGAGCAGTCGAGTTCTTTTTCACCTGGGGAGACTGATGCAGGAGCATCGGGGCCTAGGCAGATCAGTCGAAGTTGATCGACATGAGAATTCGACTAGGGGGAGTGCCGACGACCACTGGTGTGAAGGAAGAATGGTTGTCGAAGTCAATGAGTCGAGCATAAAGTAGTTGATAGGCGATTGACGGAAGGAGCGAAAGGTCGAGAGTCGACATGTTGTTTAATCGCACTACCGACAGTTTTGAGGCAAAATCCAAGCGTGGAGGAAGGGTCGGACTGGCGAAGCCTTAGAAGCAAAGTGAAGCCGATGGGTAAGTTGAAGCTGACAAGAGACAATATGGTCGATGCAGGAGATGGGGATGACTACTGTAGCAATGTCAAAGAAGTTCAGAAGTCGAGGCAAGTACTTGGTAGCCGTTCGGGGTTACTAAGGAAGTTATGAGCAGTTATTGATGGTGGTTGGGATCACGACATATGTCACCATAGGTAAAGTTTGTGCAGCACAACAGAGGGTGCTGACAACTGCAGGTCTCTAGGATTAGGAGGATTCGACGGACAGAGGAAGAGTGTCTCAGGAGTTGGAGTGGACCTCTGGATGAGCAGTAGAGTATCGACATGGTAGAATACCAGTGCGAGGCACATAGGAAGAACACACGGGAGTTGATCAGTAGATTGGAGACAACAATCAGTCATCAACCGAGCGCAACAAAGATAGGATCCATAGCTCAGCGAGCGCATGCATTCAACAGAGGCCGTGAGAGGGTGAGGATCGCACACAGAGAGAACACACATTTTTACTTCTGTCGATTGTAAAGGCCGAGGCCAACTTGTTAATAGTGTACATTTCCTTGCTTTTCGCATTGTAATTGTTTTGAAGTAATAGAAGCCACTTCTGACATCCTGTTTACATCCAGTCTGTTTAAGCATCGTGTGTGTCGTGTGTATTGTTAAGCAAGAAGTTCTGACCGACCTGAACTTGCGCTAGGGGACAGAGAAAAACGAAAATTCTATTTGGTTAGCTGGCAGCGACTGGCTCAACCGAAAAATTTTGATGGATGGGATTTGAAGAATATTTTTAATTTTGCAAAGGCATTATCAACAAATAGCATGTGGAGGGCTCTCTTCATTGATAGCTTATGGAGAAGGGTGCTAAAGGAAAAATACATTAGAGATATCTCAACAACTCAGTGGTTTTGTCTAAAAAACAAAGTTGTCAAAGGTGTATCAAACACTTGGAATGGTTTCATTGGCTCTTTTTAAGTTTTGGTTGAATGGATGGCTTAGATGCCTGGTAATGGAAGAATGGTTCATGTTGGGGAAGACCTAATTATGAGTGGTCCGTTTGTATATAGGCTATCTCTTGAGCTGATTAGATTCTTAAGAATTAATGGATACTATGCATTAAATCAGATAGCTATTATGGGATGTGACAGGAGGGGTAAGCATGATTGGATTAGGTAATCACCAATTGGGTCTCAATGGGAAACTAGGAGCAGAGTGGGTTCAATATATCATTAGCTTGCAGAGGAATAACATTCATCTATCCTCGATGGAGGATGCATTACTATGGTCTTGGAATGTGGAATTTGGTTCCATTAGTGCAAAACTGGTGTATGATTCCTTATACTCAGAGGTTTCTGGGGTGAGAAATTGGTGGTTCATGACTTGTTGGGTTTAGAGTGCTCAGTTGAAAATTATATTGTTTATTTGGCTGGTCCTGGAAAATAGTATCCTCACATGGGATAATTATATTGGTAGAGGTGGCATTAGACCAAATAGATGGTCTGCTATGTTGTTGCGAGGCAGAGTCGGTCGATCGCCTATTTGTCTTTTGTTCCTTTAGAAAACAAGTATGTCATCATGTCAGGATTGCTTGCCTTGTCGATGTGGAGTGGGCGATGCATCCCTTCTTTGTTAATATTCATACCTGGATCAAACAAGCTTCAAATCGGTGTGAGCTTGTAACGCCCTCTTGCGTTACATTGACTAAACTAAACACACATCATTTTTTTTTGGAAAGAAGAACATATTTATAAATTAATCACATGCATAATTACATTATGCACACTTTTGCAGAAGCATAAGTCTATTATGAGACCCATAACATAACTATAACATGTATTTAACATGTCAATGTTAGTTTCAACAACTACTAGCGAGTTTCAACAGCATGCTACAGGAGTTTCAACAACTGTTAGTGAGTTTTAGCAGGATGCTACGGGTGTTTCAGCAGTTTCGGCAACTGCTGGTGAGTTTCAGCAACATGCGACAGGAGTTTCAACAACATGCTACAAGAGTTTCAACAACATGCTACAGGTGTTTCAACACTCCATTATTTAGTTTCAAAACTTTTATTTAATATAAAACTTAATCTGGAACAAGCTTGCTCACTTTCCTATCATACTTTAAATTTGATAAACCAAAATAGTTCCAATTTTGGCTTAAGCTTAGATATTAAAAATATGATCATGGAGACTTAAAATTCATAAATTTTCTCATTAAATAAATTCATTCCTAGAAATGGAAAACATCCTTCCACTAATCATATTCTTCCATTATTTTAACTACCACATCACATTTTTAAATAATCAATTTATAATAGTAGTTAACTTTTCTTAACTAAACCGGTCCATGGTTTTTGTAAACCATACAACCAATTCATAGTTTTGTTTTAGTTAACTAAATCATCTCTTTAAACTACAAATACAAACCAATTCAAAACAATCATGATATTCACCAATTCCTAAAAACTAGCACATTTCGTTAAGTTCCAAATTCAAATATACAAAGAATGTAAACAAAATATTTTCTTTCATATGTTTCTAAATGTAACCTTGGAAATTCATAAAATATGTAAAATAGGAAATGACCAACAATTTCAGAATTAAGGAAATATGTAAAACAAGAAATTTTCTACCATTTCCATAATTAAAGAAATGTGTAAAACAGGTAAAATAGAAAAGTACCATAAGTTTCCAGAATTAGTTTAATCATTTGAAAATGAGACTTATTATCAGAATTTAATTCAACTATGGAAATTCTAATTAATGGTTATTGAATTCTCAGGGATTAAATTAAAACTGGGGATTTATTATCTCAACCCAGAAAATATGATTTCCCCAAAATATAAATTTCCAATTACCAGTAAGATGCATGATATCAAATTTTTTACTAAGTTTAAAACAGAGTAAATTAAATGTACTAAGAAATATAAATCCATTTAAATTTCATTTACACCCGAAATATAATTATTATGCACAAAAGTACCGCAAACATAATACAATTTCAAAACCATGAATTCTCATCATTAAATTCTCCTAAATTATCATTTAATAGAGAAACTGTAAAGAATTAGAATTTTGCATATACTTATCTGGAATTCTGTCTTGAAACAACAACTGACTGTGTGTGAGCCACGCTCCATCCAACCGTAGAACTTGTCTAGCCTGTATTATTTCAACTCCCCAGTCCACCCCCGATCCAAGATCCAAATATTAACCAAAGGTAATTCACCAACCACCTCAGCTCACTCACAGGGACAAAGTAGGAATAACTAGGAAGTATGAAATAATCACAACCAGGCACAAACAAAACAACAGTTTTTAAACCAATTTCTTGTAAATTCCGCAATTAACCTACCAGAGCTCCTTCAAAAACACACAGTGATACACTTCATTGCAAGCGTCGGAATTCCACTCGGGGTTTCATGCACAAATTGCCAATTGACTAGTTAATGCAACCAAAGGGAATACAATGCCAATACAGGTTGTAAACAGAGTTACAGGTTGTAAAACGGAGTTTTCTTCCACCTCTGTGAATTCAAAGACACACAGTGATACTCTATTAATTTTTCGATAATTTCATTCAATATTATCTAGGATCACTAAGAGAATAACATGTACAACATATCAATCATAAACACAAGAGACAATAGACACATAGTTTCCTCGGGGAAAACCAAGAAAACAATGAGTTGATCAAATAACTCAGAACAGAAACATCTATTGTTCTCCAAAATACTAGAGACAGTCTTGTCTAGAGCCTTTAAGAATTATCTTTGGGATATCAAACATCCTCTAGATACTGGCCTTACCCAAAAAAATATTAATCAAAACCTTAGTTGTTACTACTTTAAGGATTCTGAAACCGATTAGGATAGTGTTATAAATACATTAGTCCAAATTATGACTTATTGTGTATAATTGCCTATCTCAAAAGGGATTACCGTTTGAGTTTTTATTGAACCTCCTCTGTGTAATTTACTTATTAAAAAGTACAACATCATTATATCTATCCAAATGTTAATCTGTTACCAAACTTGTTGACTTCAAAAACATAAATCACATGGAAACAAGGAAAAACCCAGTTGACCAAAAAATATAAAAAATATTTAATTTTTTTATATAAAAAATATATTCATTGACATCCATGCAAATCCAAACCATAGACATAAATATGCAGTGTTTAGGAGAAATTCTAAACATAAAGACACAAATATGCAAAGTTCAGGGTTTTAGATAGGGGAGAAGATTAGAATTAAGTTTGCCTTTAAGGTTCTACAATTTAGATTTTTTTTTTTTTTTATTATTATTATTATTTTTTTATTTTTTATTTTTTTATTTTTCTGGATTTAGACCCACCTGTATTTCATTGTACAGAACCAGCTTTGTTCAAACTGCATATGAAGATGGGTAACATGGGCTGATATTTTATTTGTTTGTCTGCCTTTGTGGAAGATCATGGGGTCTTAGGGTTAATCAAACCCTCACTTTAAATGTATTAACGACTTTATATTTTGTGGATCGCCATTCTTATGGAATGATGCCTTGGACGTTAACGAGTCAATTACTATGGGAGTTTGTTCTTTGTTGGAAGTGCCCTCTATATGGATCTCATGTATCTCATGCATTGTACTTGTGGTCTTTGGTCTTTGACCACTTTATTTGGTGTTTTTTTGTTCGGAGTTTGTTATTTTTAGTGGGGTTTTGTCCTTTCTTTACTCCACCCTAGCCTAGATGTAGGAAATAATGATTATTTTATTGTAAAGGAAGTTGAACTACTCTTCTATATAAAGAGAGCTTCTTCCTCATTTGAACTCATGGTTCGATTTTGAGAGCACTGGCTCTCCTTTGGAGCCTAATTGTCGTATATTTATGGAGCATTTTTGAAGTGTAAAGTTTCTTCTTTGGGTTTTCTTAATGGATGAACATTGGAGTAACATGTACCATTTCGCATTGTAAGGTCTATCAATCTAGATCATAGAAGGGCAATCTTATCCATTGGTTTAGGTGTAAGAATATTCTATACTTATGTCATGCTTTTGTTTTGTAACTTGATTATGTATTTGGCATCTTAGGACAGGTACTAATCAAGCTTGCGCAGGCTAAGGTTTAAGCTAGGTTTCTATATTGAAGGCATCCCTTCCTTGGTGAAATTTGCAAGGAGCTCCAAATGTTTGGTTGAGGAATTTGTCATGCTTTGCATGGGTTCTAGACAAACATTTTTAAACAATGCCCAAGGAGTACCATCCCAAGACTATACATGCCCTGGGAATTGACATTAATCTTCATAACACTCCCAACACCTATACTACAAAGAAGACCTCAAGTTTTACTAAGGCTAACTCTTCAAATCACCTTGTGCCTCCATTGCCATAGTTGAGAAATTTTATCCTAGGGAAGCCCCCACTAGAGTTGGAGAACAGCCAACATGAAGTGCAAAGAGGTGGTTATTAAGGTAACAATAGGTAACACCTATATGTTATAGTTGGGCTAGCCTATTCTTTGGGGTTTTAATCACACATGCTACTTCAAGCCATAACATTTTGAGGAGAAGCAAGATTTCTATTTTGCATTAAATCTCCAATTCGAAAAATTTCTATATCCTCATGCAAGGTGCTCCCTATTCTTTGGGGTTTTAATCACACATGCTACTTCAAGCTGTAACATTTTGAGGAGAAGGAAGATTTCTATTTTGCATTAAATCACCAATCCAAAAAATTTCGCCATCCTCATGCAAGGTGCTCCTATCTTTGTCTACCACATCTCCTATTGTTCTCAATGCTCCTCAACATGTGTGCCAAGGTAA
Organism: Larix kaempferi; assembly: GCA_027924585.1. Lineage (NCBI taxonomy): Eukaryota > Viridiplantae > Streptophyta > Pinopsida > Pinales > Pinaceae > Larix > Larix kaempferi. The sequence goes on along the minus strand of BSBM01000766.1, from coordinate 875,401 downwards.
TTAATTGCTCCATTTTCTCCTCGACATATGTGTCAGGGTCCACAACAAGCCTCCATGAAGTATGCTCCTCAACTCAAGCGTCCTAAAGTCAAGTATCCAACCTCAAAGCTATATGTCACATGGTCCCGTGCTCTTAGGGCTAAGTGTCCTCCTCCAAGTGCCTAGTGCTCAATCGTCCTCAGTAGGTACCTCCCCTAATCAAGCAGTTGACTACCCCATTGTGTGCACCCAATGGGCTAGTCATCATGTCGCTTAGAAGAACAACTTCTTAGGTAAGTGCGTTATGCTATCACTATATCCACAATCAAGCATCCACTCAAACTAAGGCATCCATAAGTCCAAGCATCATTGAGGGACTAGAAGACATTTCCTTCTCCTAGCTAAGATAAATACTTCTGGATTAACCCCCAAAAGTTAACTTGTGGGATATTTTTTAGTTAATGAACTAGTTTTCTTAAAACAATGTAGATTTATTTGGCCCTTTGGTCTTCCAAGGAGATTGCCTACACAAGCCTCTTAGCACAAATACAGTGTATGTAATTCCCACTGCCAACGAATTGCCGGCACCCTATAACTTATACTTATGATAAGTCTAACGCCCGATACAATAATGCAACCAATCCCTTCTCAACCATCATCCTGCACCTCCCCACATCCATCATTGTTCTCCTCCACCACTAGTTGCTACATTTCATAACCCAAGTCCCAACTTTATTCTCTCCATTGTGGCACCTCCCCTCCCCTCCCCTCCCCAACTTGTGCTCCTTGTCCCCTGTTCCTTTCATACCCTTCCTCACCACCAATCACACTTATTGTGATACTCCTACGACTGATATTGGCACCACTCTACCGACCTTTGAGCATCTCAGCATCTCTTCCCCACTTCCAAACTCTTCTCCATCCTCCCTGGTCAGCCCCACACAAGCTGTGAACTGTTTCATCCGAGCCATGACAAACCCCTACACAACACAAGACGGTAATAGTAATAACAACAATCAACTAGAAGGATCTGTTAAATATTTTCAAAGAACATGTATTTACTCTTGTAACAAAGATAGTGCTAGAATTCCTTGGCTAGGGAATCTTGTAATGATGGAAATGCTTAAGGTTGGACAATTGAAGTGATGTTAGCTTGTCATTGAGCTCCTTGGAGAGACTACTATAACTTGGTGGGATACATTCCTTAGATGAAACTTTGGATCTAAAATGTGTGGTTATATTTTGGTTGTTAATTAATATCAATTCTAGATCTGAATCATTGTTTCTGTCATAACCTAAGGGTTGTTGTATTTCCTAGTGTTCAAATGTTTTGCAATGTTTATCTCCTTCAACTTGACTAGACTGATACGGGATGGATTTAAGATATTTGCAAGGGAATTTTCACATCACTCAATTCATCCTTAAGGATGAAATGTGTGACCTCATTGATTTGAGGTGAAATTGTTGAATTGGGTAACGTGCAGATTTATTAGTGGAGATTGCTTTGTTCACGAAATTTCTACAAGCATTAAGGGATTTTTGAGGTCTAAAATGGGCCTCTTAAGGTGAATAATAAAATATGAGTTATAATAATAAAATAAGAGTTCTAAATTTGAGAGGGGAAAAAGAAAAACTACTTTTTCTTATTGTATTTTTGACATATCTCCTTAACAGTTTACTCAAATTTCAAGTTTGGGCACTCGTTGGATGCGGATTTTAATTCCGCAACCAACCCATACCCACACTGCATACTTCTGAGGTTCCCATGACATGAAAAAATGAAAACTTCAATAAAAAAAACGTATTTTAACCCATACCCATACTGCATACTTCAATAAAATACGTTTCTTATTGGATTTTAATTCCGCATCCAACCCATACCCACACTGCATACTTCTGAGGTGCCCACGACATGAAAAAATGAAAACTTCAATTAAAAAACGTATTTTATTGAACTATACAGTGTGGGTATGGGTTAAAATACGTTTTTTATTATTGAAGTTTTAATTTTTTCATGTCGTGGGCACCTCAGAAGTATGCAGTGTGGGTATGGGTTGGATGTGGAATTAAAATCCGCATCCAATGAGCGCCCAAACTTGAAATTTGGGTAAACCGTTAAGGAGATATGTCAAAAATACGATAAAAAAAAGTAGTTTTTTTTTGTTTTTCCCTCCAATTTATTTTACAAATTTTACCCTTATGGTTGACATCATCATCCTGAATCCTATTGGTTCTAATAAAGTGAATTTTTATGGTACATTTTTTTGTTTTGAGGCCCATTTTTTACCTCAAAACTCCCCTAATGATTGACATATGAGCATGCCATGTCACACAAAACCTACTTTCAATCACGATATGAACCAAGAGAATCCATCCAAAGATACCCTACCTATCCAACTCCTTACCTTCGCCTCTCTAGATGGCAAGCAAGGATAAATTGAAGTATGCCTGAGACTATAGAGAAAGAAAATTCATGATAATTGTCCAAATCATACCACCACCTAATATAAAATATCATAGGTGCCACAATATCCATTATGCTAGTAGAAAAGGAAAGCTAAAGGAAGAAAAAGTTGGGGAAATGTGTCAATTGCAAGGTCTTAAGAGGGTCCACAACGGTTACAAAAGACTTGATTAGGTCTAAAAAACTTGCATCTAAAATTGGTGAAGTGTCAAAATCTAGACAAGGAGGAGCTCCAAAACACAAGATAAAACTAAGGAAAATACAGGAAAGTGGTTATCTTAGACCCATGAGGGATCAAGGGATACCCAAGAGATAAGGGAAAGGATGTTAATGGCCCCAAAGCACAATAATCAATTCTTGAGAGAGTTGTGTGGCTTGGGTTGAGAGGGGAAATGGCAATTATGATAAAATATTCGGAAAGGATGTTAATGGCCCCAAAGCACAATAATCAATTCTTGAGAGAGTTGTGTGACGTGGGTTGAGAAGCACGGGAAAAGGAAGTCGAGGAACCAGAAGACAAATTCATCAAGCTTCTGACAGAGATGAGAGTTCAGACAAATATAGATGTACGTACCTACTCGGGAATTCTGGATCCATAAGACTTGATCAACTGGTTTAGAGAGATGGAAAAATACTTCGACATAGAGCAGATTGAGGATCCCAGACGGGTTAAGACTACATGTCTGAGGTTGAAGGGTCACGCATCATTGTGGTGGGACAATGTACAGGCTGACAGATTCAATAAAGGCAAGGAGAAAATCCAGTCATGGGACAGGATGGTCGCCAAGCTCAAGGGGAAGTTCTTTCCAGGTGATTATGTGATTTACTTGTTTCGAAAGTTGCAAAACTTTCGACAGAAAGAGATGAACGTGAAGGAGTACACAGAAGAGTTCTACAGATTGTCGATTCGGTCGGGACAAACCGAGGAAGGAGAAGAATTTGTCTCTAGATAGGTGAACGGATTAAAGTATGCCATACAAGACGATTTGAGCTTGTCAAGGTTCAGAGCGATCGATGAAGCCTACCAGTTAGCTCTGAAGGTAGAAGAGAAACTGTCGAGGAAATATGCATCGACCAGAGGTAGGATGACTGGTTGTGGTGCGAAGAATGTTTTTGTGAAAGGCCAAAGTAGCGGAACCAGGAGAGAATCTGTGGAAGAAAACCGCCATGCGGAAGGGACATCGACAAGGGAGAAAACGCAAGAAAACCGACACGATGGTCGAGATAACCGCGGTCGAGGTGCGTATGGTCGAAGTGGTCCATCCGACAGAAAAGGAGCTGACATACCAGCCATAGTCTGTGACAAGTGTCAAGGAGTTGGACACAAGGCATATGAGGGCCTAGCTAACCTACATGCTGCAGAGGAGTCAAAACCCAGACGTCGAAGAGATGAGCAAGTCAACGAGAGGGCAGAGTCGACATCCGACAACAGTGAGGATGGAAAAAGGAAAAGTCGAGCCATGACAACTAGGAGGACGTTGGTTCACGACGACCGATGCGACGAGAAAGAGCCGACACAACGAAAGGCTATCTTTCGAACTAGAGTGCGGATCGACGACTGGTATTGCAAGACCATAGTTGATGATGGCAGTAAAGAGAATCTTGTGTCGACATAGGTCATCGACAAGGCGGGTTTGAGATGTTAGGAACACCCAAATCGATACAAGATATCTTGGTTGCAAAAAGGACATCATGTCAAGATAACCAGACAGTGCCAGATTAACTTTAAGGTTGGAAAACTTGAAGATAGTGTATTGTGCGATGTAATCCCAATGGACGCATGTCATCTGTTGTTAGGGAGGCCATTGAAATATGATTGGAGAATGATCTATGATGGTTGAGCCAACACAGTCATAGTGTAGAAAAATGGCGTGCAGAGAACTCTGAAGCCAAAGCAGGAGGAGCGAGCCGACTGCAAGCAGGGTGAGAGAAACTATTGGGAGAAGCGAGCGCTGATGTGCTCAGCGAAAGAATTCCTCGTGGAAGAGGAAAAACAGTTGGGATGTTTCACTGTCATTTCGAAGGGACCATGTGTCGAAAGGTCGACAATGGAGAGGATTCTAGTCGAAGTCGAAAATATGCTCGACGAGTTCAGGAGCATAGTAGTCGATGAAGCACCGACGGGATTGCCACCGACGAGAAGCATATCCCATCAGATCGACTTGATTCCAGGATCGAGTTTTCCAAACAAGGAACCTCACAGAATGACTCCGAGAGAGGATTAGGAACTCAATCGATAGGTCCAAGAGTTCTTGGACAGAGGATTGATCAGAGAAAGTCTGATCCCTTGCGCGGTACCAGCAGTATTAGCGCTGAAGAAGGGTAGAGAATGGAGGATGTGTATAGACTCCAGAGTTATCAACAAGCTCATGATCAAGTACCGGTTCCCATTTCTCAGAATGGATGACTTGATGGATTGCTTGAGTGGAGCGGAATACTTCACAAAGATCGACCTGAAGAGTGGTTACCACCAACTTTGGGTTAGAGAAGGAGATGAATGGAAAACAAACTTTAAGATGAAGGAAGGATTGTATGAGTTGTTAGTCATGCCATTTGGATTGACTGATGCACCCAGTACATTCATGCGATTGATGAACGAGGTACTGAAGCCATTCTTGGGAAAGTTTGTCATAGTCAACCTAGACGACATTCTGATTTTCAGTCGAACCAAGACAGAGCACTTGGAGCACATTCGACAAGTATTGTGAAAGCTACAGGAAGAGAAGCTGATGGTAAACCTGTAGAAATGCTTCTTCATGAAGGAAGAACTGGTGTACTTGGGATTTGTAATCTCGGGTAAAGGGTTAGTGATGGACCCAGAGAAGGTGAAGGCAATATTGGATTGGGCAGAGCCGACAAGTGCGACTGGAGTGCAAAGTTTCCATGGACTTTCCAATTTCTAGAGGAAGTTCATCCGGGGATTCAGTCGGATATGTGCACCTTTGACAGAGCGCATGAAGAAAGGAGAGTTTAAGTGGATAGAAGATGCCCAGAGCTTTTGACAAGTTGAAGGAAAAGTTCACTAAGAGCCCGGTGTTAGCGCTCCCAGATTTCGAGAAATTTTTCCAAGTTGATTGCGACGCGAGTGTGATGGAAATTGGAGTAGTGTTGAGCCAAGAGGGCCGACCAATTGAATTCTTCAGTGAGAAGTTGGATGGTGCAAAGAGGAAATATTCGGTCTATGACTAGGAATTCTATGCTATTGTCCAAGCATTGAAGAAGTGGAGGCATTATTTGTTTCCCAAGGAATTTGTGTTGTACACAGATCACCAAGCATTGAGGTATTTGAATACTCAGTCGAAGTTGAATCAGTGGCACATGAAGTGGGTCGAGTTCCTGTAAGGATATACTTTCATGTTGCGACATAAGTCGGGCAAGTCGAACAAGGTTGCCGACGTGCTGAGTCGAAGAGTTGCATTTATTAACACGATGGCAGTTCATGAAACATGAATAGAGTCGGTGAAGATAGAGTATGAGACTGACGAGGATTTTGCGAAAGCATGGAAGGAGAGTAGCGAACCGTGGAGTGTCGACAGGACTCCATACTTGGATTATTTCATCCAAGAGGGATACCTGTTTAGGGGACAACAATTGTGTATTCCCAGAGGATTCGTAAGGGAGAACCTAATCCGAGAACTACACAACGGTGCATTAGCAGGTCATTTTGGCATCGACAAGACCAAGGCATTGGTCGAAGAAAAGTATTATTGGCCAGGAATTATGAAAGATGTCGGTAAGTGGGTATGACAGTGTGGAGGTTTCCAGTTGGAAAATGAAAGAAGTCAGAATACTGGGTTGTATACGCTAGGACCAGTGCTGAATACCCCATGGGAGCACCTGAGCATGGATTTTGTGCTAGGATTGTCGAAGATGCAGCAGGGAAGCGACTCAATCTTTGTTGTAGTTGACGGATTTTCGAAGATGGCACACTTTATTCTGTGTCGGAAGACAAGTGACGCCACAAGCATTGTTGTACTATTCTTCAAGGAGATAGTCAGATTGCATGGGTTGCCAAAGAGTATCACATCGAACAGAGATACCAAGTTTATGGGACATTTATGGAGAACCCTATGGAAGAAACTTGACACGAAGTTGTATTTTAGCTAGGCATATCATCTACAGATAGATGGACAGACTGAGGTGTTGAACAAAAGTTTGGGAAACCTTCTAAGATGTTTGACGAATGACTTACCCAAGTAGTGGGAGAACCTGTTGGCGCAAGTAGAGTTTGCATACAACAATTATGTGAATCGGTCTATAGGTTTTAGCCCATTCCAGATTGTTCAAGGATGAAGCCCACATGGAGTGGTAGAGTTGGTCGAGTTACCGACCGAAATCAGGAAAAGCACGGATGCAAAATCATTCGCAGAACAAATGAAAGAAGTGCACGAATATGTGCGAAAGCGCATTGAGAAGAGTAATGCGACATATAAGTTGAGAGCCGATAGGAAGAAGAGGCTACAGTCGTTCAATAAAGGAGACTTAGTCTATGCACATTTACGGAAGGAGAGATTTCCAACAGGGACATATAACAAGCTGAAACTGAAGAAGATTGGACCATGTAAGATTCTGAAGAAGATTTCGGACAACGCTTATGTGTTGGAGCTACCGAAGGACTTGAGAATTTCACCAACATTCAATGTCTCAGATTTGTACAAGTTCGAAGAAGGTTCAAGCAACGAAAGTGCAGAAGTGTCGAACATTGACTGGACAGTGCATATTCTAGATCGACACAAAGAGGAAATCACTGAAGTATTAGAAGAACTCAAAGTTGGAAGGATGTGCAACTCACGAAAGAAGGAATACTTAGTGAGATGGAAAGATGATGAGTTGCAGGAGGCGACATGGATTTTTGAAGAAGAGTTCAGGAGACTGACGGAGCAGTCGAGTTCTTTTTCACCTGGGGAGTCTGATGCAGGAGCATCAAGGCCTAGGCAGATCAGTCAAAGTTGATCGACATGAGAATTCGACCAGGGGGAGTGCCGACGACCACTGGTGTGAAGGAAGAATGGTTGTTGAAGTCAATGAGTCGAGCATGAAGTAGTTGATAGGCGATCGACGGAAGGAGCAAAAGGTCGAGAGTCGACATGTTGTTGAATCGCACTACCGACAGTTTTGAGGCAAAATCCAAGCGTGGAGGAAGGTTCGGACTGGCGAAGCCGTAGAAGCGAAGTGAAGCCGATGGGTAAGTTGAAGCTAACAAGAGACAATATGGTCGATGCAGGAGATGGGGATGACTACTGTAGCAATGTCAAAGAAGTTCAGAAGTCGAGGCAAGTACTTGGTAGCCGTTCGGGGTTACTAAGGAAGTTATGAGCAGTTATTGATGGTGGTTGGGATCACGACAGATGTCACCATAGGTAAAGTTTGTGCAGCACAACAGAGGGTGCTGACAACTGCAGGTCTCTAGGATTAGGAGGATTCGACGGACAGAGGAAGAGTGTCTCAGGAGTTGGAGTGGACCTCGGGATGAGCAGTAGAGTACCGACATGGTAGAAGACCAGTGCGAGGCACATAGGAAGAACACACGGGAGTTGATCAGTATATTGGAGACAACAATCACTCATCAACCGAGAGCAACAAAGATAGGATCCATAGCTCAGCGAGCGCATGCATTCAACAGAGGCCGTGAGAGGGTGAGGATCGCACACAGAGAGAACACACATTTTTACTTCTGTAGATTGTAAAGGCTGAGGCCAACTTGTTACTAGTGTACATTTCCTTGCTTTTCGCATTGTAATTGTTTTGAAGTAATAGAAGCCACTTCTGACATCCTATTTACATCCAGTCTGTTTAAGCATCGTGTGTGTCATGTGTATTGTTAAGCAAGAAGTTCCGACCGACCTGAACTTGCGCTAGGGGACACAGAAAAATGAGAATTCTATTTGGTTAGCTGGCAGCGACTGGCTCGACCGAAAAATTTCGGTGGATGGGATTTGAAGAATATTTTTAATTTTGCAAAGGCATTATCAACAAAGAGCATGTGGAGGGCTCTCTTCATTGATAGCTTATGGAGAAGGGTGCTAAAGGAAAAATACATTAGAGATATCTCAACAACTCAGTGGTATAATTATCCTGGAAAATATTATCATGACATGGGATAATTATATTGGTAGAGGTGGCATTAGACCAAATAGATGGTCTACTATGTTGTTGCGAGGCAGAGTCGGTCGATCGCCTATTTGTCTTTTGTTCCTTTAGAAAACAAGTATGTCATCATGTCAGGATTGCTTGCCTTATCGATGTGGAGTGGGCGATGCATCCCTTCTTTGTTAATATTCATACCTGGATCAAACAAGCTTCAAATCAGTGTGAGCTTGTAACGCCCTCTTGCGTTACATTGACTAAACTAAACACACATCATTTTTTTTGGAAAGAAAAACATATTTATAAATTAATCACATGCATAATTACATTATGCACACTTTTGCGGAAGCATAAGTCTATTATGAGACCCATAACATAACTATAACATGTATTTAACATGTCAGTGTTAGTTTCAACAACTACTAGCGAGTTTCAACAGCATGCTACAGGAGTTTCAACAACTGTTAGTGAGTTTCAGCAGCATGCTACAGGAGTTTCAACAACTGTTAGTGAGTTTCAGCAGCATGCTACGGGTGTTTCAACAGTTTCGGCAACTGCTGGTGAGTTTCAGCAACATGCGACAGGATTTTCAACAACATGCTACAAGAGTTTCAACAACATGCTACAGGTGTTTCAGCACTCCATTATTTAGTTTCAAAACTTTTATTTAATATAAAACTTAATCTGGAACAAGCTTGCTCACTTTCCTATCATACTTTAAATTTGATAAACCAAAATAGTTCCAATTTTGGCTTAAGCTTAGATATTAACAATATGATCATGGAGACTTAAAATTCATAAATTTTCTCATTAAATAAATTCATTCCTAGAAATGGAAAACATCCTTCCACTAATCATATTCTTCCATTATTTTAACTACCACATCACATTTTTAAATAATCAATTTATAATAGTAGTTAACTTTTCTTAACTAAACCGGTCCATGGTTTTTGTAAACCATACAACCAATTCATAGTTTTGTTTTAGTTAACTAAATCATCTCTTTAAACTACAAATACAAACCAATTCAAAACAATCATGATATTCACCAATTCCTAAAAACTAGCACATTTCGTTAAGTTCCAAATTCAAATATACAAAGAATGTAAACAAAATATTTTCTTTCATATGTTTCTAAATGTAACCTTGGAAATTCATAAAATAGGTAAAATAGGAAATGACCAACAATTTCAGAATTAAGGAAATATGTAAAACAAGAAATTTTCTACCATTTCCATAATTAAAGAAATGTGTAAAACAGGTAAAATAGAAAAGTACCATAAGTTTCCAGAATTAGTTTAATCATTTGAAAATGAGACTTATTATCAGAATTTAATTGAACTATGGAAATTCTAATTAATGGTTATTGAATTCTCAGGGATTAAATTAAAACCGGGGATTTATTATCTCAACCCAGAAAATATGATTTCCCCAAAATATAAATTTCCAATTACCAGTAAGATGCATGATATCAAATTTATTACTAAGTTTAAAACAGAGTAAATTAAATGTACTAAGAAATATAAATCCATTTAAATTTCATTTACACCCGAAATATAATTATTATGCACAAGAGTACCGCAAACATAATTTTTCAAAGCATACTTGCAGAGAATTAACCTATAACAAAATACAATTTCAAAACCATGAATTCTCATCATTAAATTCTCCTAAATTATCATTTAATAGAGAAACTGTAAAGAATTAGAATTTTGCATATACTTATCTTGAATTCTGTCTTGAAACAACAACTGACTGTGTGTGAGCCACGCTCCATCCAACCGTAGAACTTGTCTAGCCTGTATTATTTCAACTCCCCAGTCCACCCCCGATCCAAGATCCAAATATTAACCAAAGGTAATTCACCAACCACCTCAGCTCACTCACAGGGACAAAGTAGGAATAACTAGGAAGTATGAAATAATCACAACCAGGCACAAACAAAACAATAGTTTTTAAACCAATTTCTTGTCAATTCCGCAATTAACCTACCAGAGCTCCTTCACAAACACACAGTGATACACTTCATTGCAAGCGTCGGAATTCCACTCGGGGTTTCATGCACAAATTTCCAATTGACTAGTTAATGCAACCAAAGGGAATACAATGCCAATACAGGTTGTAAACAGAGTTACAGGTTGTAAAACGGAGTTTTCTTCCACCTCTGTGAATTCAAAGACACACAGTGATACTCTGTTAATTTTTCGATAATTTCATTCAATATTATCTAGGATCACTAAGAGAATAACATGTACAACATATCAATCATAAACACAAGAGACATTAGACACATAGTTTCCTCGGGGAAAACCAAGAAGGTGAAAAACCCTGCAACTTCCTTAGAGATAGAATAAGCCACAATACAATATCACAATGATCAAACCCAAAGATATGTCTCTAGTAGATACTCCTCCTCCTCCACTTGTGCACAACTCTCTCTCTCAACTATGCGAGTTGGAGAAGTGAGTGAATGAATAGAATGAGAGAGGCACGCCCTCTATTTATACACTGACTTGACCTGCCAATAAACTAAAAGGGCTGACTTCCTAAGGAAGTCTAATAACCCAAACACATGACCTAACTAGGGCCGACCCCACTCTGGTGGTCTAATAACCCATCAATACAAATGACGACACTTACAATGTATCTTGCGACACTTGCAAATACAAATGATGACACTTCCAGTCAGAGGAATAATACATCTCTGTTGGATATACAATAAAGTACAAATGTAATATACAAGTGAATATCTTCCGAAGTTACAAATACATCAACACTCCCTCTTAACTAGGAAAGTATTCTTTCGACACAGGTCATCAATACATATCGACGCAAGTCTTCAATTATGGAGCTGGACCATCATCACTGGATCACGGAACATCATCATCATCACTACTGCTGTACTTGACATCTTGATCACTGGGCTATCTCATAATTCTTCCTATCATAGGAAGTTCTACAGAGCCAACCCTTTTTCATGCTGGTTGTAGGCCTAACCTCCTGTAGGTCTTCATCATCTCTGGCCATACTGTGGAATCCTCAGGACTTATTATGTGTGTCAACAAAACCTTGAAAGAGCATCCTAGCCCAGACTATGAGATCTCCCAGGATCTTTTACATGTTGACTGTCACAAAACCTTAAAAGAGTGTCCTGCAACGTGCAAGAACTCTAAAGAGCATCCTATCACAGACTATAGGATCTCCAGGGTTGATTACATGTGACCCCCACCACAAAACCTCGAAAGAGCATCCTAGCTCATACTATAGGATCTCCCAGGATCTTTTCTATGTGGTTAGGCAAAATGATTAAAAAAGTATCTTGCAACCTGCAAGAAATCTAAAGAGCATCCTAGCACAGACAATAGGATCTCCAGGGCTGATTACATGCCTCTAGTAGCAAAACCTCGGAAGAGCATCCTAGCTCAGACTATAGGATCTCCCAGGATCTTTTCTATACTACATGCACAACCTGTCCACGGCCATAGAGTATCAACTTGATACTCATGATCATACTCATCATCATATAGTACATCATCCTGATGCACATCATCATTGCATGATCATCCTGATCATCGTCACATCATCGTCCTGAAGCATCATCCCGATACTCATCACATATGATCATCATCATAGCATCGTCCTGATGCATATCATTTGGAGCATCATCCTGATACTCATCATCATTGTATAATCAAACTGATCATACAAATCATCCACCTTATGCATATCATCATCACACATGATCCAAGTGATCATGTAAAGCATCCACCTGATGCATATCATCACATATGATCATCCCGATCAACATTATGTAGAACATCATCCAGAGCATTGTCCTGATGCTCATCACACAGTGCTTACATACACAGCCATAGGAAGGATCCTCCTATCACCATTCTTGGAATGGCTCCTGCAAATGTGTCCCATCACTTCTTCCTTGAAGTATCTTCTATCTGAAGAACACCAAGCCTCTCTCTGAAGTACTCAAACTTCACTCTGGCTAGTGGTTTAGTCAACACATCTACAACCTCCTCATCCGTCGCAACATACAAGAGATTCACTACTCCTCTTTGCACCATATCCATGATATAGTGATATTTGATCTCAATGTGCTTCGACCTGTCATGGAACACCGGGTTCTCAAACAACTTCACACAACTTTGGTTTTCACAGAAGATATAGGTAGCATCCAATGGGAGATCAAATAAATCAGACAGTAGCTTCCTAATCCATACTGCCTCACAACTGGCCAAACAAACTGCGACATACTCTGCTTCGGCTGTACTCAGTGCTACACAGGACTGCTTCCTGCTAAACCAGGAGATCACACTTGATCCCATATTGAAGCAACACCCCGAAGTGCTCTTCCTATCTGCAGCATTTCCTGCCCAATCTGAATCAACATAACCCTCTAGGTTAAACTTTTGATTTGCATCATAATTGAGCCCATAATCAACCGTACCCTTCAGGTACCTCAGAATATGCTTCACAACAATCAGGTGAGCATGTCTAGGATCCGTCAAGAACTGGCTCAATGTGTTCACCGCAAAGAAAATATCTGGTCTCATGTTCGTTAGGTACATAAAGGACCCAATCATCTGACGATACACCGTGACACTAACCGTCTTAGATGAAGCATCACACATAAGCTTCAGGTTTGATGCCATAGGTGTGGCCATGGCCTTGAAGTCCATCATCCAGAACCCATTCAGGATCTCTACTGCATACTTCCCTTGTCTAAGGAAGATTCCACCTGCACTCTACCACACCTCCATGCCTAGAAAGTAATGCATCATACCCAAGTCCTTCATCTCGAACTCGGTAGCAAGCTTCCTCTTCACGTCGGCAATCAATCTATCCTCACCTATAACAAACAGGTCATCCACATACAATAGTAGTATCACTGGATTTCCTTCCTCAACCTTGTAGTAAAGGTTGGAATTCGCTTTACTCTTGGTAAAGCCCAAATTGTATAGGAAGCTGTCTATCCTACCATACCATGTCCTAGGTGCTTGCTTCAAACCATACAAGGCTTTCTTCAACCTGCACACATATGACTCCCTGTCATGTGTCTCAAAACCAAGTGGCTGCTCCACATATACTTCCTCTTCGACTACGTCATTCAAGAAAGATGTCTTGACATCCATCTGGTGTATCTTCCATTTCATTACTGCAGCCAGAGCAAGTACTGTTTTGATGGAAGTGTATCTGGCTATAGGAGCAAAAGTCTCTTCATAATCTATTCCCTCTTTCTGGGAGAATCCACGAGCTACAAACCTCGCCTTGTATTTCTCTATGTCGCCATCTGCAGCATGCTTGATCTGATAGATCCACTTGGAAGTCACAAAAGACTTCCCTTCTGGTCTTGGGACCACATCCCAAACATCATTCTTCATGATTGATTGGTATTCCTCGACCATGTCATCCTTCCATTCTTTCTTTTCTGCTACTTCTTCATAACTGGAAGGTTCTTTGTTCATAATGTCACAGAGAAAGGCAACGTAGATGGTGTGTGACCTTGTCCTTTTCCTTTCTCTATGTTCTTCTTCTAGAATGCCATACCTTTCTGCATCTTAGATGAGCTCTCTAGCCCATGTAGGTTTCCTCTTGTGAGATTTCTTCTCACGGGGTGGATCTACAGGTTCTTGTGGATCTTCAATTTCACGATCTTCTTCTGGAATTGCTTCATTCATAGTGGTATCTTGAATTCTGGTTACCCTTGGTTCTTCATTGTCTTCAACAGGTGTCTTCATTGATTTGATGTATGTTGAGTCTTCATCAAATGTTACATCTCTGCTGATGTCAATCTTATTGAACCCTGCAAAGTAGATTCTGTATGCCTTCGAGCTTTCATTGTAACCCACAAAGATGCCCTTCTTTCCTGAAGGATCTAGCTTTGTCCTCTTTTCCTTTGGAATGTGTGTGTATACTAGATAGCAAAATATCCTGAGATGGATAACTTCAGGTTTCTTACCAGAGAAAACTTCTTCTGGTGTCTTGTTGTCAAGTATCTTGTGAGATGTTCTGTTCTGTACATATACAACTATCCTTGCTGCTTCTTCCCATAGGTGCACAGGCAGATCCTGGTCATGAAGTATTTCCCGTGCTGCTTCCATGATGGTTCTATTCTTCCTTTCTACAATTCCATTCTGTTGTGGATTGTAAGGAGTAGTCAACTCCCCCTTAATCCCCGAATCACTGCATAACTTCTTGAAGTCTCCTGAAGTGAATTCTCCGCCATTGTCGGATTTGAAGATCTTGATCTTCTTATCAGTTTGATTTTATATCAAGGCTTTGAATTCCTTGAACTTATCAAACACTTCATCTTTATTCTTCAAGAAATAAACCCAAGTCTTTCTAGAGAAATCATCGATGAAGGAAACATAGTATACATACCCACTTAGAGAACTGGATGACATTGGACCATACATCGGAGTGGATAATATCACAGATTCCTTTTGCTTTTCTTTCACTGCTTGGAAATGCCTTCTTTGTGTTCTTTCCTTTTGCACATCCTTTGCAAATACCTCCATGCTTTGACTGGATTTTAGGAAGACCTTCTACTGCTTTGCTTACAATTGGTAGTGCTATAGTGCATGTGTGCAAGCCTTCTATGCCAAATTTCACTTGGCTCCATGGACTCATGTACCATGGCATGTTCAGGTTGTTTCTTCAATTTGTATAATCCTCCCTCTTGCTCTCCAATCACCACTGCATCATCTATGGTCTTGCCTTTTGGCCACATGAGTACTTGGCCATCTATAAATGCAACTCTCATCCCGTTTGCATCCAAAGATGATATGGAGAGAAGATTCTTCTTAAGTCCAGGTACATATAGAACATATTTCATTTTCAAAGACTTCCTAGAGTCTAACTTGTAGGAGGCTTCACCACTTCCTTTTATAGGATATTGATAGTCATCCCCAAGTTTCACCTTATGAGGTGAATCATGTTCAGATAGGTCCATAAAGGATTCTTTAAATCCTGTCATATGTTTGGAAGCCCCACTATCAATAAGCCAATCATCACACCCATGTGAAATAGTACCTGTGAGAGCAGAGATTAAGACATACTTTTCATCACTTGAAGAGTCTTCACTTTCTACCTTAGTTTTCTTCTTGGAAGGTTCATCATCCTCAACAGCATGAGCATGATATATTTTCTTGTTTCTCTTCTTGTTGTTGTTGTGGTTGTTCTTTTTGTTCTTGGGATAATCTAAAGCAAAGTGTCCTTTCTCATCACAAATGAAGCATCGAACATGAGAGAGATCTTTCTTCTTTTGCTGGAAGTGAGAATGTTTCTTGTTGTGAGATTTCTTCCTCTTAAACTTAATTCCCTTAGTGTGTGCTATGAGGGCTTGGTCTTCACTTCCAATCTTTTCTTCTCGGGCCACAAGCCTACCTTCTTCTTGTGAACATTCCTCCCATAGTCTACTGAAAGAGATCAATTTCTTTTTTGCACAGATTCCTTGGATGAAGGAGTCCCATGACCTAGGTAGGCCATTTAATGTGGTCATGACAATTTCTCCATTCTCCACTACTTCATGCGCAGCTTCAAGTTGTTCCTTGATTTGAGAGACCTTAGTAAAGTAGGATTGGATGGTCTCTCCATTCTGGATCTTTACCCCTTTCAATTGGTTCCGCAGAGTCATCTTCCGATTTATGTTCTTTCCTTCAAACAACTTGGTCAAGGAGTCAAACATCTCTTTAGGTGTCTTTAGGGAAGACACATGGGGAATGAGATGGCCCTTAATAGAATCAACAATTATTCTCTTGGCTTTAACCAAGTTCTTCTTGTGTAAGGCCTTAGCCTCTTCTCCCTCTGGAATTGGAACCTCTTCACTTATGTAAGTGTCCAACTCATTCTCTTCTAGGATTAACCCAATCCTACACTTTTAGGCTTATAAATTATTAGCCCCTTCAAGCTTATCCTCAAGCTTGGTGTGGTGAGACATTTTAATGAGAAACTCAAATGGAAATAAAATATTTAGGTCTTACCACTTAATTTGCTGAAAACCGGATCTAGAGCTGGATTAGGGTTTGTCAGAGAAACCCTAAAAATTCAAACGTTGAATTTCAGACTTCTGAAAGGATAGAAAGATGCGCCTTGCTGAGCTGGTCAAGCTGGTATACTCTGATTTTGAGATTTGCAAAATTTAACCCCTCAAAATTGCCTTTGAAACTTTCAGATTCACTAGACAGGACCCCGAACTAGGGTTTGATTTTCTAGGAGCTTCACCCAACCAAAAAGTTTGATCTTGTGCTCTAAAATTCAATTTTTCTGAGGGGCTTCCAGCCGTGGTCTCAGATTCCAAAAATTCCAACTTTCTTTGAAACCCTAATTTCCCGCAGCAGTGACGGGCCAAAAACGAAAAATGCTCAGAATTGAATTCTGTCTTGACAGAAAGATGTGCCCTTGCTAGGAGAGTCAATATAGCCTCCTGCCTCTGATGATCTATGGATAGAAACCCAAAAATTAAGAA
This sequence comes from Larix kaempferi, assembly GCA_027924585.1. Classification (NCBI taxonomy): domain Eukaryota; kingdom Viridiplantae; phylum Streptophyta; class Pinopsida; order Pinales; family Pinaceae; genus Larix; species Larix kaempferi. Next base: position 858,389 of record BSBM01000766.1, on the reverse strand, counting down.
GCCTTAGATTCCGCAGCTACACAATGCCTTCTTCTTAGGTCAGCTCTGATACCATGTTAATTTTTCGATAATTTCATTCAATATTATCTAGGATCACTAAGAGAATAACATGTACAACATATCAATCATAAACAAAAGAGACAATAGACACAGATTTTCCTCAGGGAAAACCAAGAAGGTGAAAAAACCCGCAACTTCCACAGAGATAGAATAAGCCACAATACAAGATCAAAATGATCAAACCCAAAGAGATGTCTCTAGCAGATACTCCTCCTCCTCCACTTGTGCGTAACTCTCTCTCTCAACTATGCGAGTTGGAGAAGTGAGTGAATGAATAGAATGAGAGAGGCACACCCTCTATTTATACACTAACTTGACCTTCCAATAAACTAACAGGGCCGACTTCCTAAGGAAGTCTAATAAACCAACCACATGACCTAACTAGGGCCGACCCCACTCTAGTGGTCTAATAACCCATTAATACAAATGATGACACTAACAATGTAACTTGCAACACTTGCAAATACAAATGACGACACTTCAAATCAAAGGAATAATACATCTCTGTTGGATATACAATAAAGTACAAATGTAATATACAAGTGAATATCTTCCAAAGTTACAAATACATCAACATACTCTTCACTGCAAGTTTTTGAATTTCACTCAAGGAATTACTGCCACACAATAGTTTTACCATGCAAACGTATCAACCAACATACAGTTTCAACAATTGGAAAAATCTCCATTTTTCTCTCTGCCCGTTCGAATAATTCCCATCCTTTTTCCTTTTTCCTCAATAATTCATGAAAAGCAACGAGTGTCCTCTTTGGGTTCCCACGTGGCTATCCCAAAGAAACCACGTTACCCTCTCCCATAAATTCAATTAACAACTTAATCAAAATTAATTAAGTTCTCCCAAAATTTAATTTATAATATTTAATTATTAAACACTCCCCCATTTGAGTTTGGCTTAGGAACATGGGTTTTGGGATTTTAACATAAGGTTTAGAAAACAAATGATCAATGAGACAAGGTACACAGGTAAACCTTATCCCCTCACAAACCTTGGTTAATATTTGGATCTCCTCTTCAGCATTTTTCTCACCATGCAGCCAGCTGTAAATTTTATATTAAAATAATAAACATGATATGTCAATACTTCATAACAAAAATGTTTAGAATGCAGTATCGATTATAAATCTGGGCCAGGGGTATTACAAAGCTCCCATGCTTTATATGTTGTGATCTGTGGAAGGCGAGAAACATGCTACTTTTTGAAGGTAAGAAGATGGGGGTGCAACTAATATGAAGCACAGTTGTAGCTGCTTATCCAGATTTCAATAAAGAACATGATATGAGTGTACTGATTCCAGCGCTGGTTCATCCAACCCCCTCTTTGGATGATGATTGTCCCCGTGATTTCTTTGATGGGGCCTCACAAGATCGGGCAAGTAGTAGTGGTGTGGGTGATGTTCTTTGGATTGACAGATCCACCTGTTACAAAATATGGATGAACTGTGGATCTGGTTCAAATACTATAAGTGAGTTGTTGGTTTTGTGGATGTTACTTTATTTTTCCATATCTATTCATATAGACAACATTCATATTATCACAGATTCTAGGGTGATCATATAATGGGTATTTGCGAAGGTATCTCTACAAGTTTTAGTTCTCTCCTCTTGGATGACAAAGATCAAACAATTGATAAATGCCTTTGGAGTTATCTCCTTCATGGATACTTATCGGGAGAACAACCAAACAACTGATGATTTATCCAAAAGGGCCCTCATGTCCCTGGAAGGAATTATCTTCACTGAAAAATGGGAGAAGGATCTGCTTGTAGCCGATAGGAGTATTAATATTTTTCACAATTAACATTTTGTTAGTCTTTGTTTGTTATCTTCATATGTCACATATCATGTTATCGGTTGTATCTTGCAGCTTTTGTCACAAGTTTCTAGATAAATATGGAGATCCATTTTCAGTTATCCCAACAGCTTGTTGTATTGGTCAACTTCCTTTTGGATTGGTTCACTGCTTCATTTTGATCGAGAAGCATTGATCGGTGGTTTTTCCTTGTATGGGGATTATTTTTGTTGTTTTGGGGGACTCGATCATTCATTGTTTTGGTCATTATATTTGGTTGTATATATTATTTTGGATTGGGTCTCTAGATTTGTTATTGGTGGTGGTGGCGGGTTCTCCCACTTGATTTCACGTGTTCTTTGGGAATATCTGCTTCCTTTCTTTGGAGACTTTTTGTTTTGTCTCTTGTGCTCCTGATGGGGGGTTGTTTTTCCTTTGTTGGTTCCTATGTCGTGGGTTTCTTGCCAGCTAGTTATGAATCGGCTTTGGGGTGCCTATTTGGACTCCTTGGTTTGGTTTGGCTATTTGCTGCCATGGAATTATGTTATTCTCTTATGTTTTTACATATACTATTAATACAAATGGTATGGTCTTTTTCTTTTGAAAGAAAACAATCATGTGCTAAAAAGATATGGTATTGATTTGTATAAGTAGTCAAAGCTTTTGGTTCACATTAAAGTTTGTGTAGGTTATGCTAATTTTGTTCATAATATTAAAATGTTAACGATGTGAGTATTTTGGTGAATGATGTTTTGATTAAGGCGTGGTAAAGAGTTATCTTTGATTTTGAAGAAAATAAATAAAAAGTAGTTATGGATGAAGATTGGGTGAAGTAATAACAATTAAATTGAGGTATTAGCTCTATTTCAGGGGTTCAAAATCTTGGATTCAAAACACATCAAGAATCTTCTAATCATTGGTGACTTAGATATAGTTTTGTTTTCACACAAATGGATAGTTTTGTATTAACAAATTTGTTACAAGGAAATGTCTAGAAGTTTTTACATACCGAGAGTATATGTCGTTATAGGTAGAAAATTGAAAGAGATCCAAAAAGGTTATTACAGTCCTCCATATTTATGCATAAACAACAAATTCTATTGGCATATGACCTACAAAAAGGTCCTAGGATCAAAATGCATTTACAAAACATTAGAATTTATTTCCTAATTTGAGTGTTGGCTAGCTCCAAAAGATTGAGAGATTCTAACTATTTCCACATTTTTTAAATACTGTTGCATTGTTTCCTCCTCCCTAAGTAGGCCATGAACTCCTTCCACCGTGCTTCACTAATCCAAGACAAGAGTTGAGTAGTTGTGATTCCCATTGTTGACAGAATTATGAAGAGTATCCACCTCTTCTTCAAAAACTATTAGATGCCGACGATGTGAAGCCAAAACTTTGACATTTGAGGCACTTTACATTCCCAAATTTTGTATATATGATGAGAGTGATTGAATGATTGAGTTATTTCTTTTTAACTGGTCTTCATGAAATCTAAGAGTCTTCTTCAAATCCACAATCTCATGCACATTCTTGATGCAGTTTCAACATTCCATTTTCAAGCCTCGACTGTTGCTTTCCAAAACCCTTTTCAAATCTTTGATTTCCTTGTCCTTTCATCTCCAACATCATAGAGGACTTGGGAATTAGAGAGGCCAAGAATCCCAATGCCAACAGGCCGAGACACTTCAATGAAAACTTGGTTAAGTGTGCCTTCTCCAAAAAAGAATTTGATCACATTTGCAAACCTGAGAATCCTCCTTCATACTTGAGAATTCATCAATACAATGGGCCTATTACCACTTCTTTGATAGATTGGCCTGATATTTTTTAATTCTTCATTGTCTTTATCCTTGCATGTCCCAACATTGCAGAGGAACTGGGTGTTAGAGAGGCCAAGAAATCCAATGCACATTACAACAAACTGGGACACTTCATTGAGAACAAGGTTAAGCTTTCAATCTTATCAACAAAAACGTTTGAACACAATTGCATACCTGAGAACTATTCAAAATAATTGGCGAATTATCACTTTCTTCATTGCTTAGCCTTAAATTGGAACCACAAATCCTGATGATTGAAACCCAGTGGGAGCTATAAGACCTAATGAAAACCCAAATACCTGCAAATTAAACCTACGAACAAGGTCTGAGTTGATGGAGCATGCCTGGAAACTTATGGTCGAATCTTTCCTGGTGAGAGTGGGTTGAGTCCCATATGCAGTACGAATGTTATGGAGGAACATAATATCCATCAAATCAATGTCTAGTTCTTCTAAGCCCCCGCTTGTGTGAGAAATTTTGAGATCCTTTCACGTAGTTTGGGTAATAAGAAGAAGAGTGATGAGAATTAAATAATGGCACTTAGACATTTCATGCATGGATACATTAGGGGAGGTGGATCAAAGAAATGGCCCCATTTTTTTTAGAGTCCCTTCCATACTCGTCGCAACATTATTTGCACTTGCATCTGCCTTTTGATTTTGATGACGAAGAACATGGAAGTATCATATATTGTTGAATTTCTTGATCTCATTTTTAATATTAATTATCCATCAAGCAAGAGCGATATCCTTGGGAGGGGAGGTTCTTAGCACCATATTGATCATAATCTCGGAGTCTCCAATCACCATGAGATGGTCTAGTTTGAGCAAACAAGCTTAAAGAAGACCTTTTTAAAGAGTTGCAACTTTTGCTTGGTTGTTATTGTTGTTTCCTAGTCCCCATTCATAATACTGTTCTTCATGTCCATCAAGATAGAGGATGATCCCCCCCGCACCTACCACCCCTGACTTAACTATAGTTATAAGACGTATGAGCTTCCTATTAATCCCATTTGATGGCAAAATTGCAAGGCTAATTCTGAGAATTCAAAAGGAAGCTAGTACTTTTGAAACTATGTAAAGTATTTTCATGTTCTGAGAGAGAACAATCGTCGAACTGATTGTTTATCCAATGTAGCCTCTCATATGGAAGGCGAGATATTAAAGGTAAATGGGGGGTTATCCTTCTTCCCAATCCCATATTTTATATAGTATGAATAAACCAAAGTATTTCATGCTCTCCATGTCTCAAGGTAAATGATATGGTATAATTAATAATGGAGAGTTAATACCAAAGGTCATCATTCTCCTCATACCATAACACACTTCCTCCGTAATGAAGGGTTGAATTTTTCAATTAAACTTGGTTAGGAATTCAAGTATAGGTGGGATAATGGGGATGCTTCTTGTTGTTGGTTTCTCTAGTTTGAGTGAGGCCTCTTTGGTTTTGGAATTTCTTGTTATTTCACCCTCCAATTTGTAGGTATCTCCCTTCACTATGACATCTGAGTTAAAAACCCCATTAGACCATTTAGTAGAGTTGGTAAGCTTCAACTGCCCTAGGTGTGATTATGTAGTTAAGTCATAATGTTTTCATGATATTGCTGTCTTCTGGAAATTTTGGTGTGGTATGGATTTCAACTAGGGCATAGTTAGTTAATTTGGTTTGGTGTGGAATTTCTCTTCATTTTGTGAGTGGTGGGGAGTTAATGCTTCCTCCATATTATGTTGTTCTAGTTTGGTAAAGAGGTTTTAACGTAGCATAGTGTGGTTTGAATGCACCCAAATGTGTGATTCCATAGCCTTCTCTAAATGTAGTTTCATACAGATCTTTGATTGGACATTTGTGTGGTTTAAATGCCTTGAAAAAGGAAATTATTGGGCTCTATCCTTTTGGTTTCTTTGGAGAATAGATAAAGTGGGAAATCATTCCCATCTTGGGTGTTGCCCATTCTATGAAAATTTTGACATCCACAAAGTCTTGTGTAGGCAAGAGGATCTTATAGCAGACGATCAAACATCCATTTTCTTGGTTACATGAAAAATGCATGCACACAAGGAAACTCATAATAATCGGTATGTAGTGATAATGAAGACCTTGCTTCAGAAGAAGAGTCGGATCCAAGCCTTCAAAACTAAGTGCAATTTGCTTCATCACCTAGTTACAAATTTGAACAGGGGATCATAGTTGTTGCCTCTGAATTCAAAATGTCAATGGTTTTAATTCTCAAGGAGATTAAAGAATGAGAGACTATTCATCAACTACTTGAATATGTGAACATGGATGGTATGAATTAGGATTCTCAACCTTCATTTGTTGGCCATGAGGAGGCCCACAACAAAAATGTTTTTCATGAGGATCAAGTTTTCTCATTTTGAAAATAGGCCTAGTTTTAGGTGTCTTGATAAGGATCTATACTAGAAAAAACTATTGGACACCCTCTGTGAAGGATAATATTCCTTTTCTTTATCAAATTCTCAAAATTTTGGACAAATTTTGAACTATAGACTTTGGGACAACTCTACCTTTTGTGTATTATTATGTTGAATAACAAGACTGCAATGATTTCTTAATGCACAATTTTAACCTTTTTCTTATACAAATTATATTTTTATTAAGTTTCATCAATATAACATTAGTTTAATAATACGATTTTTTTTCATCAATATAATATTAGTTTAATAATAAGATTTTTTTAAGAATGTGTAAATTATTTTGTTTGATTTATGGGGTGTTATGAATCTCAATTTAGAGCTCGTAAGTTTCATCAATATATGATTATGTTTGAACAACTTTGCATTGTAAATACCCACTTTAACATGTGGAAGAGAGATTTGAACCTTGCACCTCAGGCTGTGTAAAAGTAGCATACCAATTACTCATGGGGTAATATGTAAATATGTTCATGGGGGTTTCGAAAAAAAACCACTAAAAAATAAAGCATCATGATAATTCATAATTTTTGTGCAGTTGGAATATTCAAGGATGAACAAAACTATACTCATTGTTTCGATAACAATTAACCCATCAATGTTATCATTAAGTGTTGGCACATGGTTGGAGTGCACAAGTGCGGAACTCCGAGCGGCAAAACGGTCAAGGACAAGAACAAAGGACTGGTCACAAAGCCAAGATATGCGGAAGTAATTAGTTAAGTTAGTTAGTGATGAGTCATTAGGACCATTTGTAATGGCCAAGTGCGCCTATAAGTAGAAATAAGATTTTAAGCTTTAGACATAATCAGTCTGGCAGAAGAGAAGAATATTTTGTGTGATTGTAAGCCTGAGGGCATGTTCTTGAGTTGCGCAGTATGAGATGATATCTTTGCATCTGTCTGTATTTCTGCCTTTTGGATCTATCTATGGGAGTATTTATCTGGTTCTGTAGTGTTGGAGTGATTAATATGCATATCTGTCTTCTGTTTATCGCAATATCTGATGTTTTCTTGAGATCGCAATAGATGTCTTCGCGCATATGTTATGTACCGCAGACTCCTCAAACATGCTTGGGTAATTTGTTTAATTCGTTAAGTATGAAATGGTAATGCAGTTAAGGATTACTAGTATGATAATATGATGTTGAAATGCGAATGTAAATCTCTAGCTTGTGTCGATTGAGAGTGAAATAATGCATGTCTTCTTCCAACTACGGAAACTTGGTTCCTGCAACCCCCCTTAGACATCTCGGGTGAGACCTCACTCGCTCTTCGAGTGTCGCTGGAAAGGGTAAAACCTTTTTGGGTTGATGCTTAAGCGTGTCTGGTTGATCTTTGTTGACAGCAGTGCGAACTAAACCCCTGTCGACAGAACTGTGTCAACATTAAGTCGTTATAAGAGCGTTCATATGGGATTGTAGCCTTGCATTATTTATTTTTCTCCTTTCTGTAGTAAAATGTGACTTTGCAACCTTTTTCTTGGGATGAAAAACCTTTAATTTGTGTGAGCTATATATACAAATTATGTCCACATGGAAAAGGAGGAACTAGATATGGAACATCTACCCCAACTAGTATAGTGTTAGGGGTGGCTCCTTGTACTATTACTAAGGAGTTTTTTTATTGATTTTCTTGCTTTGTTCGCTTGGTCCATATAGTCACATAATTCCTATGGAAAACCATGGCTCGTTTTAGACAAATTGTTTATGAGAGGTAGTAGTTTCACCACAATTGGCCGCATAACCCTCCTCCAAGCTCCAAGATTTCATATACCCACCGTTACTCTCTGAAAGGATAAGTAGTTGCTTGGATTTTCTTTTATTGATCAAATGGGGACCCACTACCCCATATCCATATCTTACTAATAATGCTTTAGGCACAACCCTTAAAGACAATGATGATCCACTTCCAAACACAAGTTTATTCTTAATAGTTGTTTAAATATTTTCTTATGGAAGTTTGTGAGCACTTATTTATGTGCCTTATTTCTATGTCTATCTTACTTTCATACCATGTGGATTTTTTAGGGCATCTATTTTGTTGTATGCACAAGTGATGTTTTTAATAGATTTCACATTTTGAGCATGTAAGTAGGAATTTAAGATTCTTTATGTGAACTATTTTAACTTGTGATAACTACTCTTTTTTAAAGTAGGTAAAACATGTTTAGTTGTTCATTTATGACTGGATGACCCTAAAGACAATGGAGTGTAGAATCCCTATGTAGAGTCCCTAAAGCATCTAAAACCACCTAGAAGATCAAAATGATCTCTTACTAAGTTAAAAACATGTCATATGGAGTAACTTGTTGAGTACGTAAGAGAGTAAGCTTCCACTCTTACTAGATGCCTCTATGCTAGGTCTCTCATATCTCACTCATAACATTAACGGAAAAGAAATCTGAATATAGTTAGTCAACAAAAAAACAGTTTAACCTCATAATCCAAGAATAGAAAGCGCAATTCCAACCCTTATCTATATCTCCAAAAAAAAACCAATATCCCATAGTAGTCATCATTGTAACTAAAAAAGTCATAAACTTTTTAAAAACAAGTCTTAACCCTTAACATACAACCAAAATATATTTCAATATATTTAATTATATTAATAAATAAAAAATAATTTTAAAAAACCATAAATTTATAATTAACATTAACTTAGAATTCCAATTTGGAATTGTGTATGGTGTCCATGATAATTTTTCTTTTACCTAATAAATTGCAACAAACATTAATTTTTACATGGTAATAGAACAAACATTAATTTTTACATACATGGTAACATGACTTGTGTTTGGTATCAATGATCCCTTTTCTTTTACTTAATAAAAACAACAAATCATATTATTGTAAATATAACTTTACATAGTGATTTGTTTTTAGTGTCAATGATCCCTTTCATTTTAATAAATAAAAGAAAACAAATTATAATAAAGATAACTTTACAAAGTGATTTATGTTTTGCTATAAATGTTCCCTTCCCTTTTACTTAATAAAAACAACCAATTATATTATTGTAAAGATAACTTTACAAAGTAATATATAATAACGTGATTATGTTAGTTTACCACAAGGATCCAAGTGTCTTGTCGTATATAATGACTTTTTACAAAATCACAAGTTGTTTTAGGGCAATAATTTGGTAGTAGATGTTCAATATTTAAAAAATGGTGTTGTTGGACATCAAAACTACTTATTTGTTTTTCTGGTTTTTTTTTATATGATTTATTTGGATTCTTCATGAATTGTCAAATTGGTTTTAAAAGTGGGGTTCGGGAAGTTGATATAGCATAAATTATAGGTAGACAAGTACGTTGTTTGTAACATGGAATTATATTTTTAAGTTTAGTATAAATAATATTTATTAATGCATTTTCAATGATGTTTTATTTTTCTTGTTAGTCCTTGTTAGTTTAATTTTGTTGACTTTATATTAACTACTCTCTTTATATCAAAATATTTACAAAGTTTTATAAAGTTTATAAAAAATATATATTAAATTTATTTTTATAAAATTATTGAAATTTGAAATTGTCTTTTTATCATTGGTTAATAAGATCAATTTGACAATATATCCCTAGTGTGAGGGGAATTGCCAGATATTAAAAATAATTTTAAATTAAATTAAATTTTAAATTTAAAAAAAATGTCATTTGGATTTCCATCATTTCAATGAAGACATGCCCATTAAGAAGCTACTATTTTTGGTGACTATTAGTTCCGATGCAAATTGAAGGTCTTGCGATGCGTCAATGTGACTCCTTTCATATCCGCATTTAATGTCGTATCCAACGTATGAAGGAACTAAAGTTCCCACTAATATAATAATAAATACAAGTAACGTAGAAATGCCATGTAAGGCAAGTAAATAATGTAAAGTAGAATAGATGTAAGATGTAAGATGATTTACAAGAATTAATGTCGAGTATTTTATACCCTAAGTGGGAAGAGAGGTGACTTTTCAAGTCACCTCTTGAGTAATTAATTAATTACCCTAATTAACCTACTTAGTATTAAATGTTAATATTTATAACATTTATGTTTGTTACATTGCCTTCCCCTTAAGGGAAGCTTTGTCCTCAAAGCTGTATTGAGAACAATGTATGAATTCCCTTGAACTGTCGTCTCGGGGTCCTTTCCTTTTTGTAATTTTGACTGTTGATGAAATGAGACGATATGAGTTACGGATTCCCAAGGAGAATTGTTGCATCGTATCTGTTGTGGTCCATCCCAAATCTATTTTTATCGGAGCTCTGAGATCATTTTGTGGGACGGGCCATTTAAATTGTTGCTTAGTATGTCGATCTTTTCGCCTGTCAACATAATTCTTCTGTGAGTGCTCGTTTTGACCCTGTCGTTGGTCAAAATGGCGATTATAATTGGGATGTCTGTAAGGTGTATGTGTTGTTTGTTTTTCTTTCTTTTGAACTGCGGCGAGGACTGCCTTCACTTCCTAGACTTGATTTTTAGATGCATCTTCCTGCATTTGCGCTTCTTGGTTCTCCAGTAGATTTTTATGATTCTGAATCTTTTCGATTCTTTCATCTCGTGACTTTTTTTCAATTTCTAACTTCTTGATTTGACTCTCTAGTTCCTGATTACGATTATTTAGACACTGGTTTTCTTCTTGCTTTTCTAATATTCTTCCTTCGAGGTCTTCACCATAGTGTTCCCTCTTTCTATTATTTTTCAATTTTTTGATCTTTGTAATCAGTGTTTTGTTATGATTTCGTAGTCGAAAAATCTCTTTGGTATTGCTTGATAACACCTTGTTGATTTTTTTTCAGTTCCAACTTATGTGTTTTCTTACTGTCGTCATGCTGCTGCTGGAGTTTTTCTTTTTGCTGTTGATGATGACGTAAATCTGTTTCTTGATTTTCTAACTTTTCATGTACTTGTGCCAATTTGTCTTCTTTGTCCATGACGACTTTGTTTAGACGACTAATTTCCTCTTCTAAGTCGACACTATTTCCATACAGATATTCTTCGACTTTGTTTGGTTTTTTTATTTTGTCTTCAAGTTTTTGAATGATACCTTTCAGATGTGATATGTTCTTGTCCTTATCCGATAAATTTTTTGTGAGGTTTTCTCTACTATCTTCCAATGATTGAATTTGTAATTCTGAGGTAGTAATCTGTTCTTTTTGAAAACCATTAATTTGTTCTTGATTGTCGAAGCGGAGTTGTAGAACACTATTAGCTAGTTCGCACTTTTCTAGCTTGGTCAAAATTGCTTGTAGCTGTGATTGCAGTTGTGAGTGACTTGGATCGTCCCTCATAATAAAACGCTTACCACATATTGGACATGATCGATTGTAATTTTTAAAGGCTGTCGGATATTGGAATTCCATTTCGCAATAAGGACACTTAGTCCAAAATTTGAATTTATATATGTCCTCCATAATTTCTTTAATATCTTCTGAGACTTGATTTATGTTCTTTTTAATATCTTCTTTGATTTTTGTCTTCCTTCCTTCGACAATAATTGGTCTTCTTTTCCCTTTTTATAAAATAATAATTGTATTTAATACAGTTATTAAATAATAATAATTATATAATAATAATATGATTTTTTTGGATGGGAGGCAAAATATGGATTTTAAAAATGATTCATAATAATTATTATTATATATAATAACAATATTATTATAAAAAATTGAATTGGATAAATTATAATAATAAATATTATCATTATAAATTTATATATTTAAGGTTGTGAAGAATAGAATTTTAATAAAACTAGAATAGTTTTATAAAACTAGAATGGTTTTATAAAACTATGTTCTTGTTTTTTTTAACTTTTCTTTTCTTACTTTCCCTTTTTTTTTCTACTTTCTTTTTTTTTACTCCTTTGTTCTTTTTACTTCCTTTTTACGTCTTCCTTTTTTTTTTTTACTTTTTCTTTTCTTTATTTGTTTCTTTTCTTTTTACTTCTTTACTTCTTTGTTTTTATTTTTTATTTATTTTATTTTATTTTTTTTATACTTTTTTTCAAAAATAAAAAATCTCAAGTACTTAGGGAAACCCTAGTTTTTAATGGAAAAATTCCAAGATTCAGAGAATCTCTGAGATGATGGCTAATAGCCGGATCAGCAACGAAGCTCCGATACCACTGAAGGAACTAAAGTTCCCACTAATATAATAGTAAATACAAGTAACGCAGAAATGCCATGTACGACAAGTAAATAATGTAAAGTAGAATAGATGTAAGATGTAAGATGATTTACAAGAATTAATGTCTAGTATTTTATACCCTAAGTTGGAAGGGAGGTGACTCCTCTTGAGTAATTAATTAATTACCCTAATTAACCTACTTAGTATTAAATGTTAATATTTATAACATTTATGTTTGTTACAATGTACCTGTCATGCAAGATCCCACGTCGCACTGAATTAATAAGGCATATTTCAATCATAATGATTGGAATGTATATTAACGGATGCATTTCCAGGATATGCTCAAGAATAAATGCAATAATTACAAGGAAATGCCACCTAGTTTGAAATATTAAATATATTATTAAATATGATCTTGTCAAAGAGATGCTTTGTTGAGAATGTTTTCACTCTATTAACAAAATCTTATCGTGAAATTGAATGTAAACCATAATGATTCAAGCCATAACTTGAAATTAAATGCATTGACGTTGTAGGGGTGCGTCATGGTTGTCAATTGTCATGTCTAACCAAGTCATGCTTCTGGTGCTTTCTCATGCATATTGACTCCATATCCCATTTATTTCATAAGAAAAATAACTATACTTTAAATTATAAAAGTATATTAACATATACTAGATATACAAATGTTGTAAGTCAATAGAAACATGACCAAACTCCAGAGACCACAAAAATCAGTCCATAGATAGATCCAAAGGCCCGTATCCAAATTGCAGAAATACATATATGACCCACAATATGCCGAGTGCATATCAAATGAAACACCTATAAATAAATAGATATATACAAACAACCTAGTGACAATAGGCCATTTGGACAAAATTTCGATGACAGATTCGTCGCTGTTCCGACTTCATACTGTTGGAATAACAACAATTGATGGGTTCTCAAAATGTCGTTTCACATGATGTCGCTCTTCCAACGATAGATTTATCACCACAACGATGATGTTTATTGCAGACACGTGTCATGCAACATTTGTTTCTTTAAATGCATAAGCCATCATCGCAAGACGGATGATGTATCCTACGATGTTTAGGTGTGTCTCTCATGCGACAAAACGTATGTCACAATGGAGACATAACCTCCTCAAAATTCTACACACAATCGTCACTATAGTGATGGACATTCGTTGTGACTACGGCATTGAGATCGTCGGAACGTTAGTCGACCATAAGTTTAATCACCTAGGATTCCAATCAGTATCATCGCTATTGCGACGAACGAGAGTCGCTATGTCTACTGTACGATGTTCGGAATGCGACATCAATGTTAAGTCCATGGAGGTATGATCTACTTAGGGGCGTCGCAAGTGCGACTTGTATGCGTCTCTATTGCGACAGCGTGGAAGTCTCTATTGCGATGATCACCGTTTTGGTTCCGACATTTCAGTCATAACCTCAATGGTTGTATCCGTCGTAAGGGAGTCGCAAGACCGACGAGTGGTAATAGATCCGACTGTTGTACCGTCGTAACAGGCATCGCAATACCGATGAGTATAAGTTTTTTTACAAAAAAAAAGAGTCGATTCAGGTTGAGGCTATATTTTCCTTGCAAGATTGTTCATGGTAAAGTGTCAAAGATTCCAAGCTTAGAAGAAAAAAAATAGTGGTTTAAGTGTTGTACTAGATCCTCAACTCCTTTGGAGGTCAATACTGAAGTACATAGATTTTAGCATTTTGAATATGTTCCTAACTTGACATATTACATTTGTATCACTACATATAACACATGAAACATAACATAGTTTAAAATGCATATGATCAATGGCTTGCTAGGAGCAAGAGGGGAGCTATGGGGAAATACAAGGGTCTTAGAGAAAGTACAATCCTTTTAATTTTTTAATGTGTCAAACTTTAAATTCAACTCTTGAAACTTGAAAATGCATCCTTATATTTTTGGAATAAATTCACACCTCGAATACCACATGTATGGTTCCTAAAATTTTTGCTCATTCTAATTATTTTTCCTTTGGAAATATTTTCACCTCACGTAAGTCTCGGTTTATGGAATATTATGGATAAATGGTTATTCCGTCACTATAAATGATACTAGGGACCCTTGAGGGCCTTCTTCTACCAATTTATCTACACACTCTCAGACTTCTCCTTTTCTTGGCTTCCTCTTTGGCTATTTTGAGGTGGTGTCCTCATTTCAAAACTCAAATTTGACATTGGTTGGCGTAGGGGACCTATTTTCTTTGATGCTTGAAGGGGATGGATCCATGGACTACTTTGCAGAAGTTACTAGGTGTTCCACCACCTTATCAACTCATTTTTCCAAAGACCCTAGTGTTTCTTCAAGCTCAAACTGTTTATGTCGCTATGAGTGTATGGAAACCTCAATTTACACCATGCTTCAATCCCTTTCCATATTCTCAAATTTCCACAAATCCAACCATTCATCATTGCTTCATAAATGGTGTGCATATGTCTTGTCCATCTCATCAACAATATACTAAATATGAAATAAAAATAATGTAATTTTGCAACACTTTTAAACTAAGCTCCATCTTGTGGTTAAGATAGTAAATAACACAATCCCTCATCCCCACCTCCCCACCTATGTTCTACCAGTTGGCACAACAACATAGCTTCAATATAAGAATTCCAACCCATCTCTTCCTTAATATCCTATCTTCAAAATATAAATACATACATGCCATAAAGAAGTAATATTGTTGGTTCCATATCTAATTATACAACCATGCATCATAAATATGAATATATCACATATCAATATATTGACATACAAATAAGGAGATAATTGACTAATAATCTAACCAAATTAAAATATTTGTAGGTTAAATGATGGATGGTGTTAAATGGAAATGAGAATGCTTTTGGAATATATATGCATATGGGATAACAGTTTGCCAAAATGGTTGTAGGTACCCACTACTTAGAACCAACATCAAATGAACCTCAACAAGCATACATTAGCATTGTAGTTGCTTCAACTATTACAATGGAATTTGACTGGAGTTCTATATTAGCATGGATTGTAATTGGAGTGAGAACCATTGCACAATTAAAAAAATAAATAGACAAAGGTTGTTGATCATACCGAGACCAAGACCAAAAGAAATAGATACCAACACAAATCGACTACTATGTATATCTATATCCCTTGGCATTGAGATATGATATTGTGGTTAATCAAGTGTTAAATGAAATGTTTGTACATGTTCCATTCAGTAGTCATTCTACTAATGGCTCAGTCCATGAATGAGTTAGTTAATTGACTATGGTACTCTTTCCACTGTTTCTATCGTCCAAGGGATGGGACTGCCATATCCGTTAAATTTTATCTGCACTCACTTGCGAGAATTCATTTGCATTCTTGTTTACTTGAGTGTACCTTTAGATGACCTTTTTTATTTTATTTTTCTCCTATAACATATCTCTTTCACTTTAATGTTGAGTCCCAGGCCCATTTTATCAAGGATAGGAGATGCAACACATCTAAGGTTGTATTCTCATTACAGTCATCTTACAAGTGGGATTTAAGTGGCATTCCTCTTCAAAACCACATAGGAGAATTGCATTTAAGGACTTTCTAAGCTAACATGGCTAAGATCATCAAGGTGGTAATCCTCTTTCCTAGCCTAATGAAAAAGGAGGACGACTAGATAATGTATGAGGAAGCTACGAATATGGAACTTGAAATTGTTTCTTCAATGCACAAGGATAAGAGCCCAATCTCGTATTGGTGGTCTATGGAGTTGTTTTTGGGATTATTTTACTAGATGGGGGATTATCTTCTTAAACTAGTGGAAGAGGTTAGACCTACTAGGAAGGTCGTTAGAGCTATTAATTCCATATTCATATCCTTAATCACTAAAGTAGACTACCCTGATACATTTGATGCTTTCATGCCTATATCTGTTTGGAGCTATGGTTGTAAGGTAATTTCCAAATTGTTAGCTATCAAACTAAGACAAATTATTTATCATTGCATTTCCCATAAGCAAGTTGGGTTCTTGGAGGGTTAATAGATCCATGAAGCCATAGGCTCAGCGTAGGAAATCTTACACTCAATTAAAGCCAAACACATTTTGTCTTTTGTGATCAAGCTTGACGTATACAAAGGTATGCTGGTTGTATTTAAGACTTATGTTGATTTCAAGTCCATCATTTGCTCTAACTTATGTAAGTTGTTTCCTTTTCAATAAAAATGAGATGTCATCTTTGTGCTTGGGGTAGAGGGGAGTAAACCAATGAAGTTAGTTGGATCACACTTTTGTATTTTCTTTCACTTGCTCTTAATAATTGGAGATTCCTTTCATCTTTATGGAGCTGGTCACTGTTGGTGAACTTTAGAGTGGATTAAAAGGAATCCATCCCACTTGGGGCCTTATTTTCTTGATTACTGCATGTTCTATGGAGGCCACTAACATTAGAGGGATCTTGGGTGGCCGAAACCTAGATTTATTGATGCATATTCCATATTTTAGGATTTGTGGATCCTTTATATTGAAGCATTCCCTATTCTTGGAGTTTGTATTGAGATTTGGAAGGACATCTTGCTACTTATTATTATGTATGTGGCTTCTTTGTGGACACTTCATCAATGGAAAAGTACCTTGTTGGAGGCCCTTGGAAGCTTGGGTTGTTAGTATGTGGACTTGGCTTGTCCCTAAACAAAATCCATATACAAAGTTGATAAGTTCCAGTTTCAAATTTCACAATACTATTCATACAGTTTAACATTGAATTAAATTTTCCATTACCAAGGGAAGCTCAAAATCAATGTCTGAAACATGTGGAGGTTTTATTGATGAAAGAGATAGAGAGCACC
The DNA here is from genome assembly GCA_027924585.1 of Larix kaempferi. NCBI lineage: Eukaryota > Viridiplantae > Streptophyta > Pinopsida > Pinales > Pinaceae > Larix > Larix kaempferi. The sequence goes on along the minus strand of BSBM01000766.1, from coordinate 841,283 downwards.
TTGATTTCATATTCATCTTGGAGCCGCAAAAGACCCTCTTGTTTTTTGATGTTATGTAGGAGAACCTTTTTTACAACAAAGTTGAAGCATTGGATGATATTGTTGTAGTACTTGCATAATCTGGTGATGGTTGGTTGCCTAATGTTTGGTTGTTCTATTCATCTTCCAATGGAGATTGTTGTGTATACTACATTCAAGAATGGATAAACTATGTTTTCATGGGTACAGATAAATGATGGTATGATGCTAGCACTTTATTTGATCAAAGGTCAACCTTATTTTTTTAGTAGTAGAATATCATAGAGTCCAATCTACATAGATAGGAAACTAGAGTGTCCTTGCGTTGGCTCATTTCCAAAGACAAAGGTAGATCTCATGTAGTGAAGTTTTTGATCCATCCCATCACAAGTTGTCAATTCTTTTCTTCATATTTTAGGAATAATAAAAATAGGGTTGTACATGCATTGGAGAATCTTGAGATTATGGAGTTCTCTTGCACCGCCAAGGAGTGCAGTGCCCATATGAAGCCATTATTGACACCTGTAAATGCACAGGTTCATTTTTCATGCTTCGAATTACTTATTGGTATTTGAATGGATCCTAAGGTAAGTGGGAAACACATCCAAAGGTGAACACAAGTAGAAGATCACATGCAATTACGGGGGTTCATCGATGACTTGGAAAACACTTTTTAGTATTATTAGCAACAACCTTAAGAGAGGTTCCACGGAGCTACCATAGCTAGAAAATAATTTTGTAGATATACTCTCTCAGATCGAGAATGGAGTTGGAAAAGTAGATATATACAAGACACTAAAGTAATATGTTTAGCAAGAGCCTCATGAATGGGGTGGATAGTGTTAAAATATTGTTAGGTTTTTGCTTAGTAGAAAGAATACAAAAAATGCAAAGGTGCAACAACTATATAAACTAAATTCTGTTATACTATCACGAGTGTCTACAATGAATTATCAGGTCATTTATTTGTATCATACTATGTGATGCAGAGCAAAGAAGTGAACAAAGCCATGTAATTTGCTAATACCTCTAGTACTTGGAGAGGATATAAATATTTTCCACGACAATGGAGCAAGCATACATCGGCCTTGTACATGGGTTCCTTACCATCTCCAGGTTCCAGATACATGTCAAGCAACCTATGAAAAAAGGTAACATCATCTATTAGATTCCTACAATTTTAAAATGATAATTGTAATCCAAGACCATGAGCGCTAAAACATAACTTACTGCATATAAACATTAGGTCTACCAAGCTCAGCACAATATTGTTCCGTTGCTTCACTATCTTCCAAATTCTTGAAATTAGAAGACATCATAAGATATATAATAAATTTGAAGAACATAATAGTAGGTTGAAAGATGGAATACCACAAAGCAAACTCAAAAGTGATTACAATACCATATGAAAATTTCTCCTTGGAATTTCTTTACAATTAAACAATGTGTGAGGCTAACATCCATCCACCTGTTAAACTATACACCTGCACATATAACTTGGAAATCTATTCACGCATTACAGTATGAGTATATTTTGACTCACAAGGCTAGAATTACATACATCACTTTCTCAAAGACTAAACCATATTAAAATTAACAAGCAAATAACTCATATGTCATATAGTGAAAAGAAGCCAACACAAGCGATAAATATTGTATAAATATAAATACAATATGACTTGTCTTGTAAACATTCAGAGTGCATTTCGTCTCTATTGTCAGTCGAGACTCAAGACCTCTAAAACATTTTAAGAATTTGGATGTGGTTTGGTCATTTAAATTTTCGACAATAATCTTCTCAAACACTTGTGGTTTTTATTGTTGTGAGGATTGTTTATACTTGGAGTACAATGTTTGAAAAGATGTGCATGAGAGCCAAATGCAGGTGTATTCTGAATCTTTGAAAACCAACAAACACACAAACCTTCCATAGTCTGAAAATTTCGTGCAATTTTCATTAGCAAATTCATTGCCCTTACACAACTACGGATTGTGTTTCATATCTTGATTAAGAGTGTTTTCTGCAACTCATTTTGCCTCACAACCTTGACCTACCATTTGGAGTGACTCAATATGGTTTGAGATGTATGTTTCAAATCCAACTATAGGGTTACTCTATGTTACAGAAAAGTTTGAAGGTTGGAAAGAAGAATGCTTAAGGATTCTCCAAGCAAATTATGATAAGGACAGTTGATATTTTTCTGATGAACAAGGCACATCAACTGCTTTGAAGGAAAGTTATATTGGACAACTTGTTGACTTTAAGATAATTCTTCAATTGTGCATGTCTTTTTTGAGATTCAAAAAGGATGAAACACTTGTTGTTCCTAGATGTGAAGCTACATTTTGGTAAGATGCAAGTGTTGCAAGAAAATGTTGACTTAATCAAGAGGTAGATAGGACTTGAAAAGTTGGAGACTTTTTTTATAAGAGATGAATCTCTAGGTTGTACTTGAATAAGAGAAGAAGAAAATGAGGCATCTTTCCTTGGAGGACATGTTTTCTATTCAAGCAGATAGAGACATTATACACATAATTAATCAAGACAAAAGGATGAGTTGAATGCATTCAACCGCTTTATTCATTCTTGATGGTATTATTTATACATGAAGAAAGAAGTTGGAGTAGTTACACCCGAGCCAACTTCTCATGCACTATATCTTTAACTAATACATTTATTTACGCCCCCCTCAACATCTCCCCCACCAACAAAGCCTTTCTTTGTCCTGAAGAAAACAAAGAAAGATGTATCAATATCCTGGTTTTTTGCTCCTACTGAAGTAGTCCTAACTGTGCATCAACCATGCATATCGGTCTGCATAGGTAACTTAGCCGCAACAACCTCCAGCTTGATAGGAAAACACATGTGTACAAGGATCTACTATGACTGGTTACTCTTCAACCTCCATCTTCAATATGGTAGGAGTCCATTGAAGTCTCACCCTCTCGCAACGACGATAGACTATCCTCTTTCGCAACGAGGTATTTTGGTTTAAAGCCTCACCCTAGTTCATCTGGTCGGCAGTCATCTCCATCAGCTCAAGCATGTAGGGCCTTTTGGCTCATCGAATTTCTATGCCATTCCTCTGGCTTCTGGCTTTCCAAGGTCACAATCCAGGAACATATTTGCAATACAGCACCAGGGGGTTCAATCAATTCAAATGTTTTGATGTCATCATCTAACGTTAAGCTCTTCTTCTGTGTGTTGTAAGGTGGCTTCTACTTGAATGTGGTCATAGTGGACTTCATCTGTCGTGAGGATTCCTACAAGTTTGTAAATGTTTCACTGCTTATGGTCGATACCGATTGCTAGATATTAATCGTGGCTGACTGACTTGACTCGACTAAAATGACCATGGTCGAGACCAACGACTTGTAATTGGACTGACTTGGATCGACTAAGTAAATATACTATAAATCAACTAAATTACATATATAAATCAACTAAATTACATAAATTGAAGGGGATTGCCTGCCTCAAAAAGAGTCTCACGTTTAACCCCCTCAAGACTTTAAAACAAAGTTATTTATAGAAATGAAAAAGACTCGAGACCAAATGTACATCCATTGACCAAAGTGTTTAACTCCGACCATATTTTATATAGCATCGACTATTTACAACCGACCATGTTAATGATATCGACCAAAGAGACTGGACCATACTATTACTCATCGACCAAGTGCCTCAACCAACTGATCCAAAATTGTAGTGTGAGCGACAAAAAGACCATAGGATTCACCAACAAGTTTACAAGATCGACCATTCATATGACAAGTTTCATTCTATTGTTTACTCGTGTACAAGATCTTGGCCGTTACCGACTGAGGGTCAACCGAACATATCAATCAAAATAAAGTGGCTAGAGCCGACTAAATTGATTACTTCCAACTGGACCGACTGCTCCCAACTGGGCTGATTTCGTTGGTTGATAGATCAATAGCTTTATTTGGTCGATGAAGTTCTCTTCGTAAGCCTTCTCCTAGCCGGTGCTTAGTTGACAGGCGGTATTGGTCGATGGGTTGGAATTTTGATCTCGCAGGCTTCTTTTTCGTGTGCAGGCAGACTTTGCACGAGTATCTTTTGAAAGTATGACTCCCATGAGCATTGTGTGTCATACAATATGGAAATCATATGGAGCGTAGGTATGGTAGCAACATCTTTTCTTGACTTTTGGAAGCATTCTTTTCATCGAACGAAAGAAGTCGATCAACTTAAGCATCTCCATAGAAAAAACAATAGCATTATTCTTTGATTCCACGAACATAATCTTTGCAGGTTCTTCATCTCATAGAAAGCAGCAAAGATACGTTATCTTATCTTTGTGTGCATCCTTCAGTCGTATTTTAAAATTTTCAGCATAATATGGGACGCCCTGCCACTTATCCTCATCCGAATTCCCTTGAGGAATAGCCTGGATCAGACATATCAACTGCTCGCTACTCCCGGAGATCTTTCTGTCTTCATAGAACTGCGGGGTACTCAAAGTAGCCTCCCAGCGTCTACAGACAGCTTTGAGGTTATGATGTGACTTGTAAGTCACTCTGAGCAGGTACTCTCGACCGATTTCGTCGGGAATATTATGAATATTATCCATTGATCTCACTGCAAATCCTCAAATTAAACCAAAAAACAGTTAATAATTAAATCACATAGATTAGAAAACGTTCGGCTATGCTAAACAGGAATATAAACGCTATGACCAAATATAGAGAAAATAGAAGGGGAAATATTGCGTCAAAAACCGGAAAATATTGCGCTAAAAACGAAGGAACGGCATCAGCAAATATGGAAAAAAGACTGAAAAATATTGTGCTAAAACACAGGAAAATCTTGTGTTAAACAAGAACAAAGGATATGAGGAAATAATGAGAATACACCGAAAAATGTTGGTCTAAATAGAAAGTAAAGTTATGGGAAAAGAAAGGAAAATCTTCAGCTGAGAAGATCTCTTTAATGCGAGGAGAATGAGAGACATGCTGATGTGATATATAGACTGAGTGGTAGGGCGATCAATGTCCAGTGTGTTGTAGGTTATTTAATGTAGTAACAGTGATTGAGATTCAAGGGTTAATTGGTCTACTGCTGTTGTATTAAATGGCTTGTAGCAGGTCATTTAATGCGGTCGTAGGAGGCTTGTTGATCGTTGGATCTCAACAAATAGGCTGTAGCAGGTCGGATAGCCGTTGGATCTCAACTTGCCCGGTTGAGATTCAACGACCAACTACCTGCTGCTGCCCCATTAAATGACCTACAATAAACTGAATAAACTGAATAAGACTCAAGCTGTAGAGTGTGCCTACCTATTTAAAAAATGGATAAGGTCTCTTGACAATCAGTTGGCCATCAACGTCATGATTGATTGGTGATTTTTCATTTAAAAATTCGTAAAATCAACGATGAAATCTCAAAATGTGCGCTATGAGCGATAAACGATAAAGTAAAGTCGCTATTTGACTATGTAGTTTTCCATTAAAAATACATCTAAGATCTTGTTGAATAAAGTTGAAGCGAGTTGTAAATTTTCAAGATTTTCACTTCATAGATACTTCTCTCACATCATATTGCTTTTTAATTCAAGGTCGCTTTCAATAATTTATATATTAACATGGTCATAAGTAAAGTGGTCATCGATAGGTGTAGTCAACCATTTAATTTTGGGGAGATAGGTAGTTATTCAAGAAAAACAAAACATTAAACTAATTAATATAAACATAAAAACAAATGCTATTTAATAAACATATCCCTTTTCTTATCCATCTCTTAACTAAAACTTATTTAAATCTTAATCAAAATGCATTTGAGCATAACAAGATACGACAACCATGAAATGAATCTCCACTATACACTTGTTACACTCAAGTTAATCTTGTTGATCCATTCAAGTAAGTCCAAAATCTTAGATACTAGCACAACCACAAGTAAAGTGGCTGGTGAACACCGATAGGTGTAGCCAACCACTTACTTTTGTGGAGATGTCTTAAACAAAGACCAAACATTAAACTAATTAATATAAATATAAAAACATATGCTATTTAATAAACATACCCTTTTTCTTATCCACTGCTTAACTCAAACTTATTTAAATGTTAATCAAGATGCATTTGAGTATAACAAAATAAGACATACCATGAAATGAATCCACACTGTACACTTGTTATGTACTTAGGTTAATCTTGTTGATCCATTCAAAGAAGTCCAAAGTCTAAGATAATATCTAAACACCTATGGGTGTAAATATCTACACTCCGTATAATAATTTTGTTATTTTTTTATTCAAAATTCATAATATAATTTATTTTGCCAATAAATATTTTAATTATTAAATTAAAATTTATAACATAGTTTATTTAACCAAAGTCAATATTTTATAACCATTAATTTTTTTTATATATTTGTTTCATTTTTGCTTTTCAAAATGTATAAATGTTAATACGACTTCCCCATCCAAATTAAATTACTTTGAATTTGTATGAAATATTATAAAATTTTCAAAATAACCTATACTTTTAGTATTTCTACATTCCCTATAATGGTCTAAATATTTTAGATATATACTCATTTATTCCAGAAAATATTAATACACTGGTCTAAAATAATTGCTCTATAAAATATTAATAAAAAGAAACGATGGACCTACTTTGAGTAACCCATGGTTGGTGGGGTTGAAGGGTTAATATATTTTTCTGAAAATCACATTTTGTATTAGCTAAAAGCTATATGGATAGTATTGGTTTTGGTAGTGTTAAAAAAATATTAAAGAGTTGTATATTTTTGAAGATGCTTTGACAATGAAGTTTTTTCATAGATAATGTTATGCAGTTTCAAGACTACGACATTGAACTTGAATTTAATATAAGTGTTTTTATGTTATAAATACTAGCATATCCTTAAAACGGGGAAATGAGACACTGAGAAGAATTTCAATATGTTGTAAAATGAGGGAAAGTTGTGTGTACTTAGATAATATAATATTGTGTATTTGAAAGCAAGCCTAGCTAATATATGGTAGGGATTATAGTCAACGAAATTGAAAGGAAAATTATGTTGCAAGTCATAATATTTAAGCAATAAATAGAAACCCATGTAATAGATGGCAAATACATTATATTGTCATACCAAAATGAAGGCATAGTAAAATAAATATATTTGGTATTTTCATTTGGTAGGGGGAGTGCAGGGATCGAGGATTGCAATTTTAGGTGTGAAAGGGACAGAGAATGAAGGCACGCCTCTTGCTTTTTCCGAAATGAGAGATATGAAGTGTCTTCATCTTTGCTGTAATGTCCCCTCCTATCATACCAACATGATAGAGAGAATCATTGTGCTACAACTGGGCACCTAGCCCCACAATATTATTCATTAGCATTCAGTGAATATAACAGGCATATGAAGATGCATAATTATTTAGAGAACATAGTGGAAGTAATTTTAAATACACATTCATCACACATTCAAGATATCCATCGATTGATAATTGCAAATTTAACACAAGGGAATACTTATCTCAATCAGGTAGTCCCCAGCAACTGGCTATGCTTCTGCAACGTTCCACCCAACCGTAGGCTAGTGTGCTCCTCAATCTCTCAGCACCACTGCCACCCCCCGAGCTGGGCATGATCTCCACAAGGAAAAAAAAGGGAAAACGGGCTCTCACATAGCCAAGGGTATGTCAAAATCCGCCAAGCCAATCAGAAATTGGGTTTCTCAGGCTGTTAAGAGATGGGTACATATAACAGCAAAAGTGTAAGTGCTGGGCATGAGGAAAACGTTTTCCACAGTGGAATGCACGAGATGGGGATTCAACTCACTCAGAAAAACGTGGAGAAACACAAAAACGAAATTGGAAGATGGGGAATAACCCTGGAAAGCCAAATCCGTTTTTGGCAAAACGTCCTTAGACATTCAGGGGCAAAAACGACCTCCCTATAGTCCCCAAAATGTGGCCCTTCTCTCCCAGGCTGCTGCATATGCAAAAACGAACTCCAGGCATGGAAAAATGCAGGATTTGGATGAAAAACGTGTAGGGGAAAACCCAGCTAGCTCCCACTGCGTGAATGATGAAAGACTCCCCATTCAGAATCCCATTGGGCACCATTTCGTGGGTGTTTTCTTGCCCAACAAGCAAAAACACGAATTTCCAGGTTGATGGCTTGCCCATGCACGAAATTGGCTGCCATACTTCTCCCATCCCAAGACAATAACTACCCCAACCAATCTTTGGAAGAATTAAATGATTGGGTGCATGAGACAAAATGGGTAGTTGGTGGTTTTTGGTTTCCCCATTGACACATGGATTTATACAAATGGCTCAAGGGTTTGAATAATCCCCCCCCCCCTTTTTCCTTGTAGAACCATGCCCCATCTCTTTTGTTGCATAGCGTAGCCAGCTGTTGGTTTTCCATCAAATTTCGTAATTACATGATGTCTTAATTACCTTGTGCTCCGCTAGCACAAGAACCATATGCATCTATTCTAATTGTCGATACGATAAATCAATGGCGGGGCCTTGGCCTTGAGCTCCTCACCATGACTAAATAACAATATTTACATCTTTTACAATATTAATGCAATAGGGTCAAGCTGGGGACATTACATTCCCCTCCCCTTGGAATAACACCGTCCTCGGTGTTCCAACACTTCGGGAATAGATACCCACTTTACATATATCCAAAATTCACAAAAACTTTGCAGATCTGCCCTGCATTCTGTTCTTTACATTGAATTTTCAGGACCAAGTCCTTTGATCTTCACGAGCTGCTCCTGCTGATTCGGATCTTCTCGCTCATCCATAAGTCTGAAAACTTTATGGCTGCTACCCTCTTGAGGTTCTCTTGTTGGGCAGTTGCGGAGGTAATGATCCCCCTCACAATTCCAACACTTCACGGTTTGCTTCATCTTTATCTGCTCAATTTCCTTTGAGTCTTCCCACCTGGAGCGTTTCTTAACCGGACGATTGGATGAATGCTTCTTCACTGATCCACTTTTCTTTCCCTTGCTGATTGCTTTCATAATGCTTTTTACCTCTTTCTGCAGACGAATAGAGTCCTGCAAGACCTTGTGGTTCATCTTGTTCTGCTGCTTTTGCATCTTGAGCATCTCTCCAAGATTTTCTTGGGTCTTGGCAATTGTTTGAAGAAGACTTTCAGCCAATCCTAATAGCCCTTGGTCTGCCGCCATGGTCAATGGAAACAACTGACCACACTTTTCTCACTAGCACACTTGCCTGCACCGGCTGCAACCAATTGATTCAATTTTTTTTTTTTTTTACCTGTGAAATTCATCATTACAATTCTCGTTAGGCCAAGCATAACCCAAACATTAAAAATCAGTCAATGGTTTTTCCCCAGTTGACATGGATAGTCCATGCTCTACTCATGAGACTCCCACACTTTTTATGCTTGCCCAACATACACATGAATTCCTTCATGTTCATCTATTCACAGGAAATTCATTACTTAGCATTCACAATTCACTTTAATCAAATAAACACACTTTTACTTCTAGTCATGCATGCATTCAGTATTTTTCTAATTCTATAATTGCATCAATAAAAGGGAAAGAGAGAGAGCAGTAAGAGTTTCTCCTCTTAGTCTTGTTCCATTTTGGAACCCATACCACCACTGTGGTTTTCATGTTCCTGTCCTCTTTCACTTCAACATGAATGCTTGACCTTCCCTTCTTGGCTATGACACGTAGTGTCTATGGTTTATGCTAGACCTCTCAACCATGGAGCTCCTCCACTTGGTTGGTCTAACTCTTGGCCGCTAGGACTCACACACCTCCACTAGCCCCATCTTTCATTACTGCTCGTGCTGAGCTCTTTAGGGTGGGTACATGATGCTTCAAGGTTCTTGCTTCCAACAATACCTGCGTTGAATGTCTTCACTTTATTCCATAGGACCCTTCTGTGCTTTACAAGCCTTGGATCTCCTATGGGTATAATAACGAATGTTGGGATGGCACGCAGGCTACTCTTCAACATCAATTAATCAATGTTCAACCAGCCACTTTCTGGATTTACCAAGCAGCTTTTAGTTCTTTCAGGGTCCTTGCTTCTTGCATTTACCAAGGTTTCCAACAAAGAAACAATAATGCATCAGCTCACTGTTGCAATATTTATGCTTGAAACCTTCAGTTTTTCAAATAAGAAATGAATGAGATTGAATACTTATCTGTATTGTGCATTTTCTCGCTACTCCACAGGTTTCCTTCTCTGCTTTACAAGCCTTGGATCACCTGTGGGGTGGATGCTTGGCCAGCACACATGCTACTCCACAACATCATCCGAATAGGCAATGCCAAGCCAGTGCGCCGACTGGGTTTATCAGGCATCCCAAAGATCAGTATGCTAAGCCAGTACGCCGACTGGGTTTATCAAGCATTTCAAAATCAGTATGCTAAGCCAGTACGCCGACTGGGTTTATCAAGCATTTCAAAATCAGTATGCTAAGCCAGTACGCCGACTGGGTTTATCAGGCATACAAAAACCATTCGTCACAACTCCCAATGACCAATGCCAAGCCAGTACGCCGACTGGGTTTATCAGGCATACGACAACCATTCGTCACAACTCCCAAATGACCAATGCCAAGCCAGTACGCCAACTGGGTTTATCAGGCATACGACAACCATTCGTCACAACTCCCAAATGACCAATGCCAAGCCAGTACGCCAACTGGGTTTATCAGGCATACGACAACCATTGCCAAGCCAGTACATCGACTGGGTTTATCAGGCAATATGAACAACATAATATGATTACGTGGCTCTTTCTCTTGTGCAACCAGCGGTTCCCTCCAAGAACTCCATAGGTGACTCACTTGACTGCAGGCTAGCATGGCCCCACAATACCCACTCACACTACACAAGGATGATACCCCTTTTCTGCAACACAGTTCCCCGGGCCTATCCATCCCTTCTAGTGTCCTTTAGTGTGAGCGTAGAAAGGTTACCATTGCCCATACAGTCCTCTTGAGCACCCTTTCTTCACTTTGCTTCTTACGTGCAACATCAAGTTGCATTTGTGTAAGCTGTTAGCACAAGAAGGATAAGCAGACTCATTAGTATTGTTGCTCAAAAATCGTAATCATATTTCATATCATTCACTATCAAGTATTGAAACACCAGGAATGCGTCCATTCCCTTAGGGTGTAATCAATATTGAAAACCCTAACATGGCCCAGCACCAGAAAAGGTGTGCACCCCCTTTCCGATGTGCGCCATGTAGGCCCTAATCATACTCAAGCAGTCTGTAATGATATACATAAGATAGAGCATGCTCTGCACATTAACCATAGTGATTTAGACATGAATGTTCTTGTCTAGGGTCACAGAATACTCATTCATTTTGCAGATGTGTCTCACATGCCTTCTGGCATAGCTTTACCATCTCACTTTCATGGTTTACCATCATGCGGTTTGGCTGAGGCATTATCAATGGCGTTTCACCCGAACCCCATTTCCAAAGCATGGGGTCTTTCCCCGCCTGGTTTGGCTTCTGCAGGCCATCACACATGATCTTCCTGCAATGTGTCATCCTGACACATTTTATCAAATAGCCAAACAGTCAGCAACATTTAGCAATAAGCTTCAAATATGATTGTTCCATAACCAATCAATAGCATTAATAATTAAATTCAATATAAATTTTACAATTCTGTCTCCTACAGAAATTGATTTGCTTAGCAATGAGGCTATCCTCATATTGTTTGGCTCATGTAAGTGACATCACTCTGCCTGTTATGGTCTTATGCCCGCTGCCATACATGAACATCTACTTACAGCATGTCCTCCTGACACATTTTCATATAAGCCAAACAGTCATTAGCAAAATTTCAAATCCGAAACATTTACAAATCTGATATTTACAACTGTTCTTACTAACAGAACTTAGAGCTCTCAACCATGAGATTCCTCCTCATAAGCTCAAGATCAAGTTTCACAGTCATATCATTCATAACAGCCCATGAAATGATCCTCGAATTATCATCAATTCATCCTTTCATTCATTATTTATTTTGCGATGACATATGTATCATCTCTATGCATTCATACAATGCATCACAAGATTTATAAAATCTCTTAATGCACATCTACTCAATGCTACTTTGCATTGTTTCATGAGTACTATGCATTCAAGCATATTATGATCGAAGCATGACTATCTCATATAACTTGCATTACCATAATCAGGACCACCAGTCCTCACTTGCTTTGATTATCGAGCACATAACCATCATACACATGGCATGATATAAATTCATATGAATGCATTGAGATTTCTAAACAGTCATAGGGTGTAAGGATCATTTCCTTCACTTACCCACACCTCACCAAGCTTGGTCGGTTAACAGTCCCAAGCGGTATTTAATATCATATGCAAACTATCTCAACATAACTCAAACATAGTTGAAGAGATCTTACCAATTCCTTTTCAACATTCGTGCAATTTGGCACCAATAATCATTACCTGCATGGTTACCATTAACATCGCCTGATGTTACCTGATCAATTGGCCTCTTACCAAGGCTGCTCAGTCCTTTTGCCAACTTTATGATCATAGATTTGTTGCACCATTCTTTCTGCATAAGGTTGTTGGCTTCATGCCACAACATCCTCAGCACATTTAGCCATGCTCTTTGTTATCTTTGGTCCTACAACCAATACCAACATCAATAGTGATTATCAACCACAATATTCTCCATTAGTGGTTCATTGCATATGCAGACTTCATTATTCTACAAATGTGCAATATCCCCTTTATGCACAGGCGTTTCTATATGCACTATGCAATTTGTTAAGATGCCATCTAGTGCATATACATCTATGTAATCCCTTACATTTTTAACATTTTTATGCCATATGACAATTTCATAATTATAAGTATGATAACAAACAGAGGTTTAAAGAATTCTTCCCTTTTCGATCCCTCCTCGTATCATGGAATTTCTCTTCCATATCATGCAATTGTAGAAATTGCCCACATTGACAACAAAATTTGTTTGTCAAAACAGCCGCTGGCACTCTTCTGCACTAAATAACTATGATATATGTAGACCTCATTCAAACTCTGGTCATGCATCATTGTTCCCTGCTGGACAAGCTTTCCAATGCCTGTCTTAATGCTCCATTCCGACATCAGGTGCGGAAACTGCATCCCTTCAAAAATGACAACTTTCACTCCAGTTCTGCACATTTTACACAGTTGCATTTTGGTCCCGAATGCTAACTTCAGCCACCTGTGGAAGAAAATCTATGAGGAATCACAAAAACTTAACTATCGGGCGAAGTTAGTCCATATAACAAGGAACACTCAGCAATTCACGGATTTCAATTCCGATGCACCATTCATCTTCTATGAATTTCTGGATTTCACTACTTCTCACTTTTCACATTTTCCCAAAATTCCAAATTTTGGGCCAAAAACGACTATCTCCTAAACGGTGCATTTCTGGAAAATCTTCGTCTAACGGAAGCTGTCCGTCTTAATGAGAATATGAAATGTCTAGTTCAGTAAAATTTCTGATTCCCACATCTAGGGTCACTTTTACTGCCCACAAGCTTTTCAAAATCCCGAAAAAGTGGCCCGGAACAGTGCTTTTTGGCTCACCCCGACTCCACATCCCTTGGAGTTTGGCTCCAAGATTCGGAACTTAACATTGTGCCTGCTTCGTGACTGCCTCGTATCAATTTCAGCTTAAACCGGCCTTCTGTCAAGCCTCGGGACTCTATCCTTCAAAAGTCACTATTATCCATTTTCTGTCAAATCGGAGTGTAATGGGCTACGGGTCTTCACTGGTCCTTTCATGGCCTTCGTCAAAGGCCTCCGAGCCCCACAGGAATCATCGCATTCTGAGTCTGGATGCTCCTGCTATCAAAAAATCAAGTTTTGGTCACTTTACTCTTTTTATTTTTTTTTTATTTTTTTATTTTTTATTTTCCGGTTCGGGCGCGCGGGCCGGTTCTCCGAACGCTTCCGCAATGGCGGAGCGATTCGCTGAATTCTCCCGCAACTGCGGAGCCATTCGGCGAAGACTTCCGTTGCGGAGCCATTCGGCGAATGCTCCCGCAATTGCGGAGCCATTCGGCGAAGGCTTCCGCCGTTTCGGAAGACTTTCCCGAATCCTCCCGCGATTTCGGAGCCCTTCGCGGAATCCTTCCGCCGTTTCGGAAAACTTTCTCGAACTCTTCCGCAATTTCGGAACCGTTCGCGGAATCCTTCCGCAGTTTCGGAAGGCTTTCCCGAACTCTTCCGCAATTGCGGAGCCGTTCGCGGAATCCTTCCGCAGTTTCGGAAGACTTTCCCGAACTCTTCCGCAATTTCGGAACCGTTCGCGGAATCCTTCCGCAGTTTCGGAAGACTTTCCCGAACTCTTCCGCAATTTCGGAACTGTTCGCGGAATCCTTCCTCAGTTTCGGAAGACTTTCCCGAACTCTTCCGCAATTGCGGAGCCGTTCGCGGAATCCTTCCGCAGTTTCGGAAGACTTTCCCGAACTCTTCCGCAATTTCGGAACTGTTCGCGGAATCCTTCCTCAGTTTCGGAAGACTTTCCCGAACTCTTCCGCAATTGCGGAGCCGTTCACGGAATCCTTCCGCAGTTTCGGAAGACTTTCCCGAACTCCTCCGCGTTGCGGAAAACTTCGCGGAATGCTTTCGCAGTTTCGGGGTAATTCGCCGAATGCTTCCGCAGTTGCGGAAGACATTCAGGAATTCTCCCCGAAACAGTGTTAAACGAATTTTCGAAAACACTTATAAATTTTTAACAAACAAAGATCATTATTTTTGCAACAACACAGTATTCCAAGAAACGAAAATTGCACTTCTTTAAGCATGAAACAGCAATTCAAAACAACATAAGATGGCAGAGGTTGCCCATGTTCCTTTCTCTATTTCATAGAATGCACTCAATGCAATCAAATGCAAGCAATTTGCAAAAATCCCCAACAGTGATGTGATCTTAAGGTTTCTCTAATGCATTTTTGTTTCAAATACAAAATGCATGAACACACAATGACTTATATCTCTGTGAAGGGCCCAACGGCCGTAGTGTTGAACCTAGGGCTCTGATACCAAATGTAATGTCCCCTCCTATCATACCAGCATGATAGAGAGAATCATTGTGCTACAACTGGGCACCTAGCCCCACAATCTTATTCATTAGCATTCAGTGAATATAACAGGCATATGAAGATGCATAATTATTTAGAGAACACAGTGGAAGTAATTTTAAATACACATTCATCACACATTCAAGATATCCATCGATTGATAATTGCAAATTTAACACAAGGGAATACTTATCTCAATCAGGTAGTCCCCAGCAACTGGCTATGCTTCTGCAACGTTCCACCCAACCGTAGGCTAGTGTGCTCCTCAATCTCTCAGCACCACTGCCACCCCCGAGCTGGGCATGATCTCCACAAGGAAAAAAAAGGGAAAACGGGCTCTCACATAGCCAAGGGTATGTCAAAATCCGCCAAGCCAATCAGAAATTGGGTTTCTCAGGCTGTTAAGAGATGGGTACATATAACAGCAAAAGTGTAAGTGCTGGGCATGAGGAAAATGTTTTCCACAGTGGAATGCACGAGATGGGGATTCAACTCACTCAGAAAAACGTGGAGAAACACAAAAACGAAATTGGAAGATGGGGAATAACCCTGGAAAGCCAAATCCGTTTTTGGCAAAACGTCCTTAGACATTCAGGGGCAAAAACGACCTCCCTATAGTCCCCAAAATGTGGCCCTTCTCTCCCAGGCTGCTGCATATGCAAAAACGAACTCCAGGCATGGAAAAATGCAGGATTTGGATGAAAAACGTGTAGGGGAAAACCCAGCTAGCTCCCACTGCGTGAATGATGAAAGACTCCCCATTCAGAATCCCATTGGGCACCATTTTGTGGGTGTTTTCTTGCCCAACAAGCAAAAACACGAATTTCCAGGTTGATGGCTTGCCCATGCACGAAATTGGCTGCCATACTTCTCCCATCCCAAGACAATAACTACCCCAACCAATCTTTGGAAGAATTAAATGATTGGGTGCATGAGACAAAATGGGTAGTTGGTGGTTTTTGGTTTCCCCATTGACACATGGATTTATACAAATGGCTCAAGGGTTTGAATAATCCCCCCCCCCCTTTTTCCTTGTAGAACCATGCCCCATCTCTTTTGTTGCATAGCGTAGCCAGCTGTTGGTTTTCCATCAAATTTCGTAATTACATGATGTCTTAATTACCTTGTGCTCCGCTAGCACAAGAACCATATGCATCTATTCTAATTGTCGATACGATAAATCAATGGTGGGGCCTTGGCCTTGAGCTCCTCACCATGACTAAATAACAATATTTACATCTTTTACAATATTAATGCAATAGGGTCAAGCTGGGGACATTACATTTGCATAGCGTTTTAAGGAGAACGATGGTGTAATTCGGATTGGACTTCTAATGTTGTAGTACATGGCATTCACCGTGAAGGTCAATCCATACGTTATTTGTTACCAATGTCAATGGTTGACCTTGTTAATTTCATTTCTTGGTATTTATGGATAGTCAATGCCCAAGCCATCTTTAGGGGGATTTGTTT
This sequence comes from Larix kaempferi, assembly GCA_027924585.1. NCBI lineage: Eukaryota > Viridiplantae > Streptophyta > Pinopsida > Pinales > Pinaceae > Larix > Larix kaempferi. Next base: position 824,683 of record BSBM01000766.1, on the reverse strand, counting down.
CTTATTACTTTGATTTATGGGTGGAATTGGTATGTGATTTGGTTGAGATTGGTTCCATGGAGGTCCAATGTAACTATCAAATGCCACGACAACATAGGTTGGTAACTTAAGAGGGGTAGATCCAGGCGTGTATAATGAGTGGGATTGGAGGCATGTTCTTCGTTTCTCAAACCATATTCGCAAATCTTGAGTTTCTTTGAGATCAAGATTGATGTAAATTTGGGACGAAAAGGATGATTGTAGGGATTGTATTATCGATGGAAACCTTATGTGAGTAGCATGTCATCGCTGCCATGAAAATAATCATTTTAAGTTTCTTATATTTGGAAAACGAAGGATAATATCAAGGATCAACGCTATCCTCGCCCGTAGAGTGCAATGATAAATTTACAAGCGAATTACGAATTAAGTTTATCTAATGATTTTTTTTGGTTAATAATTCATGCACTTGTTTCATAAGGTAGGTTCAAGTACAATGAAATGGCAGATATGTTTGTTTTGTTGAGTCAGACATGGATAGTATAATATACTCCTTAACAAGATTGAATATAATGTTAAATGCATGTTTCTTTCAGTATTGAACATTATTAGTACTTGAGGCTACTTCTAAATCTCACGTGTCTTTTATTTGCACTAATGAAGATGTGCATATTTTCTTCAATTTTGAATGTGAGGTGTCTCTTAATATACAGGACAAAATATTGGTGATGAATTAAGGGTTTCTTTTTATTTTGAAATGATGTTTCCCAATGATTATTAGATTTTGTTCAAATTTAAAACAATTTTTGATATTTTACAAAAGTTTAAATGCATCAAAATGTACAAGGCATGTACAACACAAACTAACCCTAGACAACTATCAAGCTATCTTAAATACAATGGCGTTAGGAGGAAAAGTGATTCCATTCTGATGATGTTATTGTATGTTCCATAACTAAGCAATAGATAAGGAGTGGATATTAGAGCATGACATATGAAGTAGGATATTTTGTAGTAGTCGAGCAAACAATAATGTCAAAAGTAACTTCGTAGTGAATAACACTTTTTTTATATTTGCACAACATAGTACTCACAATACAATTTACAAAACACTTTATTGCTGAGTACTCAACATAGTAGTCTTATTGGAATGTTGAATTTTAATGCAAATTGTGATGCTAAGAAGCTTGCTATGCATTTCAATTCTGTAAATTGGGGGAGAATTTACTTGGTTAATTGTAAGTGGGTTTTGGGAGTAGTCTTATTGGAATGTTGAGTGAGCATTTGATCTTGTTTGTATTTTAATTACAATTAATCTTTCTTTGGTTATTTGTGATAGTGATTTGTACTTTTGTATTTCCATTTCAAATTATATGTTGTTTATCTGATTGTCTTGGATGAGTGGATAGTCGAACATATTTGAATTCTTTATATTATTTCAAGCTTTTATATTTGACCAAGATCATACTATTTTTTTGGTTAATTAACAAATGTTAGTATTTCCTTTCCTAATGCTTTTGTATTTGGAAAAGTTTCTTAATGTTTTTTCAGATATTCTTTCCTCATCTCTTTTCAAGGTAATGCTCATCAATAATTTGGATTGGCCAAAAGTGTAATGTCTAGGAAATAATGTTGTGTTTGATAACTTGTTTTAACTTTACTATATTTAATTAGAAAGACAACAAAACTTCAAACAAAGAATACATTTACAAAAATCTCTATACCATGAGATATACGGTATACCCAATGCTTGTTGTTAACTTCTCCTTTCCCAACTCTCTTTCACAAATATTTTGTGGTGTATTTTCGTTGCATGTTATTATATTATGTAATATTAAATGGTTTTCGTCAATTGTCCCTTACACCTGCAAAGTTTATTGGGGAATTTCGTGGTATATCTATAAGTTAATCTCCTCTCTAGGTCCTCAAGAATTCTAGATCTCAAAGCCTGAGTTCTAGATCATTATTAAGCAGTCATCAATGATGAGTATTCATCCAAAAGTCACACATTTGGAAATTTATTTTGTGTTCTCAACTGTCACACATTTACGACCTTGGGTCACCTTATACAACCTTGAACCTTTTGTCTATTCCATGTCATCCTTGTGCAACCTTCAAAATTTAACAATGAACATTAACCTTGGAAATTAACATTTACCATTGGCTAAACACATCTTAAGGTGTTAAGATGTGTTACTGCCATTTTCGCATATTAGATATTAAAAGGAGGTTTGTCTTTGAATATTGATAAGGGATTACATTGTTCCTTTATCAACATGTAACCATGTAGTACGATGTGAGTAGCTTCCTTCAATGATCTCAGACTTGGCAAGCCATCCCTATTTCACGAAAAACTCCCTATGCAATGAACAGCTGGAGGCAGTCGTAGTAACTCTCGAGGAAACGACAAAGGGTGTGTGCAAGAAGATGAGGGTCACTTTAGATGCAATGCTACTTTTTCAAAACTCGTTCCTGATACATAAAACATAACGCGTTTCTGATATTTAGCACCTGCCATGGTAAGACCTGAGCCTGACATGTCATTGGACATGTAGGATAGGTAACCATAACGCGTACGCGTTATATAACTACAAAACGCGTATGTGTTATGTAGTTACAAAACGCGTACGCGTTATTGAAATCTAAAATCAATTTAAATACACAGTCCCGACGATTCCCGACCACCCGCGGCGCTCATGCATCAGAAACACGAAATAGACCCTGGACGAGGATAGTTTGTGTGCCCTAAAGTATCGGTGGAGCTCGATTTAGCTGGAGGGGAGGAAAATTCACTGGTGGATTGTCATCTAATCAGGTAATTCATTCACCCATACCATTTTTTTGTCATTTCTTAACCTAAATTACTATTTTTTTATTGTTTAAAACAACCTAGTTTTGTAATATTGATAAAATTGGGAATAACCCAATCTCTAATTAAATTCACATCTCCCTCAACCAAGATGAGTGAATAATTAAAATGAATCCCTTTTCAAAAACTCAAAAATTCATAATCCAACCAAAAATTGAAAAAAATAGAACTCCCCCCTTTCTACAATGTATCCATCTAAGTCACCCGACACGAGGACATGGGACACGAGTGTCCCCACTAGACATGATGACCCCCGGAATTAGGACACGGTGACCCCCGGAATTAATATATTTTTAAAATATATTAAAATTAAAAAATATAGACATATAGATCCAATAAAATTTAACATTTACAATTACAAATATTCAATAGAAATTACATTTACAATTACAAATATGAAATATTCAATAGAAATTAGATCATTCACAGATCAGAACACATTTGTCATTCACAATCACAAATCACAACGAGACATTGAGACACATAGATGCATGTCAGAGACTCGGAACCATATTTCTCATTAAGTCATCAAAATCAAAATGTATTACATAGATGTCGGAATGCCACTGGGCACTGGCAAATGCCAAATAGACTAATAGACTAATAGTCTAATAGTCTAATAGTAAATACAAAAAAGGAGTGGATCAAGATGGAAGAATCCCATCTGTCAATGACTCAATAGTCCTCCTCCATGCCTGAATCAACAAACTCATCACTGCCTTGATCCTCCTCCTCCTCCTCCTCCTCTCTGCCAATCTGACTAACTTACTTTTTAATTGTTAAATGTTTAATTTTAAGTTTTAAATGTATGTAAGTGAATGCCATTAAATTGCTTACTTGAGTTTGATTTAATACATTTTCAATTTTGAAGAGACGTCATTATATACCATGTATATGTTTCTAATGATTTTCGTATTGATGTCTTTATTGCAATGGCGGCTATGGACACCAATGCCGAGATACTGATTGAGCTTGCCCACTTGAGGGGCATAAGTGCAGCTTTTAGTGGTGGTGACAGGATTTGCCGCTCGCTTGCATCAACCTTGGATGCAATTGTTGACACCATTTCACAGTCTACCAATGTACTATATGATATTGCATCATATAGAGAAAGAAAAAGACAACAATATGCTGATGGGCTAGACTACAATGCAATAAAAAAATTGAAAATATCCAAAGAGCTCATATTTGCATTGTTTAGGGACCCTCGGACGGGGGAAATCCCAAATGCAAACAGGCCGCATATCTCCATTGAGTGGTGCACGTTTCAACCATTTGTTGATAACTGGATGGACAGATGGTACATGGTTTTTGATATGCCACCACACAACAACAGGGAAATTCCCTTATATTTCCTTCGAAAGATGTACGTAGAGTTCGTGTTGCATAAACACGTTAACTATTTTGACATCTTGCAGTTTCAGGGGATCGGTGGGGGGATGCCCCAAAATCGACCCAATGCAAGGCTTTGAGACCAGTATCGCCCTATCCCTGCACCTTGCAGGCAGTTTCCTGGGCCAGATGTCCCACCTGCACATCGTATTATTCCGCAGACACGGGATGCATTTTTGAGTTTGGCACGGGCGGTTGTTCGCCATGGCACTATGGTTCAACATATGGGTGAGGAAGGGACATCTGTCCCTGGTGTGGTACATACACCAGCTCATCACCATGCAGGACCATCAACTAGTGCAGGACCATCAGGACCATCCACTAGTGCAGGACCATCGACACATCCCCATCCTAGTACTGATCCTCATGAGTGCACATCATGTGGTCGTCCCTGCTATGGTCTTGCCTCAGATGTTGCCTTCAGTGGGTTTTTGAGAGAGGTATGTTGATGGTTAATTGTAATAAATTCTTCATTTATTTTCGTCTTTGTACACATATATATAGTTTGAGCTAATATATTAATTTTGTGAACTTGCAGTTGATGCTTTATGCCAGCAGTGACGCCCCAGAGCCGGATGTTCCAGACTCTACAGGGGGGCATGATGCTACCCATTTGGTAGGCCCATATTCTATAGCACCTATTGCTGTATCTCACACCGAGGTAAACATTTTAAAATTTCAGTTTTTTAATACTTGTTAATTTGTTAATTTCCACATACTTTACATTTTAGTTCACTAATGCTATCTACGGTCTAATATTTACAATTATTAAAATTGCAGATGGCAGATCCTTCACTGGGGCAAGGTAATGTGGAGGTAGCACCCATGGTCATACCATCCCATGAAACATCTGGGCTCCAGGTAAACAATTAAAAATGACATTTTTTAAATACATGTTTGTTTGTTGAATCATGCATGTCTAACTACATGAACACTTGCTGACTGTAGGCACCATCCGAAACATCTGGACCATTTCCTGGATTTGTATCTCCCTCCAGGCCATTCGTGAACAAGGGTCGTGTGTATGTGAGGCGTTCTACTCCTAGAAAGACTCCAGCTGCTCACGACCATGGGCTTACTCACACCATGGTAATGTATATCCTTCGATGATATTTGTTGTTTAACTTGAAATCCAGTGCATAAATCGTTTTTGTTAATGTTTGAATTGCATGTTTACTACATCAGGAACCCAAGTTGTCTACTGAAAACCTCGCATCGATGGTTGATGTAGCAGTCAGTGCCGCATCTACAATGGCAACTGATCACACACAGGTATGTAACTATTTCAACATTATCGTTACATAGTTTATTATTGTTGTCTATTGTTTATTCATGCATTTATAACTATTTCAACATTTTTTCATTGTAGCCACCACTAGCAGGAGCAGTTCCCGGCCCTCCTGGTTCGACCATCCTGGATGTTCAACCAACGGCTCCATATGCTACACAAGCAACGCAATCTCCTTTGTCAGTTGAGGTGAGATGTCCTTCAGTGACCAAGTGTTTCATGCACTTTCCATGCACCGGTTGATAATTGTTGAGCTAATGTATTAGTGTACATATTTAGTTGAATTTAACAATTGATATTTAATTTGCAGGATCCAGAGACGCACACTGATCCTAGAGATGTGCCTAGAGGATCAACGTCGGGAAAGAACAAGAGGAAGCTTGAGTTTTGATGTGTCTTATGGGATATATGTACATTTGGATACATGTACATGTGGTTTTGATAGTTTTGGATAGTTTTGGACACATGTGCTTTTGGATACTTTTGTATATATATATGTACTTTTCGATACATTCAGTTTTGGAGACATGTACATTGACTTTATTATGCATGTACTTTTGGAGACATGTACATTGACTTCATTGGATACATGTACTTTTGGAGACATTCACTTTTGGATACTTTTGGATATATATGTACTTTTGGAGACATGCACATTGACATTTCACTTATAAATGAATGATACATTTCACTTTGTATTTGTTCTTCGGTTTCCACGTGTTCTTGTGTCAATCTAATGTGTTGATTTGTGTGGATTATCTATTACTCATGAATGCGCTATGTCAAAAGAACAAACTATTATATTTAAAGGTTTCAACGAACTCACTACATGCATGCACTAATTGGTATCTAATTAAAATTTGTGATTTTGGATGGTCATTACAAGTTATGTCAAAGTTCTTGCTCGTGTAATTTAATGAACTAAATGCAATACAATGTTTTTCAAGGTTTCAACGAACTCACTCATGCACACCCATTGCACATTCTAGGGCAATTGCTAGTTAATATGTCGTTGTTGTCTATGGAAGAGAGCATACCACCTGCTTATAAAGTAGTTTGAGTCTCGAGAGAACATGGGCGATTCAGAGGACAATAGAGTTTGTAATATAAAGTAGACTTTGCTAAAAAGGGAATGGGAGTTCTTTTTTATTTCTTGTATCGTATTTAAAAATTGTGTTTTATATTATTTTATTATAATATAATTATTAAAAATAAATAGTTGGTGGATGCTACTAAAACAAAAGGTGCTTTTCATGATTTGAATGTAACTCATTTTCACTAAAAGTCAAAAGCAATGGTATGCAAATTTATTGTGGCATATTCTTCAACAATTCTTCTCTGAAATAACCATAAAAAGAAGTTCTTCATTTTTCAAAATATTAACCACTTGAAATATTCTACTCTTTCAAAAATAATATGGAAGTTTAAATATTTAAAAGTGGCTTAAATTATAAAATGGATTACATTTCAATAAATCTTCTTGGTGGACATCTTCCCACATCGGCATTGCCCACACACACTTGCAGGAGCCAACGGCATGCAATCTTCCTACTCCGTTTGCTTTTTGGCTCCCGGGCGGAAATTCACCAAGTGTCCCTGAATGACATTTTCATGCGACTTGCAACTCGACATAACTCAGAAATCGGATGTCGTACCGAAGAACCGTCGACTCCGTTGGTCTCCTGGCGTGCGATTACCTCTAGGGGGCCCTCTCCCTCGTCTCCCCATGGCCCAGTGGCTTCATTGTGCATTCATTTCGTAAACTAGGGTTTTGCTCAGTTTAATTGCATGCAATCTCGCATTGGTGGGTCAACTCTGCAAAAACCTCCCCCGAGCCAGTGTTGGCAGTGTTCCCACGTCGGAATTTCCCACACACACTTGCAGGAGCCAACGACATGCAATCTTCCTGCTCCGTTTGCTTTTTGGCTCCCGGGCGAAAATTCACCAAGTGTCCCTGAATGACATTTTCATGCGACTTGCAACTCGACATAACTCGAAAACCAGACGTCGGACCGACGAACCGTCGACTCCGTTGGTCTCCTGGCATGTGATTGCCTCTAGGGGGCCCTCTCCCTCGTCTCCCCATGGCCCAGTGGCTTCATTGTGCATTCATTTCGTAAACTAGGGTTTTGCTCAGTTTAATTGCATGCAATCTCGCATTGGTGGGTCAAGTCTGCAAAAACCTCCCCCGAGCCAGTGTTGGCAGTGTTCCCACGTCGGCATTGCCCACACACACTTGCAGGAGCCAACGGCATGCAATCTTCCTGCTCCGTTTGCTTTTTGGCTCCCGGGCGGAAATTCACCAAGTGTCCCTAAACGACATTTTCATGCGACTTGCAACTAGACATAACTCGGAAACCGGATGTCGGACCGACGAACCGTCGAATTCATTGGTCTCCTGGCATGCGATTAACTCTAGGGGGCCCTCTCCCTCGTCTCCCCATGGCCCAGTGGCTTCATTGTACATTCATTTCGTAAACTAGGGTTTTGCTCAGTGTGGGAGTGTGCAATTTTTGCACACGGGGGTCAACTTTGGAAAATCATCCACCGAGCAAGTATGGCTAGTGTTCCTAGCCCGAAACTGCCTAGACACACCTGCAGGACTCCCTAGAACCTGGTTTTGTCGCACGGTTGGAGTTCTATGCCCCCGGTAGGTATCCAGCAGGTGTCCTTGAAGGCCTTCTGGCAGCGAGACGGGACGAGCCATAGAATGAAGACCGTGGCTCGGATCGACGAATCGTCGACTCCGTTGGATTCAACACACCGGGATAGTTCCAGGGGTGCCCCTCCCCTCCTACCCGGTGGCCCATGTGTCACCTTGTAGGTCCATCTTGGAAACTAGGGTTTTGCTCAGTGTGGGAGTGTGCAATTTTTGCACATGGGGGTCAACTTTGGAAAATCATCCACCGGGCGGGTATGGCTAGTGTTCCCAGCCTGAACCTGCCTAGACACTTTGGAAACTAGGGTTTTGCAGGTCCATGATGATGATGATGGTGATGATGATGAAGATGTTGATGATGATGGCTTGGTCTAAGGTGGTGCTCTCAAATAGCTAATTCATTATGAAATATTTAACAAGACATGAATTAAATTTAATATAAGTGTATTGTTTAATATAGTGAGCATGAATTGAATTAATTTTGTTGGGTGAAGCCAATAACCAACATGATGAACATAATATAATTTTAGGGTTTACTGATCATATGTAAAAAATGGCATATTCATAAACTTGACATACAAGAGAACTTTTGGCATATTTATAAACAACGTAAACGTAAATTTGGCATATGAAGAACGCAAAATTGACATATTCATATGAAACATACATGTGAAAATTGAGCATATATCAATATTCAATTACAAATAGTATAAATAGTATAGTATTAAAAGTATGCAACGTACCTCATCATGCTAGATTCCACCTATTATCATACAACCAAGCCCTCCGGATCATCTCTTATACTGATGGTCTCCATTAGTCTCTCGTGCTCTGTATCCGGTAAGAAGTAGCGTACCTTTGATGTATTTCGACTAGGCATTGTTCGTACCTGAAGGTTTGTGCCAATGATTCAGTTGGTAAAGTGATACACACTTGCACCTAGTTTGTAATCCCTGTAAACATATCCACCCTTCTTTCTTCCATTGTTGTCCCGTGTCAAGTATTCACCTTTAACAACCATAGACCCAGTTGGAAAGTGGTTGTTTTCATCGTCAGTCATGGACATAATGAGGGTTTGTTTTCCATCTATAAAGCATGCCAACCAGTATTCATCACCCCATTCAGTATCTTTTGAGGCAACCACTACGTATATGTGCCCTGCATTATATGATTGTAGGTATATGATCAAAATATTTTTCGTGCGATACAAGGCCATTAATGTGCATTTGAAGACTACGTAAACAAACAAAAAATGTTAAGGAAATGCATCATACTGGGTTGTACAAGGTCTGAGACATGATCAAAATCTGCAGAAATAGATGATTGGTCTTCTTCCAATGGAGTTAACTCAACACTTGCACGCTGATCAAGTGGAAGTGATATGCGATCCCATCCATCAACCCAATCCAATGATTCACACCCATCCCAGTCACCATCACAACAAGGCGGGAAAAACAAGCGAGTTTTCTAGTCCAAATTTCAAATACTGGGTTATCAGAGCTTCGAACCGAATGAAAGCCACGAGTCCCAGGCATAGTCTTGCATTCCCATGCATGTGAACGATCTATGTCTACCACCTCCCAAAAAAATATCTCCACATGTCTCTTTCTTGTGGATTCTACTCGCATAGTTGATTCCTCTCCCATTACTGACGTGCACCACCTGACTGTAGATTGAGCATTTAGAATAGTAGATTTTGTAGATACTTTCAATGCCTCTCTTCGTAGGGCTGTTTTGACACATGCTCCGGCTCCATCATGCTCTCCTTTACCATGCCCAGTCTCAAAATAGTTCCACATATGTGGCACTTTGTAGTTTTTATGCAATGAACACAACCACTGAAATGTGCGTGCATTTTTGAATTGACCAACACACCCATCAGACCAAATCCAGTGTCGATCCATCTGTATGTTCCTTCCCTTCAAGTGATCATAGAACATGATGAAGCAATGACGTACATAGTGGAAGTCGTGGCACCTATCATCACTTATGTAGAAGTGATATTCCTTCAGAATTTCTCTTTGCTCTTCAGTGCTATTTGGGCCATGCCTATATGTGATATGGACCATCAAGGAAACCTGCTCAGAGTGATAATACTGACTTTGGATCTCATTTTGAGGTTGCAGAGTGTAGTTATCGGCAAATTCAACAACTGAAAGTATAGTACCAAGGGGAAATGTATCTCTACATATTCTAAACTTCTCATCCTGCCATCGTGCCACGTGGACATGCTGAACATATTGATGTGTCTTTTCAATAAATTCCTTGATGAAGTCACTAACTTGTACCTGGTGACACAAAATGATCTCAATGTCAGTTTTTTGTTGTAAGTAAGGATTGAAATGTAACCGTTACAACATAATTTTATAGATATAAATGCATACTTGAGATGTCACCAATTGTATTTTTTTGCTTTCTTTCCCTGGGACTATTTCATAGTTGATATATTTGAAACTTTTCATGTCTGTAACCATTTTCCCAAATTCACTGTCTCCATTCTCGTGCATACATTGGCTCAATAATGCCATTCCAACACAGTTGGAGCATGTTCCATCCAAACAAGATTTTGCATAGTATGTTTGCCCCTCGGGCCTATTGCACATGATGCTATGAATGAATTCTCTTGATGAAGTCGGTGGTGTTGTCATGGAGCAATCCTGCACAATGTTAGTATGCAACACACGACGAATGTACAAAAATGTTTCATAGTAATATTCATATTCTACATGGTATCTACAACAACAAGTGTTACGAAGAGTATTTATTCTAACATACCATGGCTTACATTTCTCAAAAGATCTTTTCCCCCAAGTTCAATTGTCTATGCTCAATCCTAAATTTCTCGTAAAGTTCTGTCTGTGTTATATCAAGAAGATGCTTAGTATGTGGTTCATGATCCTTTGAACCCCTTCTTAGTTTTAGTACATCCTTTCGGTTTGAAGAAGGCCTTGTGTGATCATGCCAAAAACTGTGCACTAGTCCCTTTACTGCATCAACTAGCTTCATGTCACGACGTGGCAACCGACCAACAAAGGCCCAAAAATCTGTCTGATCGATTGTGTCAAGATGTTATCTTCTAATAGAATACCTACGGAGGGTTTTTACATTCAAATTAACTAGTTCGGATGTAGGCCTGAGAATACGAAGGGCCCTGGTGTTCTTATTTGCAATTGCTTGTGACAACACACGATGAGCAACATTGCGGTCCTTTGAACGTGTGTTCTTACCAATTTTACCAAATGCATCTACTAGGCTTTTAACTATATGAGAACTTGGTTCAAAATTCTTTATCATCTTTATCCCTAACTTTTTCCTAACAACATTCATGCTCCTAGATTTTAACAATGATAAAAATAATCTACATTTATCTCCATCACATTTAGAAACAAAATATTTATCAAGTATCTATTGAGTTTGATAAGCAATACTACGTTTAGATAGCGTACCTTCAATGGAATTCATAATACTTTCATCAACTTGTATACGCTTCGAAGTTCTTCGACGTGTGCTTGCTAATGGAGGTAAGGGGGTTGGAATTGTACCATGTAGCGCATCACCAAGACGCTTTGGAGTTTCAGTAGTAGCTTGGTGTCCTTCATTCTCTTCCTGGTAGTTGGATGGTGGAAGTCCAACATCCTCATCGATGGTCTGTGGAAGTCCAACATCCCCTTGTGGAAGTCCAACATCCTCATCGATGGTGTGGATAACATTCTCTTCTTCAACAATAGGCAAAATGTCCAACGCCTCTCTGACTTCATCGCTTGTATAACCACATCCGGATAGCAAATTGGGTGTTTCTTCGTGAGCTTCATCTTGAGATGGTAACTTATCACTTTGACTTGAAGTGGGAATTGAAACATCCCCTAATGAGCACCTACGTTTTGCTTCTTGATTACTTCCATGGGGTACTTGTTCAACAACTATTGTGGAAATTGAAGGTCCCTCTTGTCGTGGATTAATAGGATGAACCGTGGTATCCTCTACAATTGGATTGGATTAGTTTCCAAAGAAAGCCTCCGATTCATCATGTATATTCTTTTCTTTTCTTTCTCTTCTTCAATGACTTCTTGAGGTCTCTTCTTCCTTGTTGATTTGTTTACTCGGTTACGTGCATTCCCCATCACCACAATGATCAATTCAATATAGTTTGTTTTTGTTGCTCCTCAATTACAAGCTCTTCAATAATTAGCAAATGGAAGTTCTTCCTTGTTGGTCTTGAAGCTTGATATCTTATCTTGTGTGCTCCTCAAATATAGGCAAAATGAATCTTTCAAAGGCCTTATCTTTAGTGTTATTCAATTGGAGATTCTTCAAGCTTGCTGAATATTTTCTTCAAATATGGCCATATAACCCAACACCACACTGAGAAACCATGAAAGATGTCCTCAATGCTGCACCTGCATAAAAAAAAAATGATGGAGTTGGTGTAGAATGTGAGAATTTCCAATGGCGGGCTCGTGCTGTTCGAAAAATCGCGGGACTGTTGTTTTGGCTCGGACAGAGTGAAGTTACTCTCGGACAGGAACAATCCACTATTTGTGGAGTTACAAAACGCGCACGCGTTATATAAAGCAAAAACGCGTGCACAATATGTAGTGACAAAACGCGAATGCGATATAGTCAAGCACAATAAATAGGTTAGGTGCACGGCTAGGGCAACGAACAAAATCAAAAGAAAACTAATAATTTATATGGTTACATACAAAACAAATGTTTTTAGTGTGGGGAAAAATGTTTTGTATGGTTTAATACCCCCTAGCTCTCTCCCAATAATCCCTAGATACCCCCTATCTCTTTCTAAATATCTGTCCCTCATTCTCCCTACATCCCTCCCTACATGTTTCTTTCTCTCCCTTACTCCAGCCATGTCTCTACCACCCCACTCCTCCATCTCTCCACCTTATCTTTATCTTCGTCATTATCCCTCCCTATAGCACTCTCTCCCTTCTTCTCCCTTAATCACTAACCCTCTACGCCTTTATCCCTCCCCCCTGCCCTCTCTGTCTTACCTTGTTCCTAGAGCCCCTCCCCCATAAAGGCCTTTAGACCCTCTTCTAAACATTAATCCCTAAGTGCATAAGTGCATAAGATGATGATGAGGAGGAGGGTGATGACAATGAAGATGATCATGATGTAGATGAAGATGATAAAGATGATGATGAGGAGGAGGGTGATGACAATGAAGATGATCATGATGCAGATGAAGATGATAAAGATGATGATGTTGATGAAGATGATGGTGATGATGATGAAGATGTTGATGATGATGGTGATGGTGATGTTCGGATGATGATGATGATGATGATGATGATGATGAAGATGATGGTGACATGATGGAGATGTTGATCTGATGAGAAAGATGATGATGATGATGGTGATGATGATGAAGATGTTGATGATGATGATGATGGTGATGAAGATGATGATGATGAAGAAGATGATGATGATGGAGATGTTGTGTTGATGGGGAACCTAGAGATGACAATGATGATGAAGATGGTGATGGTGATGGTGATGGTGATGGCGATGAAGATTTTGATGATGATGCTGATGGAGATGATGATGAAGATGTTGACGATGATGGTGATGGTGATGTTTAGATGATGATCATGATGATGTTCAGAAGATCATGATGGTGATGATGGTGATGATGATGGAGAAGATGACGATGATGGATATGTTGATGAGGAACCTGCAGATGCCAATGATGATGATGATGATAGTGATGAAGATGATGATGATGGAGATGTTGATGAGGAACCTACAGATGCCAATGATGATGGTGATGACGATGAAGATGTTGATGATGATGGTGCTGGTAATGATGATGATGATGATGATGATGATGATGATGAAGATGATGGTGACATGATGGACATGTTGATCTGACGAGGAAGATGATGATGATGATGGTAATGATGTTGAAGATGTTGATGACGATGATGATGGTGATGAAGATGATGATGATGAAGAAGATGATGATGATGGAGATGTGTTGATGGGGAACCTAGAGATGACAATGATGATGAAGATGGTGATGGTGATGACGATGAAGATTTTGATGATGATGCTGATGCTGCTGATGATGAAGATGTTGACGATGATGGTGATGGTGATGTTCAGATGGTGATGATGATGATGATGATGGAGATGTTGATGAGGAAGGGGGAGATGACAATGATGATGAAGATGTTTATGGTCATGAAGATGATGATGATGGTGATGGTGATGATGATGGAGATGTTGAAGATGATGGAGATGGCGATGAAGATGATGATGATGATGATGGTGAAGATGATGAAGAAGATGATGATGATGGAGATGTTAACCTGATGACGATGAAGATGATGATTATGGTGATGATGATGAAGATGTTGATGCTAATGATGATGGTGATGAAGATGATGATGATGGGGAAGATGATGATGATGGAGATGTTGATGAGGAACCTACAAATGCCAATGATGATGATGATGATGGTGATGAGGATGAAGATGTTGATGATGATGGTGATGGTAATGATGATGAAGATGTTGATGATGATGGTGACGGTGATGGTGATGTTTAGATGATGATGATGATGATGAAGAAGATGATGGTGACATGATGGAGATGTTGATCTGATTCAAGGAAGATGATGATGATGATGGTGATGATGATGAAGATGTTGATGATGATGATGATGGTGATGAAGATGATGATGAAGAAGAAGAAGATGATGATGGAGATGTTGATGTTGATGGGGAACCTAGAGATGACAATGATGATGAATATGGTGATGGTCATGGTGATGGTGATGACGATGAAGATTTTGATGATGATGGTGATGGTGATGATGATGAAGATGTTGATGATTATGGTGATGGTGATGTTTAGATGATGATCATGATGATGTTCAGAAGATGATGATAATGATGATGGAGATGTTGATTTGATGAGGAATATGATGATGATGATGATGATGGTGATGATGATGAAGATGTTGATGATGACGATGATGGTCATGAAGATGATGATGATAAAGAATATGATGTTGATGGAGAATATGATGCCTCACAACTCCCTCTAGTCTCTCTCTCCCCAACCATCTCTCTCTCTCTCTCTCTCTCTCTCTCTCTCTCTCTCAAACACATACACATACACACACATTATGTCACTTTCCATTCTCAAAACCATCCCCCCTCCATCCATATCTATCTCCACCTTTCTCCCTCCATCCCTCACCCTACCTTCTCTCCCTCCCTCTCTCATCACCTGTCTCTCACCTTCTATCCCTCCCTCATGTTATCTTTCCCTCAACCTATCCCAATCTCTCCATCACTCCCTCTCTCTCACACACTTTATGTCCCTTCCCCCTCCTCTCATATTCTCTCTCTCTCTCTCTCTCTCTCTCTCTCTCTCTCTCTCTCCATCGCCACCAGTCCCTGCATGTCTCCCACCAACACTTTCTGTCCCTCCCTTCCTATCTCTTATTTCGTTCTATCCCCATCTATCTCTCACTCCCTCCAAATCCATTCCTCCCCATTGTCCCTCTCCTTCCCTCGCTCTATGTCTCCCCCCCCCTTGTATTCTTTATTTCTCTCTCACATCCCCCTTGCCTCCATCCATTCCCCCTTGTCACTCAAGTCTCACTTTCAACTTCTAACCCTATACCTCTTCAGAACCTATTCTACTCCTAATAGTGCTCTCAAGCTCCACTTCCCTTCACCCCCTGTAGCCCATCATGTTCTCATTCCCTTCATCTCTCCCCACTCAAGCTTCCAACATCCTTATAATCCCTTGACCCTTTCCCACCCCTATTAAATATTAACCATAGATTACCTTGACCCTTCCCCACCCTTATTAAATATTAACCATAGATTCCCTTGACCCTTCCCCACCCCTTCTCAAATATTAAACAAAAATTCCCTTGAGTCTTCCACACCCCCTCTTTCTCAAGTATTAAACATGTATTTTATGATTTGCATAACGCGAGTGCGTTTTTTAACTATATAACGCGTATGGGTTATGTAGTTATATAACACGTACGCGTTAAGTAGTTATATAACGCGTATGGGTTATGTAGTTATATAACGCGTACGCGTTATGTACATCTAAAAAGGCGGCAATATTTTTGAATTTAAACAGGCCGAGTCACATGCTCACATGTCAACAATAATCCTATGTGTATGCTTTGGAGTTTGCTTCGGTAATTCCAAACATGTGCTATGTTAATGAAAAACCAAAGCTAATTGGGTATTTCTTCCAGTTTCTGGAGAAGCCTGTGCTTAGCCACTCGTTACAATATGCTACACAGAGTCATTTTTGATGAAATCTTAGACACAAATAGCATTTTTTCTGCAGATTCCAAATATGTAACTTTTATTTTGAAATATTAATTTTTCCTATTTTCTTTCAATTTCTTTTCTGTCCTACCTCCTTAACTCGTGAAACACACTGTTAGTGTTTCTTCAATAACTTTTTAAATTCTCAATCATTTCAAAAAAAAATTGTATGGTGCACAAGAGGACACTAACCTCCACGTTCTATGAAAAACCCATTTCAAGATTTTTGCATTAAGACCTTCAAAGGCTCTACCCACAAAAGAGGTACTATTTTCGAGGTTTGATCACTTAGACAATTATAAAAAAATTATAAAATTACTAATTTAATTTTCGAAAAATAATGGCGCACAAGTGCTATGTGTTCTCTACATGCATGCCGATTTTTGTAGCTTGATTCCATCATTTAGGCCCTTAAAGGCTCTACCCACAAAAACATATACCTTATCATTTGCCTGAAAAATAAAAAGTGTATGTTAGGAAAAATGAAACTTGACATACCTATGCAAATTTTCAATACATAAAATTTATATATTCGGAAACGTGATTCAATTTCCTACATTCCATCTTTTTTACTCAATGCAAGATATTTTGCGTAAGTAGCTCAAAAAATCCAAGTAAGTTGAGGGATGCCCGCTTTTTCAGTTTTCTATTGCATCTAACGCGCCAAAAGTGACCCTCATTAGCTTGCACTGACCCTAAAGCTCGCCACTAATTGCGCCGAACAGAACTATGGTGGAAAATTGCAGATGCAAATCAACCTGGACGTGTTGGCTGCCAAAATCGACCTGAATCTTCACGACTGCGGTCTCTTGGTGAAAAACGCTGTATTAGGCGAGGAAACCATTGCTTTAATACTTAAACGCGAAGGGTTTTAAGTATTTGAATGTGTATTAATTACTAAAATTGATCATTGCTCATCTGAGCGACAAGTCATCAAGTACGTCGTATTTAATTGATAAAAATTGAGATTCAACTCATTTAATTAGCAATTGAATAAATTTGAGAAACGTTGGCCTATAAATTTGTTCCGCATAGCAACCGATTACGAACTATTATTGACTGTTTTTAGAATGACCGTCAAATAACATGCCATGGAATGTTCTCTCTATATGCAATGTTCTCCAGTGTCGGTGTTTGACGAACATTTTTCCTGTCACGGGTCATTTTATTTTTTACTTCCCGTCAAATAAAAAGAGAACATAAAAGAACATTTTTGTATAGTGCCATAACAAACACCAACAATCAAAAACATTTGTTTATAGTGCCATAACCATAAAAAATGACAAGTAGAATATTTTTCAAATTCCTACCATGATGCTCTCGGTCGATTGTTGATATGGAAAATATGTCGAAAGCCTGAAAGGTACTCTGCAGTATTTAAAATGTGCATTATACATGGGTTGAAATGGTTGCCGGAAAGGTTGCTAGAATCCCTCTTTGCACTCTTTGGTCCACTTCTTAATCAAATTGGGCCATTTCTTAATCAAATCTTGCAATAAAGACCAAATCAAAATACAAGAGTGAGCTTTGCAGCTTCATATGATGATGGTGCAACTACAAAGTCTATGTTCAAGGTGTTCTATCATTCAACCATTGGAAAATGAAGCTTATCATCCCAATGCAACCCTCCACAAGCATTTTGTAACTTGGCTACAACTTTCTAATCCAAAACGCAATAGCCAACTCCTCTCAAACTAAACTACTATATGAAGAATGTGAAAGCCAAACTACAAATTCCAGGGCAATTGCAATTAACTCATAAATAAGAAACCAAATAATTTATAAACATGTGACAACTCTTCTTGTTAGAAATTAAAAGGTTCCACCATATTCATAGTGCTAGAATGCATGGCTAGCTTTAAGGTGTTGTCATCACAAAATTGAATTGTAATCAGTCTCCACGTCATTCTCCTTGGTCCTCTATATTTAGAGGGTCAATTCCATTTTTATGAAAAATTGCAACCTTTCATGCAAAGTTACCATAGCACAATCAAGAACATACAATGAAATTCAACATATTAAACCTCACATTAGTCCCTTAAGAATTGGGATGCAACCTCCTTTTGAAAAAGCATTGGATTGCGGCCAATAGATGACATCGACTAATTCTAGTGATTGTAGGCTGCCAACTAATATTGATAGATGCATATGATCCTTTAGGATGAAGTTTTTCTGCCACTAATTTGTATTCTAGCATGGCATAACTACACTCCTTTCAATGCTATAGTAGCATATATGGAAATCCCAAATGAAATCTTTCACCCATTTTCAACCACCACATCGTGCCCTGACAAAGCCAAGCCTTCACAAAAGAAAAAGGTAGCATCAGATATAGACAAGTGGAGATGCGGTGAATTGGGTGGCATATAGTATTTCAAAGAGTGACTCGTTCTAAGTGATAAAGATTCTAGATGTAACTAAAATCCTCCTTACATGTTTCCTTGAAATTATATTTCTTGATTTTAAAAGGATTTGCCAATGACACAAATATTTAGCAGAGTACCCGGAGTACGAAGAACTTTTATGCGCCTCTTAATTCTGTCATGAACTAGTTTATTGAATTTGTGTCTGTGTTGCAATTGCATAGAAATCAAGTGTCTCTTTACTTCAATCCAAGATCCTCACAGAAATCCAAAACTCATCGCTCCAAAGAAAACTAAGAATTCCGATGAAGAGAGCATCCATATTTGTTCATGCACATCACATGAAGAGGTTTGGAGTTTGGTTCTAAGGTATGATTAGCGCTAATAATGGTGCAAATATGTAGCAGTTACACACATGTTCCATGCAGGATAAGGACACACCCTTTGGCATTTATTTTGGGTTGTTATTCATGCAAGAGAAGAGCACAACCATTTATTCCAAGTCTGAAATATAGGAGGCCCCAAAAATTGACTGCATAAACTCCTTGGAGATTGGGTCTTCCCAAAAACAAGGGCATGCTTTGGTTATTGGAAAGGATATCCAGTTTAAATGGGTCGAGGTGCCATATAAGTCTGATCGTGAAGATCAAGGGGTTGGAAGACCGCCAAAATCTCCATGTCCAGTTGCTCCATCATACCAAGAGAAAGGATTAAAGAGACATAAGGATGCAATCATACAAGTTCAGGCCTCCATTTCAAATGGTAATACAAATTTTGCTTTTCCCTCAGTTAATTTGGAAAATGTGCACTATACACGAGTTTAAATGGTTGCTAGAATGCCTCTCCACATTCTCTAGTCCAAATAAGCTATATGTTCTCCCTTTCGCCGATAGACGGAATGTATTATTTGCTGATGTATTGTTATTGCGTTATACAAGAGAATCGATGATAAATAAAGTGCAGTGTACAATATAATACATACACACTCATGCACATACACCGGATTACATACATATTCATTCCCCCTCCACCATGCACATACACTGGATTCATCATCAGTTGGCTCAACTCGTTTATGTTTAACTTTGCTTTTGCGAGTGCCCCTCAACTTTCAACTTTTGATTTTCTCTTTTCCTTTTACTTTTCCTTTTCGTTTACGTTTTCCTTTCCTCTCTTTCGTTCCCCATTTTTCCTTGGCATTTACATTTGGGTTTTCTTAGAATTTATCTTTAGAATAAATGGCCAATTCCAGACGTTTCGTTGTTGGCATTCTAGGTGCTTGTTCCTCTTCTCCATTCTTTTTTTTCCTTGAAACCCAATTTTCTTTCACTGCATTTTTTGGTTTTTCGTTTGTTTCATAGATTTGAGCTTAAATTGCTGTTAATGGCTGAAAACGGGAGCACTTTGGACTGTTGTATGTACCAGGTAACTTGGTTTCATTGCTATTGTATGGAGCGCCAAAGTAAGATCCACGTCTCTCAGAAATTTCTGCAATTTGAGCTAAAAAAATAGCATATTGAATTATAGTTAGAACTAAGTTGTAAATGCTTTATGTGGGATCACGTTTAGGAGAGTGATTAAAAACCGATCTACGGAGGAATTGTCAGGATTCCCATATGCAATAGCTCTGCTGAATTCTCTGCTCTACATGTGGTATGGCTTGCCCCTGATCAGTAATGGCTTGGACGACATCTTGGTGTTGACTATCAATGGCGTAGGAATTGTTCTGGAGTTTGTGTCCGTTTGCATCTATCTGAAAAATGCTCCGAAGAACGCCAAAGTAGGTTTCAATTCTCGTATTCTCTTATAACAATTAGTTTCACAAGGTTTACTCCCTACTTACTTTAGACTAATGGTCTCACCGCTACACCGCAAATTGATGATGAGGATAACAGAGGGTTATATGAATATATTGAATCGATTGTTCGTTGTGCAGGTTGAAATGGTGAGAACAATCGTAGGTGTAATAATGGTGTTTGAGTGCATCTCAACAGTTTCTCTAGTTGCTCTTCATGATAAGAAGCATAAGAAAATGCTAATAGGCACTTCAGGGATGATTTTCACTGTTAGGATATTCCTATACTCCATCCTAGTCCTACTAGCTTTCTAGTCATTTTCATTTTCAGTCATGCATGCAAAATTAGGGTTTGCATGCATTTTGCATGCATTCTAGGTCATATGTCCCAGCACCTAGTCCTCAGCAAACTAGCCCCGGAGCTTCTTTCAGATCATTTCTAGGCCTCCCAGTGACTAATGCGCCCTCCTTTGCTCCACTGCATGACAAGGGCATCTTCTTCACCTACCAGTCCAGTTATATTTAGTTATATTGAGTTATCTTCAGTTATTTCCTTGATTTAAGGATTAACTGACTCTTTACTGAGATTATCACTCTGTTGGACCTCCAGTGAGACTAGATTGACCATTCTGACTCCAGTTAGAACCTATGGCGCCCTCCACTGAGCCTCCTTCACTATATTAGTGCTTCCATGTGCCAGTTACACCAACCGCATTCAGTTAGACTTAGTTTGACTCCTGGTTGATCATCACTTGTGCATTGATGACTTCACTAATGAGAAGGTGGACTCCTAGTTAGGCATTGATGACTCTCCATTGATTATGGATCTGTGCATGAAGGCCAATTTGAATTCCTCCTAGTGAATTTGAATCCTCATACTTGGCGTTGTATATTTACCAGTTCATTATTCTGTTAATAGTAACATGTGTAATTATTCTACCTCAATCAGAGTTTCTAGGATCTAAGTTCTATTGCTTGTCTCTTCTTTTATTATTCCTAAATTCTTTCATTGTGAGGTTTACATCATCTCTTTGGAGCTTATGTGGGCAATTTCACATGGTATCAGAGCCTTGAGAGTATATTCTACCTCCATTCTCGAGAGTTTTTTGCAGGTATTTTTTGAAGTTCCAGCAGTTGCAGCTGCAGATTCAACAGCCTTCTATTTTGCACTTGTTCAAGCAGTCAAAATGAGCAATTTGAATGCTCCTTCTTCTATACTTCTCACTCCTTTCAATTATTTCGAATGGAAGAGGAAGATGATAATACTCTTGCAATCAAGAGGGTTTACTAGAATAGTTGAGGAAAAAGATGCCATACCACATCAAGCTGAAAAGAGAACCAAGCACCTAAACAAAATGGATGAAGCCTTTGGATTCATATGCCTTCATATATCTGATGATCTATTGTTTCATACTGATGGATTGAAGTCTCCAAATGATTTGTGGATAAAATTGAGGAGTCTTTTTGGCAAACAAGACGAACTGAGAGGCTACATTCTTGAGAATGAATTGGTTGCCCTTCAACCTAGCAATTTCGAGAGCATCCAAGATTTCTTCTCCAAATTTCAGAATTTGGTTTTGCATTGCAAGCAATGTGGCATCACTAAAAGTGATGAGCAATTGATACTCTCTATATTGAGCAAACTTGGATCTCAATTTTCTGTCTTTGTATCTACCTTTCATTCTGTTCGAATGTCCATCCCTGGATGGAAGTTTCCCACCTTAAGTGACTTCATTGAAGCTCTCACTCAAGAAGAGAACAAACTGGTTCAAATGGGTGCCATCAAAACCTCCAGAGATCTAGCTCTTTTAGCTGGTGAATCAAGTGGAGCGAATGCAAAAGGGGGACAAAAAGGCAAAGGAAAGAAACCTTCAAGATCCAAGAATGACAAACAAAAGAGACCAAATTGTACCTACTGCAAGAGAGGAAACCATACTGAGCATGCCTGCATGCATAAGAAGATTGATCTTCTAACCAAGCTTCTTGAACAAAACCAAATTGTTGTTCCAAAAGAAGCAAAGATGTCTGATTCTGGAAGTGGATCTGATGATTGTCATGCATTGATGGCTGGTTTTTCGAAGACAGAAGCTCTCCTCATAGATTCTGGAGCTTCCAACCACATGATGGCACAAGAAGAATCCTTCTCCTCTTTGGATCTCCAAGATGGGCCTACCATTCACATGGGAGACAACTCTTAGATTTCTGCCAAAGGTTTGGGTACAGTTCATATGGAGCATGGTAAGTTCAAAAATGTCTTATTTGTTCCTTCTCTTACAGCTAATTTGTTGTCAGTATATCAAATGACTCATACAGGATCTCCAAAACAAGTAATTTTTGGTCCAGACACAGTAGAGATTACAGAAATCTCCACTGGAAAGGTTATAGCGAATGGGATGGCAAATCATGCCTCAAAGGCATATGAGTTCTCACACTTCATGCCCTTCTCTCCAACTATTCCTTCAGAGTCTGATGAAGATCATAGTGACTTCTCTTCCAGTGACTCCTATTCTAGTGAAGAAGAAGATCAAGATTTTGATGTTGAGATCATGGTTCAAGAAGATTTAGAACCAACACCTATTCTCAATCCAGATTCAAGAGAAATATGTTCTCACACAGTCCTTGCTACTACTGAGAACACAGTTGATGATTTATTTGCTTACAGAACTACTAGACTTTAGCAGCATGCTAACCTTGCATTATGCCATCCATCTCTCCATAAGAGATGCAACATGATGATGGGATTCTCTCTTCCATCTTTTGGGAAGACTACTCATGTTCCATTCGCTCCAGATACAGAAAAAGTTCCTAAAAGACTTGCTTCATCCTCCACACAGTGGGAGACCTTCCTACATGGGATCAGCTTGCCAAGTCTTTTACAAAAGTTTTCACTGATGAAAGCTTCTTTCTTTTCTGTATGATGGTTCTTTGAGTTATTTACTATTCTTTTGAGGGGGGGTATTTTTCCCATGAGGTTTTTCCCCATTTTCTTAGTTTATGGACAGTTATGTATTTTATTATCATTTCATTTATTGTATGGGTGACCTTTGGTCCTAGTTACCAGGGCCCAGGATGGATTAAGGGGGGGTGTTAGGATATTCCTATACTCCATCCTAGTCCTACTAGCTTTCCAGTCATTTTCATTTTCAGTCATGCATGCAAAATTAGGGTTTGCATGCAATTAGTGTTTGCATGCATTTTGCATGCATTCTAGGTCATCAGTCCCAGCACCTAGTCCTCAGCAAACTAGCCCCCGGAGCTTCTTTCAGATCATTTCTAGGCCTCCCAGTGACTAATGCACCCTCCTTTGCTCCACTGCATGACAAGGGCGCCTTCTTCACCTACCAGTCCAGTTATATTTAGTTATATTGAGTTATCTTCAGTTATTTCCTTGATTTAAGGATTAACTGACTCTTTACTGAGATTATCACTCTGTTGGACCTCCAGTGAGACTAGATTGACCATTCTGACTCTAGTTAGAACCTATGGCTCCCTCCACTGAGCCTCCTTCACTATATTAGTGCTTCCATGTGCCAATTACACTAACCACATTCAGTTAGACTCAGTTTGACTCCCGGTTGATCATTACTTGTGCATTGATGACTTCACTGATGAGAAGGTGGACTCCTAGTTAGGCATTGATGACTCTCCATTGATTATGGATCTGTGCATGAAGGCCAATTCAAATTCCTCCTAGTGAATTTGAATCCTCATACTCAGCATTGTATATTTACTAGTTCATTATTCTGTTAATAGTAACATGTGTAATTATTCTTCCTCAATCAGAGTTTCTTTGGATCTAAGTTCTATTGCTTGTCTCTTCTTCTATTATTCCTAAATTCTTTCATTGTGAGGTTTACATCATCTCTTTGGATCTTACGTGGGCAATTTCATAGTCACTGTGGTTATGTATGCTTCTCCACTTGCCATTGTTGTAAGTATCTAAAACCCATGGCGTTTTGTCACATTTTACAGGGGAATCTCCATCAATTACGTCTTTTGACTTTATGATCCGATTGTGAAATGTACACAGCAAAAGGTGATACGGACAAGAAGTGTGGAGTTTATGCCCATCTCTTTCACCATTTTCGCACTGATGAATAGTCGTATGTGGATGATTTATTTCCTTCTAGGCCATGTAGAATGATAGGCTCGTTTCTCTGTTGATCGATCAAAGATAATGAAAGGAGTTGGCGATAACAGTAGCAGCTTGAACAACATGAGATTGGTTCTCTTCAACTGCGTCAACGATCGAATTAGACAACAATGATAGGGGTCACGCATTGATACACCGCGGATAGACAACAGGGGGTGGCTCCTCATTCGCCGTCGACAGACGACGATGGGGAGAGAGGAATCACTCCCTTAAAATATGCCTTCGAGGTAATTAAGACAAGTCTAATACCTTCTTCTAATTGTGTTTTTTTAATATATATTTTAAGAAGTTACATATACATTTTAACTATATGTTAAATGGTATTCATTACTTTAAAAATATTTCTGTAAATATTTATTACCTCCATTAAAAATGGTATTTTTTTGGAAGGTAAATAATTTATGTTTTCCTTAATGCTTTCCTCATATACATATATTATAAATTAAATAAATTTAGTTTTATGAAATAATATTAGAAATTTTTAAATATTTATTAATAAATAATATTTATTATTAATTTTTTAATTTATTAAAAATAAAAAATATTATTTATAGTTTAGATGAATGATATGAAAGTATAATTTTATTTTACTCTTATTTATTTAATTAAGAGTTCGTCTCTACAGCCCAAAACTAAAAAATGTGGAATGTTAGTTTGTTTAATATCAAAGAAAATGCAATTTTACAGTAAGTTTTGTTACAAGAACGTTACTATATAAAAATACCCTCTAAAAAACGACTTAAATAAAATGTATATCTTTAAAAAATTGCTTAAGGCTAGTTAAGCTGATAAGCGTTTTATTCTGGAATACCTTTAGCAAAATACAATCCAAACAATTGGAGCCGTCCATTTGGCATTGGAAATTTACTTTTTTATCTGTAATTTAAAACTTGTCTTTGTGTACTTGTCAAGGTGATTTGCATGGACTGATATACCATGTGTGCTCTCATTCTTCTGCTATAATATATTCTATTCTAATTGGTTCTCTCACTGAAAATGGCGAGAAAATCCGCAACACTCGGGAGACAGCGTTGATAGACACACTGAAGGTCTCCAGTTCAACTCTAAATGGCCCTGCATTGTTGTTATTAGCATTTCCATGTTCCAATATATTTTCTTTTCTGCGTGGAGACAGCGTTGATAGACACACTGAAGGTCTCCAGTTCAACTCTAAATGGCCCTGCATTGTTGTTATTAGCATTTCCATGTTCCAATATATTTTCTTTTCTACGTGGAGACAGCGTTGATTGTCACACTAAAGGTCTCCAGTTCAACTCTAAATGGCCCTGCATTGTTGTTATTAGCATTTCCATGTTCCAATATATTTTATTTTCTACGTGATCTGTAGTATCATTATCATTTCCCTCATCCAATATCTTTTCCTTTTTAATCCTACAGTGTGGACTGTGGTATGGATTGCACTTATATTTTTGTTCAATGATCTAATATCATGATCATCAAGCCAACTTCAAGGAAGTCCAAGCTGCCATTGATTTCGTCGCTGTCGGCAACAATAAACGAGTGGTGATAGAGATAATGCCCTGGAGTTTACTGACAACCTGTGTATATATCTAGAACTAAGAATTTCATCACACTTCGTGGGTTTCGTCCAGAAGAAACTATGTTATCTTGGGATGACACTACCGGTAGAATGACGTGCTCGTTTCTCTGCTTATGGATGGAAGATAATGGAAGGAGTTGGCGATAACAGTAATAGCTTGAATTTCTTAGCGGTAACATAATATACAACAGCCTTGATTTGATCTGCACACATTTGTAGATATTGTTTTCAAAGGATTCATGTTAAAACCTAAGTTTCTTTCTGTGTTGTGGTGAAGGCAGTGTCCAAATATAATTGGAGTACCATTATCCATATGTCAGATAGTGTTGTATTTTATGTACTGGAAGCAACCAAGTCTTGAAGAACTCGAAGAAAAGGAAGTGGATGGAATATTTGATCCAGAGGTTGGATTGAGATTGGATTCAACAACTCAATAGATCAGCGTGGAAATGCAGATCCAATAGGTGAAACATACTTCCAGTTTCGTTCCCCTCTCTTTCCGTTCAAGAATGATTGACGATTGTCGTGTCCAATTAAGAAGCCATTAATTCGTCCATACTTTAGAGAGAGAAACTGGTTTGTTGCCATTATTTATTGCACGAAAACGAAAGACTGGAAGGTGGGAGAAAGTGAAATGGTGATGATAAGTCCAAGGAAGAGTGGGAGAAAGACCCCGCCATCTAACAGACGCACAACCTGGTTTGTGTTGGTAGCGTTGATGACACCCCATACGCTGTCGGTGCCGCTGTCGTTCAGCATGGGCATAGGGGGGAATAGATTGATTTCTTATGGCTGAACATGTCAGAAATCCGACAACTTCGGAAGCAGCGGAGGGTTAGGAGGAGGAGGTGGAGGGTTAGGAGGAGGAGGCAGCTTGGGTGGAGGTGCCGGAGGTGGTGCAGGAGGAGGCTTGAGTGGAGGCGCTGAAGGCGGAGGTGGTTTGAGTGGTGCTGGTGGCGGTGCAGGCGGAGGCTGAGGATTTGGCGGTGGAGCTGGTGGTGGTGGGGGAGCAGGGGTAGGCGATGGGTTTGGCGGAGGTGGTGGTTTTAGTGGAGGCATTGGTGGGGGGGGGAGGAAGAGGCGGTGGACTGTGTTTGGCAGGTGGTGGCTCCCCATAGGCCGTCGACAGACGACGAAAGCTTGAGGGGAGCTGGCTCCTTAATATACACCTTCGACGTAAATATTTGAAAAATGGAATAAAATTACGGTTTTTTTGGGAGAAAAAATATACTTATTTATTTTATAAAATGTTATTTGTTAACACAATTGAAAATAACGGATTTTTGATTTTTAAATCTCTTTATTCTGTATTTACATGGATAGTTACACCAATAGGTGTATATATCTTAGAATTTGAGGTGGACTACCATCTATGTTTTGATGCGACAAGTGTCATTGATTTTATGATCGTCCTTCAAAATTAGAAATAAACAATTATAAAAAAATAAAAATAAGTGGTAGTTGATGAATGGATAATTGGTAGCTCATGCATGCATGGACACAACAATAAAATCTATCTTTTAGCACCACAAGTTAGCACCATTTATATTTTGTGGTGTCAATGTGGTGGTATTGGCACCACTTACATTTTTGTGGTGTTAAGGTGGTGTTATTAGCACCACTTACATTTTGTGGTGTTAAAGTGGTGATATTAACACCACTTATATTTTATGGTGTTAATATGGTGTTATATTTGTTAACATTGTTGGAAATTGAGTTTTTCCTCATTTATGAACAAAGAGAAATGCCATGTTGGCAAGTACCATAAAGTGGTGCTACCCTATTATTTGTCACATGGACATGTACAAGTAGGATTTAGTTATGATGATTTGCACCATAAACATAATAAATTCACAAATAATTATTATGTAAATAACTTAATTCAATATTTATTTTGTGTTTTTTCAATTCAAATAAATAACCAAAGATTAATTTATGAATTTTTGCACCACAATCACAAGCAAATAAATTCACATGATTAATTTATGAGGCTTTGCACCACAAGCACAACAAGTTCACTACTAATTATTTTCTAAATAGCTCAATTCAATTATCCATTAGTAATATTATTTAAACAAATAAATACAATTGACAAATAAATAAAAACAACCATTTTTAATTTATTACTATTATAAAGTAGTAATACAAAAGATTTGAATTGAAATTTGATTATTTAATTGAGAATATTTTTATATTATTAAATTTCTTGATGGAAATTTGAATCATTATTAGGTTTTTAACCAAGGTATGGATCTCAATCCATGGACATGGTCAATGGAGAGAACCTTTATCAGGTCCCTGAAAGAAGCTTTTAGGAACCTAAAACCAAGAAAGCACCACAAAGGTCACCCCACATCTTCATAATAGTATTCTTAGCCTCTACATATGGGCATTCACACTATTATAAGGTTTTAATCACTAGGGCTAGGTCGAGTAGTTCTCAAGATGACCTTGAGAGAAGAATCCTAGGCCTCAGAGAAATGTCATGTTGGCAAGTACCATATAGTGTTGCTAAGCTCAGATTTGTCACATGGACATGAAAAAATAGTATTTAATTATGATGATTTGCACCATAAACACAACTTCAGAAATAATTATTTTGTAAATGCTTTAGTTCAATTTTTTTAATCAAATAAATGCTCATGATTAATTTATGAGGATTTACACCACAATCACAACAAATTATATATATATATATATATATATATATATATTATTTAAACCAATAAACTCACATGATTCATTTATGAGGTTTTGCACCATAAGCACAACAACTTCACAAATAATTATTTTGTAAATAGCTCAATTCAATTATTCATTTTTAATATTGTTCAAGTAAATAAATACCTATGATTATTAATATTGACAAATAATTAAAGATGACGATTTTTAATTTATTACTATTAAAAAATATTAATAAAAAGTGTTTTGAATTGAAACTTGATTATTCGATAGGATATATTTTTATTGATCTTATTAAATTATACTCGATGGATATTAGTATCATTATTAGGCTTTGAGCACAAGGCATGGGTCTCAAATCATTGTACATGTTTGAGGGAGGAAAACTCTTCCTTGGGCCCTAAAAGAAGCTTTTAGAAATCTAAGACCAAGAAATATGGTTAACATGCATACCTTTCTAGGAGTATTCTTAACGTCTATGTGTACGAATTGATGCTATTATGAGGTTTTGATCACTAGTGATAGGTCTACTAGCCCTCAACCTAGTTAAGAGAATAAACCTAGGTCTTATCCTAAATGAAGCTTCTAGGCATATAGGGATAATAATTATTTGTTGAGGCAACACAAATGACTTTTTGAGAATATCTATGGCCTGATAATAGCGATAATGGGGGGAATTGGAGGAAATAAAACTAGATATAAGTCTTCAAGGCATAAACATGATTAAGGGAGAAAACTCAAGACTTGAACCTTAGAGGAAACATCTAGGCATATAATATTAACAAGGATACCTTGAACTACCACATAAGACCTCCTAAGGGTATCCTTGGCCTAATATTTGGGGTATTATTGTAAGTAAGAGGTTTTAAGCACTATATATAGGCATTCAGGCCCTTAAAATGTTTGAGGGAGGAAGCCCAGGCCGTAGTCCCTAATAAAATATTTTGTGCATCCAAGTCCAAATACAATAGCTTGAACCACTACAAATGTCATATTGGGCGTATTATTTACCTCTGAGTGAGGACATCAACACCATTATGAGGTTTTTTCTAGCATACATGGGTCTTAGTTTTTTGTATAATATCATAGGAGGAAACTTGGGCCTTAAACCCTAAGGTAAGATTTAAAACAAATCCATGACCTCCCAACACTATTGTTGGCATCTGAGTGTTCATATAAGTGACACTAGTCTCTGAC
The DNA here is from genome assembly GCA_027924585.1 of Larix kaempferi. Lineage (NCBI taxonomy): Eukaryota > Viridiplantae > Streptophyta > Pinopsida > Pinales > Pinaceae > Larix > Larix kaempferi. The sequence continues at coordinate 794,421 of BSBM01000766.1, read as the reverse complement.
ATAGTCGTGGGAGTAATCATTGGAATTAGGCCCTAAAGGGAGGTTTTAGGCATATAGGGATAAGAGCGATGAATCAAACTATCACATATGAGATTATGTTATGTATAGGATACCATTATTCTTAAAGTGGGATATGGGTGGAAATATGTGGTTTTGTGCACTAGGAATGCATCTTAGAAAATGGTTGGGGAAGAAATGAAAGAAGTATACCCTAACAAAATATTATTGAGGTAATGTGAAATGATCAAGGCCATTAACCATAACATATGGATCTCAATGCCTTGAATGGAGTCATAAGAGGAAAGCAAGAGCCTTATGTAGGTTTCCAAAGGCCTTAGTAATGAAATTATAGGGAATATGACCATGATTATATCCCTAAAGAAACCACTAAGGAATCTAGATCCATTGAGGAACTATGCACCTAGGTCTTATGTCCTTATGGCCTTGAACATGATCAATGGAGGAGACCTAAATATCGACCCCTAAGGGAATCTTCTAGCCATTCAAGGCTAAGAAGGTTGCCTCCACCAACAACACGTAGCCTCTTAAGAGTATCATTAGCCTATGATTGAGGATGTTGGTTTCATTAGGTGGTTTTGAGCAGTATGTACATGTCTTGGGGCCTTGGGAGTGATGTTATAGGGAAGAAGACCATGCATTTATCCCTAAATAAATCGTTGATTCATCCAAATCCATGAATTATAATGCCTCAAAGCACTATGCGTGACTTCATAGGGGTATCCATTGTACTATGTATCTAAGTCTTGTGGCCTTGGGGCCTTCAACATGGTTAATGGAGGATACATGAACCATCACCCATAAAGGAAGCTTGTAGCCATCCGGGGGCAAGAAGTTTTCCTCCACCAACTACACACAACCTCCTAATTGTATAATTGGCCTATGATTAAGGATGTTGTTACCATTAGGTGGTTTTAAGTAGTATGCACATGTCTCAAGGCCTTGGGAATGATGTTCCAAGGAAGAAGGCCATTCCTTTGGCCCTATAGAAATCGTTGAGGCATCTAGCCATGAACACTACCTAAAATAACCATTTATTACTTTAGAGGGGTATCTTTGGCACTATGTATCTAGGTGTTGTGTCTTTGGGGCCTTGGACATGATCGACAGAGGAGACCTGAATCTCGAGCTCTAAAATATTATTTTATCCATCTAGGGATAATAATATTTCCTCCACTGACAACACATGGTCTCTTGAGGGTATCATTGGACTATGATTGACTATGTCATTTCCATTAGGTGGTTTTGAGTAATATTTACATGTCTCACAGCCTTGGGAATGATGTTTTAGGGAAAATGACTATGCCTTTGGCCCTAAAGAAATGATTGAGGCATCGAGAGTGATGAACAATTCCTGAAGCACCATGCATGACCTTGCATGGATATCAATGCCACTATGTATCTATGTCATGGGGCCTTAGGGCCTTGGACATGGTCAAAGGAGGATACTTGAACCTCTAGCCCTAAAGGAATGTTCTATCCATCCAAGGATAAGAAGATTTCCTCATCCAACCACACATGGACTATTGAGGGTATCATTGGCCTATGATTGATGATATTAACACCATTATGTGGTTTTGAGAAGTATGTAAGTGTCTTAGGGATTTGGGAATGGTGCTCTAGAGAATAAGTCCCTGCCTTTGGTACTAAATAAACCATTGATGAAAGTGCCATGAATAATACCTCAAAGCACCACACATGAATTTGCAAGGGTATCCATTGAGATTTTTATGTAGGTCTTGGGGCCTTAAGGGATTAGACATGGTCAGTGGAAGAGATGTGAACCTTGGGCCCCAAATAAATATTTTATCCATCCAGGGCTAATAAGGTTTTCTCCACCAACCACACATGGCCTCTTGAGGGTATCATTGGCCTATTATTAAGGATGGCGATTGATTTAGATGGGTTTGAGAAATTTGTATGTGTCTCGACACATTGGGAACAAAATAATAGTTGAAAGAGCATGGATTTAGCCCTAAAGAAACCATCGAGGCATCCGAAATAATGAACAATTCCTTAAAGCACCATGTGTTACTTTGCAAGAGTATCCATGGAACTATGCATCCAAGTATTGGGGACTTGGGGGATTGGATAAGGCCATGGGAGGAGGCATGGAGCTCAATCCCTAAAGGAAACTTCTTATATCCATCTAGGGATAATAAGGTTGTCTCCAACAACAACGCATGGCCTTTTGAGGGTATCATTGGCCTATGATTGAGGATGTTGGTGCCATTAGGTGGTTTTGATAATTATGTACATGTATCAGGGTGCCGGGAATGAATTTCTAGGGAGGAAGACCATGCTTTTGGTCCTAAAGAAATTGAATTGAGGCATCTATATCCATGAACAATTCCTTGAAGAACCACACATGACTTTGCAAGGGTGTCCATGGCACTATGTATCTAGGTCTTGTGGCATTAGGGCCTTAACATGGTCAGCGGAAGAGACCTGAACATAGGGCCTTAAAGGAAGCTTCTAGCCATCCATGGCTTAAAAGGTTACCTCCACCAACCACACATGGCCTCTTAAGGGTATTAATGGTCTATGATTGGGGATGTTGATGTCATTAGGTGGTTTTGAGCAATACACACATATCTTGGGGCCATAGGAATTCCATTCTATAGAATAGGACCATGCCTTTGACCCAAAAGAAACAATTTAGGCATCCAAAGCCATTAAGAATGCCACAAAGCACCACACATGGCTTCACAAAGTATACATGGTTCTATGCATCCAAGTCATTGGGAATTGGGGCATTGGACATGGTCAAGGGAGGATACCTCAACCTTAGGCCTTAAAGAAATCTTCTATCCGTATAGGGATAAGAAAGATACCTCAACCAACCACACATGGCCTCATGAAGGTAGAATTGGATTATAATTGAGGGTTTTAGTGTAATTATATGTTTTTGAGTAATATATACGTGTGTCAAGGCCTTGGGAATGATATTATAGGGAAGAAGACTATGTGTTTATCCCTAAATTAATTCTTGGGGAATCTAGATCCGTAAACAATGCATCAAGGAATCATGCATGACTTCTAGGGGTTTCCATGGCACTATGCATCTAGGTTTTTTGGCCTTGGGGCCTTGGACATTACCAGTAGAGGACACCTAATCCTCAACCCCTAAAGGAATATTCCAGCCATCTAAGGAAAATGAGGTAGTATCCACCAACCACACATGGCCTCTTGAGTGTATCATTAGCCTATGATTGATGATGTCAATGACATTAAGTTGTTTTGAGCAATATGTGGGTGTCTCAAGGCCCTAAGAATGATGGTCCAGGGAAGAATACCATGCCTTTTTCCCTAAATAAATCATTGATGCATTCAAATCCATGAATCATTGCCTTGAAGCACCATGCATGACATTGGAGTGGTATCTATGGCACTAAGTATATGAGTCTTATATCCTTGGGGCATTGGACATGGTTAGTGGAGGAGACCTAAACCTGAGGCTCTAAAGGAATCTTCTAAACACCTAAAACTAAATAGGTTTCCTCCACCAATCATACATGGCCTATTGAGGGTATCACTGGCCTATGATTCAGTATGTTGGTGTCATCAGGTGGTTTTGAGAATTATGAAGGTGCCCTAGGTCCTTTTGATGGCATTATAGGGATGAATACCATACCTTTGGCTCTAAAGAAACCATTGACGCATCTAGAGCCATTCATAATTCCTCAAAGAATCATGCATGACTTTCTATGGGTATCTATGGTGCTATGTATCTAGGTCTTCTTGTCTTAGGTCCTTGTACATGGTAATGGAGGAGACTTGCAACTCAAGCACTAAAGGAATCTTCTAACCATGTAGGGTTAAGAAGTTTTCCTCCACCAACAACAACTGGTGTTTTAGGGGTATCATTGGCCAATGATTGATGATGTATCAATAATAGGTATAATTCTTGGGGCCCTAGAGATGACCAAGCAATGAATCCCATGTCTTATATCATAAATGATGTTTTGAGGCATCTAATTCCTAAAGGATGCATTGAAGCACCACACTTGACCTCCACCATAATCCTTTCCCTCCAAGTGGGGATGTTAGCTCCTTTAGAAGGTTCACATCATTAGGTATGGACTTGGGTCCTTGACATGTTCATGGATGGAATCCAAATCCATGACCACTAAAATAATCTTCTAGGAATCCAAGGCTAAATGACACCTTGAACCACTAGCCATGATCTTCAAAGAGTGTCTCTAACCTACTATCTATGGGATATCTTTGTCATTATGAGGTTTAACACTAGGCATAGGATTTAGGTCCCTAGACATTCTTAAAAGAAGAAATGTGGTTCTTATTCCCTAAAGGAATATTTTAGCTATCAAAGGCTAATAAAAACACCTTGAAGAATGAATCATGAAATCCCATGACATATTCAAACCCTGAATGCCATAGTTGGCCAAGACTTTTCAAACTTTTCTACTTGCAGTTTACATTTTTCTACAATACTAGGAGATACATAACTTAGGCTAGCTCATGGATCAATTAAAATAGAGATGGGTTTATCTTTCAGCATACCTTCTACTCCAACCATTGAAGTTTGATGATCGACCTATCTGTTTTCCAAGGCTGCATTGATCTTGGGAATCCCCCTCGCTAAGTCACCAACGGTTGCTTCCTCTTGCACTGTATGAATTTTGTTGACGTTCCTTTTCCTGTTAGGACAATTGTTTGCATAATGTGGTCCTTGACATTTCCAACATTTAACAGGTTCCATTTGTTCGTTATTTTTAGCATAATTATTAGGTGGATCTCTGTTTCTTGCAGCTGTAAAATTTTGTTGTACATTACCTCTTGGATTATTTCCTTGAAATTTTCTGTTAGAAGAATTATGTGAATTTTTGTTTCCAAAATTTCGATTAAATGTAAAAATTTTCTTTCTTTGTTCAAAATTATTGGGCCTTTTAACCTTCCAACTAGGTATGCTTTCCCTTTTTATGTTCTATTCATAACAAAAATTTGCCTTTCTCATGGCCTCTTCAAGGGTCTTAGGATCGTCATACTCAATTCTGTCCTTTATATGAAAAGGTAGACAGCTCAGAAATCTATGTACCTTGGTTTTTTCATCAGTAATGTAAGGCACGTATCTCAACAAACTTAGAAACTTGCTGCTTAATTCCTTCATATTCATGAAACCCAATTTTAAATCATAGAATTCTTTAGCTCGTTCCTCAAAGTACTGCTCTTACAGAAATTTCTTTTCAAAATACTCCAATTTATGTGTTTCTCTTTTATGCCTTTTACACGTTTTAGATCTTGCCACCAGATGTCGGCCTTCCCAGTCAGATTATAAATTGCCATTTTAGTTTTTTAATTGGCTTGAGTAGTTGTAAATTTGAAAATATTTATTCATACCGCACTGCCATGCTTCGGCTTCCTCTGCTTTTTCTGTTTCTCCATTAAAATTTGGTGTCTTAATCTTCTTAAACTCTCCAGAAATCTCTTCGTATGGTCTGTACTTTCTCCTTTTAGACTGGTAATCACTATCACTACTGTCGTTGGAATACTTATGCTTCTTCCTGCGTGATTTAACATTAATTTCAGAAGAAGAGCTAGTTTCATAATTAATAAGTTTTAGTTTCTTACCCTTACGTTGGTAGGACATGGTTCCAGATTCATAATTAATTTCTATTCCTTTATCGTTTTCGTTATTATGGAATTTATCCAGCAATATCTGATTCAATTCTTCTTGGACTTTTAAAATCTGCTCATTCTCTTCCTTAACAGTTCTTATCTCAGTTTTTAAATCTCCAACTGTTCTGAGTAATTCAGACGAATTATCATTTAATTCAACATAAATGTTTTCTCCATTAATATGTTCCTGCTCATTATTATTTTGTTCATTATGATGTGACCTATCCTCAGCTGACTCTTCTGGCCCTTCCATACCTGCAAACTAAATATAAGATGTGCTGAACAGAAACAAATTAAAACAAAAATCAGTAATTGTATTTTTGTTTTTAATTTCAATTGCGCGAGTTGAGCCACTTTCAGGTCTAGTGTTTGAACTTGTGCTCTGATACCACATGTAACAATCCCAAATTTCACAAAAATTTAAAATTTTTCTGAACAGTATAAGTGCTATTATTTATTGTGCGGAATATATTTAATGACAATTATCTCATTAAAAGCTATTCACTCATATTTATAATGTCGACTCGAACTTATTTATGCATTGTCGTAATTTATTTAAAGTGTTGTAGTGACATAAACGTCTACGTAATTCTTGCCAAGAATTCATGTATTAATGTCTCAGGTGGTATTCAACTTCTATATGAATGCATCTTATCTTTGTTTAATTTATATGCATCATCGTTCTTTTGTCATATTTATGGATCGACATTTATTCATGTCGTTACAACATTATATATATATATATATATAATTTATGGTTACTAACCTTTTAAATTTTCTTTTGTTGAAGGGGTCCTATGGATACCCTGAGTCTTACTTAGCTATTACATAGCTAACGCTCTTCCTATCCTTGTACAGATCACATGTGAGAGTGATAACTCCAGTTTGAGGATTAATTTGTTGTACGTCATTTTGGCTTTGTTGTACTTACTCTAGACTTCGATGTTAAATGCATACTCGTAAAATACTTACTTAGTACTTAGGGTAAGACCTACCCTAGCCATATTCACCATTTAAATGAGTTTGTTTAGTTTATTGAAAAATATATAATAATGGTCTATATAATTAGATTTGCACAAGATTGACATTTTAGCTTATGCTTAGCATAGGCGTACACTATCTTGTAACTTAATATGGGTTAGCAAAACTCCATATTCCAAATTATCAATATATTATCATTCATTGACTTTGTAATATGATCATGGTTTATTGCATAAATAATCATTCCCAATTATTATAAAGTTCTTATGTATGATATGTTAAAATGTGGCGGGGTCATAACCCACGACAACGAATAAAATATTGTAACGAAAAAATTATTTAAGAGCCTTTGGATGTAATGCAACTTGCATTCAAACCATAGGTAACGTAGTTAAATTAAACCTAAGTGGACTTTACAGTTGGCAGGTGTATTGAATTCTTGGCAGGGTATAACATAAGTGCTATTTAATTTAACCTTGGTGGAATGCAAAATGGAAATCCTAGTGGCATTGATCACGTGATGGCATCGGTTCCTGGGTAAAACCCTAGTCGTGAAAACATATGACTTATGTTTTGGCTCAACTCTTTTTATTTGCATTGTTGCTTGGCAGTGAGGCCGACAGGATTCCGAGTAGTTAGGGTTTGGATGGATCCTTCATGCCAGAGTTTCGATAGTGGGTTTGGTCTTGTTAACTTTGACATCAACTATGCTTAGAAGGTAAGCTTGTCGATTGTGTTGAAAACCGTTAATTTAAAGTTGTTCTCCGTTATTTTATACTGGAACTGACAGCCGCATTTTTGGGTTTGTTTTTGTATAATGAGTGCCAGGGTTGCTCTTCAACTGAGCTTTGTGGCCGCATAGTGATGAGGTATTCTCCTTAAATGGTAGCTCGCAGACCTGGTAAGCTTCGGGCAGATCCCTGGACCTCCTATACGTGACTCTATTTCTTACTCAAAGTGTTAGGGTGATGATGCTCTGTTCGGTCCTTGTTTCGCTCCACCAACTCGTTGTTGCATGCTTTAGTTTGTTTCAGGTTTATGAAGTTATGTTGGTTGGCTCGATAGCCACAACCAAAGGGTTTGTAACCTTGAGCCACGACTCTTTGTAAATTCAATGGATTAAATGAATATATAGTCTTGTTTATACTTTTAAATATATGTTTTACTCGGTATGACAGTTGTGATAATGTGTATGAATGTTTTGGATTGAGCCTTTTGACAACAAAATGAATATAAGAAATGATAAAATGTACAATGACATTCGTTCATTATCAAAAATCATTGTTTGAGTTTAAATTCCTTTTTTCGGTAAAAGCCTTTCGGCATTAACAATGTGAATGCAACTGAATTCGATGGTTGGAAGATTATGAAGCTTTTGGGTAAAGCCCTAACTTAATTCTAAGCAGCTTGTGAATGTTTTGTTTTTAACAAGTATGTGTTGTTACAGGGTTTTCGAATCCTAAACCTTGTCTATTTGTAAAATTTATTTTAAAGAAGATAAGGGTGAGCCTTTCCGAGCTTGAACCCAAGATATAAAGGTAGTTTAAAAGCCTGGGGCTAAGCCCGTCTTCAAAGATGTATTAATAAATTATACAAAGTGCTTGTATTGGTTCTTGGTTACGAACCGGTTTCTTCAGGGTTAAACCCTAAACCCTGTCTCGTAATGAAGCTTGGTGTTTAAAGCATATAATTGTTTTAAAATTGGGCCAGCTCATTCTTGAGTCTCGAACCCTAAAATATTTAAATTAATTCATTCTTTTGATGCTTGTTCACAAAGATAATAGAGATAGCATCGAGCTTTGTCATTGATGCGTTTCATATTACTTCGTTTGTTAATGGTGGAAACTTCATTACTTATAGTTTTGCATTAATACTGTGTTGGTGTTTTAGGATATTTAAGGGACTCGTTACAAACTCTGGAATGTGATTTGGATTAGTGAGATCTGTTTGTAGTAGGAATTTATTTATAATATATAATAAAGATAGTTCTTGAATTCGTTTGTTATTTCAAGTAATACTGGGCATATCCCGAGCTTGAATATTCTCAAAATCGATTGTCTGGAATAACCCTAGATGTGTTCATATTAATTTTTTTTTATAATATTGTTGCTTAGGTTTATTTTGTTTCTAAATAAAACAAAGGTAGTTTAGTATGCTTATATTCAGGGTAAAAGTAAAATAAAATATAGAGTTATGCTAATAGTTGTTGTATTTGAGATGAAGTTTCGCTACAGAAATAAAGTATAAATCTATTTGTTTTCATGACCTATTTGTAGCAATTATTATAAATATAAAAGATTTCTATTTACATAGCATTAAAATGACTGTATAAAAGGGACTTTCAGAATAGTGTAAACAAATTATTATTTAAACTAAACATTGCATTCATTATGAATGGTAGGAGAAATGAACTGCAAATATTTTCTATGAAATAGATCAATATTCATTTTAAGTCCATGCTTAATCTTATTTCAACATAATATCATTATCCTGATCAAAATCATTCCATCTATCAATAAGATCAATGGAACCTATCTACTTAAACTCATCTCTCTGTACTAGAGTACGTCACAGAAAGTGAGTAGGAAAATACAGAGAAGAATTTCTATTCTATCATTATTCATTCATCCATAAATAAACTATCAATTCAATATTCTAATTTAACAGTTAATAGAATGTAAATTTTCGGTATACAGATCAACAATCTAAGATTAAGTAACTGAAGTAATGAAGAATCTGATAATCGTAGAGGGGGAGAAACACCCAAAGGAGCCCGTTCCACCCAACATTTTCCTGAAGACAGCCAAAGTCACTTGCCTTAGGACTCCCTACCCTAAACTCCCGAGCCTATTCACTGAACCACCAGGACGAAGATACTGTGTGGAGGAAAGTATTATCCTTCTGCAACTTAGCAGCAATGTTTTCTATACTCAGTAGTATGTCTTTGCATTAAGCAATATTGAACTCTGTCGAGCCTGTTCACTGAACCACTAGGATGAAGATACTGTGTGGAGGCAAGTATTATCCTTCTGCAACTTAGCAACAATGTTTTCTATACTCAGTAGTATGTCTCTGCATTAAGCAATATTGAACTTTGCATTTAGTAGTACTAGCTCAGTTATGCAAACTTAATTCAATCATCCACTCCCTAGCCTTCCCCTCATCGAATCTCTTGTGAATTCTATTTTTTTGTTCTCAGAATTATCACAAGGAAAACTTAGTGAGCCTCCTACTCACTTCGATGGGTGTAATAGAGTGCCTAGGTCTTTGGTCAGTTTCATAATAATTGAGCCACCTGCTCTGTTCCACTTTCTTGGGGAGCATGACCACAAATATAGGGAAGTTGCCCCCTGCAACAGCTAGAAGTGAATGCTGATGTTGCCTAGTGTCAATTTGCTCTCCACCCCAGTTCATTCCTCCTAGTGGGTCAATGAACATTCTTTAACAGTCTCCTTTGGATATTTGTCTCCTCTTTTATTTATTAATAATAAAATATTAGAGTATTTAATTACAATAATCCTTGACCGCACTTGGTCAATAATCATAAAAACTTTACAATAACTTATAACATAATGTTTTTCTCACAACATAAATGTTTAGATTTTGGGTATGTGACATTAGGGGTTAGGGGCCTTAGTGGTTAATTGATTTAGTGCTCTGGGGTTAGTGTGTTACGATTTTTGAGGTTAGGCATTAAAGGTGAAGGGGTTAAAGGGTTAAAGACTTATAAGGGGTAAATTAGAGCTTAAAGAGACTAATGCACAAGCCCAAGCAATAATGACAAAGATGAGAGAGGAGCGATCAATCTAGAGGGAGAGAGCTCAAGCAAACATAGAGCTCTCATGCAAACAAAGAGCATACATGCAAACATAGAGTGCACAAGCAAATGTAGGGCATGCTATCACAAGGGAGGTCGCACATGCAAATGTAGGGCATGCTATCACAAGGGAGGTCGCACATGCAAATGTAGTGTAGAGGTAAATAATTATTTTACCTATATAGGGTAAACTAGAGCTTAGATGGATAATGGTTAAAGGAGTATAAGTAAATAATTAAAGGATTTAAGGGGTTTAGCAGTGGGGTAAAGGGATTAAGCACTCTGGGATTAGGGGGTTAGGTTTTAAGAGGTTAGGAATTAAGGTCTAAAGTGTTATAGTGTTAACGCCTTAGGTATTTAGAGGATAAGGACATCAGTGAGGGGAGAGAAAGGGTTAATTAACAGACTAGAGATTTAAGGAGTAATACCTTTATAGGTTAATGGATTTAGGGATCAACTATTAATGGGGTAACAGATTATGAGTTAAGGGCTTAGGTGATTAGGGGTGTAGGGATTTAAGGGGTTTGGGACTTAGGACTTATGGGTTTAGGTGTTTAATTTACCTCCCTTATCATTACTCTCTCCAACTCCTTAAATTTATGTTCCTTTGCCCCCCTCTTGTATCCCTCTTCTCTCTCTCATCCTCTTTATCTCCATTCAAGACTTAAAAACATAATTTATGTAGTTCATAACGATTGAGCGTTATTATTTATATAACATTCACGCGTTATGTAAATAATAACACTCGATCATTATTATTTATATAACGCAAGCTTGCACATTATGTGAATAATAACGCTTGAGCGTTTTGGATATACAAAAACGCTTGAGCGTTTCTTCTAACACCAAGCACCTGAAACACATATTTGAATTTAAACAAAATGCACGCACATTCCTTAGCACCTAATAACCGCCTCCTCACGCGCCTACATGTCATCCACAATCCTATGTAGTTGGTTCGGATTTACCAAACATGTGCTATGGAATGTGTTGAGCCATAGCTAATTGAGAATTTGCACTATTTTTCTCAATATGCATGTCTTTCACCACTCTCTACAGCATGACATACATGAATAGATAGCATTTTTTATGCAGTTTCCAAATATGTAATCTTCTATAAAAAAATTGATTTTTTCTATTTGTTTCATAATTTTCTTGTGTCATCACTCCTTAAGTCAAAAAACATGCAATTAGTCTTTCTTCCGTAAATTTTTCATTTCACAACCATTTAAAAAAAAAATTGTATGCTGCACTAGTAGACACTGACCTGTACATGCTATAAAAAAATCCAAGTAGAAATAACTACATTATGACCTTCAAGAGTTGCACCCACATTTGATGTACCATTCTCGAGGTTTGATCACTTACATAATTTAAAAAAAATAAAAATAAAAATTTAATTTTGGAAAAATATTGTTTCACTAGTGCTATGTGTTATTTACATGTCTACAAATGTTTGTATCCCGGAACCATCATTTAGGCACTCAAAGGCTGCACCCACAAAACATATACCTTATCATTTGCCAAAAAAATAAAAACATGACTGTTATAAAAGATGAAATTTGACATATCTATGTAAAGTGTCAATACATAAAACTTATATATTTGGAAACGTGATTCAATTTCCTACATTTCATCTTTTTTACTCAATGCAAGATATATTGTGTAAGTATCTAAAAAAAACCAAGTAAGTTGAGGGATGCCTGATTTTTCAGTTTTCATTTGCATCTAACGCGCCAAAAGTGACCCTCATTAGCTTGCATTCACCCGATATTTAATGTGGTGTAGGAGGTTGTAGGATGGCAATGAAGGAAGTAGTGCAGGAGAAGGTGGCAGTGAAGGCGATGCAAGGAACTGATGCTCTCATTTAATGATCCTCAAAAGTCTGTAGGAACCTACTGTCTCATTCAAGGCTCAGTGGTAGGAACAAATCTTTCTATAGTCGATTAGGCACTAATGCCACAATTCCATCACCCAATGAGATTGCAGTTAAATAGAATTAAAAATTTGATAAAACTAATTAAGCTTTCTACCTTATATGGAACTAAATTGTAAACCTTAAAATTTTTATAGTCAACAAAAAATTAATATGCACTCAACGCATATCAAATCCAATATACAAGGCCTTTTGCATGTATAATAAGAAATTGAAACTTACTCTAAGGTCCAAGAAAATAATAATTGTAACTTTAGATCCAATAATGCAATTCTTTAAACTATTTTTAATTTTGATAAATATATTAAAAAATATGCCCTCCACATATTTAAATAATAAAAATACTTTGAATTAAAAAACTTAAATTAATAATATTTTTATAAAATATTTAATATATATATAATTTTGCATTTTTTAGAATTTCAAAAATGTTCAAAGCTAATAAAATAAAATGATCATGTCACTTACAAAAATAGAACTTAAGTTGAGACAACACTTCATTCCATAACTACTCCAACTAAAGATAATTAATAGTGTCTATATAAATATGTTTTATAAATCATACAAAGTTAAAAAAATACATTCAACATTAATATAAAAATATATGAGTATAGATCTATCTTAATTTTATCTACCAATCCCTTATAACATTACATAGAATATCTACCCTTCTTTTTCGGCACTAGATAGATCCGAAGTTAAATTAAATATATATTAACATATTATTTTCTCTATTTAAACAATATAACATAAAAATATAATAAATATAATTTTATATTTGTTAAATGATTATAACATAAATATATATTACAAAACAATTTAAATTAAAAATTTGAAGACATTAATCGTACTCGACTACATAATAACAAAATTATTTTAAAATTAAAATTAAGAACTTAAAACTAGATTGGATTCCATTATATAACAATTGGAGAAGGTTGATTCCATGATATAACAATTGAAGAAGGTTGTGCACTAACGGTGATGTTTCGAAGAAAATCCATTGATAGAAATGAAAAGTTGATATTTTCCTTATGTCTATGTGTAGAAAATTATTTTTCTTAAATTGTTCTTAATAAGTTGTAATTTCATTGGGATAAAATAACTTACAAAATTGAGAGATTGAATACTAATTAATGTTAGCTAATGTTAAATAGTAGGGATAACATTGCTTTATAATTATGATAAATATTTAGCCAACTATCATAGTTTATAAAGTTTTAGTTTTATAGAGTTTAAATAAAGAATATCAAACTATACAAATGCCCAAATAAGATTAACTATGATTTTTCTTCAAAACGTCTATCTATTATTCTCTTTTTAGAAAAAACAAACAAAATAAGAAATTAAAATTTCAATTATTCTTTTAAAAAACTATCAAAATAACAAATTGAAACTTAAAATATTGCAACTTTTCATTCAATTCTTTAAGCTATTGTTAATTTTGATATTACATGTAAAAAATACTTTTCACAATGAAGTATAATCAAATTAATAATACATTTAAAAATACTTAAGTTTCCCCAAAGAGGTATAATCTTAACATTTAAAAATGTTGTAGTTTAAATGGTTGACCATTTCATATAAAAAATAATAATTTTAATTTTAATTTTTTTAAATTCTACATGACAATGTTAAATTTGCATAATTCTAATGTCTTATAGTTTGTGATTTTCAAGTACAAAATCATTGAATGTTTAGAATTCATTTAAAATATTAAACATATTTTCTTTTAAAAACTTAAATTAATAATATTTTAAAATAAAATATAATAATTGAAAAATATAAAATATTTAATAATTGAAAAACAATAGTGAAACAAGATTATATATATATATATATATATATAAGTGTTTTTTATTTCAAAAGTGTTAAAAGAAAATAAAATAAAATGATTATCTCAATTACAAAAAGTAGTATATTTATTCTATGTTTGTGGGTTTTAGTTAGAATTTCGTAAATTCGGTAATTTTTTTGGTAAAATCTAAATTTGGGAGTGTTTAAATTGTGGTTTTTAATCTATAAATAGATTTACCCTGGAATATCCTCATGGCATCCATATTATGCAATTTTCATAACTTGTATATGTGATTGTAAGATTTTTTAACAATTTCCAACCGAACTTAAAAAATAAGACGAAAAAATATAGTAAAAAATTGAAAAATAGAATATTTAAACTACACCTTAAGACATAATTCTATCCAAGAATCACTAAAATCGAATACAATTAACAATGTCTATATATATATGTTTAATAAAATAAAAAAATTAAAAATAAAGTACATATAACATTAATATAAAAATATAACATATAGATTTATCTTAACTCAGCATTCATTCTTGAAATCCAATAACCTACTACACAGAAAAGTCTTCTGCTGCGCTCGGAGGACGCCACTGAGACTGCCGCTCTAGGGTTTCTACGCTTGTAGCCGCCATGGCTGTGCCTGGGGGAGGGTCCCCCCCTCCCTCCTCACCCATCACTGCGGAAGAGGCTTTCAGAAGGCTCACAAACCCGTGTGGTAAGAAATCTGCAGCCAACGTTATTCCGAAATTCATAAAAAAACTGGATGAAATCCCTGAAGTCGAGCTACCAGCAGAGAGCGCCATTAAAACTGCTCTAGCCCTCTCCTCTCGTGGACTGGTAGGCCAGTTTATGGGCCTGTGGCCAACGGCGAGAACCATAGATGATTGGATACAACGGAATTGGAGGCCCCATCTGAAACACAGTGTAACGTGCTATCCAGTGGGAAGAGGTTTTTACATTTTTGAATTCATTTCAAAAGAAGATAGAGATCTAATCTTCAGAAACGGACCCTATTTCATGGGGGCTCAAGGACTCTACCTCAACAGATGGACCCCGGACTTTGATCCAAGCATTGATGTCCCAAAGGAAGTGCCGGTCTGGGTAAGGCTTCCAAACCTACCTGCTCATTGCTGGAACCCTGATGCGCTGGAAAAAATTGGAAATCGCCTTGGCAGGTACATAGACAAAGCGGATCCAAAGGGGCAATATTCGTGTGCTCGAATCTGTGTGGAGGTTGATCTAGAAGCAGGTCTACCAGAAGCACTCAAGATTTCCATCGACTCCTGGAGTCATTTTCAAAAACTGGACTATGAGCAACTGCCTTTCAAATGCAGGCTCTGCCATGAGCATGGACATTTTCAAAGATCTTTCCCAAAATCCCAACCCCAGGAGGAGACTGAGGGTTGGCAAAAAGTCAAGAAATCAAAATCAGCAGCCAAGACCCATGAACTCAGAACAAAATCCAATGTCAAAAGATCCCTCCAAAACCAAAGAGAATGATTCGGGGAAAAAAGCAGCAGATCAGATTAATGAGCCCACATCGAGCAAGGCAAAGCATGCTTAGGATTCAGCTATAGAAATAATTGGGTTGGATGAAAATACAAATACTAATCATGAAGAAAATCTAGAAGCTGGAGAAATCCCCCAGGAAGAAAACGAGGGAAAATCACCCCACGATCAATTAGATAACCAACCTCCAGACTCCCCGAGAATCTTCTCTGATCCTAAGACTCCAAAAGACCTGGATCACGAGCCCACCAACCTGGATTCTGAATCAGGGGGATGCACAGATAAAGCAGATTCAGACACCAGCAGTTCACATGCTACCCCAAATCAGCCTGCCAAAGCTCTAGGCCACAAATCAAAGAAAAAACACAGGGAAGAGAAAGCCATTCAGGATATAAACAAAGGAGCCCAGCAAACCATTGATTCAATGATTACCAGATCAAAGCAAGGCAAGGGCCGCAAAGGGGCCCCCACCCCTAAGAGAGTTTAAATGCGATACGCCTCCTGGAACTGCAGAGGTCTAGGCTCCAAAACTAAACAAGAAGCTCTGAAGGACATCATAAAAATCAATAAGCCTGACATCCTCTTAGTTCAGGAGACGAAATTGGAGGACTCAAGCCTCCATCAAGCTGCACACAATTTCTGGAAAAAAGGACCGGGGAAAGCCATCAGTTCTAGAGGAGCCTCGGGAGGAATTGCCACTTTCTGGGATGAGTCCAAGTTCAACCTCATTAAAGATCACTGCAGCATGCATTGGATCTACACCAAACTTCAACACATTGAATCCGGAATACAAGTAAGTCTGTTTAATCTCTATGTTCCAAATCTGGCCTCTGACAAAAATCAATTCTGGGATTCGTTGGAATCCTTTCTCTCCTTGCACTCCCAAACAACATTATTCTAGCAGGAGATCTCAATGTAACTCTATCTGCTGATGAAAAGAAAGGAGGCTCCCCAATAAGAGACCAATCCAGAGAATGGGTGGAGGATCTTATCTTGGGATGGGACCTCATTGATATCAAACCGTCGGTAGGAAAATTCACCTGGACTAACAAAAGGCTGGGCCCGGGTCACATAGCGGCTAGGCTTGACAGATTTCTGATCCATTCCGACTTCCTCCTGCATGGACTTTTAGCAACCTCCAAAATCCTCCCTAACTGTATCTCGGACCACAAACCCATCTTTCTGGAACTCTATTCGGAAACCAATCTGGGCCCTATCCCTTTCCGTTTCAGCCCCCTCTGGATTCTTCAAGAGGACTTTCATCAAGTCGTCTCTAACTCCTGGTCAGTCCCTATCCCAGGGTCTCCTTCTTTTTCCTGGGAGCAGAAAATTAAAAGGCTGAAATCAGACCTTAAATCCTGGGCGAAGCGTATCACCTCCCCTACTTCTGGCAGAATTGAATCCCAAAAAGTCCTGGAAGACCATCAACTTTCCCTGGAATCAACCACCCTCACTCCTCAGATCCAAGCTACTGAAACAGAACTCCAAAAGCACTTCTACCAAGCTTGTAGGGTAGAAGAAGAATATTGGAGACAAAAATCAAGGAGGTTGTGGCTCGAAAGTGGAGATAAAAACACCTCCTACTTCCACAAACAAGCGGAGGCCAAAAAGAACTTCAAGGCAGTCACCGAGATCAACTATCAAGGCTCCCTGATCAATAATTTCAAGGACATCAAAAAAGCAGCTTTCAACACCTTCAAAGACCTTTTTTCAGCTCCAATTGAAGACCCTCTGAATCCCCTTGAGCAACCTTTTGATATTATTCCCATATTGGTCCAAAACTCTGATAACCTTTTCCTCACTGCCCCCATATCCATGAAGGAACTAAAATTAGCTCTCTTCCGAATGAAACCTGATAGTGCCCCGGGCCCGGATGGTTTCACTGCAAGATTCTATACCAATTGCTGGGACCTGATAAAGCTGGACCTGCTTAGAATGGTGAGGCATACGCAAAAGACCAACAAATTGGGGGGAAGCACAAATTCTGCCTTTCTTACTCTGATTCCAAAAGAAAAAGGTGCCATTCCTTTCTCCAGATTTAGACCTATCTCTCTTTGCAATCTGAGCTACAAAATTGTAACCAAAATCATAGCAAATAGACTCAAAAAGGTGCTACCACGAATCATTCCGGAAAATCAAGGAGGGTTCATAAAAGGACGACAGATTCAAGACAATATTCTGCTGGTCCAAGAGGCAATCCACTCCAGTCACCAATCCAGAGAAGGAGGCATGGTGATTAAACTTGATTTAGCAAATGCCTTTGACAGAGTTAATCACGAGTTCTTGTTCCTGGTCATGAAGAAACTCGGATTCTCTGACCCTTTTGCAAATTGGATCCAAGGATGCATAAGCTCACCCTGGATAGCTCCTCTGGTCAATGGGCGACCCATTGACTTCTTTCAAGCCTCTCGGGGCCTTAGACAAGGTTGCCCCCTCTCCCTGTTGCTCTATGTAATCCAAGCCTCGGTCCTAAGCTTCCAACTGATAAAAGCCCAGCAAAGGAATGTCCTCCCAGGTCTCCATATGGCAGCTAATGTGAATAAGATCAACCATGCACAGTTCGCAGATGATACACTTCTTCTGGGAGCAGCTAGTATCCATGTTGCAAGGAGATTCAAACATGAGCTGGATATCTACAGACATGTCTCTGGCAGCAAGATCAATTTCCAAAAAAGCAAGATTTTTGGCTGGAATTGCACGACAAGAGAGCTGGGAGAAATAGCTAGAATGTTAGGAATGGAAGCAGTCCATGAATGGGAATCCATCACCTATATGGGGGTCCCAATTGCTAAAGGCACTCCAAAAGAAAACCAATGGAATCCAATCCTGGATAAATTTAAAAATCGAATTCAAAACTGGGGCTCAAATTGGCTAAACCAGGCTGGAAAGACTGTCCTAATAAAATCAGTCTTGATGAGCATTCCGATCTACCAAAGCTCCATCCTCCTCGACCCTTCCCTGATTATCGGGAAAATGGAAAAACTAATTAGGAAATTCCTCTGGGAAGGAGGAAAAGGAAACAATCACAGACTTCATCTGGTAGGATGGGATAAAATTCAAAAGCCTTACAAGGAAGGAGGTCTGCAATTCAGAAGTATGGCTAGACAGAACATGGCCATGGGAGCAAAAATACTCTGGAATCTAGTCTCAGGCCGAGAAACTTGGAGCAAAAAATTTATAAGGAAAAAATACTTCCCAGGCTCAAGATTAAAATGCCTTGACAAGCCACCTCAAAGAAAGAAAGGATCTCCAATCTTTACTCTCTGCAACAAGGTCCTAGAGCACTTCACAAGCCTCCTTTACTGGATTCCTGGTAACGGGAAAAAAATAAACATCTGGGAGGACTCTATTATGGGAGACCAGCCCCTAGGAAAGGCCAATGAAATAGGAAACCTGAAAGCCTGGATGCAACACAGAAACAAAGACACACTCTGGGACATCTCCATCTGGGAAGAAGAAGGGGAAAAAAGTTGGAATGATTGGAATCTAGGCGAGGTCCCTGCGAATCTATTAGGGGAAGCCGAGATCCTGTTACAACTGCTTCAAGGTAAAGCCCCACTCTCAGAGATTGCCAAAGACAAAAGAGGATGGGGTCATGGCTCTGGTTGCTATACAGCAGCAGAAGGGTATAGATCTCTCCAAAATGTGCATCAAGCCCCCACTAATCCAGCTAAGTGGAACTTCATATGGACATTTCCCATCATTCCAAAAATTGACTTTTTTTGCTGGACGGTAGCACATAACAGTATCTTAACGGGAGACATGCTTAAGAGGCGTGGAATGGAAGGGCCTACAAGATGTCCCCTGTGTCTCACAGATGAAGAAACAATGACACATCTGCTGCTAACGTGCTCCTTCTCAAAAGAGGTCTGGAAGCAGGTTCTCCTTCCAAGTCATGGGAATCTTGACAGCTATGGAAGCTTATCTGATCTCTTCTCCAACTGGATTAAAAACTCCCCATTTGAACTTCATAAGAAAAACCGTCTTAAAACCATCTGGATGTGGATCCCAAAAGTAACTTGCTGGAAGATCTGGCTAGAGCGCAATAATCGTATCTTTAGAGATGAAGCAAGCTCCAGCTCCAGGGTAGCATCCAATTGCGTGGCCCTGATGGGGGAAGCGGCGGACTCTAGAGTCATCTCCAACAATAAAAGCCTTAGTCCTTTTGAGGCAAGCTGGTTGGATAAATTCAAATTAAAAGATGCCCCTGAAGCAATCACTATTTCAAATCACGAAAACTGGGAAATTCGGATGTGCGATCCTGATTTCAAAAATTGGAGAACTTCGCTAAGGGAGTATTGCCTCTTCTTTGATGGGGCCTCCAAGGGTAACCCTAGAAAGGCTGGAGCGGGGGGAATCCTCCTCAACAAAGATAATGAAATCCTTATCTCTTTTTCCTGGGGTTTAGGGACGGACACTAATAACAATGCTGAAGCACTGGCCCTCTGGCAAGGGCTAAAGCAAGCCATAGACAATAAAATCGCCGAGATCATAGTCTTCAGAGACTCACGGATCATAATTCAAGCCATGACTTTGAAGAAGCCACCTCCAAAGATCAATCTCTCTAGAGTCCTGCGCAGAATCTTCATGATTGCTTCCAAATTCAGTAAAATCAAATTTTATCATGTCCTCCGTGAACAAAACGGACAGGCTGACGCTGAGGCTAACAGGGCTGTGCTCCTGGGCAGGAGTATTTTATCTATTAATGACAGAGAATCAATATGCAATCTCCCCTAAGACAAAAAAGACCCTGACAAGGAATATCTGCTGGACTGCCGTGTTATTCGCTTATCTGTTAAGCTCTATGGTCAAGATCGCAATCGAGCCGGATCTCTGCAACAGTCTGTTGCCTCCGGACGATGTCACATGGTCCCGTGACTCTTCAGGTCGCCACTCCCCCTTTTTAATCAGCCCGACTGGGAACCCCCGATCACTCCAGTGCGCTAACGCTAGCATAAGCAGTAAGAAGTCCAGGAAAAGTCTGAGTAGCACAACATGGCATCGGTGGGATCTACTTCTGGAGGCAAATTGGTGGAAGATAGGCTGGATGAGCTGCAACAATCAATTGATCTCCTCAAAACCAAATCAAAGGAGCATGAAGGGCGCCTGCATTCCAACAATGCAGAAGATCTTCAAAAATGGAAGAAGTTCAACAAAGATCTTCAGAACATTAAAGAGGATCTTAAAGACTCCAAGGGAGAAGTTACCTACTTTGAAGAAGTGGTCTACACCCACTTCAAGGACTTGGCCAACACCTCAGGGAACTATGGGAATCGAATTGCTGCATTGGAAGCTGCTGTCCAGAAAATTTTGGAGAAGCTCAACATCTCTTAAACTCTATTCTGATCTCTTCCATGCCCTCTTTGTAAATTTCAGTACTACTTTTTACTCCACAAGCCTGTCCTCTATAATTTTGCTTCAAAAATCTGGAGTTTCTGGGCATCTCAAGTCCAAGAATTTTGTAACTTCAGATAGCGATAACTATGTAACCAAGCACCCGGTGGCTGTTTCACCGGTTATCAATTAAAACTTCCCTATGTTTCAGTCAAAAAAATAAAAATAAAATGATCATGTCACTTACAAAAATAAAACTTAAGTCGAGACAACACTTCATTCCATAACTACTCCAACTAAAGATAATTAATAGTGTCTATATAAATATGTTTTATAAATCATACAAAGTTAAAAAAATACATTCAACATTAATATAAAAATATATGAGTATATATCTATCTTAATTTTATCTACCAATCCCTTATAGCATTACATAGAATATCTACCCATCTTTTTCAGCACTAGATAGATCCGAAATTAAATTAAATATATATTAACATATTATTTTCTCTATTTAAACAATATAACATAAAAATATAATAAATATAATTTTATATTTGTTAAATGATTATAACATAAATATAAAATTATATTTATGTTACAAAACAGGCTCATATCATATTTGAACACATCTACCGTGAATTCAATACTCAGGCTGACTCACTCTCAAAACAGGCTTTCCTGAGCACTGAAGGTTTTCTGGTATGGGAAGAATGGATGGATTCCAGCCTACTGGAATGTGGGGAATTTTACTTTTTGTAGACTATCTTTTGGTCAGTCTGCATTATGATATTTTTTGTCAATCATATTAAAGGTCCGATGTATAGCTTCTTTTTTGAACATATGTTGATGTATATGGAAGAAGAAAGCCATAGATGGCTATACCTACCTTTCGCCAGAGAAGTGACAGTATTTTGTACTATTTGATTTTAAGAATAGCAATAGTACGTTTTTTTCGGTTGAAAAAAAAAAAACATAAATATATATTACAAAACAATTTAAATTAAAAATTTGAAGACATTAATCATACTCGACTACATAATAACAAAATTATTTTAAAATTAAAATTAAGAACTTAAAACTAGATTGGATTCCATTATATAACAATTGGAGAAGGTTGATTCCATGATATAACAATTGAAGAAGGTTGTGCACTAACGGTGATGTTTCGAAGAAAATCCATTGATAGAAATGAAAAGTTGATATTTTCCTTATGTCTATGTGTAGAAAATTATTTTTCTTAAATTGTTCTTAATAAGTTGTAATTTCATTGGGATAAAATAACTTACAAAATTGAGAGATTGAATACTAATTAATGTTAGCTAATGTTAAATAGTAGGGATAACATTGCTTCATAATTATGATAAATATTTAGCCAACTATCATAGTTTATAAAGTTTTAGTTTTATAGAGTTTAAATAAAGAATATCAAACTATACAAATGCCCAAATAAAATTAGCTATGATTTTTCTTCAAAACGTCTATCTATTATTCTCTTTTTAGAAAAAACAAACAAAATAAGAAATTAAAACTTCAATTATTCTTTTAAAAAACTATCAAAATAACAAATTGAAACTTAAAATATTGCAACTTTTCATTCAATTCTTTAAGCTATTGTTAATTTTGATATTATATGTAAAAAATACTTTTCACAATGAAGTATAATCAAATTAATAATACATTTAAAAATACTTAAGTTTCCCCAAAGAGGTATAATCTTAACATTTAAAAATGTTGTAGTTTAAATGGTTGACCATTTCATATAAAAAATAATAATTTTAATTTTAATTTTTTTAAATTCTACATAACAATGTTAAATTTGCATAATTCTAATGTCTTATAGTTTGTGGTTTTCAAGTACAAAATCATTGAATGTTTAGAATTCATTTAAAATATTAAACATATTTTCTTTTAAAAACTTAAATTAATAATATTTTAAAATAAAATATAATAATTGAAAAATATAAAATATTTAATAATTGAAAAAAAATAGTGAAACAAGATTATATATATATATATATATATAATTTTGCAGTGTTTTTTATTTCAAAAGTGTTAAAAGCAAATAAAATAAAATGATTATCTCAATTACAAAAAGTAGTATATTTATTCTATGTTTGTGGGTTTTAGTTAGAATTTCGTAAATTCAGTAATTTTTTTGGTAAAATCTAAATTTGGGAGTGTTTAAATTGTAGTTTTTAATCTATAAATAGATTTACCCTGGAATATCTTCATGGCATCCATATTATGCAATTTTCATAACTTGTATATGTGATTGTAAGATTTTTTAACAATTTCCAACCGAACTTAAAAAATAAGACGAAAAAATATAGTAAAAAATTGAAAAATAGAATATTTAAACTACACCTTAAGACATAATTCTATCCAAGAATCACTAAAATAGAATACAATTAACAATGTCTATATATATATGTTTAATAAAATAAAAAAATTAAAAATAAAATACATATAACATTAATATAAAAATATAACATATAGATTAATCTTAACTCAGCATTCATTCTTGAAATGCAAGCTTTTCAATAACAAACTCAACTAAATCATTATAACATATATGTGAAAAAAGTAAATTAAAAATTAAAAAACTATTAAATTTACTAAACAACATAATTATACCATAAAAACAAAACTATTTTAAAATTAAATTTCAAAGGTAACGACAGATTCAATAAACTGATCAAAGTCCCCATGGGGTTTCGGAATGGGAACGGCAACCCACTCTCGAAGCAAGTTCTCTTGCGTTACTATGGTTTGCAAATAACACGGATGGCAAACAATAAATATTATTCATTCGAGTTGTCTAACTACGCACGTTTTGGACTACTTCCATTTGGTTAAATCATTTTCTTTTTAAAATTCAATGAATTATTTCCAAATCAAACCGTAGTTAGAAGCGTCCTTAGTGTAAATTATAAATTCAGCATTTTCAAAAAGTAATGTGAGGTAATAAGAATTATTATTATAGAAATGAAAGGGTTTATCTACTGGATTTGGTTGTCGTTAAGTGGTAGTTTAAAATGGTATGTTCCAAGTGTGATAATCTAAGAATGATAAAACAAAAAAAGAAGTTGATCATATTTGAAATTGGTTGATTTCAAATAAAGGTTTACTAATTTTGGTCTATTTTTAATTAGGGTTGAGGGTTGATGATGAATGAAAGAGATGGGCATGGTTACTTACATTTGACTTGATTGATTGTGGTATATAATGGATGATTATGTTTGACTATGGTAGATTGTGGTTTACCAGGGTTTACAATGTTTGACTTTGCTTGATTATGGTAAAATATGGATGATAATGGGTGAGCATGATTGATCATATGACTATGTTTTATCCATATTAGACTATGGTTAAGTATGTTTGACCATGGTTTCCCATGGTTGACTGTATATAGACTATGACAAATCATGGTTAACTATACTTGAACATATATGACCATGGTTGATGATGGGTGATCATAGTAAATCATAGTTCACTATGGTCAAGCATGCTTAACCATGTTTGACTATTGTTCAAGATGGTTAATTATCATTGAGCATGTTTATATATGATTAACCATATTTGCTTGCATTAAATGTTCATAGTTGGCTTTCAACCATGGTGGATTATGGTTGACTATATTATTTTACCATGTTTAACGGTGCTGGTCTATGTTTCTTTAATTAAACATAGTTAACAACATATGGATATTGATAATCATGGTAGATGAACCACATATAACTTTGTTTGACATAAGAGATTATTATAATAAACTATTATTTAACAAAACTAATTAACTAATTAATCAAATCCTTTATTATATTTTTAATGTAAATCTTAATTTTATTTGACTTTGTCTCTCTTGTTATTTTGAATACAAACTATTAATTTCACATTTTACTCTGTAGATGTTAATGAATGACTCTCTCTTTTTTATTATGACAAAGCTATCCTCTATTTGTGAGTGGTGTGTCGACTCCTTAATGCTATGACATAGTTGTTTTCCACAAAAAGAACAAACTATTAATTTGGTATTTTAATCCATGGATGTTAATGAATGACTCTCTCTTTTTTATTATGACAAAGCTATCCACTATTTGTGAGTGGTGTGTCTACTCCTTAATGCTATGACATAGTTGTTTTCCACAAAAAGAACTAGCATGTTTTTTAATAATTTATATTAATATTTATTATATTTATATTAATAGTTTATAAACTAGGAGTATAGTAAATAAAACAATATGAAAGAAAACTTGCAAAATAAATTTTGTATTTTATATAAAAACAATAATTGGGAATTCATAGAGAGGCACCCTACTTACTTGGATGCATGGTAGCTTTTTGGTCTGCAACTGAAGGTGGGGGTGAGACTCTCCACCCAACCAATCCCCAACCATTGGTTGAGGCTCCCGAGCCCCCAACAATTAACCCTATGCGAGTGCTTGCTTCCTTTCTTATCTCTTGCTGACAACCTCCTTATACCCCTTCTCTCTCCCGCTCTTAGCTCCCAAGCAAAGGCAAAAAACCCCTTTCTCTTCTTCTTCCTCCCCTTTTATTTCCCCCTTCTCTACCTTTTCTTAATTTCTTGTTTATTTTTTTTTATTATGATAATGAAATTTCACTTCCGTTACTACTATTTTTATTAAATTTTATTATTATGTTGCTTATATCATATTATATTGTAACTTCTATATTCATATATGGGGTTGTTACATAATCCCCCCTTGAGGAAAATTCGTCCCGAAGTTATAATCCTCAAGCAATAAATACCATATTTATTCAATCCAAGTAAATAATAAACAATATAGGTAGTTAGTACTATTGTGAAGATAAGAGATTTATATGTGTGACCATCACATAGAAATCTCCAACCTACACTAATACAATCATACACCCTAAGTTACAACATAATCTTAATTATTTCCCTATGTGTCTAGTATGCAACCATAGTAACAATTATGCATCATACACACAAAAACATTAGACATTTAGTTAATAATAAGTGTGTATTTGTATACTTCCTCTCTCCTTACTCTCCCTCTCCCTGAGAATCATACCATCCACCACCTCCATAAACCTCCCCTCAAACTCTGGATGGTCTCGCTCACCATGGCACGGGCCCTCTACTGTAACATGTCCGTGGATCATACAGTAGGAAACATAAGTTTCCCGGGAAGTTACCGCGGCATTTCCACCCTCCTAACTTTTGGTAATAGTACGACCTTATCAAAATTTAACCGGAATCTGGGTCTCATCAGTGCTATCCGGCATCTGGTTCCCGATACCCCCGATCCTGATATCATGATCATTATACCCTAGGCATCTCGAAATTCTAGCCTAAACATCCTCCACTTGCACCCTCAAGGCACTAGCCCCAGGCATCATAAGTCCTTCTACATAAACCTCCCTCCCAGTGAGTGTGCCTCTAACCATGGACTTCTGGAAGAAGTCAAGAGCTGCTGGCATAGAGTTAATTGTTGGGCTTGTTCCCCGACCCATAATATATTTATAGTAGCCATTCACATTCGTGGTTACGAGCTCCCACGAAATCACAGAATGATTATCCTCATCAGGTTTATTTGAGTCGTTACCTGGAACAAATTGCACTTACCACAATGAATAATGCTTAGTATCCATTTCTGAAAATAATAAGATATCATGAAATCAACCTTGAATCATGTGCTAAAAAGAATGTCTGGTCACAAGTTCATATTGCATTACATTACATCATAAGCCCTTATCATGATAAGACATGCCAAGCTAAACATCTAATACATTCAGAGGCTCTGTGCTATCATTATAAAATAACTGGTCATGATACTTTCATAAATTCGCTAAAATTCTTATTAATATTCCATGACAAGTGGTCATAATTCAACATTAGTAATATCAACATAATCAAAATATGCATTCTACGGGGAGCAATAAGGATTAACATGAAATGATAACATGTCATATACCAAATGTCTGATGTAATCTCTTATTCCTCACTAATCCATGACAGAGCTCTAAAATACCATAATAAACCACGACATGATTTCATACCATTTATGTGCCGAATGTCAATTATCTCTAGATTCCATGTTAAAGCTATTGAAATGCTAAATTAATATTATCATGAATTAATATCATTTTATGTTCCACACGTCATCTATCTTATAAAGCACCATAACGTCATGAAATAACATCAAGAAGTATCACATGAACAACCCATGGCTAGAATTAACAACATCAAATTTCATATGAATAATGCATGACAATGAAACACATGTCTATAAGGAATCATTCTAAGAAACAACATGCAATAACACCATATCATGTACCACATAACTTACATTTCAAGATGCCATAAATAAAACTATAAATTACCACCTGGGTATAAGCAGTTAGCATATCATGTACCTCATGTCTTAAATATCTAGAAACCATAATAAACTGAACATGAAATATGCATCATGAAAACAGAGTAGCAACATGAAAAACTGACTATCATCATGAAATATGCAACATATGTCCTCTAACTTCAGAAACCATGACAAACTATAAAATACTAACTTAGTATCAACATGAAATATGTATCATATGTCTTCTAACTCTAGAGCTGTAAAATACTAATTGAATATCAACGTGAATTAATAGAACCAATCCACGTGTCACAAGCTCAAGTCTACTAAAAAAGGTAAGGAAACTTGTGATGCATAGTGTCTGCGTCCTACCGAGTGGTTGACTCTAGACTACACTGATCCCATTAGACTTTAACATGGTCAAGGATGCGATTGCGAAGCTGTCGACTTTTGTCACAACGACTATGGTAAACAAGGTAATTTGTACATATCCAGACATGCCATTGAATCCTGTTAATATATAAGAATGTGTAAATTAACAAAAGCTAGTTACCAAACTCAAGTAATGAAGGGTTGTCCTGGGTTATCCTTAACTGAACTAGAAGGTAAAGCCCTGAAATATTTACCCGAGCTTAGGAAAAAGGCCTAAAAGTTAAAGCCAATAAGGTCTAGGTCATATTTGGCCTCCTATACTTCTCTAAGGAAAATATATAGGCCTCCTTAACGAAATGATACCTCAACAAATTTTTATCTACACTATAAGGTGGAGATAAAAAATCAACATTTCAATTGTAATTGCATACCTTTCCCATAATAGACATCAATCGAAGGCACTCCAGCATGCTGGAAAAATGCTGCAAAATCAGACCCGCCTCCACCTATTCTTTCAATCTGCAAGAGACCAGAGATAGTAAGTAGTCATCAAGTTACAGTTGATAAATACAAAGCAATCCCTTACAATGCACATTTCCAAGTTACAACTGTGATTCTGATTTTTTAATGACTATCATTCCTACACTCAAAATCCAAGCATATTAATCAAAATTTCCTTTATTCTAGTGCTTGTTGCAGCCCAAGACTCATGAACAGTTTTGTAGTTTGAATCTAGGTCATATGCATGAGCATACAATAGGGCAAGAATATTCACAGGATATTTGGTTCAGTTGCTTTATTTAGGTGGCTAAAAAGCAGATAAATGTACAATAGGAATTTGTAGCAATCATGATCACACTAATAAATATTTTCAGAAACATGCCACCATAATATTCATGAAATTTTCATAATTTTCATAATGCCAACACAGTTTCATGTTCTTCTTTAATTTTCCAAGGTACAAAGCTAGACATTAACACGATTTCATGTAGAGTTTTCTTCTTGTTCTTCTCAATCCAATAACCGAGGTATGGGTTTGTTTGAGATTCAATGTTACAAATGTCACAATTTTGGACATATACAACATGATTGCAGAAGCATCATGATGTGGGATCCTAAGCAAATCAAGGAAGACAAATTATTGACAAAAATGAAGGAAAGCACTTCAACCCTAACAGGATATTCCATGAGCATATCTTCAGTTATGGATAATTACCACATCAAGCCTCAACAATTTATCGAATATCAAAAAGCAGTAGAACCTATTAAGCAATGGAAGCCAAAACCAACAAATTAAAATGCGGTACCTAGTCCTAGAATAATTGGCACATTCACTGATTAGAAACAATACATTTGAAGCTAGCAGGTAAGCTTCTCTAGCTGCAAAATCAACTTCTCCATCTGCAAAATCAACTTTTGAAGACTCATCATCCAAATTGCAGAAAATATGAAAGAGTTGAAAGTTAGGGATGAGCAACATGTAGTCATACCAAATCATTTTCAAGGTTTTGAGGCAGAACATACAGGTCTTAGTTTTAGAAGATTTGATGCTAGTTACAATGCAACATATGACAATGATAATGGCAGTGACAAGAGTTGCACTCCACTGCCCGAAGAGTTTCAAGTAGCCATAAATAAACCATGCAAAGAAACATTGGCACTTGTAACAATCCATGGTATTTGAAGTCGTTCAGGAATGTTTTGAAACCATAAGTATACTTATTTCAGAAAGTTGGATTGATGTGAAGGAATTAAAATGGTTAATAACTTATACATATAATATTGGGGTGACAATGTTCAATATGGGGCAATATGATTGGTCTTCTAAAGTTAACTTACCAAGTTGCATGGACCTAGGTGTCCCTAATAAAATATCTCTCCTCAGATGAGAGTATGGCATCTAGATTTGACTGTATCATGACTAAGAACATATCTGAGTTAGTTTATGATGCTTGTGAAAAAGTGTTGTTTTAGATGATGCACTGAAGTAGGAGAACAGAAGCAAGAGAAAGTATCCTAGATCGTCTCTTTCATTGGACCAAAGTTGATACACAATTATCCAGTTAAAATAATATCCAATCCCTTGTGAAGCATTGGATCAAGATAGTTTTTGAAGATTACAAGGAGATTGATATAGATGAATAATCGTGCAAAGTCCCACACTTTACAAGTTTTTGGACAGCACTGGTTGTTCTTTTCCAATGGGGTGTTGGCTGCTTTTTGGACAGACCCGGGTTTTAATGAAGTGCAGCAACAAACACCCCTTGGCGCACTGGCCCTCTCGGCAACGAGCTGCGCAGCAGCCCGAGGTCTCACCCGAAGTGGCTATGGGGGGGCTAAGGAATCAGGCTTCCTTAACCTTGGCGACGCGAAGACTGCAATCCTCTCCCCTCCAGGGAGTCCTTTGCATGGAACTCTTCCGTAGATCTCCTATCGCGACAACGCTGAAACTCGTACCAGCCTAGCTGCACGGTATCTCCGCTTCGACGCCCGAGGCGATCACCCTCGGCGTCCGATATAGTAATGTTTCCGGCCCTGCGCCATGACACAGCCTCACTCCTCAGTGCCGCAGCGACGGCGTTCTACAGATTTATTTGATACTTAACAATTATAGCGTCGAAGGAAGCTTTGAGAACGGTCTTAACATATTCATAAAGATAACGCAATGTTCATGAAAGCATAGATAACAACACAGACATGCATTCACGTGAACACTAATATAGCAACAAGACTTATGGAATTCACCTCCACGGGAAACCACGTCCTCGGGAAGTATATCTTATATTAACTCAAAGGGCAGTTATACAGTAATGCTGCGAACACAGCTGTAGCCTTAGATCTTTCCAGGAAACTCCACGCACACAGCTGGGAGCCCTTCTCTTAGATCTACTCTCTTCCTCTACAGAGATTACAATAGTTCAGATGTCGACTCAGACTGTCTGCAACTCAGGGATTAGCTTCACAGCTACCCAGTTCTAACTCTTGTCTTCTAACAACACAGTAGAAAACAATCAACAAACAACCAACCAACTTACTAAAACTAACCAACCTTCTCCCTTATCAATTATACATATATATAGGTGGCCCTGAGGGTCGCACCTTTACAAAACTGTGGGCCTTTCCCAACAGTATTCCCCCAAAACCCTAACCGCGCACATGGCTAGGTGTACTGTAGGCACCGCTTGCAGTCACGTCGCCGCTTCCTGCAGGCTCCGTGATTTCCGGCGCAGATTGCGGGTATGGGTGCCGCTTCATCGTTTATTGCCCCATGTCCTTCACCTTTAATGCCTTGGTCCGTTGCTTCTTCCTTGGTTAGAGCAACCATAACTTTTGTACTTAGCCTTAATGAGGGTAGCTGAGCCCTCTACTCCGTTGCTTCATATATTACGGTAGCTGAGCTTTTTACTCGGCCACATTCATTCTTCTTTGGCGTGTGCGCGCGAGCTCCACGATTTTCGGTCTGTGATTTGCACTGAGCTCGTCCATCTGGCACCGTACTGCGCACTTATTTGCTTCTGCCCAAAAATTGGTGCTTATACAAAATTAGCACTTTCCTCTCGACACTTGTGCTTTTTCCTCAAAATTTGCAACTTTACTATAGCTGCAGCCTATGCTCCAACATGGGGAAATTAGGCATACGCTTAGAAGAGGAGCTCCTGGATTATTCTAAAATAGAAACTGAACTTTCAAGTTTTATGCATAAAGGAATTGTGGAATGATGTGTATCTTACCAAGGAATTTACATTAGATAGATCAAGAGTTCTCTTGGAGAAGACAAAGATGTATAGGCTGAAGGTATTAAATTGTACCTCAATCTAGTTTCTGAAGGTCAAAAATTTGAGGTGGAAGGAGACTTCAAACTTATCACTGATATTCTATTGGAAAAAATTAAGGATTGTTCATGGTTTCTATAGGATAAAATAGACTAGATTAGATGAGCTACCACCAATAGAAACATGGCTTATGAATATGTCAAAAGAGCTCGAAACAAGATTGCAGATTAGCTTTCCAATGTGACATTCGATAAATAGGGGTACCTAATAGTAATAGAAGTAAGGGAGGATACTAAGGATATATGGGATGGTATGCCATCTAATCTCCTATCACTTTCCCCCTACTCTCGTGCTCATTTGAATTATTTATGAAGAGTCCTGTTATCATTCATGAGAGGTACAATAGCATATCCACCACATAGATTTGGAAAGGCTTAGGGAATTGGACATGCTTACCTTTCCATGATCTGTTAGGATATTCCTATACTCCATCCTAGTCCCACCAGTATTTTGATCATTTATATTTTCAATCATGCATGCACTTTTAGGGTTTGCATGCATCACTTAGGGTTTGCATGCATTCCAGTCATCAGTCCAGCACCTAGCCCCCGGTTAGCCATCCCCCGAGAGCTTCTCTCAGATCAGTTTTAGCGCTCCTAGAGCTTAGTACGCCCTTCCTCCTTGATTTAAGGAAGCCACTCATCCTTTCTCACCTACCAGTCCAGTTTACTTCAGTTAGCCACCAGTCTTTCCTTGATTTGAGGCCAGAATGACTCCTCACTGCTGTTATCACTCTGATTGAACTCCAATTGACCTCCGATGAGACATGACTACCTGTTCTGACTCCAGTTAGCTCCTCATGCGCCCTCCACTGAGCCTCCTTCATTCAGTTAGTGTCTCCATGTGCCAGTTACATTCAATTACACCTACCACACTCAGTTAGACTCAGTTTGATTGACGGTTGACGGTTACTTGTGCATTGATGATTCCATCGATGATGAGATAGACTACTAGTTGTGCTCCGATGATACTCCAGTGATCCTTTGATCACTCCATGAAGGATAATTCGAATTGCCACCTTAGGAATTTGAATCCTCATGCATTGTACTATTTATTTGTCCATATTGTGATTAATTAATTAGTGCGTGTGAAGTATTTTTGCTTCTATCCGAGTTCTACTGTATTATTATTCTGTTGCTCATTATACTGCATTGACCACTCTTCTTCTATTTTCTTGCTTAATCAATTACTTTCTTGTGAGGTATACATCATCTCTTAGATCTGCTATGAGGATTTTCACATGGTATCAGAGCATGTTGAGAGTATTGTTTATCTCCATTCTTGTGAGTTTTTTGTAGGTTATTACCAAGATTTCGAGTGCAGCAGTTGCAGCAGTTTCTGCATCTTTGCAGCAGTAGCAGTTGCAGATATTCTCTATTGTTTTGCAGGTCTTCTACAGCTTCCATGTATTCAGAATAAATCTATCCTCCTCCATTCAACTATGATCCTCTTTCTCCATTCAACTATGATGAATGGAAACCAAAGATGATAGCACATTTGAAGAGAAATGGTCTCTTTGATTATTGTTTTGAGAGAGAGTTCGAATCCTCTGAAGAAAAGATTGACTGGTTAAATAATGGTGACAGAGTCATGGGAACCATGATGCTTGCTATGTCTCGATGCTTGGTACATCAATTCATTGATGATGTTGAATCTCCAAAAGAGTTATGGGCCTACCTGGATGAAAGATTTGGTAGACAGAATGAAGGGATTGGTCCAAACCCCTTTGAGAGCAAGCCTAGTGATGCATTCGCTCCCCTTGATGGTCTCTCAGATCATGAACCAGTATCATCTCATATTGAAGTTGTCCACAAAGAACCTGCAGATTCTACACTCATGCTCCAACTTTCTTCTCTTTCTGTGCCAGCTCACACTCTAGATATTGCAGAAGGTCCTAAATCCTCTCTTGCACCAGAGTTTGTTGGTTTGTATCATAATCACATGATTATTTCGGAGGTAAAATCAGCTATTGGAGGTAATGCATTCGCTATCTTCAAGCAATCACCTCTTATTTACTACTATATGATCATTATTCCATGCTTTCAGAAGGTTATTGAAGAATATGGCCATTGCCATTCGCTTGGGATGATTTCTCATGCATTTACTGGTTTTGATCTCACCTCTCATGGTTCAAAGGAGATCTCAAGAAACCATGATTCATGTCTTGGATCTAATTTGGATTCTAAGCAAACACTACTTGGGATAATTTCTCATGCATATGATAGTTTTGATCTCACCCCTGCTGGTTCAAAGGAGATCTCAAGAAACTATTCTTCAAGTCTTAAATCTGATTTGGATTTCAAGCAATCTTTATTATTTGATGGTTCTTTTTGGCATAATCTCACCCATGATGGTTCGAAGGAGAAGACAAAAGACTATCTGCACATTCATGTTTTTGATCCTACCTCAGCTGATTCGAATCACAGGTTCAAGGATCATTCTCATACTTTTGGATTTGTTCTCATCACATTCGATCTGAAGAGCAACTACAAGCACATGCTTTTTGAGCATAATCCACTTCTTCCCAAAAAGAAGATACCTCTAGACATATGACCAAGCATCACACTTGCTTGCGTTTGGAGCATTTATTTTTGTATGTGCCTTACAGTCTATTTTGAGGGGGGGGGTATTTTTCCCATGAAATTTTCTCCACTTCCTTGGTTTATTGACTGTTATTATTCATTGTATTGGGTGACCTTTGGTCTTAGTTACCAGGGCCCAGGATGGATTAAGGGGGGGTGTTAGGATATTCCTATACTCCAACCTAGTCCCACCAGTATTTTGATCATTTACATTTTCAGTCATGCATGCACTTTTAGGGTTTGCATGCATCACTTTGGGTTTGCATGCATTCAAGTCATCAGTCCAACACCTAGCCCCCAGTTAGCCATCTCCCGAGAGCTTCTCTTAGATCAGTTTTATCCCTCCTAGAGCTTAGTGCACCCTTCCTCCTTGATTTAAGGAAGCCACTCATCCTTTCTCACCTACCAGTCCAGTTTACTTCAGTGAGCCACCAGTCTTTCCTTGATTTGAGTCCAAACTAACTCCTCACTGCTGTTATCACTCCGATTGACCTCCTATTAGACATGACTGCCTATTATTACTCCAGTTAGCTTCTCATGCACCCTCCACTGAGCCTCCTTCATTTAGTTAGTGTCTCCATGTGCCAGTTACATTCAGTTACACCTACCACACTCAGTTAGACTCAGTTTGACTAACGGTTGACAATTACTTGTGCATTGATGACTCCATCGATGATGAGATAGACTACTAGTTGTGCTCCGATGACACTCCAGTGATCCTTTGATCACTCCATGAAGGCTAATTCGAATTTCCACCTTAGGCATTCGAATCCTCATGCATTGTACTATTTATTTGTCCATATTGTGATTAATTAATTAGTGTGTGTGAAGTATTTTTGCTTCTATCTGGGTTCTAATGTATTATTATTCTATTGCTCATTATACTGCATTGACCCACAGGGGCTTCACTCAATAAACCACTATCATAGCACGTTCATTCGTGGCATATGAAACAATACCCCTAATTTCACTAAATATTGGAAAATACATTCCAAAATAGTTTTTTTAACCCCTTCCCAATTTTAAAAAAAACCTATTTTCACTAGATATTGTATGTATCAATTTTTTCATTAACATTTTTTATACCCCTTTATATTTCTACCTGGTATATTGATATGATACCCCTCTTATGACCCCACATACATTCTACAATGCACCTTGCTTCTTTTGATGTATATTGTGGATGCACATTACTTCACCCACAATGCAATTACTCAACCATATATCATTATGATTTGCAACAACTAATGGTCTAATGAAGAGATAGGAGATTACTTCTTGTATGTCACTAGAGCCAATGCACATAGTACAACATTTAGATTGCATGTTGCAGTTCCCCAATCACTGACTAAGCCTGTTGTGGGCTAGGTATCCAAGCCCCTAGGGCCTGTAACAAGCTCTATGAGAATGACTAAACCTCCCAAGGCCTGTAATAGGCACGAGTGGTTGGGTATTCAAGCCCCCAAGGCCTATCGAGGGCCTATAACAGGCCCTGGAGGCTTAGAGCCTCCCTAGGATATTGGTAACAATTGGCTGAGTGCTATTGGTAACAATTGGCTGTCAATGACCACTGTCTCTCGACTATGATCGACTGGCAACCCACTTCACCATGAAACCACTGTCCTCAAGCATGCCTCAAGACGCGATTTCCCTGTGTACTGGTAAGCCTGAGCCTTGCCTCAACTTGATTTCTCATCCGACCTGATCCCGCCATATCCATTTGGCGGATATTTGTCAGCCCGCCCATATAAAAAAGACCCCAAAGTATTTTTGTATTGTTACATTAAATAAAAAAACCCTTTGCCCCTTAATATATAAGCAATATAATTTTTAGGTTTTCATGAATATTTAATACCGCAAT
This sequence comes from Larix kaempferi, assembly GCA_027924585.1. Taxonomy (NCBI): domain Eukaryota; kingdom Viridiplantae; phylum Streptophyta; class Pinopsida; order Pinales; family Pinaceae; genus Larix; species Larix kaempferi. Next base: position 758,387 of record BSBM01000766.1, on the reverse strand, counting down.
ATGAATGAACGTGATATTATATTGCCTTCTAGTGAAGCCCTCGTGCATTGACCACTCTTCTTCTATTTTCTTGCTTAATCAATTACTTTCTTATGAGGTATACATCATCTCTTAGATCTGCTGTGAGGGTTTTCACATGATCCATCCTTACACCTCATTAATCTCCATGAGTTTCAAGGAGGAAGTGCAGAACATATCCACGCCAATAAGCATTATATATAGGCTCATCTCAATCATCCCAGTTTGGATTCCGAGCATATGAAGGACAATGGAGTCTTGTGCATAAAATAGGAGGAGTGGAAAACTCACGGGGAAGTTGATTTCTTGCTATAGAAACTCATTTCTTGTAAGGAAGACATTTTTTTGATATTGGGTGCCAATATTTTACTTGTGGGAAGCAACAATGGAACCAAAATTTGACTCTAAGATCCCACTGTAGTATGTAGATTTTTATTTTCAAAATTTTCAGGGTTCAAGGTACTGTCATAAGTTTTGGCTCATAAATCAAGACTCGACCTCAAAATTCAGTAATGTTCAAGAGTCAAGCTTTATAATTGTTCAAAATTCAATTTTCAAGAATGATATTTATGATTTCTCTTCAATATTTGGGTAATCTATCCTTTTTTAGTTTATATCTATATATGAATGGACATTGAATAAATATTTTATATTTTATATTTATTTTTCTATATGCTTTATTGGCATGCCCTTATCAATTTGTTGAGGTTCATACCAGGCACTCCATACCTGTAGCAAAGACTCTTGCCAACCTTGAGTAATAGCTTGTACTTGCTTACAATAGTCCTTGGTTCCTATTCAATTGCACACCAAAACATCTCTAATTTTCTCACTTTGCAATTACAAATCCTAATAGTCCTCTAATATCTAATAAAGTTTCCTAAAAAATGAATTTGGCTAAAATTGAGTATAAATTAACATTTAGGGAAATTAAGAGGAAATGTTGTCATTGTGATGTGGTTGAGGTATTCCAAAAAAACATGATCCTTTGTATGCACTTGCACACAGATATGCAATATCACTAGATGAAGTCTCTTCTTATACTCTAATTGTAATAAATACTAAATTGTAATTAAGCAACTACTACTATACCTCCAAGCATGTAATATCTCTCATGAAATGTTGTATAAAGAGTGAAAGCATGCTTCAAATGATGAAATTCTTTGTTAGTAGGGTTGAACGCTACCATTTGAGCAAGCACCTAAACAGTTTTATTAAGGTATAAACATGTTGAGATAAGGGTTCCAAAGGTGACACCCCGTCCTCAATAGACATAAAAATCAACTTCATGGTGGTATGATCTAACACTTATCTGCTACCAATTCATGGCCAGAATTAGAAGAGAGCTGTTTACACAGCTGTTTTTGTGCACATGGACTGATTTTAGGGTTGCAACCTCAAGAATTTGCTTCAAACTATGCACAAAATTGGAATTGATGCCTACTGTTGTTGATTTATGGTCAAAACAGAGCGGAGCTTTGATCCAAAATACCCAGAATTGGAATGGACAGCCCTAGGATGTGCTCATAAATGTGTTTTACTGTTTTTAGGAGGTTGAAATATGTTCGGGATGCCCTTTTTTTTATTGTCGAATGGATCTGTTCATGCCCAGGTTTGACAAAAATACACCGAGAAATCTGATTTTCCTCCCCGAATTAATGAAAAAGACTATGTTGCTACTGGTTGTATTCGCATTCACCCATAGTTTCCTTATAACTGCCCAGACCTTTGAATTCAGGTTTGTTGTCACCATATATTTTGATCAGAATGTTGTATAATGTAGTTTGGAGGTGGGAAAAGGGCCTAGACTTCACTTTGATTGTTGCTAATCAATTTAGGAGGACATGACAAAGCTCGTATATATGTGGAAATGTTTAAAACAAACCCAAGAATGACCTCTTTTACCATTGTTTTACTATTGACTATTCTTCCTTCACTCTCAAATTGACCCAGATTTGCAAGCTTTTCTATGTTCCTACTTATTAGGTGGAACTTTACCTCTGTTATGTGTCCACAATTGAATATCAAGGTAGCCTTTATCACTAGAAGATGCCCAACATGCTTCAAACAATCCATATCATCACTATGGCATCATCAAATCATGGGAATGAACCAACAAAATGAACAATGTCACCCCTTCAAGAGCATGATCAAAATCACACGTTGACACCCATACAAAATGGGGGGTAACAAGTAGAACCCTTTCATAAGGTGATGCAATCAGGATTCACAAATTATTGATTAGATACTGAAGAGTTACATAACATACATCTCCCTCTCCTGCTATGTAATGGGACATTACATCATGCAATAATATCAAGCAATTATTCTCAACAAGAAGAAATTAGATCCCAATAGGTCGTGATAAAGTAGGAAATTCAATCTTGGTCTTAAGTTGTTTGAAAGAAGGGGAAAGGTCCCTTGATTGCCAAAGTTGAAGAAGCAATCGAGGCCCAAATCACAAAAGTGCACATTGTACAAAATAGGGAACTTCACCTTAGGGTAAAGGGGACCCCCCTCCTGTACTCCTTCAAACCCCATGGCTATAAGCATTTTGTTTCTTCACAATACCCTCAACTTGAAAGATATCATCCTTGAGCAAGATTGATTTGAGACTTCAAAATACCCCACTAAATTGCTTCAGGAAAAGAGACAACTCTCCTCCCTCTTGCGCATGATCCTTTTTAATCTAACCTTACCATATCTCAAATACTTGAGCTCAAACACTCCATGGAGTAGGAGGTCACAACGCGGAAGGATGGGAAGTGGTCGGTCATTCATGATCTCGAATCCCACCTTTCGCCGATCCCACCTTTGATGATCCAATTGATGGGTCAGTCAAGGGATGAGGAGCATGTCTGCCATTTCCATTGCCTACTAGATTTGCAACGAGGTTTTTTGACATCTTGGAGCACACTTCACAACATAGTTGGGTCCCATCACTTCCATTTTCTCACAAAAACACAAGTAATCTCCACACAATCACCATCCCCAATCCACGAACATTACTGACCAAAATACACACTACAACAATGTCAAAGGATTTGGTGGGGTTGCATGCCTCATTCACGACTCTCTCCAAAGTGGGGTCTCCATTGTTGCTTTGAATGAGCACACCAAGTTCATGTGGGTCTGAATCCTTAGGATCGCTCCCTTTCCTCAATATATTTACATTATAGTATGTTATTTCCCCTCAACAAGAAGGAAATGTGGCTACCCTAACAACTTGATAGAAGGAATGGCTTTCTGCATACTACTGGAAATGCAATAGGCGGATTAGAATAAAATTTCAATTTTCAAATGATCATTGTATTACGTATCCAGCGTAGAATGAGGGAAAAAATTCCTGAGAGAAGTAAATATGCTTTGAACAGGCTTGGACATGAAGCAGAGAAAATGAAAATTGAGGTCTCCAGGGTCTCGAAAATGAAAGGTACAAAAGAGATAACTTCCCAGATTTATTCATTCCTTATGGAGAAAAAAATCCAACTCATCTCTGAATTGCTAGACAAATCTGCTACTTTTGAAAGAAAATGTGACTATAGTGCTAAAATTAATCCATTCATGCCACAAACAAATGAAGTGCTTGGATATGATGAGAAGCGAATGAAGTATGATAGAGGCGAGGATATTGAAGAGCCCGGTATGGGTTCTAGAGGCTTCAACCATTTTGGTGGTGGGTAACAATTCACATTTCATTTTAAGGGTGGTTTACCTGATGGATTTAACTATGGATTTCAATAAGGACATCAAGAGTAAGACACCCGATCTCAAGAATAAGACTTCCCATATGGCCATTTTTGTTTCATATTCATTCATCTGTTAGTAAACAGTTGATGCAATGACAAAGGAAATGCTCAGGGGGTTATGTATGAATTCCCTAGAGGTTAAGCCGGGTTTTAAGTTTTGGAGAATCTTGAAAGTTAACTCTTGAAATCAAGAGCTGAATCAAAATTGTTTGTTCTACAACAGGTATGGGTCCTACCTCACAAGAATGGTATAATTGCTAGCAATTGACAAAACTTATATGCTAAAATTTTAATTATTTTCCTTGCATCCTTATGATAAGCTAGGTAAGCCTTACCAGACATTCACAAACGAGAGCATCGGATTTTGTTGAGAAAAGCAAGTAGCCATCCCCTATTTAGGCATGGCTAAAATCAATCTTTGAAAACTATAGTTAGGAATGTTTTTGATAAATTTATTTTTGGAGAAGCCAAAAACAATATAAGCCATTTGATAATGCAACAACAGGAAAATACAAATGCAAACCAATTGTATGCATTACTGATTTCTGAAGTCAATCATAGCTCATGAACTGATTATATACATTTTTGGTGCCACCACATTGCTTCAGAGTCCATTCAGGATACCTGTCACTATACTCAGCTGCTGCAAAGCATGGAAATACACCTCCACCACGTCTAGAAATTGTGAATGCACTTCCAATTAAATTTGAAATATATAAAAGATGTTGCTTTGCAATCTAGAAAATCTCTTCTCAATTAAATTTGTTCCATGCCTCCTGTGTCCCAAACAGAGGATGAAAAAATAGCAGTTAATAATAAGTCCAAATAGCAATAAAATAAAAATGACAAACTTAAAAGAGAAAAAAAATCCCGCCACCACATTACTTAATGAATATGTAATATTGATGAAATTTTCATAATCTTGAATGAGGCCAACCCTTCAACACCTTCAATAGGTCAAACACCTTCTCAGTGATATATTTCTATTGGATAGTTGCACCTTTCTACTACACTTTATCTGGATGTACAAAAAACGTACCCTTACTGTAAACTTTCTTAACAGAAGCTGTAGTGATAACATCAGTTAACGACACAGGTTCCCAACCACTTTCTGGCTAAAGGACCTTAGCACATAGCAAATAATATAAGTTGAGTTACTCATTGCTGACAAATGAAGTACATGGATTTAGACAGTCGAGACTTGAAATTTCCAAAGGTTTGGTAAATTTCTATTTTTTTTCAATTTGGGTATCATTTGGTTCCATCAATTATTCCTTGATAGTACCAAATATACAAACTGAGATGAGTAATTCAGCCAATGCAAATTTTTGGAAACCTTCCATACTGGAAGGTGCCATTCACTCAAATTGGTAACTATCATTGGGATATTAATGATGTTATTGATATTCTAACTCTTTACTCTCCATGGTGAGATGACCATAAATATAGTTCCTACTCTTTATCCAGATTAGTAACTTCCACAAATAGTTACAACCATATAATCAAATGCCGTCACATTCAAAGGTTTGCAATTTGAAACAAATTTATGGTTATAAATATTATGATGGGATCCTTATATTTTTTATTTGTGGAACCTGCTATTGTTCTTTAAGTTCACAAATATTTACAGCGCATACCTCAGCAAGTAGTTGTTTACGCTGTTGCAACTCTGAATGGACCACCTTCTGTTAATCCAATAATTTTTTGCATTCCTTATCACAAGGCAGAAGTCCTAAGCCAAACATGTTGTTTGTAACCTCCATTAATGAATGATTTGACTTAATATGTGCAGCTTGAACATCCATGCAACTCCATTCTTTTTTTAGGAGTTTACAAGAAAAACGAACCATAACCTGGCCAATGCCACCAAAATTTTAATTTCTTAGTACAAGAAAAGAGAACAAAAGTAACAACTTAGAGGAGACTGTGAAGATCTCATTTTTGAATGCCTTGATAATGCTAGATAATACAATACATCATTCTTTTTGATAGATAAGCAATTCAAGGAAGAAAAAACACTCTACGGATTTGACAAATTGGAATCTTGCATCACATGATCATGTTTATGATAAAAACAAGTATGATTACTTAAAATACCAAATATAGCATCATCCTAAGTTTGTATTGCTCACTGATGTTATGCATAAGACTAGTATGAAGTTATAACATTTCTAGTTGGTATCATATTAGAAAGCATATAGTTAGGAGGATAATAAAGTTTCTTGATTGATTATCCATCACCAAAAGCACACCTTTTTATGACATGTTTCAACTGATGCACAAGGTTTTGGATGGCATATCTCAGGGAAAATATGTGTACAATTGGGAAACTTCTTGCAAGCCCATGATATCAACATAGAACAATTCAGAACACACATTTATTTTAAGTAATAAACTTTGGATTTGCTATACCTTTATTCATTGAGAAACTCAAATAATATATCAAATTTCCTCTTTGTGATTATATTCATCTTTGCCATTCATGCAACAACCGAGAAGGAAGCAAGCTACAATCAAAACATTGAAACCACTTAAATAACTCCACTAATGTTGCACATATATTTTGCTTGTTGGTTATATAAGATAAGATAATTTTATTAATGCCCAACTAATGACCAAAAGGTAGGTCAATGGGACTGCTGAGTATATTGATTTCATTACAAAGATATGATAAGATAATTTTATTAGTGTCCAACTAATGACCACAAAAGTAGTTCAGTGGGACTGTTGAGCACAATGATGTTAGAGAATTGTCCTTTTCTAGATTTCTATATTAAAAAAGAAAATAAGGAATTCTTTTGTCAGACTCGAGTGGAGCTCGATAATGACATAATGACTAGTCAGTTGTGCTTGGTATTTCCTTCAATTCGATTTCCATATTAGTTCTTTGATTTTATTCATCGTGGTTTCTTTGTGAATAGAAATGTCATTGCAATGAAGTAGAACTCATATACATAAAAACAAAACCATTAAATTTCAACCAAAATCCAAAAGTAGGGTGGGATTAGTTACTCCCAGTTCCAAAAACTCCTTTAGATTCAATGCTCCAAAAATAACTTACAAACAATGCCCAAGTGGCCAATTATAAAAAAATTCCATATGTTATGAAGAATCTACTTTGTTTAGCCCCAAGGGTTAGCTCAATCAGTTGGTGCCACTGTTTCTAGGACAATGTCGGTAATCCGAAACACTGTGCAGGTCTTCAGCTTGATTCCCATGAGGTTTTGCACACTAAGTCTATGCAGCCCAATTTACATTGGGTACCATCCTCAGAATGGGAGAAATTGCCGGATTTTTCCTGGGGATTTATTTCCAAGGAAAAAATAAATCTACTTTGGATGATGGCTCTCATAGTCTTCTCCAAATAAGTGTTTTTCCATGATGTCCTTGTGTCTTGTACAATATTTTGTCTCTTTCTTAAACATATGGGATATTGTAACTTAGCATGTTCCATGATGTGCGTCTGGTTTTATTGGCACTGTAAATAAAATGAAAATCAAATGGATGCAGTCTCCTTAATAGAAAAGGATGAGATCATGTGGATTTGGTTGGTATATGCCCACATAAATTATGGAATATATAGGGATCCCCTTCATAGCACTTAGGTATCATGATCATGTTGGGTACCAGACCTGCCATTCTGGTGATCAGTCCTAAAGATCTCATCTATGTGGTATGATTTTATAAATTAATTACGTCAATTGATATGACCTCCATATAATCTTCTTGTATTATTCTGGTGATAATACATGGGGATCTTATCTATAGTTATACTGTATATTATTATCAGTCAATTATATCAATTTCTATGATCTCTAAATTATATTCTTGTGTGGTGGAAAACCAATTATTTTAACAAGTACACACATTCTATCTCAATTTCTCTTCCAATTTCAAAACTTTGAAAAGTCAATATGTAACATTTTGGGACACCATTTCCCAATATAAAGTTGTGACATACCTTACAGTAATTATAGTGAACAATATGGCACATACACATATAAAGTTACAAAGGTATGGGGACATTGTTACAATAAAGCAGCATATAGATATATGTGAAGAGTCTTGTATACCTAACAACATATTAACAATGTATTAGGTCTATGTACATGAGCTATTTTGTGCAAAAGATCATAATTTTGTAACCATCTTTAACTATTGGAACTTTATGGTTTAATACTTCTATATTTTCAAATTGGCAATTTTATGTATGAAGGGCCTAATCACTTTTCAATGGACAGTTCCACTCAATACAAACAAGTTGGCACTTTCTCCCAATACAAGAATCCATTACAAGGAAGTGAGTACATCTCACCATCTCATTGTAGCTATCCTTTGGCTGAGTGATTATGAAGGTTGGAGGGTATCTATTCCACCAAATACATGCACCTATCCCCAAGCGCAATAAACGATGGTTTAACATGTTCCTAGGGGGATTTGGATCTTGGTGAGGGGAATAACACCCTTGCATTGTGTTAGGAACTCACCAATCCCCCATCAAGAATTCCAAATCACTTTTATTAGGAACTTAAGATCTAAGTTGGGGTCTCTCTCTTTGTATAGATAGGGGGTTTCCCCCTCTCTTTCTTCATACGAAGTTGTATTTGGTTCATCTTGGTTAGGTATACATACATAGGCTGTAATTGAGATGAGATGCAATAGCCAAAGAAAGACAATACTCCCAAAATAGATAGTGTTCCATGAAAACATTTGAAAATATCCACATAAGATGATGAACTTTTAAAGGATCCCACCAATAATGTTCACTAGGAAATCTAAAACAATCTTATGTAACACATTATAATGCAAGACAACATGGAATCAAAAGGAGAGTTTAAAATGCTAGATGAGGGACAAATAAAAGTAAATTTCTCTTACCAAACTATATGGCAGAGAGAGGCCATAAAATATTGGATGGGAAACTCATGAAATGGTACACTTACTTCAAGCTCTCACCTTAGCTGTCAATACAATACTAGCTTTTGCATCACTACAATTAATTGAGGCATCTCTACATCATGTCAATCATACCAAGAGAAGCCTAAAGAAAAAACTGGCATGCAAAAATAATGAAAAGGTAAATTAAAAAAAAATCTTCCATATGACCATATGGCATACTATATTTTCCAGTAAAACTATTTGAATTAGGTAGGTTAAATAAAAAATCTATAATCAAGTTTTTAAACGAATTTCAACCATTTTTCATAGACATTATATCTCAAGATAAACTATCTTAAATATATCTAAGATGGATGGAAGAAGCAGTGGAACTAGTTGATTTCTAGTAAGATCCTATAGAGGCATTTTGTAGCAATAACATCTTCCCATCTTAGTAGGAGATGTTTGAGACATGAAAGGGGAAGGATCAAGGTGGAATTTAGATTCTTGAAGGTGTTTACAGAATTATTTTGGAAGAGGGGCCTGATTTTTTCCCTAAGAGAATATCCCTAGGAGGAGCTCCACAAGTCCTTCTATGGTTTCTAGGCTAAGGTCATGTAAGGGATATCAACTCCTTAGAAAAATCACAAAGGGTCTTGGAAATCCTTGCACCTAAATCCAATTTGGTGATGCTAGCCTTAATCCAATATTTGTTGATGTGACAAGGATGATTCCTTGTGGAGACCAAATGATGGGCATGTGGACTAAGTATCATTTCGAAATAGAATCAAAATGTGAGCTTATATGCCTTATATAGGTGCTTACTCACTAAAGTTCGCATTAGTCTACACATTATTCAACAAAATAATTACATATGCCTAATTTATACAATCCCAGAAAATATAGTTCAAACTATGTTTGTCTAAAATAGGGCTCTCCAAGGAGCCTCCACATTTTAAAATATCAGCATAAATCATCACATGAAGTCTCAGAACTATCCAATGAACCATCATATAAAGTTAGTACATAAATCACCATATCAATGTCAAATAAAAGAAGGATGATCAAATTCACAATGCTTCCCATCCACATCCTCCAATATGTGACATTGTCCACAATCCAACAATAATCCATCCTTGGACAATCCATCTGCCATTTTGTTCCTTTCGTTATAGACATGATGAAAATAAATATGATAAAAAGGATAAGTGAAAATTTGGATCTCCTCGTAGATGGGACTCACATGAAATTTATAAATGGATAGTCCCCTTATCTAGTTTATCACCACAAGGGAGTCACCGAAATTTCAATTTTTTGAACATCTTTTTCCATCGCAAGCATGAGGTGTGACTTAACCACGATAAGCTTTGCAAATTTATTAGATTCCTTCCAAATCCAGCTTTATAATTTATAACATGTGACTCCCTTAGGTATAGGATATTACTAGCCCCAATGACCTATGGATCACCTTGAGCTGCAACATCAAAGAACGCTCATGCTCCTGTTCTATCTGCCTCTTCCACAACTATTTTCCTTGCAGGGCTCTCCTGATTTTTTGTTTAAAATTGATAAGAATATTCAAACATTGAGATGCACATTATATAGATGGAATACCCTCATCTTAAAATAAAATGTCATTCCTAGCAATCCAAATACCCCATGATATAATAATTGGAAAACCTTTATAGGTTTTTACAAGTATGTTCTCATGCCAGGTCCTTAGACATTCTTCATTTGAATCCCCACTCCAAACACCTATAAGACCTGTAAAGTTCTCCACCTTTTCCCATACCTGAATAACAAAAGGGGGGAGAAATATAAGAAAATGTGGAATGGTCTCCTTAGCTTCCTTGCACAAAGTACATCTATGAGGCCCATAACTACTCATGTAAGTCATCCTAGCTTAGAACCTTACCTCTAAGCATTAACCATATAAGTGTCCTTGACTTGAGAGGACATTTGAATTTCCAAATAACTTTAAACCCCCATTCATTTTGGATCCACCACCACATCATCCTCACAAAGAGCCTTATAACCCAACTTAGGAGCTCATAGACCTCCAACTAATATTTTTGACCATATCAATTCATCCTCCAAGTCACTAATATGAACATGACGTGGTCTTAAATAAGTAATAAGACCCTCCCAATAAATAACATTCTCACCAAGCAATCCAAGTACATTTGTTGATTTCCACTCTTGCTTCCATATTGAAGTGAGATCATGATCAACTACCTAGCTAAGAGTGAATGTAATATCCTAAACTGATATATTCTGCTATTGAGTAAGGTTTGCAGAGATACTAGGTGTTGTTTATGGTATTTGGTATCCAAATCTTATCAATAATGTGTTTACCCAGAGATCAAGTGTATGCCACAATTAAACCAATAAATATCATAAATCTGATTACATCAAACTTGAGACACTGTTGGAGCATAAAGTACTAACCATACCAATTTGCTAAATAAGAATCATGACAACCCTATCAATAATAGTCATATGTCATAAGATGAGTAATTCTAACCGTTGATGTATTTGTAACTTCGGAAGATATTCACTTGAATATTACATTTGTACTTTATTGTATATCCAACAGAGATGTATTATTCCTCTAATTGGAAGTGTCGTCATTTGTATTTGCAAGTGTTGCAAGTTACATTGTAAGTGTCATCATTTGTATTGATGGGTTATTAGACCACCAGTGTGGGGTCGGCCCTAGTTAGTTGGGTTATTAGACTTGATTAGCAAGTCGGCCATGTTGGTTTATTGGCGAGTCAAGTCAGTGTATAAATAGAGAGGTTGTGTCTCTCATTTGATTCATTCACTCACTTCTCAAGCTCGCATAGATAAGAGAGAAAGTGGCGCACATGTGGAGGAGGAGGAGTATATGCTACAGACATCTTATTGGGTTTGATCTTTGTGATCTTGTATTGGGGCTTATTCTATATTTGAGGAAGTTGCGGGGTTTTTCACCTTCTTGGTTTTCCCCGGTGAAACTCTGTGTCTCTTGTGTGATTGATTTTGTGTCTATGATTGATATGCTGTAGATATGATGTACATGTTATTCTCTTAGAGATCCTAATGATAATAGAATGAAATTATCGAAAAATTAACATGTATCAGAGCTGACCTAATAAGAAGGCACTGTGCAGCTGCAGAAGCTGGGGCTTCTTAATATTTGGGTTTCTCTCCATAGATCATCAAAGGTAGGAGGCTAGATTGACTCTCCTAGCAAGGGCGTATATTTCTATCGAGACATAATTCAATTCTGAGATTTTTCAGTTTTGACCTAATCTCTAGTGCGGGAAATTAGGGTTTCGAAGAAAGTTGGAATTTTTGTAATCTGAATCCATGGCTGAAAGCTCCTCTGAAAAATAGAAATTTAGAGACCAAGATCGAACTTTTTGGTTGGACAGAAGGTCGGGCTTGATCAAACCCTAAATTGGGATTTTGATCAGAAAGATGGAAAATTAGGGTTTCTGCAAAAGTTGGAATTTCTGAAATCTGAGACCACGGCTGGAAGCTCCTCTGAAAAATTGAAATTTAGAGACCAAGATCAAAATTTTTGGTTGGGCAGAAGGCCGGGCTTGATCAAACCCTAAATCGAGATTTTGATTAGAAAGATGGAAAATTAGGGTTTCTGCAAAAGTTGGAAGTTATGAAATATGAGACCACAGTTGGAAGCTCCTCTGAAAAATCGAAGTTTAGAGACCAAGATCAAACTTTTTGGTTGGGTGAAGCTCCGGGAAAATCAAACCCTAATTTGGGGTCATGTCTAATGAATCCAGAAGTTTCAAAAGCAATTTTGAGGGGTGAAACTTTGCAGAATTCAGAATCTGAGTATACCAGCTTGACTAGCTCAGCAAGGCACATCTTTCTATCCTTTCAGAAATTTGAAATTAAAATTTTGATTTTTTAGGGTTTCTCTGACAAACCCTAATCCAGCTCCAGATCCAGTTTTCAGCAAATCAAGTGGTAAGACCTAAATCTTTTCTATTTCCATTTGAAGTACTCTTTAAGATGTCTCACCACACCAAGCTTGAGGATAATCTTGAAGGGGCTGATAACTTTCGAGCCTGGAAGTATAGAATTGGGTTAATCCTAGAAGAGAATGAGTTGGACACTTACATAAGTGAAGAGGTTCCTGTCCTAGAGGGAGAAGAGGCTAAAGCCTTAGACAAGAAGAACCCAGTCAAGGCTAAGAGAATCATTGCTGATTCTATCAAATACCATCTCATACCTCATGTGTCTTCCCTAAAGGCACCTAAGGAAATGTTTGACTCCTTGACCAAGTTGTTTGAAGGAAAGAACATAAATTGGAAGATGACTCCGTGGAACCAATTGAAAGGGGTAAAGCTTCAGAATGGAGAGACCATTCAATCCTATTTTTCTAAGGTCTCTCAAATCAAGGAACAACTTGAAGTTGTGGATGAAGTAGTGGAGAATGGTGAAATTGTAATGACCACATTGAATGGCCTACCTAGGTCATGGGACTCCTTCATCCAAGAATCTGTGCAAGAAGGAAACTAACCTCTTTCAGTAGGCTGTGGGAGGAATGTTTACAAGAAGAAGCTAGGCTTGTGGCCTGAGAAGAAAAGATGAGGAATGAAGATCAAGCTCTCACAACACATACCAAGAATAATTGTCCTAAGAACAAAAGGAACAACAACAACTACTACAAGCAATTTGACAGGTATGACTTATAGGTATGTTTTGAAATCTGTTCATGATTAAGTTTATGACATGTTTGTCTTCACGTTATTGAGTTTAGTAATAGTCTTGATTAATTTTAGACTTGTCTTATCACCCTAGTAAAAGTATGAATGCATGATAGAAGACATTCATTGATTAGGGTTATGACACTTACGATTGTACTAATGCACTGTGGTGTTGTATGAGGATAATGTTATCTGTTAACATGAAAGGTACAAATCAAGTTCTAGATCAAGACCATGGTGACATGAATACAAAGACTCATCCATAGATGGATCACATAGAAGCTCTACTTACGAGGTATGTATAATTTGGTTCTACAATGCTTAACCTATGAGATATGCAGGTTACTAGCACAAGTCATTCAAGAGAACAAGAAGACATTATGCAGGTATGTTAGACATAACTAGCTAACATGATAACCACGTATGTTTTTTCCTATATCAAGTTAGAATCCTACCTTGCGTTAGGATATTATAATTTTGTATGAATGATAATGAAAGTTAGAAGTTTAAGTAATCAAGGGTTTATGCATATTATGTTTCTTACTTTGATTGATGATATGACTAACCAAAAGAGTCCTATGGCCAAATAAGATTATGCATGAATAAAAGAAGTCTTCCCTGAAACCTTGAATACTAATGCTTGTGATAAATTACCTGTGTGTGAAATAATCATGACCATACATGTTAAGTTTATTTAGGATCATAATGTTTTGATAGTATTGAGATTATACTAATGGATGTATGATCATGTATGAGATCTTGAGGATGGAATTAGTGCACACTTAAGCATGCATAGTGGTCCAGGATGGATATAAGTTCAATGACAGATAATCAAGGAAGCAAAGATCAAGAGGGAGCACACTCCAGTAGTTCCTGCAAGGAAGCAAAGATTGAGAGGGAGTCCACAATACAACTAAACAAAGATAAGTATTTGAATTATCATTTCTTATTACTTAAATGATGTTCCTAGATTTAGGTTGTGTATTATGCATATTAGAATAATTGCATTAATGAACAGATACTACTAATATGCAAGTAATGGGTAAGTGGCCTATGGTACTGTACAACATTCCATTGCTTCTTATCTAGAATGAAACCTCTTTGCAGACATGTTGGGAGTTGTGCACACTCTTAACAATGTTTTGGTAGAGATGGAAGGCATCTAGAAAGTTACGGGATATGGATAAATATTGTATTAATTGCATGACTGTATGACATATATTCTTATGTGTAAGATTTTGTTCTGAAAACTATGAGAAGTTTCTAATCATGCAATTGAATTTGACTTGTAGGAAAAATTGTGTACAATCACCTACAAAAGGACTACAACATTTGTTCCAGCAACAAAGTTCAAAGAAAACTATATATTGAAGATATTGAAGAATCTGAAGTTCCCAGGATTTGGGATGCAGTAATCGAAGGATGCCATGATCGAGGAGTACCAGTCGATCATGAAGAATGATGGTTGGGATGTGGTCCCAAGACCTGAAGGGAAGTCTATTGTGACTTCCAAGTGGATCTATAAGATCAAGCATGCTGCAGATGGTAGCATAGAGAAATACAAGGCGAGGTTTGTAGCTCGTGGCTTCTCCCAGAAAGAGGGAATAGATTATGAAGAAACTTTTTCTCCTATAGCCATATACACTTCCATCAGATCAGTACTTGCTCTGGCTGCAATGATGAAGTGGAAGATACACCAGATGGATGTCAAGACAGCTTTCTTGAATGGTGTAGTCGAAGAGGAAGTGTATGTGGAGCAACCACTCGGGTTTGAGACACATGACAGGGGGTCATATGTGTGTTGATAGAAGAAATCCTTGTATGGCTTGAAGCAAGCTCCTAAGACTTGGTATGTTAGGATAGACAACTTTCTATCCAGTTTGGGATTTACCAAGAGTGAAGCGAATTCCAACCTTTACTACAAGGTTGAGGAAGGCAATCCAGTGATACTATTATTGTATGTGGATGACCTGTTTGTTACAGGTGAGGATAGATTTATTGCCGATACAAAGAGAAAGCTTGCTATTGAGTTCTAGATGAAGGACTTGGGGATGATGCATTACTTTCTAGGCATGGAGGTGTGGCAAAGTGCAGATGGAATCTTCCTTGGACAAGGGGAGTATGCAGTAGAGATCCTGAAGTGGTTCGGGATGATGGATTGCAAGGCCATGGCCACACCTATGGCATCGAACCTGAAGCTTTTGTGTGATGCTTCATCTGATCCGGTTGATGTCACCGTGTATCGTCAGATGATTGGGTCCTTGATGTACCTGACGAACACGAGACCAGATACTTGCTTTGCGGTGAACACATTGAGCCAATTCCTGATGGATCTGAGGGGTGTTCACCTAGTTGCTGTAAAGAATATTCTAAGGTACTTGAAGGGTATAGTTGATTATGGGCTCAAGTATGATGCGAATCAAAAGTTTAACCTGGAGGGTTATGTTGATTTAGATTGAGCAGGAAGTGATGCAGATAGGAAGAGCACTTTTGGGTGCTGCTTCAGTATGGGATCAGGTGTGATCTCTTGGTTTAGCAGGAAGAAGTCCTGCGTAGCACTGAGTATAGCCGAAGCAGAGTATGTTGCAGCTTGTTTGGCCAGTTGTGAGGCAGTATGGCTGAGGAAGCTACTGTTTGAGTTATTTGATCTCCTGTTGGATGCTACCTGTATCTATTGTGACAACCAGAGTTGTGTGAAGTTGTCAGAGAACCGAGTGTTCCATGACAAGTCAAAGCACATTGAGATCAAATATCACTATATTAGGGATATGGTGCAGAGAGAAGCAGTGAAGCTCCTGTATGTTGCAACGGATGAGCAGGTTGCGGATGTGTTGACAAAACCACTAGCTAGAGTGAAGTTTGAGTACTTCAGAGAGAGGCTTGGTGTTCTTCAGATTGAATATACTTCGAGGAAGAAGTGATGGGACAGATTTGCAGGAGCCATTCCAAGCATGGTGATAGGAGGATCCTTCCCATGGCTGAGGATGTAAGTGCTGTGTGATGAGCATTAAGATGATGCTCTAGTTACTGCTTTGGATATGCATCAATTGGATGCTTTGTATGATCAGTTGGATCATGTATATGTATATGCATCCGGACGATGCAGTGACGATGATCAGGATGATCATGTGTGATGCGTATTAGGATGATACTCTGGATGATATGCATCAGGACGAAGAAGTGATGAGTATCAGGATGATACTTTGGATGATATGCATCAGGATGATGTAGTGATGATGATCAAGATGATAATGTGTGATGAGTATCAGGATGATACTCTGGATGATATGCATTAGGACGATGCAGTGATGAATATCAGGATGATACTCTGGATGATATGCATTAGGACGATGCTATGATGATGATCAGGATGATCATGTACATCAGGATGATGTATGGTGAGTATCAGGTTGATAATATGTGGCCGTGGACAGGTTGTGTAGATGAGCATGTAACTAGACCTGGGAGATCTGATAGGTTGAGCAGTACGCTCGTAATTAGTTCTAGGATACTCTTTCGAGGCATTGCTCTGGAGGACATGTAACTAGACCTCGGAGATCCGATAGGTTGAGCAGTACGCTCGTAATCAGTCCTAGGATGCTCTTTCGAGGCTTTGTCCTATGGCATGTAACTAGACCTGGGAGATCTGATAGGTTGAGCAGTACGCTCGTAATCAGTCCTAGGATGCTCTTTCGAGGCTTTTCCATGACCATATGTAACTAGACCTGGGAGATTCGATAGGTTGAGCAGTATGCTCGTAATCAGTCCTGGGATGCTCTTTCGAGGCTTTGTGGTGGGAGTCACATGTAATATGTCTTGGAGATCCGGACAGGTTGTGCTAGTCACATAAAAGGCCTCAGATGCTCTTTAGAGATCTTGCTAGGCAAGACACTCTTTTAAGGTTTTGTGATAGTCACATGTAAGTGGACCTGGGAGATCTTTCCAGTCGTGCTTCGACACATAAAGGATCCTAGGATACTCTTTCGGGGCATTGTGATGCACGTAATAAGTCTTGAGGATTCCACAGTATGGACAGTATTGATGAAGACCTATAGGTGGTGGGCCTACATCCAGCATGAAAAAGGGCTGGCTCTGTATAACTTCCTATGACGAGTAGAATTCAGAGATAGCCCAGTGATCGAGATGTCGAGTACAACAGTAGTGATGATGATGATGCTCCGTGATCCGATGATCCAGCTCCAGAATTGAAGACTTGTGCCAATATGTATTGATGACTTGTGTCTAGAGAATACCTTCCTAGTTAAGAGGGAGTGTTGATGTATTTGTAACTTCGGAAGATATTCACTTGAATATTACATTTGTACTTTATTGTATATCAAACAGAGATGTATTATTCCTCTGATTGGAAGTGTCGTCATTTGTATTTGCAAGTGTCACAAGTTACATTGTAAGTGTTGTCATTTGTATTGATGGGTTATTAGACCACCAGTGTGGGGTCGGCCTATTGATGCCTCGGTTGTGCAAGTTAGATGCAAAAGGTGCTGGAATGTTCCAAGACACTCAACAGAGGAAGAAAACCCAAGTTGAAAGGCTTTGAAAGACCCTGCGCAAGGGCAGTTCTATCCCCAACCTGTTTGATATGGTGATCCCCCACGGATATTAGGCCTCTGCTGGCACTCTAAGAGTTGGTGAGTTGATCTATTAGATCAATTTTCCAGTCAAGGAAAACCAAGGTGTGGATATGGTGATGCTAAGATAACCTAACCTATTCCAGAAAAGGAAAACTAATCTAAGTTAGTCCTATTCTAAAATGAAAGCTTGTTTATGTGCAGATTGGTCTTGAGATATGATTAAACAAGTAATTGAACAGCTTAAACATAAATTACTTTAGTTGTATTACTTGTTAACTTAGATTATTATCAGTTAATGAAAATTAAATGACAATCCTTCAAGCATTCAGGCTCATTCAAGATCCAGTCTGTAATCACTCTGCTAATTTAAAAATTAACAATGATTATATAAATTTATATGCACCGAATCATTTGCAGAAATAAAACATGAAAGTACTCGTATTGAAAAAACTCAATGAAGTAGTTTGAAACATAAACCAGTCATATAGAGAAATCAATACAACAGATTCATATATTAACAAATGTTTAGCAAAAGATCAGATACATAACAGATGAAAATTTAAGCATAAATTGGAAATTCTCAAAGAAATTTGAGGAATAACAGAAGATAGATTAAAAGATACCTTTACTGTATGAAGAGGTCTTGTACATAAATTACAAAAATCTCTGCTTAACAGAGTATCTCCAGTCCAGTCTTCTGCTGACTTACAACTCCAAAATTACCCAACCCTAACGACGAGAGGTCCTCCTTCTTAAATAGGAAATTACAACAGAATAGAAAAATAAAGATTCCCCAAAAATAGGGATTACAAAATCAGATCAAACTATAGATCCAAGAAATCTTTCCATTTCTCATATATGTCTAACAACTCATCTATATTTGAGAAACTGACAGATTCTAAAGCTAGCTGAACATTGCACACATTATTCTCCATATCATGCTTCGCCAGCTTGTGCCAAGTGCGAAGATACATATGAATCTTGCCTTCCATGACGACCGGTTCTCTAACCAAATGATCCACATCATGAATGTTGACTTGTTCAAGATCTCGAATCTTCTGTGTGAATTTCTCACACTTGCTCTCGAGCTCTTCAAGTCTGCATTTTGGCGGCAATGCTTCTAGGATAGGGGTCATTAATGGTAATCCTAGAGCATCCATAATGTTGTTAACTGCATACCATCGCCTGGTGAAGATATCTTTAGATTTATTAATGGTCTCTTCAGCTGTTTCGTTATAATCGAGCCAAGTATTTAGAGAACCTTTGATCTTCTTAATCTGGAAACTGCTGAGGATTGGGATATCTTTTGGCTCATTCTTAATATACCCCTGCCATTCACTGATTTCCTCTTGAGCCTTAAAATCTTGAAGTCTCTTCTCCTTTTGTTTTTCAAGGGTGGAGGACATCTTGGAAAAATCAATGAAATTTTCCCTGATTTCATCCAAAGCAATGTAAACCTTCTCCAACTGTTTATGATGATCCCGATTCACCTTGAGGGCCAGATTCTTAAAATCACAGGGTGTAAACTTGAGAAAACTTGAGGAGGCTGCACTTGGAGTTGCATCCTCAACCTGCTTTTCCAAGGAAGCTATTTTTTCAACGTCAATGGAATGCTAAGATTGTGAGAGACTGAGTTTAGTGAGAAGAGTGGCATTCTTTTGCTCTAGGTATTGCAACTTACTTGCCCAAGTTTTCCTGAGGTCAACCACATCAGTAGAATGTTGTTTTTTAGCTTCAGCCAATTCCTCTTTCAGGTTTTTGATCTCTTCATCCCTGAGGTCAAATTCCTTATCCAAAACCTGGACCAAATCCCAATTAGCAGTGACAAAGGCTCCTAAGGCTGCTGCTGTTTCAATTACCTAAATTCTTGTATTATTGGTCCTGGGATCCCATATTACTTGATATGGTTCAGGTGCTTCCAAACCACCTTGACCTTGACCCCTTTTTCTGGTCCTTCTCATCACTGCCTTATCATCCTTGCTATAGAAGTAATTCCCAAGGGGAACTACATCTTCATATACGTATTCAACCATTGACTGTGTGGAAGTAGAAGTGATACTAACTGTTGAGATTAGTGAGGGTGTTTGGGTAATAACAGGGGTAGGAATAGGTATGGTGACTTGAGTAGTAATTGAAGATGTAGTGATAGCTTGAGGAATTGACAAAACTAGATCCGGGGAAGGAATTGAGACAAAGGCTTCAGCTAATGGAACCTGAGTATCAACATTAGCTTCTAGAAGTGGAAGTTGACTATGCACTTTGGTGGGTGAAGATGGTGAGGAAATCGAAGATACATTAGTAGTGGTTGTTGATAAATTGACTATGGGTGACTGTAGAGGGATAGCCAAAGGCTAGAATTTTGCAACAATAGACAATGGAATTGATAAAGGGACTGAGTGTTCAGGCGATGGGATAGTAGTGTCATTGAGGGTGTTGAACAAGTGTGATAAGGAAAATGGAAGTGTTCCCCCTAAAGGCACAATAGAGGCTGGTTGGAAAGATGGCAGCGTAAATGCTGATGATGCAATGCCAAGAGCAGCATTAAATTCTAACACTAATTGCTCAAGGAAGCACTGATCCATATCAATACTATCCAACAATTCAGTGACAGTCTTAGGATCTTCAGTGACATCTTCTATTACTGGTACCGGAGGAGGTGGGACCACTTCTTCATCACAGTTTATTATGTCAACTGTAGGAACCTGTGATGAAGAAGGCAGGACTTTCTGCCTCTTAGCAGGGCTAGCCTGAGTTATGACCAGATCATCATCTTCTTGAGTTTCTTCAGTAGAGATTTGAACATTTGATACAATTGGTAGCTGAATGTTGACTTCAAGCTTTGGAGATTCCAGCAATTGAGTATTTAACATCGATGTCAATTGTGCCATTTGCTGCTTGGATTCATGAGCTGACTGTAGCATCACTTTAGCTTCTTCACCAACTTTCTCTTGAGAGGGTTCCCCTAGAGGAGCTTTACCTTTGTTTCCATGAGAGGATATAATCATGAGAGGAGCATTGGCCTTTTGAGCCTCTTTCTCTTCCAAGTCCATTTTTGCTTGTTCAACGAGATTTAGTTGCATGGCCCTGTAACTCAGAACTCTAACCTTAAGTTCATTCTAGTACTTTAAAATGTCCTGCTGTTCTTGTAAGTCTTTTGCCTTAGCTAGAACTTGTGAGAATGTGTCCACCCCTTGGTATATGAAGTCATCTAGAACTAACTCATGTGCATAATCTATTTTCATATGTATTTGCTTGAGGTGTGCATCCAGGAACTTCTTGGGGTCATGTTTCCTTTTCGGGGCAGTACCTAATATCAAGGCAGCTATCTGGTCACCAAGAATTGTAGCCCAAGTTGAAGTTGGGATAACCAATTGACCAAGATTGAGAGAAAACTTAGGACAACCTTTCTTCCTGGGACCTGTGAGTTTCTTATACATGCCATCAGTGACAGTTTGAAAGGAAACCACCTGTATTACCATCCTATCCGGAACAATCCTGGGAAGCAGGTGCACTGTGTCACTTCCCCAAATCCTGATGTATGAAAAATACTCACCTACATACCAATCACCCATGGTATCGATGAAAGTCTTAGCATCTTCTGAGAATGGAGGTGGTTGTTACCTGAAGATCTTGAAATAGATGGTACCCATGAAGTGGTCACAAATGTCATATAACAAGGGTGCAAAATTCTCTTCCCAAAGTGCCGAATGATAAATGTGTATAGGAGGGTCTGAAGGGGTCCAATCCCAACTCAAGTTAGGGTACTGGAACTCTAAGCAAAAAACATCAAGGACATATGCAGATATGAAGAAGGGTGGTTTCTTATGAGTTGGAGCCTTTTGATATTCATGAATGGCATTCTTTAATTCAGCCGACAAGATAGAGGCCCATGGGAAAGACTCACCTGTGACTAGCACATGATGTGCTATAGGTTCCCATTCTGCTTTGAAAAGAGAACAATCCGGTAGACCAAAAATATTGCAGAGCATGGCTGCCAGTAAAGAGTAGGGTTCCTTAAACCAGACGATGGGATAACGGTTATCAGCCTTAGGCACAAAGGCGTTAGGCTTAAGCATCCATGACCCAATCATCTCGTTAAAATTGAACCGAGTTTTGGACGAGTGTATAAACTCCGGGGAGAGGGTCTGTACATGTGGTTTCAGAGCAAAAGCTCGGACAAAAACCTTCGTGAGAAAATTTGTCAATTGGAACCTCGTGCTATCGTTAAAACAACGGTCTTTAACACTGGCATTCTCAATTATCCATTTTACAGCATCCGTGTAAGGCAGGATAGTAGGGCGCGCAACAATAGCATGAATTTGGGAAGCCCTAATTCTCTCGTAGATTGGTCTATCGTTCTCAATATGAGAAAAGTCGTCATTATAAAAAATGGCATATATTTTCGACCAATCCATCTGGTATGTCTCAGTGACTCGCTCACTGGTGTCGGAGAGCAAACCAAAATTAGGGTCTTTGGTCAGGGGATCTCTGAGTGGCATTTTAGAACGTGTACCTCTCGACATGGTGAAAGAACTTGCAATTTTTGATCAATAAGAAAATTAAAATCAAAATCAATCCAAAAATAGGAAAATTGCAGACTGGTAGTGTAAGGATGACAGTAAGCTTACCCAAAATAGCAAACAAACGGAAAAGACGACACCTGATACACAATCCACGGTAAAAAAAACAGTGCGATGAAGTAATTCTTCAAAAGTAAATGGTAAAAATAAAATAGGAAAAACCCTATTTATTGAATTCACCAGATTAAAGATAACCGTGCGATCAAAACAAATGAATGGCTGAGATTAACCGAAGCGGGGTGTGGGGTAGCACGAAATTTTTATTCACAAACTTTATTAAGGGATCCCGAAAGCCGCAACCCGATAATTGCAGGTTGCGGGGTTGTGCAAATGGCAAAGGAAGAAAAGAATTCCTAAAAGCCGAAAGCCGCAATTGTGGGTTTCAGGTTTCGGGAATAATCACAATCGAAAAATGAGAAACGTGTTCTCGAAAGCTGCAACCCGACACTTGCGTGTTGCGGGTTTCGGGAATGACACACTCGTAAACCAAAAACAACTTCCTGAAAGCCACAACCCAATAGTTGTGGGTTGCGGGTTTCAGGAACGTGCAACAAAATAAATAAAAAAGACAAAGCCTAAGAATTGAAAGCCGCAATTGCGGGTTTTCGGGTTTCGGGTTTCGGGATGATAGTTTCCCATGATTATTACAAGACGAACCCGCAACCGTCAGGTTGTGGGTTTCGGGTTGGCCAAATTCTGAAACTGCAAAACAAACACCCCGCAACCCGAAACTGTCAAGTTGCGGGTTTCGGGTTGATTGAAGAAAAGGGTAAAATACTTAAAATCTGAGGATTTTGACAAACCAGATAGTTAGAGATCATCCAGAAAGAGGGAAACACGTAGGACAAAAGTATGGGTGAGAGATCTAAACAAGTGAAAACCCAAATTCTCATATTTACAGAGTACACTCACCAAAATACCTTTGTGTTTATTTGAAAATGGGGTTCCCGTGCTAAGCATGGGATTTGTTGTGGCCACAACAAATGGCGACTGGCTGGAAAGAACCAGTTATCTCTGTAATGAAATTCAGCTTAAATGAAACATGTTAGCCACATCACTTTTTTCAACCTGAATTTTCCAAGAATTGATCATAAGAGAGACAGTTAACGAGCATGGAACATGAATTTAATAAATCCCCATATGTGATCATGTTGAGAATAATGCAAATATGATAAGGGGGTTGAAGAAACAACTGAGATCCTTCACCTTCATGTAATCATGGAAAATCAACTTGTGTTGAACCTAGGCATATACTCGAAAATGCTCCTAGATATCCTAATTACACATCACCTTGATTTATTGAGATTTTATTTACATGCAACAATTCATGAGGTTCTCGTTTTTTTTTTAGATTAAAAGAAGAAATTGTGTATATAAGACCATTGTCCTGACTTGGTGATCAAATATAAGTAGTGCCATTCACAAGCATAATTCAGAAACTGATCAAGCCAGCTTGATAAAGAGACTCCTTGTCTTCCAGTTGCAATACTGAAAGCAACTACCATGGCTTGGTGACCATATTGTGATAGATTCAGTCCAAATTAAACCCATGATCATGGCAGGGATGGCTTGCAATAAGACCTCCCTATCCCTATATGCACGAGCATCTTTAAAAAGGAGAAAACCAAATTTTATTAGGTTGAAAATTACAAGGCACTACCATGGCTTGGTGACCATATATTAGTAGCGTTACTCACCAATGCTTTGCTCATCATGAATGGACCGACCTGTGATAGGATCTTCCAACTCCCAGCAGGACTGAAAGTCATCTTCCAAGTGTGGTGGCTTGATGTGAAGATGTCATTCCACAAAGCACCTATGAACCTAATGGGCTGGCTTGAAACAAGACCCCCCACCTTGTAATTTATATTTGTTTAAAGATTTATTATCAAGGTTATAGTAAAAGGATCCAGAGCAGAACAAGTTACGCAGGTTATTATGATATGCGGCTTGAACCATGAAACATGAGACAATGGAGACTCAGCTATTTTCCAGACCCCAATTAAACAAATAATACATGTGTAAGATAATGACCATTGTGGAGAGATACCAATTCAGGGTTCGGTGACTGAGAATTATCCCTTACAGGGCTACTGGTTGATAAAGTCCTAATAAGGGCTACCGACACAAAGCACAATCCCTTGTAGGGCTTCCCGAGATTGGAGCAGACCCTAAACAAGCTCGGTTAGTTCTAGAAATCCCTAACAGGGCTCGGCCAGTTGTAGAAATCCCTAACAGGGCTTGAGTACGAAGATACAACCTTCAAACCCCTGCTGCCTCCTTGAACAAAAAACTCTAACACCTACAGCTGCCTTCCGTGAGTTAGAAGGGACAATGAGTAAGTCATTCCCATAAAAATATTTACATTATCTCAATATTTTCCCTCTCTTCTTAAGCCTTTGAAACCTACAACATCGTCTCCTTAATAATGGGGTCACATATATGATCTAAGTTTCTAACATATGCACTTTAGCCTAAATTAATTTATTGAAAGATGATTAATCTCTAATAGGGTTGGATTTTGGTAGAGTTTTTTTTAATATTTAAATTTTTTTGAACAATATGACTATAGGGTTTCGAGAGTCTTACAATCTCACCCTTTATCTAAATACAAATAAATTACTCCTACACTTATTATTATAAAGCGTTGTTTCTACTTCATGATTGTGAAGCTCATACTGCCTTTGAGATGTGTATCTGACTTCAACCTTAATATTGCCACTCCACAGAATAGTTATATATGGCCCTGTCCATGCTTTTAAAGTTATAGATGCATATCTATCTCTCATTATATACATTATGTATTCATTTTGATACAACCTACAAGTCTAAGGCTCATAAGTTCTACCTGAAGCATTGATAGCCTAAAGGCACGGCCATTGAGTAATATGCACGATGGAGTGAGGCATAACCAACCTAGCCATAAATTGATCTTATAATGTACTCTTTTGATTTCTGCATTCGAAGAAAATTGACGCTTATTTTTATGTAAGAACCTTCTGCGTGATTGAATTCCATTGCTAAGAGTGTTAAATTTTGGTTAGGGTTAGGGTTTGATGCAAAGAAATCAAAATTCAACATACTTTAATGCAAAATTACATACAGCAAACTAGTACTGAAGCAAGATAGTACATCGGTATAATTTAAAACATAATTTTCATCTCTTTCAACTTTAACACTACCCAGTGGGTCCTTGTGTTAAAGTAATCTTCAGTGACATGTAATCAGCAATAGTAGAATAATTGACAATAACATGTCTAATTCACAAGAAGAACAAGTTAAATCACTTACCTAGAGTGTGGGATCCTTCCTATATTTATACTCAGAGGTAATTACTTCAGACTGTGCCTATCAGAGGCCAGTCAATCACTAGGAACAAGTTGACCCTAACTAGAGGGTAAGTACAAACTTGAGAGAGAGAGGGTAGGTTTAAGTATAGCAGTGAAGGTCAATAACAATCAAATCACAGTGGCAGTCACAAGACTCAATACAATAGGTCTGATCCAAAAAATCAGTATATAGAAGTAACCCAACAAAGTCTCGATACTATAGATCTGATCATAAACAAGCTTCCGGTGCATAGAACAGACTCAAGCTAGGTTTCAGTACCCAGATCAGACACACGATAAAAAATTACATGGGTTACAGTCCTCTTCTAACAGGCTTATGGCAAGCAAGGTCAAACCAAAGAGGTTCATGTCTACCAAAAAATACACGTTCAACAGGTATGAACAGATCAACAAGTCTCATGGACTTCATAATTATGTACTCAACAGCTAGATCATACCCACGGTGGTCACAACCTTCATAAGCATGCACTTAGAAAACAATGTCAGACCCACAGTGCACATAAAACTCCACAGTCAAGTTCACGGCAGGCAGAAAAGATCTGAGCAAGGTCATGGATAGTAGAATATGCTGACAGGTAGCAGAACTGAGCTTCAACAAGCTCACGGAAGAGGCAGAAAGGAGTTCTAAAGCTCACGGAAGAGGCAAAAAGGAGTTCTAAAGCTCACGGCTAAGTCATACGAACCCCAATACTATATCTGGAGACAGATCGGGTCCCAACACGACCTTTGCTAGCAGATCGGACCCCAATACTACCTCTGCTAGCAGATCAGACCTCCACAGAGTCACAACTTTTCTCACAAGGTTCACGGTTCAGCAAAACAGTCCTTAAGAGCCCACGGTTTTGTCACATAAGGAAACAGCAGACCTGTAAACAAACCCCTAGCAGCAAATAAAGTTATAAACCTATGTGTCAACCTTTAATCAAATGATATCTGAGTTGTGCTCCAACAGGTGGGCGGCTTAGATAAGCATGTAAGCAGGCAGCAGTATAAACCATAAACCCTTGATGTCAGGCAATAGAAAACAGAGCTGGGATAAGTGATGATAATATGATGAGTAAACATTGTGTTTGTATGAAGTTAATGCCCAGCCTGGGCGATGTCATTGACAACGAATCGTGACGAAGGAAATCAATTATATAAAGGCCAAAATTGTTGGCTTTGTGAATTAGTAAATCTCTTATGCATATGATGTTAACAAAGTGTTTTTGAAAATGACTCTCATAGCTATAGTAAGATTGGTATATATGATATGTTCACAATGATATCAACATGTTCAGAAAATTGATGAATATGTCCAATCTCCTTGGATTTGTTAAAAGAATTCCAAACTGTCATAGTGGGAAGATTTTATCATTGGCTGTGTTTTATCCTAGTATTTATCCAGTTAGTCTGTTTGGTTTTGTCTGTCTTATTACTCTTGTCCTTTAACCAATTTTTCCCAAAACTTCTTGCTTCCCAGCTAAGCTTTATTCAAGCTTTACAGGAATTCTGGTTGCATGTGAATATCTATTCCAAATGTTGGGCTTCTTTAATTTCCAGTGCAGAAGTTGATTTCCCACATACCCCACATGATTTCCATAAGTTTTGTTGGTTTGTTTATTGTTATTTATATTTAATTCATAATTGTAAAATAAATATCTTTATTTCTATTTGTTAACAAGTTTGATGTCAATTTTGGAATTTGGTCTAAAAGAAGTGGTGGTGATTTGGTGTTAGATTCTTGCAAACTCTGGACAAGAATACAGCTGCCAATAAATGAACCAAGCTTTAATTCTAACAAATTATTGTGTAGGTTTGAGTGTATGATGCTTGACCTCAGGATATCACCTATTGACAAATAATTTAGAATATTTTTGAGTTGCACTTACATGACATTCACAAATGCATCGACTTCCATTGAAGCATATTTGCTATGCAATATTTTTGAGTTGCACATATTGAAGAATGGGTAGACTTCCATGAAGTGTATTTGCTTCCATTCTCCCTAGCAATATCTTTAATAGAGAGGCTTTTGTCATTGCTTCTTGTTGCCTTACTGTGGAGGTGACATTACATATATATGTTCACCATGAAAAATTGAGAATCAATAGATATGTAAATATTGGTTTGTAGATTATTTATTGATGGAAATATTTCACATTTGTTTATATATTCAAGCCCATTTCTTAAATTTGTTTATACAATCAAGATTACTTAACGAGTATGGAATTCCATGGATACAATTTATAAGAAAATCCTCAATCTAGTAGTAAACATTTTCACGAGTCACCAACATTCTGATATTTGAATGAACAAAAGCATATGACCAAAAAAACTTGTAATAACTATTGGGTATGTAAGTGATAGTAAATTGGAAAACAAATGACTGTGCCACATAATTGACATGTTTATGTAATGACCATTCATGTGTTGAGAATGCTAACAATTGATCATATTTTTGCATGATCACGCATTGTCACATGCATGGTGTGAGGAAACTCTTGTTGATTGATTTTGTGATTCTAAGCTTCCCTTCTTTGCTCAAATAAGATTGGTCATAAGGTAATTTTGGTTTGTAGATATATATACAAAGTACATATGGAATATGGCATGTCTAAATGGGTATTTAAGTTGGTAGAGATATACCTTGTGTATATGTATAGATATATACATAGAATGGAGACATTGCCAATTCCCCTTTGGATGAAAAAAAAAAGAAAAATAGAGATATACATAGGAGAGGTATTTGGTTTGGATGTAATTAAGCTATAGGAATATATAGAAGTTGGTTTTCCTAGTAGTTGGTGTTGGATAGATTGTATGTGCATATTTACATTTGAAATTTCATTTAACCAGAGCCATTGTTGCCATAATAGCTGAGTGAAATATAAAGGCATGTATCTGTTAGGGAGAAAAACAATGTATTATGGGTATTGCATAACCTAGACGGTGTGTAGCAAGAGATACAGTGATTCATCCAACATCACTGGCAATATTCTACTTGATAAAATTTATAGTTTACTCATAGCAACTAAAAATAAAGGCAGAGCATCAATTGCCTTAAGATTAACAAGTATTCAAAATTTGTTTATTGGAAGCACAAGCAGAGAAGCATTACATCTACAAATTTGTATTGTATTATTCCATTACAGGGAGATATTAATGCCTTAGATTGAAGATTCCTATTAACACACCTTTTCATCTACTTGTTACAAAAAACATCATTTATGGTGGTATATCATACCATGAAGTTTAATGAAGCAATATATCACAAAATAGTTAGGATATCTATGAAGAACAAAGTCCAGTCACAGAGCTGGCTAAACTCATAGTTGTGTGGCCCCTTAGATATTTATGTTGCATAGCCTGTGCAAGTAATCCTTCAATACTCACATGCTATCTATGAATGTCACCAATGCATGAAATTACAAGATCTAGTAGTTTCCATGCACACTCATATATGGGAAAAGGTTAGAAAGCTTACATTTTCACCTATTGTGATAAAGTATTGAAGTTGAGGCAATTGGATGGTTTAAATTGGGAAACATCTTCGATTCTCATGTATGGAATTCTCCATAGAAAACCTATAAATACAGGGAACTTTTAAGAGTTATAGGAGTTCAATGGTGTAATGTTATGATGCAGAAGTACAATCAAGAATTCATTGCCTTGCTAAGTTCCTATTTCGTTGATTCTTGTTGGTATTTGCACAGAGTCTTCTCTCATGCCACTTGAAAGAAAGCATCTTTCAGTGATTGCTCCAGTTTTAAGAGAGAGCCTCAAAGAGGAAAGGGCCTGATCAAAGAGGAAGCTTTTAGGTCATCTTCATGGCTACTCCCAGGTGAAATTTTTCTTAAATTTTGTAAATTTCTTCCCCAATCTTTATCAATATAATTTTTGGGTTCTTTTTTTCCCATAAAAAATATGCTTAAATTATATTAGTTGTTTCATATTCGTATTAGATTGATTTCTAACCTATTAGCAATGTGGAAATTTTTACAGGAACATATAGTGATGGGTCAAATATACATCACAAATGGTATCTCAAAGCAAGTTATTGTATTTCATTCTTGATATGCTCTCTTGGTTGGGATTTAGGAGTTTTTGCTAAAACAATAAGGAATTTCTTTTTGAATGCCTCAACTAGGGTTTATGGTAATGGCATGTTGTTATAAGTAATTTTGCTTTAGTGATCCATTCGGAAAGGATGTACTTCTGCCACCTATTTATTTTT
Organism: Larix kaempferi; assembly: GCA_027924585.1. Lineage (NCBI taxonomy): Eukaryota > Viridiplantae > Streptophyta > Pinopsida > Pinales > Pinaceae > Larix > Larix kaempferi. The sequence continues at coordinate 728,286 of BSBM01000766.1, read as the reverse complement.
TATTGCAACAAATGCATTGGGATACCTTCTCCAATCTTGAGTGCCAAACTAAATACGAGGAATATTTATTTGTGGCAAAAGACAATTATGGAATATTGAATTTGTTGATGATTTAGTCCCAACTTCTTGTTGAGTGATCCACAAAAATATGACATAAACTTCTTGATTGTCATCCTGATTTAGTTGTCTATGTATCATCTCTGTTCTTTCATCTTCAAAACATAGCTCCTCACTATGTGCTTCTGCTAGTTTAAAAGGAGATGTAGAGTCATCTTTATCTTAACAACTTTGTGTCAAATTCTGTACATGAACATCTGCTGCAAACTTCTTTGAAAGAGACTATGTTTCTGAATGATGCCCATTTTTTTGCTCATCTTGATATTTGTCCCATAGAGGCTCAGTGTTGTGATATCGTTCAGGATCAAGATTTGCAACCCTCTCTACACTTCTCTCATGATCTAATACAAATTATAGACAAGCAAATATAGGCAGGCTCTGAATTGTGAAACAAGGATCTTAAAGGTCATCTTCATAATCATCATAAATAGGGAGGCTACTGTAAGTTTCTGAAAATGAAAATTGGGCACTCTGATCTTCTTGAACCTCTAGGTTATGACATTTTCCCTCTAGATCAGAATGTTTAGAGAGGTTTGGTATGAGCAACTCATTAATTGAAATCTCAAATGTGATGTCTATTTCCTCATATTGATGTATTGAAATTTATGTTTGTATTTGAGCTTGTTCTTGGTGAACATCTACAACCTCTAAATAATTTCCGTTTTGTATTTGATAATGAACACTTAGATTTAGGGTATTTAACATCAGCTAAACAATTTTCTTTTATATTCTTGACCATAGATTTCATGAGTAGCAAAGTATTGTTCTAAGGCATTAAAAATATCACCATCCTCAAAAATATCAGCTGGCTCTAGATTTTTAAAAGGCTCAACCACATCCTCTAGACTCTTCTGATTATCCTAAGAAGAAAGAGTATACCGACCATAGGTATGACCTTGATCTTCTATAGCTGGAATAATTAATGTATATGTAGCAAAACCTTCATCATAAAAAATGCATTGAGAAGTTCCTACATACCTTTCATCAATAGATTCTTCTTCTTTGACATGAGGATCCTCAACAACATTAATGTCAAAATCATTCATCTGATCATTATCCTCATGTTGATTTGATGCATGTCTACTAGGCTCATTTCTTGAGGAATGGAATCCCACTTGCTCAAAAACATATCATGAAGGTCCTAGAAAGATGAAATAAAACACAGGCAAGTTACTCAATGTATGTCTTATATTATTGATGTAACACAGGAACACGTAGGTTCTATAACTTCTTGTAATGTGAGGCAACAAGAAATTGGAATTGGTTTATTCTTTGGTCTTTGGGTACCAAAAATATGGAATGAACCATAGTATGTAGGGGTTACTGGCTTCATATTCATCTTGATCTGCTTCTATGGGGATTCCATCAACCAATATACAAATGGAGCACATATTCCTAGAGAGACATGGTCAACCTGAATGTCAATTCTATATGAGAATAGGGTATTGTAAATATGTCTCAACATGTAAATATCATCATCCCAGGGTTGGGACTATTCCGTTGACAAGCTATGCACTCAGCCCTCTTGTCTTACCATTGCATTCTGAGAGCTACAATTCTAAGAGCTATAGTCATGTGATCGTGTATTTGTGGACTAGTAAGGTCGAGCACTCTAAGGCCACGTGTAAGAGAAATTGCTCGTTGTATGGATCACATATATATGAGTATGAAGGTGACGAACTTCCCATGTGAGTGTTTTATTTCTAATTTCCAAGGACATCAAAATTACGGACTTTAAAATTGCTTCAATTTTCTAGATTCTCTTCTTCCACCAGAGCTTGTCTTCTTGTCTATCTGGGATATAAATTGCTTTGTATCCTAACTTTGGTTGCAAGGATCTCTATGTGATAAGCTTCTTGATTTTGCAGATCATCTATTGGCCATTAATTTTTTCAACAATATTTGGGGTGGATTCAAAACCCTAGCTCAACTACTGCAACACAATCATGCTTTAGGTAACAATTCCTACCCTTATCACTTTGGTTCCATTGTATTTATGGGCTTTCTTTAATATTTGAAAATATTTTTTAGCTTTAGAGTGATGATGCTTGTGCTCAGGATCAATGTTTTTCGGCTTCAGAGAAGTCAAAGAAGAGAACTTGATTGGCTGAACATGAGCTCTCAGAGGGTTGCTGGATGCACTCACACAAAGGCTCAGCCTTAGGGTTATTCTGCTAAGCTTATAGATGTCTTTTTGTTCTGCAATTTCTTCAACGCCTCCTCCAAATAACTAGTCTTAGGGTTTCTAGGGTTTCTACATAGTGTTGTCAAGTATGAAACCCCACTCAAAATAAACATGATACCCATCGCACTGCCCACTGGCATGACCACGACCATGGCCGCGGCGGCAGAAACAACTGACTTTCTATGACTCCTCTCATCGAACCCAGAAATCGATATACTCTCAGACACGCCATTACTGTCATTCCTTTCATATTTTATCTTCAATTCCCCTTCCTCGCCATTATTTTTATTGACGGGTCCCGGGTTAGAAGCCCCAAAAGCACCCACGCCACCGGTTTACTTCCCATTTCCCACTCTAGGCCTCACCACCATTAGAATCCATCCTTTCTTTGAATACACGAACTTCACCAGGGACTCTGGTGCACCAGTATTCTTCGCAATATATTCTCTTTTTGCAGAGAGTTTGGCATAAACACTCTCACACTTGTCAAGCCCTTTGGTGGAAAAAGTATTCGACCTCTTTCCATGTTTCTGCCGGGATCTATCAAAATTTATTTAGGATTTATAAGCAATCCATATCAAGCTTCAGTTTTTAGATTTGTATTCCATGATCCTATAGGAATGCTTGTGCAACTATTAAAAATCCCGTACAATGAAGTTGATATGTCTCACAACTGACTGAAAATCCTGCGTCTAAGAAGCTACAACTGGGTATATCATATTTTCCAAATTTACCAGGACATGCACCTGGTCCCAACTGCATGGGTTGGTCTACTTGTGTTGTTAGATGAATCATGAGTGGAGAGCATGTCACTTGGGGGAGTAAAATCTCGATGGGAGGAATAACAATACCCCTAGGATTTAGATGGCGAATTGAAATGATTGTATTTTTATAATGCTCTATATGTGGAATGGCTAATTTTCCCTCTTGCACTTTTTATGAAAGGCACCTTTAGTTTGCTGCAAGGAAAATCAACAGTTCAGGGTACCTAAGACTTTAGTTTGTAAGAAAAAAACTCTCCTTGACAACATACTTTGCCATGCTTATATTATATTATAACTTGACAAATCACGACTTCTATTGTGTTCAGATTACACCATAATAGCAGGGATTCAGTGGTTTTTTTTAAACAGGAATGGTAGAGTTTAATAAAACACTACAGTTTTACCTATACAACAGAGGACAACAATAGTTTAAACAACTTTAGGGATAATTATCTCTTAAATAGAGTCCAGAGCTCAAAAAATATTCCTCCCTTGGACTGACTATGTCTCATTACTTGGTTTGAGGATGGCTAAAGTCCGTTGCTTTCTTATGTTGAGGGTTTTGTACTGTTTGAAACTCTTATTCTTTCTTTCTAGGTGTTGGGGGGTCTTTTCTGGGAAGTTCTTACTGAAATGGCCATAATGTCAGTCATTGCACTTGAAAGGAAGTAGCTTATAGTCTAACAATTGCATGAGACCAATTGTCCACTTGGATTTCTGTTGCCTTTGGGACTCCTTCTAGATTGACTTCAACACAGATCTGGGTGCATGTGTATAAGACCTATCTTGTTCCTGCTTTGTCAAAAAATATACCTATCCCATTTCCTATCTATTTGAGGGTTTCAGTGTTCCAGAGATTGATGGGGAGATAGGAGTTTCTCACCCAATCTAGGTCAAATTCTAGTGACCATTGGTTACTGTGTAGTCCACTGGTTTCCAAAAATAATAGGCCATGACAAAAAGTGAGGTTGTAGCTATATTTTAATTTAAATTGAAAATGAAATCTGAAGTGTCACTTACTGTAGAACAATATATGAGGATTGCCTCTCATTCATGGGTCCATTGACCATTGGTTTAGGGTTTCAGGGTTTTGAGACATGGCCATGCTACCATAAATTTCCAGATCAGAACCTATTCTGCAAACTGTAGCACTCTTTCCTTGTCTGACAAGCTGTGTTTAGGTTGGGGATAACTAAGTCACCAAGTTGGTTGGATTTGAGGCTTAGGGTTGGAATTTAGAACCTTCAAGTAAAGGTAAAATTCATTGAAATTTTTGTACAAATTCTGCATTGTTTTCAAGGGGTATTCCCCAGATCTCACATATATAGGATGTATGAAAATAAAGTGCTTTTCTGCCCCAACGTCTTATGGAATGTACCTAGGAAGGTACAATTATCCTCCCTAGGCACATTATATCCTCAAGAGGGCCAAGTTGACATGTCCTGTCCATCTGTGAGATGTGGGGGTTGGACTTTGCATGCAACTGGCAAGAGAAAACCTGCACCTAGTTGAGGGAACTCGTGAACTTAGAAACTTTAACCTTCTTGAAATCTTAGAGGCAATATTTCTGGTCAGGAGTTCATTTTAATTGCTTGAGAATCATCATGATAGATGTCTATAGGGATTGCTTTTTGGGACACTAACACAATTAATTATGATAATATTTTCTTATGGTTATTACTTATTATTCTAAGATTTTTATAATATCTTTTCCAATTTCTTTGAGCAATATCTGTAAATCTTGTTGGACCATTCTCAGTTTTCATTGAAGATGTGAATTGAGGCTGTTTAAAACTACTTTGGCAATGATTTGAGTTTAAATTGTGGGATATTTTTGTGTTTTCATACTATTTATTTGAAGCAGCAGAAGAGTTAGAATGGGTTATATATATTGTGGTTAAGAAGTCAGTTCCAGTTATTTATGGGATTTATAGTCACATGAATGATAATGTGTATCGACATTGGAGAGTTGAAATATCATTGTATTTTCTACAGAATAGTCTTTCTTATTAAAGTGGTGTTGTCACGTTTTGGAAGGAAGAGTTACTCATTCATTTTATCTTTCTTGGTAATTTAAAAGAAACATCTTATTGACATGCACTTAAACATTCTTTTTGTCATTCTACCTACTTGCCTTCCTCTATTGCACAATCCTTGCAAAAGTTGTTCAATCATATGGTTATCTTTATAAACTACAGTTACAACTATATGTTAAGCGCAACTAATTTCCTATGGTAGAAAGAGTTTATCATGAGTGATAACTTTGTTTAGATATAAATTGTTCTAAATTCCAATTAGATGTATTTTTTTGGCAAATCACGAAGAAAACAGTTGCAATATGGTACATTGAAAGGTCGAGTGTGTTTTTGTAGTTCCATTATCATGTTGCTACTATTTACAGTCTCTGTTTTTATTGGAAGTTCCCAATCAACATAAATGCGGTTATGTAGAATGAGAAACATGATGCACAGTTTTAAGTGATTTTTCTTTCAAATTATGCATTATTCCATTTGACTTAAGTCCCAATATTCCGATTTTAGTCAATTCTATTCATTATGACTATGTTTGGTGTGTTAGCTTCTTGCTTTGCAGCATCAAATAGGTCTGACATGGTAAGTTTCATTTTTGTTTGGAAACCCCAAGTCTATTGACGGAGCCATGCAATCCAACTGGTGGGATGAATTGTTAGTAGCATATACTCAGTCTCGTTGTTCTGTATTCCACACATGCATAAGGGAAAAAGTATGAAAGGTTTATGTAGACCAAGGGAAGCCATGTGATTTTGTTTGAGACAATTGTGCATTTGTGCAATTTTATGACTTGTTTGCAAGTGCTATAACTGTAACCAATTTTGCTGAAATATTTGTTGTATGTTTTCAAGGCACCGCTAGCAACTTCTGGCACAACTTCAGCTGCAACATTACATCATTCATTGTCTTCATTTGGTGGACCTATATCACATTCTTCGAGTAATCCATTACAGGGTCAGATGCGCATTCCCTTGCCTTCAACACCACCTTCTTCAATAGTTGGTTCTCAGATCAAGACTCCAACAGAAAAGACCCTAATTGGACAGAAAAATCCTTATGAAGTTGCTGGTCCTTCAGTACAAATTACAAGGTCAATATCAATATTGTTGGGTGTTATTTGTTACAATGTTCTAGGCCATACATTAGATTCTATTATGTTATATCTAGATACACTCATGATGCATGCACTTATTAAATCCATTTCTCAAAGAACATTGTCTCTTTTCTTGTTTTGTCTTTTCAGAGGTTTCAATTTTATTCCATAATCATTATCTATTCTATTACATGCAGTAAAAAGTAGAAGACATATGGGGGTTTTCTAGATCAAAGCATTGACCAACTTAATGATGTTACTGCTGTCAGTGGAGTGAACCTAAGGGTAATGTGTAGTTCTAAACAACAGTTGATATGGATATTGCATTGGTTGGATTGCCTTAATGTCCTCATGAAATCTTGGAAAGCTTGATGGCTAACTTAAATACAGTTTACATGTCAATTTTTTTTGAATTTGACAATACTTTGGTTTCTTTGCTCTGGTCTAGGAAGAGGGGGAACAATTATTTGCTGGGACGAAAGAAGAAATCCATGCTACAGATTCAATGAGAAGGGTTGTGCAAGAGGAGGAGGATAGAATGTTCTTACAAAAGGGACCACTGCGTTCCAAATTAGTTGGAATCAGTTACATTTCTTCTTATCTTTCTCCTGATTAGTTGGAAAACATGATGGTTATTGCATACATATCTCTTAATGATTGTAGCCTCATTCATTGAAACACTCTTAAATGCATATGTTTTTAAATTGTTGTGCCTTATGCTATCCCATCATGCATAAAATTAAAATATGTTTTAGCATATTCCAAATAATCTTCATTATCTATGGCAGTGACAAAGTGTGGTATAAAAAATGTAAGCAGTGACACCGAGTGCTGCTTATCACTGGTAAGAAATTCCTTTTGAATTCTTTTTGTGGTGTTGAATTATTATATGCTATTTTATGTTTGATTCATACATCCATTTTGCAATGCGTTGAAGAACGTTTGCGAACCATGGTGGGCCACTTGATTAGACTGTCTAAACAGGTGATTACCTTGGATCAATCCTTAGTTGGGAAACTTGCAACTAAACCCCTATTCTTCCTAATTTTGATTGGGTTTTCACAGCGAGTTGATCTTGAGAAGGTCAGCCACAAATTTACCATTACAGTTGATGTACATCGTCAAATTCAACGAATGAATTAGAAATAAAAGGAGGATTGGGAGAAGAAGCAAGTAGATGAGGAATAAAAACTCCAAAAGGTGAATGAGGCAAGTGCCTTCATGTTCATATGTAGCACAGAGAACTGTTCATTTTTATTTCAGATATTTCCTTCTATCTTTTGAAGGATTAGGCTATTAGAATACCTTAACATGCATAGGATGCCTAGAAATTGTTGCCATTGTTTTCTCACTAATTTGTTGAATTGTGGGATGTATCAATAGGTTTGTTTGCATGTCTGTAGATTTATTTATTAGGTTTTGATGTTCATTGGTTGCAGAAGAGGGAGAAAAATGGATATGTGTTTTCCCTACTCACCAAGTAAATTTGGATGCAAAATGTGAGGGAAAATAAAGGTTCTGCACCTGAAGCTTTGCCAACACATATGGCTGGTCGAATTGATGGTATGTACATGTTGAATATTTTCTTGACACTATAAAAACCAGATTACAATGACAAAGCATATTCTTTTCTTTGAAGATTCTTGTATGAATAATGATACTACTACAAAGTGCAAATAATTTAAAATCCAATATTTAACAACTTAAGTCACATATGTTGGGTGCAGGGTTGTCTTTTCAAAAACATGATCAAATTGTAGATGCTGCAAACTCTACCTTTGTTTCTATTTATGTTGAAGATGTTAAAAGAATTGTTCTTAGTCATAACTTAACATCAATGCTTCTGTATTCATCTTCGTCTGGGCTATTCATAAACAAGGAAACTTCAGAGATAATTGAGGTTCCCATTAACATCTTTTAGACAAGCATGAAAGATGAAACCAATTGTGTGAATGAATTCCAGTCACTGTCTCAGGACTTGACACCATCATCAAGCATTGGGAATTCTAGCCTAGCTATGTTCATGAGAAATAAAATGTTCAAATCCTAAAATGAATAATCAGACTTTGTTTGAACAATAATTATTAGATTCTAGTAAGCGATCAATTACAGAACATGTTCAGGAAAGTGAAAACTTAGCATCTAAAAATGCTATAGGAATACTAACACAAGCAACATGTTTAGGTAAGGACTCACTACTGGTAAAGGTTCTAGAAAATTTAGGAACTTCTTCTTTGGAGCTTGGGCCACAGATGAATGGATTGGAACTAATCTCATAAGAAACAATGGTTGTTGCATTCCATAATGAATATGCCAAACCCTCTAAAAACCTCTCAAAGTTTTTGAGTTGCATTCCTGCAAGTCTAGCTTCTGCAGTGGAGAACAATGCTAATTTGAACCATTCCAAGGGCATCCTAGATTTGAATGTTGCGACTAATTCTAGATTAGCAAGTGTTGCAATGAACAATGGTCATGTTACTGCTATGTCATATATCAATACATGCTCCATTGAAGGTGTTGGATTCCCTGCATCAAATACAATCTCATCTAGCTTGAGATTCAAAATGAAGCTCTAGAACCCCAAAACATTCGGTTTGTTGATGAAGACAAGAGTGGGGTAGTTATGGATGAATCTTATGGTTGTTGTGTTAAACAACATATTAATGGTATCGATCTTAGTTTTGAGCAGCCAGGATATTTCTTCAGTTTATTCTCTCCCCTTAGAAGGAGGTGGTCATGGACAGGCTCTCTTGTTGTTTTTCTAGTAGCTTGTCTTTTTGGCACAACATTTTTGATCTTCTTTTTCTTGTTGTCGTGGAAATTTTCGAGATTTACTAGAAATTTCCTGCAGTTGTATTTTAGCAAAGCTTCCTCTCATTACAAGATATGCAGTGTATTTATAGATGACCCATTGACAGTCATCCTAGATGCTAGCTAAAACCAGTTCTCATATTCTCTCGGGGTAAAAAATTTAAGTTAGAGGCTATTATATATTTAATTAATTTTCTTACAATGAAAAATTGTAAGGTAGAGGCTATTATGTATTTAATTATCTTTCTATGATTCTTTGTTAAAACTTGGAACTATAAAAGTGGCTGTAATTTTCAGTAAAAAAAAAATCTAGAGTTTATTTTGACTTTTAATATGGCTTTTTACTTTTTTGTTTGGAAATCCTTTCGTGTAGATTGTAAATAAAGCGGAATCTAGATGCTCAATGCTAAGCCCATACATTTGTAGAAAAAATGAATGTTGTATGCTCCTCTTGTGTTGATTATTGTTGCTTATGAATTGTAAATTCTTTGTGCTTATAATTGTTTTAGTGAGTTTGTTTGCACATGTTTTTTTGGGTGGAATAGATGAACTCAACAGTGAATAGATGAACTCAACAGAGCTACTTACATTTACTTGGATGTTACACTGAAACACTATTTGTAAACTGTTATCACAGAAACTTACACCCTTCAAGATAAAGTCCAAAAGCTGTAGGTATGGGTTAAGTAATTGCATAAGTTTTTATTCATTGTATAGGTTTTGGTTAAAAATCAATATATTTGGAGTATATAATAATTCATTTTTGTTTTGTTTTATCTTTTCCTCTCCTCAAAACATATCTATTTTTATTAGATCAGTTGGATTTACACTTAAAAATTGTTTGACACACATGATATACGTTGTGGCCAAGAGGGCCAAGCTAATCTACATTTGAATGACATAGGTCGTTGTTGCAGTCTAACAAATGCAGATGCCCAAGATCAGGAAAAGACAATGGGAGCAAATGCAGATTCCCAAGATCAGGAAAAGACAATTGTGATTCTTGATTTGGTACCACTCAGAGAAAAATTTGACAATACAAGTGCATTCTTGATTTTTGAGAGATTTTGGCAAAAGAAGGTTATCAATAACATGACCATTTTTGGTGACTATTGGGTAATATTTGTTGCTTACCTAGGTATGTGAGCCTTTTCCAGAATTTGGCAAGATGGTGTAAACCGTTGGAAATTTTATTCTCATATCAATCCATAAGGAATTCTATTTAAGGGTGCTAGCTCAATGGTAGAGCACCTTCCTTATAGGCAGGAGGTTGGTGGTTCGATTCCTCCGTTCCCTATTTATATTCTGAAACCACTAAAAAGAGATAAATGACTAAAAAATGACCAAAATTTGCATATAAATGACCACCAGTACAACATGAGAGACAAGTGACAAACAAAATGACCAAAATATGCATATAAATGACCACTTTCCCAGATCTATTGATATGCTACTCATAAGGTAAGAAATTGTTTATTTCATGCCCAAATAGACCAACAATTAGGAATATGACATCTAGATGGTCTCACGTACTTCTAGAATTGCTCCCAAGTTTAAATCGACTCCCATCACGTTGTCCCCACTCATGAATGTGGTCTCTTCAAGCCCCACATACCTTCACACAGAAAAATCGTTAACTTTTGAAGGCCCTCCAAGATGCCACAAACTTCCCCAACATTCTAAGCAAGTCCATGATGCCTCAGACTCTGTCTAATGCCCGCTACAGGCCTCCATGCATGCCAAATAACACTGATTCCCACACTATTCCAAAAAGGAGAAACTAGGATTTCCCCAACTCCCACGTAGTCCCAACTTCCAAAATGCATTGACTATTTGTCCCTGTGACCTCTTAGAGATTGGTTATCAACTCCCCACGGTGAAATCAGTTCCCAGCTAACACCCACGATTTCCTTATGGCCCCACCCTATCCCATACTTTCTTTACCACTGCCCACGGTGCATTCCCAAGTGGCCACGGCTTCCCAAATGCCCCATGCTGGCCCAATCATGACATCTTCAACCTCTTTGTCTGCAAATCATCCCTTGTTTGCTCAAACTCATTTATTCAGAGCCACCACGATTTAGATAGCTCTACACTCCTTCAAATTGTAGCCACAATGAATCCCTAATATTTGGCAATGGATTTCTTGACGGATTTTAACTCAGGTGTATCATTGCAACAAGGAAACTAGAGAAAAGAGAAGGGTTCCCCTAAAAACCCTTATACAAGCTCCAAGAGCTCCCTTCAACCATGGATTTCTTCCCCACACAGTCCTTTTAGAGAGTATCAGATGTGCCAAACCCAAAAACCCCTTTCCTCTGCAAATGATTCCACAGTTGGAACCCCATTATTCCTTAAAGCTCAAAATTTAGCGCCAAGCCAAAATATTCAATATGGTTTCACAAGTTCAAGGTTTCATTTTTCATGCTCAAAGCCAAATACAAAATGTTTATTTTTTAATGTGTTTTTTTTATAAATTTTTTAATATCCGCTAATAAATAACTATTTATATGTATTAGTACATTTTTGTATGATGTATAACTACACATTATACTATGTTTTTTTTATTGTATTTTAATACATGCTAACAAGTGAGTCTTTACTCAACAAACCTCTCTCTCTCTCTCTCTCTCTCTCTCTCTCTCTTTCTCTCTCTAGATTTAACAGAGATGACTAATTATGTATTAGATTAAAAGATAGGACCGTGGTAGATGTCAAAATCGGTCTGAGTACAAAATTATGACTATATTGTCTTATCCCCAACATTCAGAGAACAAAGTAACCACATTTTTTCAACAAATTGTGACTAGTTTGTCTACTACCTTTCAACATTGCAAAACAAAAACTAAACCTTTCCAAAACATCTAGTAGGGCCCATCTATCAACTACTCTAGATACCCCTAATTGCTGATAAGATATAAATGCAAGATAGACAAAACAAGCTTTGAGCAAATTATTAGTCATTTATTGCCTTAGCAATTTACTAAATTTTAACATTGTAGATGGATTCAGAGGGGTCTCTGAATCCATCTGCAATATTAAAATTTAGTAAATTTTACAAATTCATTGTCAAAATTGTAATTTTCCATTGTCGGAGTGATACAACTAAAAATGACCAAATAAATGACCAATTCATATTCTTAATGTTATTGTTATGTGGTCATTTTTAGTTTAGTTACTTGTTATATGGTCACATCTTTTAGCCCATGAGCAAATTGGTCATTTATCTTCGTCATTTTTAGTTGGCTCACTCAAGTTTGGTCATTTATGCCTTGAAAAAACTATGGTGACCAAATGTTTTGGTCGCCTGGTCATTTATCTCTCATTTTGTACTAGTGCCCATTGCAAACCTTGTTCTGGTTTCTTTATCTCAGTCTGAATGGATCATGTGCAACCATTAGAATTGAAAGTGAAGATCTGATTTTCCATCCAGTACATCTGAACAAGTTCAAGTGAAGGAAAAGTGATCTAGTTGATCATTGCTCCAACATAAGAGTTTCATCCAGTTAGAATCTTACTTCATGAGGGAGCAGTCTATGAATTATTGCAGCTGTGGTGTGTTCAAAATGGATCAATCATATGTAATTCTTCATCCCATGGGTCGAATCTGGTGGTGAAGCCTTTCTTTCTTCTCATACAATCCATCAATTTCTATCTATATTGTAAATCCTCAACCTTTGGAGATTATGGCAATTTTAATGGTAATAAATAATGAAGTCACCTCCAAAATCGTGAATCAAGAGTGTTTTTTTCATATCATATGTTATCATACATGTTACTGTACGTTATTAGAGAGTTATTAAATCAATTTCAAGTAATTAGAATGGTCAGATAGCTAGACTAGATCTTTATGCATGAATTTTTTACTAGTCTTGCAATTTCTTTTACAAAAGGAGTTCTATGAGTCCATTTTTTATTCCATAAAGTGTTTCAGGTCATGTAGGTCATTAAAACCCTCCATAAGCCATCACAATCCTTAAACTCAGAATTCGTGGTTCTCTGAGTCAATTTGAGTTAGCCAGAACTATAACTAGTCGATCTGCCACTCTAGCAACAATTTCTCCCAAGTCAACCAAACTCAGTCTAGCTACCTCAAAACCACTATGTATTTGGTTTATCAGTAGATTAGAGGGTAGACAGGGGTCATCCACCTTCCATTTGTTCTCGAAGCTTGTGGAAAGGATCTAGTTTTCATATGTTGGTGTACCCAAGAAGCATTGGAGTAGACTTCAACGACAGGTGATTTCAAAACATTAAAAGTCCTAGTATGTTGTGCAAAGGATTATTAAGCTAGCTCAACCCCTTGTTGTTTATGCTGTTGCACCTCTGTTATCAAACCTTCCAGATCGAAAGAGTCCATTTGTCAAGATTTGGGTTGGGTTTAGTTACGACTAAGACTAGTTTCTTCAATATAAATTTAAATAATAACTAGTTCCAATTTTGCAAAATTTATAATCTAAACTTTTGTGATTAGTTAATATTCTCATAATCTAACATTAGGATATTACAAATTTTAGTTTGGATCTCCACCTTAACATTTTTATATATTGTAATAAAAATTTAAAAATATTAATAATAATCATGAACATGATTTTTTTAGAGGAGACATATTTATTAAAAAAATAGGTTTATCCACTTCATTTGTTTATATTTAACTTGGTTTAAATATTTTAAAATTAAATTATATATTATAGAATATAAGTTAATATTATAAAAATATTAATTTATAAAAAATAAATATAAATTAAAAATTAGTATCAATAATCTAAAAAATTAAATTAACTTTATGTATATTCACCAAACACTTTAAAACCGTAAAATAATTCGACTCACTCTTAACAAACTTTACATAGTGCTTAATGATTGCAATGCCAATGGAAAAGTGACATATGACCAAAGTGCCCATAAGGATCAATAATAGCTGTAAAACAGGCCACAAACGCATCCAATGATTTCCCCAAACTTAGGGTTTATAACGTATCGGTATTTCGTGGACATTTGTATTCATAATAAAAGTTTTTTTTAATTAATGAATTTGACCAATATAATGGAATATTTTAGAATTTTATTTAGTAAATCATTTTAAACATATATATATACAGAAATTAGAAATTAGAAATTCTGATCTAGATTTTTAATTGTTTAAATTTCTAAGTTATTGTTTTTCCATGTCCTTAAGGTTCTCTTTTTGGATTGGTTATTTTTTCGATTCTTAGCTTTTAAGAATTAAAATGTGTGTTGAGTATTCTAAATATGTTATTTGGATTTTTTTCTTACATGTTTTGAATTATTTTTGTTCATAATTTATATAAGTTATTAGAATTGTATATATTATTTATTTAGATTACATAATTTAAGTATAATAAAAATATTTGAAAATGGTTAATTTATTGATGTATTTAAAAATACAATTTCAACAATAATTATTTGTAATTAAAGATAGTGTATCTAGAATAAGTCTCTTCATTAAAAATTTTAAAAGTTTGTATTAACAATAAAAATAGAGTTAAGTGAATAAACACATTCCATGAAAAGTGATTTATTTTATTGTGAATTGATAATGATTATGATAAATTGTTTGATTTGCTTTAAAATATTATTTACATTTTTAAAAAGCTTAAAAAGAATCATTCCTACTTCACCATAGTTTTGAGGAGTTAAAATGTTAGAAAGGTTGTTATTGGAGCAAAGATTATGGAATAGAGATTTAATGTGGGTTTACATAGGGCATTTTAAGAGAAAGTGATTTTTACATGTGGGTTTACATAGGGCATTCTAAGAGAAAGTGATTTTCATGTAAGTAAACCTAAACCTAATAATTCACATACTAATAAAACTTCCAAATTTAGGTATTGATTGTAGTAAACATATAGATTAACTTATTATTTTTTTCTTAATGGAAAATTTTGAGAAATGTTGTCCATCTTTATAAAGCTCCCTCTCTACACTTCATGATTCCCATTAGTTTTGGCAAGTCAGAAGCTTTCCAAGATCACTATAGTTTTGGCAAGTAAAGAGATTAGAAAGGTTTGTATTGTAGCAAATACTATGAAACTCATTACACATATGTAATGTGGGTGTAAGCAGGTTGTTCAATTATGGAATTGACATACATTTGCTACAAAGTCGGAAACACAAATCTAAAATTAATCCAAGGGATAATCACATCTCCTTCCTTCCAGGTATATAAACACTGAGTAGAATATATATTTATGTTAACCAGGGTTTTTAGTTCTCATATATCATTTTGTTTGATTAATATTCTTGAATATGGATTACATATATGCAGTGTGAGAGCATATATGGATTACTTTAAGTAGGGTTTGATGTTTTTTCCATCTTTTCAACTTGTTCATGGTGTGGAAACATTTTAAAGGAGAAATGTACTTTAACTAGCGTTTGATGTTTTTTCCATCTTTTCAACTTGTTCATGGTGTGGAAACATTTTTACTAATTAAATGTGAAATACCTTCATTGAAACTAATCAAGAACATCTCATATTCTTGGAACAATTTGAGGTGCATATGCCATAAACTCATAACAAATGTGTTAAAGAACAATATGACAAGAGTGTTCGTCCTCTTTTTTTTAAGGAGAGTTAGTCTTGGTTTATCACTTAAAACCATAATAAATTAGGGGCAAGGGAAATTCAAAGTTATGTGGCATAGTTCTTTGATTGTGAGTTGCATGTTGTTAAAGGGGGATATGAGCTAGTTGAATATGCCGATTTTTCTTCGGCATAGCATTGTAAGGGGCTCACGACTGGTGCAAGCTAATGAGGGTCACTTTTGACATGTTAGATGCAATAGAAAACTAAAAAGCAAGCATCCCTCAACTTACATGGATATTTTGAGATACACAATAAATATTGCTTTGATTAAAAAAGATGAAATTTAGGAAACTTAATTACGTTTCCAATTATATAAATTTTATCTATTGAAAATGTTCATAACTATCTCAAGTTTGATATTTTCTAACATGTAATTTTTATTTTTTTTGCAAATGATAAGGTATATGTGTTTGTGGGTGCATCTTTTGAGTGCCTAAATGATGGATTCAACCTACAAAAACTGGTTGACATATAGAGAAAAAATAGTACTACTACATCACTATTTTTCCAAAATAAATTTAATAACTTATATTTTTTTTAATTATGTAAGTGATCAAACCTCGAAAACAGTACGCAAGTGTGGGTGCAACTTTTGAAGGTCTTAATGCAATGATCATGAACTAGTTTTTTTATAGCATGTAGAGGTCGGTGTCTAGTAGTGCAACATACAATTTTTCTTTAAATGCTTGAGAAACACAAAAATTATGGAGAAAACAGTAACAATGTGTTTTTTGAGTTAAGGAGTAATGACACAAGAAAAATAGAAGAAAAATAGAAAAAAAATTTAATTACATATTTGGAATCTACAAAAAAAATGCTATATGTGTCTAAAATTTCATAAAAAATGATTCTGTAGCATATAGTAACGATGGGTAAAACATAGTGATATTGAGAAAAATGGTGAGATGCCTAATTTGGTTTACCATATTCCGTATCACGGGTTTGGTTTACCCAAAGCTAAGTCCGAAGAAGACACATAAGAAGAGTGATAACACTTGGACAGGTGAGAAGGCTTGGTATTAGTGCTAAGAAACATGAACGCATTTATTTTGAATTCAAATTTTCCTTCCATGTTATCTCGGTGCCATGAAAATCAAAATGCATACATGTTTTAGCTCTACAAAAGGCGTACGCATTTTAGTTCTACAATACACGTACGCATTTTGTAGAGCTAAAACATGCACACGTTTCAGTAAAAACCAAATTTACCTTAGGGGTAAGGGGGAGGAGGGGGGTTGGGGGAGAGAAATAGATAGAGATCGGGGTTGGGGGCGTAGGGTCTTAGGGAGGATTAGGTTAGTTAGAGGGAAGAAGGTGCATGGGGTTGGCATAGAGAGAGATATGGGGGGTGGTAAGTGGTAAGGGGGGGCGGTTAGGAGATATAGAGAGTGAGAGGGGTTGGGGTAGGGGGAGTAGAAGAGATAGAGAAAGAGAGGGGTAAGATTAGTGGAAGTAGGAGATATAAAGAGAGGGTTAGAGGGTGTTGGTATGGGTAAGGAGAGTAGGAGGGGGTTAGGGAGAGATAATGCAGGTTAGAGGTAATGAGAGTGTGAGAGAGAGAGCTTGAGGCAAGGATGTTGGGGGAGAGAGAGAGGGGTGGGGGTAAGGTGTAGGTGGAGGAGTAAGGGAGAGAAAGAGTGAGATATGGGGTCAGTAAGGATTAGGGGGAAGAGGGGTGAGAGAGATAGAGATGAGAAGGGAGGTTAAAGGTAGGGGGAGGAGTAGGGAGGTGAGAGAGTGAGAGAGGGGGTTAATAAGGGTTATGGAGATGTGTGTGTGTGTGTGAGAGAGAGAGAGGGGGGGGAGGAGGTGGGTTAGTTGTGTGTGTGTCTGTGTGTGTGTGAGAGAGAGAGAGAGAGAGAGAGAGAGAGAGAGAGTGGGAGGGGGTTGGGGGTGAGAGAGATGGGTGGGGGCTACAAGTAGGTGTAGGGGTAGAGGGGTTTGTGTGTGTATGTGTGTGTGTGTGAGAGAGAGAGAGGGAAGAGGGTGTGGGTGATTATGGGTAGGTAGTGGATGGGGGTTGGGGGAGATAAAGAGATGGAGATCGTGGTGGGGGGAGGTGTGTAGAGGGGAGGAGGGGGTTTGGGGGACATCAAGAGATAAATATCGGGGTTGGTTTTTAGGGATGATTAGAAAAGTTAGAGAGAAGGGGAGTATAGGGTGGGGGAAGAGAGAGAGAGAGAGATTAGGAGATGTGTGGTAAGTGGTATGGGGAGTAGGATTAGGAGAGGCATAGAGATAGGGGTTTAGGGGTAGGGGGAGTAGGAGAGAGAGAGAGAGGGGGGGTGGGGTGGTTATGGGTAGGGAGAATAGGGGGGGAGGTTAGGGGTTGTGAGTGTGTGTGTGTGAGAGAGAGGTGAAGAGGTTTTTAGGGGTTTGGGGGGGAGAGAGAGAGGTGAGGGTTAGGTGCAAGTGGAGGAGTAGGGGAGAGAGAGAGAGAAATGGGGTTAGTGAGGGTTAGGGGGAAGAGGGGAGAGAGAGGAGAATAGGGGATTATAGGTAAGAGGAGGAGTAGGGGAGAGAGAGTGAGAGAGGGGGTTAGTAAGAGTGTGAGAGAGGGTGGGTTAGTGGTAGTGAGAGGATTAGGTGTGTGTGTGAGAGAGAGAAGGGGGGGGGATTTTTTGGGAGTAGGAGAGAGGAGAGAGGGGTAGAGGGGGTGTTTATGGGTAGGGAGAGTAAGAGGGGGGGTGTAGGGAGAGAAATCGAGGGGTTAGGGGTAGTGATAATGTGTGTGTGTGTGAGAAAGGGAAGTTTTATGGGGTTGGGAGAGAGAGAGAGGGGTGGGGTTTAGGTCTAGGTGGAGGAGCAGGGAAAAGAGAGAGAGAGGGAGAGAAGCGGTTAGTAAGGGTTAGGGGAAGATGTGAGAGAAAGAGAGAGAGGAGGAGTGAGAGATGGGGTTAGTAAGAGTCAGGGTGGAGAGAGGGAGAGAGAGGAGGGGGATTAGAGCTAAGGAGATGAGTAGGGTATGAGAGAGGGAGAGAGAAAGGGGGTGTTAGGGGATTGGAGGAGATCTAGAGAGGGTTAGGATTTATGGGTAGGTGGAGGAGTATGGGAGAGATAGAGTGAGTAAGGAGGAGAGGGATGGGACTTGGCTTGGTGAGGATAAAAAATGAGAGCATTAATATTTGTATGGATAGGTATATAGAATGAACATATTTCATGAAGAAAGTGAATATGACTTGGTGTGTTAGAATTAGCTTGGTGATGATTTAACATGAAAAACATTTGGATGGATAGGTATATAGAATGACGTTAAATATTGGTTTAAAGGGTTTGGTGGGAGGTGGGATATAGAGAAAGATGACCGTGCACATGAGCCTGAGGAGCTTGAGATTCAACCAGATGTTGATTCCTTTGCTAGTCCTTCTGGTTCTTCTTGTTCTAGTTCTAGTTCTACTCCTAGTAGTATCAGTGGTGATGAGTTTGATCACGATGATTGATCAACGATGATGTATGACAAACTCAGTTGGATATGTAGTCAGGACTCAGTACTTAGTACATACTACATAGTTGATAGTAGTAGTACTAGTCAAAGACTCACACTCACTATCATGTAGTTGACTATTAACATGTTATTTTTTGGACTCTACTGGCCATATAGCCTATAGGCCTCATGGATTATCTATTTTGTTCTAGTTCCAGACTCCTAGATATGTATTGCATAGTACATTTTGTGCCATTTTGATATATTGACTCTTATATGGTATATACATGAGCACACATTGGATATTTTGTTTCTAATGCTATGGAATCATGGATTAGAATCTTGAAAATGTTGTTTTTCTTAAAAATTTAAAATTTTTATGTATTTTTGAGCAAATCAATTCATTAAATTCAAATCGACATATTTATGACTGACTCATTCCCAATTCCGATTCCGATTTGGAGTTGACCCTCAACTGATTCCAAGTCCGATTTCGATTTTTCAAACATTGATGCATAGTATGTCACAGATTGTCTAAAATACTGTAGCACTTAAATAGAATGGACACATCTAAGTTAGTGCACAGTTCCATCTGATATTGGTGCGAAATATCAAAGCAACAAGCTATCAATTGAAGAACAATATTAGTTGTATAGTGCAGTTGCGCATAAATAGAATGACATAGTGAAATTTGGTGCATGTTGCAGGATCAGTTGAATTTGCACACAATACATGAATTTAGTCATCACCAGAGGTGAAGAATTGAGTGGAATGAGAAGTCAAGTGATGTATGTAGGGAAGTGACAACAATACGACTGTATACAAAAAGTGCGCACAACAGAACGAATATCATAAGATCAGAAGTGTGCGCGTGTTGGAAGTCCAGTATGGAAATATCTTATTTTGTTCATCTGGGCTACAGGACAAGGCAAGGAGCAGTAGGATGTATCCCCCTTCCAGTTGGTGCTGGAGAAAAACAGGGAGTTGGTGCTTCCTTCAGGCCAGTTCTTGTAAAACCAGGGGGTCGGTGCCTCCTTCCAATTTCTACTGGTAAACATAGGAATTTGGTGCTTCCATGAATGTAATCTTTTCATTATAAAAGAACATTTCGTGGTTTTCTACCGTTTGGGTTTCGACATAAAAAAATTGTGTGTACTGTGTTCTTTGTTTTGATGCACATGTGGATGAATTTTTGTTTATGATGGATGCATAATTAAATATCAAAGAGTAAGTTTAATTTAAGTAGTTAAATAAGTAAAAATTTGTTCATAACTGCGCTAATACTGATTAACCCCCCTCTTAGTATTAAATCGATTCCAACAAAAAGAGCAAGTGAAATATCATTTTCATTTGGATCTGCTTCTGAAGTGACATCATGTGCTTCGAAAGTGACATCATTTATTTGAACATATGTAATTTGTTGATATGAATCACAAAAAAGAGGAATGTTCTAAACATGAAGAAGTTTAGAATGTTGTTTTCTTTGTTGTAGCTCATTGGATTGGAGTTTTGATTCAATTTGAAGAAACTCAATAGTGTTATGAATTTTTTAGACATGTTAGGACCTCAATGAGAATTGTTTTGTCGATCATGATTGTGTTGTTGACAATAGAAAGTAGTAGAGTGTCCAATAACTCTACCAAACTATTGATTCTAGCCATTGAAACAAAAGACTCACTCAAATAGTGAAGGGATTCTTGCAACTCCACCCTTTTACAACAAGACTTAACAAACGAGTTCAGAAAATGAAGGGTGTCGGTCTCAACCGAGAATGCACCCAAGTACAATGTAGCTCAACTTTCTTTTTATTTTGAGACTTACAAAAAACAAATGAAAGTGCCAAAAATGATAGTTTGCAAGTGGAATTTGTAGTTGAATGGTTTACTTCAGAGTTATTGAGTGACAATGTTTTGTGTTGATGACGATCTTCATCATCATTGATACTTACCCTGCAAAGAGTTTCTAGGCTCTCCTACACATAAAATTCTCCACTATAACATACAATGCCCGTCCAGTCACCGCTTCTAATTGCCGATTCCAAAAAAGAAACTAACCTATGTCTCTACTAGGTTTAGATTGTTGAGGATTTCCACCATTAAGGGATTCTTTGAAATTTTTAATAAAATAATTAAATTAACGGTTGATTGCTAATGTTTTGATTGTGCGTAATGATGTCATATTACAAGATGATTTGAAAAATCACAAAAATTACATACATGGTAGTATGATTCAAATGACAAATCATTCGTTACTAACTTTCATTATAAGTCATATTTTCACCTTCATATTCCATATATATACCGATGCTTAACCTTCACAAAACCTATGGGACTTTAATCCTTCACATCCTTTTAATGGATTATCTCTTTTTATTTTGTCCATAACCGTTTTTCATCCACTTTCCATTCAACCCATATATTCACCAATGTATGAAAAGGTGAATGAAATATTAAAAGATTTTGGTAACCTTTACCTTTGGACACATTTATCTAAACTTAAAATATATTTTTTCATTGTTTCATATTAAAGTGATTACGTCACCTTATTAAAGGATTTTCTATGTTATAATCTTTGACTTATTTATGTTGATTATGCAAGTTGAGTATTAAAATATCTATTCAGTGTTGCCTGGCTTCAAGATTGTGACAATAACACAAAGTTCTTTTACTGTTTTGTTAATCAAAGAAGACTTATGAATGCCATCTGGGACATAACAAATGAACATGATGAGGTTATTACTAATCAAGCCCATATGAAGAATGCAACAATCGAACATTTCCAGGATGTTTACACTAACAAAAACAATAATAATATGGAAAATCAGTTAAATACTATATAAAGAATTTCCCTCGTTTCTTCGATTTGTTTGGTAAGGAGCTCATGGAGGCTATTGATGAAACTAGGAGAAATGAGGAGGTTCCTTTCAGGTTGAACTCTACCTATATCACCCTCATTCCAGAAAAAGATAGGCCTGGCGACTTTAATGACTACAAACCCATTTCTTTGTGTAATCTCTTTTACAAGATTATCACGATAATCATTTCTGAGAGATTAAAACCTATTATGGGAAGCTTTATTTTGGAGGAGCAATTTGTTTTTTCGCCTAACAAACAAATATTAGATGCAATGGGAGTTGCACAAGAAGTTTGACACTCTACAAAACATAAGAAGATTAAAACTTTTATTTTAAAGATTGATTTTATGAAGGCCTATGACAGAGTTGATTGGAGATATTTGAGATTCTTCCTACTACAAATTGGCCTGAATATGGAGATTGTTAATTGGATTATGGCTTGTATTACAAGCCTAGGTTTGTAGTTCTGATAAATGGATCCCCATCTTCATTCTTCAAAGGTAATCGTGGACTCATACAGGGTTTTCCACTCTCGCCCTACTTGTTCATTCTAGCGATAGAAGGACTCAGCCTACTTATAAAAAAGACTAAAGTACAAAAAGTATTAATGATCTATTATATCATGCACCTTCTATTCGAGGATGACGTCCTGCTATTTGGTGAAGGTAAATTTTCGAAATGGAAACATTTCCATTTGATTATTAGTACTTTTTGTGATGCTTCAGGAAATAGATTATGTGGAGTATACAAAACAGAACACAACTTGATATTATTATGAATAGAGGTTACAATTATATAGATGTTCAGAATCCTATAAAACAGGATCTAATTAACAACAGAATGGAGGAAAATTCGGAAAACGGTGTCAACTAATTCTAATTAAGTAATTCTTCATTAATATTTAACACTTCCCTTTAATGAAGAAATGGATTTTCTACCTCACCTAATAATGCCTACATTACAAAACTTCATAAATTACATAACAGAAAAGGTTACAGCACTTTAACTTTGTCTGTCTGGCCTTCATCAACTCCTACACCCACTCAGATGCCTCTGGACTGCGCTCTTCCTCTTCCTCTTCTTCGAGCTTACCATTCAACTCCTTTAAAGCATAAACGCTTCAGACCACCATTCTTGCACTTGCACAATAGACAATATTGACAACTCATCCTATGAGGGCTTCCGCAATAGAGCAGTCAAGTAATGAACCATCCTATGGACATACCTCCATCTGTTAGATATTTTGCTTTCGGCTATCTGTCAGTTTGTAGAAAGACAGTCTAGGTACAGAATGTCTTCAAAAGTCACTTATACAAGGTGACTTCCATCATAAGAACAATTGTTCTTAAAACCGAGGCTGCCAGCTTATATCAAGATACAAGAGTTCCTACTTTCTTTTACATAAACAAGTAAATAGACTCACATTAATAAAACTAGTAATTACTCTGCTGCCATTAGACCACACACTTTCAAAACATGCATATATATATATATATCAATCTACAGGTAGCAGGAAAGGCAGTCAACTCCTCTACGGTGGCTCCTCCTTCATATATATATATATATCAATCTACAGGCAGCAGGAAAGGCAGTCAACTCCTCTACAGTGGCTCCTCCTTCATATCGATCCATAGTGAAATATCAAATACTAATTCACCAATGGAAACATTTCCTATGGCCATTTTCTCTGAATGCCAGTTCCAAAAACTGATCTTTTACAATAGTGGCTCCTTCATTCCAACGGTGTCCCCTTCTCCAATGGCGGCTGAGGCAAATAATCACAGCGCTCAATTAATGAAATTTTCTAATGTAAAGTCTTTCCTCCAATCCATCAGATCTTGCGGCGTACAACCCACAGCTCCAGGCTTTCCACGATGGCAGCACTTTGCCTCACGCCTCGTCCTTCGAGCGAATTTGCACTCTGATGCAGCTCCTCTGCGCAGGCTCCTTCACGCGGTCTTCTCCAGCCTCAGCTCAAACAAAACAGAGACTCTATTGCCCTCTCTCTTCAGCTCTGATACCAAATAGATTATGCGGAGTATACAAAACATAACACAACTTGATATTATTATGAATAGAGGTTACAATTACATAGCTGTTCAGAATCCTATAAAACAGGATCTGATTAACAACAGAATGGAGGGAAATTCAGAAAATGGTTTCAACTAATTCTAATTAAGTAATTCTTCATTAATATCTAACATCGGGTATGCCTGTTAGTACTCTTAAATCAAATTTCATACACAATTGTAAGGACCCATATATAGTAGATCAGATTAACACTTTGTTCCCTTATAAGATGTCACTGTTGGAGGAAGGTACTAAGTACCTTGGTTACTATCTGAAACCAAACAGATACAAACTTAGTGATTGGAGCTGGTTTATCAAAAATATTTAGAAATATATTGCTTCCTGGTCGTTTAGATGGTTTTCATTGTGGTTTTCATTGGGTGCACGACTAGTTCTAAACAGGTACAAACTTAGTGATTGGAGCTGGTTTATCAAAAATATTTAGAAAAATATTGCTTCCTGGTTGTTTAGATGGTTTTCATTGGGTGCACGACTAGTTCTGGCAACTTCTATCCTGCAAAGTATCCCGGTCTTCTAGTTCTCTTTATTTTCTATTCCTACAACGGTGATCACGGTGATTAGAAGATTTTTTTTTTCAGTTTCTTTGGGCAGGTAAATTTAATGCTTCAAATTTTCATCTGGATTCTTGGGAGTGCTTGTCTAAACCTAAGCATTTGGGTGGGTGCCAATCAAGACCTTGGACAATTTTAATAGAGCATTATGTGCAAAAATTCTGTGGAGGTGTATTTTCAATAAGGGCTTATGTGAAAATTTGGTGAAAGCGAAGTATTTAAAAAGACTTCTTACAGTGTATTGGCTTCGTTCTCATAACAATAATGTTTCTTATGGTTCTTATGTTTGGCGCAGCTTGGTTAAGTCCTTTCCTATTATAAATCGGGCTATATGTTGGGTTGTTGGTAGAGGAACACAAATATATTTGGGTTTGGACCATTTGATCGGCCTGAATGAAGGATATATGTTACCAAGTGGATTAATTGAGGAATTGCACAACAAAAATCTGCTTGTGCTTAAACATGTAGAGTGGGTTCAGAATGATGGTGTGGTTTCTTGGTGATCAGTGCAAGATTTAGATATGAGAATTACACATGGTAATAAATGGGACTCGTTTATGGATCTGCTTTATCAAGACGAAATTAATCTGAATACGGACGAGGACAAATTGTTCTGGCCCTATAATAAAAATGAAGGTTCAGTCACTGCTCGGTTTGCCTACAATTACATTTTGGAATTTGAGGTGGGAGCGGAGGCGGGCTGGTGGGCTATGAAAATTTGGGGTGAAAAACTACCACTGAAGATAAAATGTTTTGCGTGGTTATGTTTTCATAATAGAATACTCACCTGGAAAAATCTACAAAAGAGAGGACTGATTGGTTTGGGTAAGTGTTTTTTATGCAATGTTGATTTGGAGTCGGTAGACATCTGTTTGGTAGCTGTCCTTTCTTCCTATATACTTGGACTGATATGTGCATTACATTCAATCTGCATTTCTCCTGGGATCTCGATTCATTCGTTGACAATATGAAAATTTGGTTTTCTCTTCAAAGTAGGTATACAAATTTGGTTTTCTTTATCATTTGGAAAACTTGGAAAGCACAAAATGCATTTATTTTACATAACATCAAGCCTAGCCATGCGCTGGTCAGCATTAAGGCTTGTTCTTATTTATGGGATTACCATAAAGACCACACTTCGAAGATTTCAAGGATAAATTCAGCTACAGAACCAGATCTTTGTTTTCCACCGGGTTTTTTCGATGGTGCAGAGCAGCGTGGTTTATGAGGGGCTGGTATGGTACTAAAATTGGACAGGACTAGAGTGGTTTTTTATCCTTCAAAGCTGGCAGTGGAACTAACACTAAAGATGAGTTCCTTGCACTTTGGAGTTTGTTATGGTTCTCAAATAGAAGGAGTATTACTGCATTACAAATGGTTGGTGATTCACAATGTGTTATTAATTGGGCTTTGAAATCCTCTTCTTTATACTCTCTATCTTTGGAACATTGGATTTCTCGAGTCAAAACTTTGATTTCAACTTTTGATATTATAAATTTCAAGTATATATATAGGGAATTCAATGTTGATGCAGATAATCTCTAAGAAGGTTATAGGCTCTATGGATGACAGGTTATCTTTCGAAGAATTCAGAGATGGTGTACTTGTGTCTTGGGATTGCATCTATATTTTTGATAGAGGCTAGTTAGTTCTGTAATTGGTTTTTTTGTTGTTTCGAGGTGGAGCTGGATCTTCTAATTGTTTTTGAGTTTATAGAGGTCTGCTACATTTGTATGTAAATCCTACTGATAATTATGTGTATATGAAGCTTATTATTATAAAGATATTGATTTCGAGTAAGGAGATATTTTTGGACTTATCAGTTATGGGATTTATCAGTTATGGGATATAGAGAAGTTCTCGCTTCTCTATTGTTTTGATATTGCTTTGATGTATAATTTGACACAACTTTTTCTCAATATAAAGTTGTCATTTTTTGGTGTGAAAAAAAAAATATTGAATCCTAAACATCGAACTGCTTGCCATGAAAGCTCACGTAAGAGCATATTGGATAAATAAAGGAACTAGGAAGTTGGGAAGATCGTCAAAGATGATATAATTCAGGGTGCTCCAGTGGATGTTCTACCACTTGATTTGTATTCCATGGAATCTGTCAAGAAGTTTGCCTGAAATCTCCGGCTCAACATTTTAATAAATAACGCCAGGACTATGCTTCAGTGAATCGTGTAGAGATGCAATTTGCAATAAATCATATTATTTATTAACGAATTTGTTGCTTATTAATATAAAAACGACTGCAAGAGATACTGGAGTTGAAGGATGGGTTGTGAATCTTTCTTCCACTGCGCATTATTTTACATGATGAAGGGATACGGCTCAACAGGATAAATGATGAGATGGAGGATTTAACCTCATTAGGACGTCATCTTTTTACATTGCCGTTGAATCCAAAGTTGGAAAATGCCTCTTATGGCAGCTATTTTGCAGTGTCTTGAACTAGTATTGACAATCGCTGCTGCTCTCTATTATCGCGATCCATTTGTCCTTTCAATTGATAGAAATAATAAACTGATGAGGCTATTTATATAGAATCATATAGTGACCATATATGTATGCTAAGGGTATTTGAGGCTTGGTAATTTGCAAAGCTTGGTACTAGAGAGGTCCAGTTTTTGTTTGAAGAAGTTTTTATCCTCTTCATCATTACAAATGATGGAAAATATGTGAAAGTTAGAAATGAGAAATGACTACGAAGACAATTGAAAATACGATATTGTGATGAGAATGGACTGATTAAAAGATGGCGACGAAGACAATCGAAAACAATAGAATGAATGGTTCAAGCAGCCCAATGGAAAGGCCAACGATATCATCCCACCTACTGCTTCAGTTTATTTAAATCCTCAATACAGGATAAGTGTTTGTTGAGGAGGATCACTATGAATGGTTCAAAGATTACTCCCAATTCCGCCATCTCGTGGTATCTTATCCCACGCCGACTGACACAGTTTTGGATCTATGGAAATAAGAAATTAAAAAAAAACACATATGACTGTTCATATATATAGTTATAAAATTGATATTTATACCAATAGTATATATTTTAAAATTTGGAGTGGATTATCATCTATGTTTTTCTTAGATAATTACATCAAGAGATGTATATATCTTGGAATTTGGAGTGGAATACAATCTATGTTTTTCTTAGATTGAAGAAGGATGGGACAAGTGTACTATTTAGATTGATTTTATGGTCATGGTTCAAAATTAGAATTAAATAATTATAAAAAAAAGAAAAATAACTGGTATAACTCATATCTCATGCATGCATGGATAATAAGTAGTGACAGACAATTCATTTAACTAAAGAATGTAACAAGTGGCAAAGACATAGATAACAAGTGATTACAATTAAACATGATAACTTGTCTATGACACTTAACTTGTGACCTATGCGATTAGTTGTTGCCCATACAATCTAGGGATCATGTTTTTAGATTTAAACATTTAAGAATATTATTATTTTTATTTATATATGAAGTTAAGAATTCACAAAAAAAGATCATGGTAACAAGTGAAAAATAAATACTTAAGCCTAATATGTGGACATAGCCAAAGCCAAACAATATTTTACATTGATATTGAATTTAATGTAAAGAAAATGACCGAACATGGAAATGAATTAAAGCTTTTGTTTATTAAACTGTTTTAGATTTTTCTAATTGGTGGAAGCCTCCAAGTGGTGAGTCAAGGAGCATAGAGGTTAACTTTTTTATTTTTTAAATCTACTTGTAAAAAATTAAATAACTCAGAAACTCTTTAAAAAGAGAAATGCATTCATCTCGTGCAAGGAGGCAGTCTATACAGTTTATTTAGTCCAACCCTTTACCTTCATTGTGAAACTTGATCATTTTTTAGGCTTTATGTGATTTTGAAAGTTATACTTAGTCCAAGACTCAGCAAAATCGGACAGTTTTGAGGAAAATGTATAGAATCTTCATCAATAAAGAAATTATTATTAACTAAATTATCTCTCATCATATGTTTCTTTTTGTTTATCCTTATTTTTTTTTTATTTAAAAAAAATTATTCTTAAATTCTTTCAAAATATTTCAATTATGTACATGTATTTGTTAAATATTACTTTTCCTTTATATAAATGGTTTTATTTTTATTTATTTATTATTATATATAAATAAAAAAAATTAAAAAAACACATGTTTTAAATATAATTATAAACACAGCACATGTATTTGAAATATTAAAAAAGATTTAACTTGTTTAAGTTTTATTTAAATTATCTTTATTTTCTTTTAAATATTTCATTAAATTAGTTTATATATTGATTTGTCTTTTAGTTTATTTAATATTTTTTTATTATTTCTTTTTTAAATAAAAGAGACTAAAACAAATCCATTGGTTGTAGCTTGGGTGGTTGGGAAGAAAAATTGTTGCCCTCCGAGGTTCAATTCTT
This sequence comes from Larix kaempferi, assembly GCA_027924585.1. NCBI lineage: Eukaryota > Viridiplantae > Streptophyta > Pinopsida > Pinales > Pinaceae > Larix > Larix kaempferi. The sequence continues at coordinate 699,321 of BSBM01000766.1, read as the reverse complement.
ATACTTGTAACATGATACTCTTGTTGAGCCCTATTGTAATGATTTTTCTGCGTCATTAAAACAAAAAACCTTTGTACACACATTTCCGCTACCAACTGAAGAAGAATTCACGGTTCAGAAGAAAAAATCGACCTACACAGATCCGTACAGACTTCAATTATAATAAATGTGTGTGTGCAAGTTGTAAGAGAGGCGTATTTCCTCATCCTCCATCTCTGTTTCTGGAGTGTCCAAGGTTTGAGAAATCTATCATGCTATAACTTCAAACATCAAAAATATCAAAAGAACAAATTTTACATCAATATTGCAAGATTATCGCAACACCCGATAATGCAGCCTCGACTACATAAGGAATCTAACAATGATTATTTGTTCACTTTTCATAAAGTGAGAGAGAATGGGATTAACGAATATATAAAAAAATTAACGGCTAAAAAACCCACCTCCGGGTCATTACAATGGTGAAATTCTAAAAAATGGCTGCTTATGAACGATATAGATTCCAACCACTTCAAAGTTCACAAAATTACCGGTCGTCTTTCTCGAAAGTAGTCATGATAAGGAAAGTGAGATCGAATCAAACGAAGTGATTCACTGTGGAGTCTCTTCCAAGTGTTGCACAGCCTCTTTGATGCACAACCGTTGTGGACAATTATAAGCATTTGAGACTTTCCTATAACTCCTAAAACTCCACACCCTACTTCCTCACGACAATGGTGAACTTATTACAAAGTGAGACACAACGTTGCTGAGCCGCGGACGCCATTGATATTCCCGCGTAGATTCGTCTGGTGGATTTCTTCAATATGTGGGTTGTTTCATAGAAAACAATGGTCCATTTTGCATGACAATGCCAATGAAATCTATGGCAGTGGGCTCTCCCTGTGCGTATAGTGTCACGGGCAATGCTTATGTTGACGATTATTGCTTTCTAATATGACAAGAATGTATACAGGGAAGTATAAATGATAAAAGTTGGGCAACGGAAGCATAAACTGATAATGAATTACACAGCAGAGAAACATAACAGCATAACATCAGCCACACAAGGAGGATACAAATATTTACGTGGTAAAACCCCCAAAGGGGAAACATCCACGGGAAAGGGTAGGCAGACTTTATTCCATTGTTGATAGTAGATTACAGACTATCCAGGAGAGGGCTGAAAGCCCCAATTCAATATCTGCCTCAATGGATCACATATTTAAGCAATCCGTCTTCAGTTACACATAACTGATCATACCGTTGGTGAAACCACCTTGAACCAACTCGACCTAAACTGTCAATTGGTTGTCACATCCCAACAATCTCCACCTTGACAACAATTTACCTGATGCCCTGCCCTTGTCCATTTGTGAACCAAAAATTACCATCAATCCGTCTCTGTGTACATTCACCCTCAAGATTGTTTTGCTGCTGATCCTTCATCTTGAATGTCCAAAACAACCGAGCCAACTTGTTGATCTTATCCATGCTTGTGGCTCACCATGAAGGAATCAAACCATCTTGTAACAACACTTGAGCGCGCTCTTCAAGCCATACAATGATTGCTTTGAGCTTGCAAACAAATCTTCTTATGCGATCCTGAGCACCTTCTATGCTCCACCTCGAACTTTGCATCCGAAGACCTTAGCCAAATCCGACCAAGACGACCAAATGAGCCTTCACTACTCACCTTTAGGTTTATTTACAATGGAGTTAACCAAGCCTTTAAAATAGGATTCATTCCATCTAATCTCATGGGAAAAAAACATACTATGGGCAACCAATGCCATGCGCCCAACAACCAACTCATGCCCTACCCCTTTTAGTTTACCTAAATCTACATCTAGTTTCACAGGTAACTAAACAACCTAGGGTATGCATGCCATTCCAGGTCTTACAATCATATACCCAATTACATGCAAAATTTAAATTTTACAACTCCAAATTTTTGTTTTGTTTTGTTTTTTCTAACGATGACTCCACCATCAAAATTTCTACCATTGCTCTCATTACCCTGCACTTACAAATGCCACCAACACTCTCAACTTTCCAAAAATATTCCAGAATCTTTACACAGAAAATTAGTAAGCCAAAATACCTTTCCACTGTAAACACCCACAAAGATGTAGGAGGCTTCTTCACCCACTGATAGTCTCGGTCTTCACTGTCTGCATAGGGAAAGCATTTATTTCACGCAGGCGGCTCTGTGCAACTCACTACTGCTCTTCTTCACACGATCTTCACGCGGGCTTCAGGCTCTGCAGATAGGAAAAGGTGGTTCTCTGTTCTGCCAGACATGTGGGAACCAACTGAAATGTTCACGCACTGTCTTTCCTTCTTCCAAGATGGTTGTCTCACCAGCTCCACGGGCTTCATCCACAGCAGGAGCTCCCCGGCGGGATTCTCCATAAACCGGCTACAGGATGCAGCAGCTACTTCTCGGCTTCTCCACGCTACACGGGATTCTCCTCAGGAATGGCGCCTAGCAGTTTCAATGGGCTCTACAGCGGCTCCACCTACACGGGCTCCACAGGAATGATAGCTCTGCTCTACAAGCTTTCCTTCTCCTGCACAGGGCGGACCTCCCTTCCAGTCTTCCAACGCACGGATTACCTCCCACAAAAAACGAATACCACAACAGCTCCACGAAATGGCAACTCTCTGTAGTAGGCAGCACGAACAGATAAATGAAGCAGCTTCCTTCCTCTACGACGGCTGGCTGCAGCTTCACGCGGGCTCTCTCCTTCACGATGGTTGGCTCAACACTGTGTCTCTTTGCTTCTAGACGGGCTCCTCTCGGGCCTCTGCGGCTCTTGGATGGCCAGGAGGCTCCTCTGCAAGCGACGAGCTCTTAAACATGACTCTCTACCTCCGAAAAAGATGACGGTCCTCTCGGGATCCCACTCAAGATCCAGTTTCACCTTTCGGCTCTGATACCACTTGTTGGGCAACATAAGCATAAACTGATAGTGAATTCCACAGCAGAGAAACATAACAGCATAACATCATCCACACAAGGAGGATACAAATATTTACGTGGTAAAACCCCCAAAGAGGAAACATCCACGTGACAAGGGAAGACAGACTTTATTCCATCATCAATAGTAGATTACAGACTATTGAGGAGAGGGCTTAAAGCCCCAACTCAATATTTGCCTCAATGGGCCACATATTTAAGCAATCCTTCTTCAGTTACACATAACTGATCATACCGTTGGTGAAACCACCTTGAACCAACTCGACCTAAACCGTCAATTGGTTGTCACATCCCAACATCAAAACAAGTAATTCCCTGCTATTTGGATTACGTTGATCTGTCAAATGAGGAAACAAAGTTCCTTTTTTTTCAAGCTTCAAAATGCCTTGTGAGGGAAACATATAGAAGACGCAGATTAGGTCGGAGTAACTTGCTGAAAATTCCGGCTCCATAGCTAAAGAATTGCATGAATTGCTGCGCGTTTCATTGAATAACAAGTTGAATTTGTACTATTGATGTGAGTTCGACATGTCACATGATTGCCTTTGCATGGAAGAAGAAGAGGAGGATGAATAGGGAGCTCGAACGCGATGGCTTATTCTCATAGTTTTCACAATGACTTGGATGATCTTCTTCAGAGTTCCTTGGACGATTTTGGAAAGCTTGAATTGGATTCAAATCAGAGGGCTGCAACAGCTACCAATTTATCCAAATCAGTTGAAGAAAGGTAGGAGAAACATTAAGTTCGAGGCTCGAGTATAGATTTGTTAAGTACCCATATAAAGAGGAAGTGGAAGCAGAAGATTGGTACCTATTCTAAGCCCATGTCTACAGATGCCCATGTGGCTAAAACTCTTGAAAATATTTCCCAGCAGACCAAACAAACATTGTAGGGTTTGGATTCAATTTCCCAAGAGGATGCTACTGGAGAAAAGATGGTTGAAAATATCTTCAAACAATTTGAGGAAGACGGTTGAAAATAAATTCAAACAATTCGAGGAGATCGGTGGAACCTAGGATATGCAATATGTTGTTGACACAATGATGCACCAACTATGTCTAAGGAGATTCTCTTTGAGCCAATGGAGGAGATGCAATGGAGAAGTGTAAGAGATATCACACAAATCGTGGAATGAGATAGCATCAAACGGTGGTTGCAGCCTCTAGTTGTTTAATCCTACGTAGATCGCCTCAAGATTAGCACAGATGAATGAAGAGATATATTTGTTATATAATACCTACAGGCATGTGCAGTTAGTCACTTACATGAAAGAATTATGTCTCTACATAGGTTTCAATGCACACAAAGTGCAACAATAGTCTCACCAACAACAACAATGTATAGATTCAAAGCATGTTCATACCTCTCTTGTCGATTTTTCAATGCAACAACGCATGAGAGCACTAAAATGTTGCAATACACATTTGTTGCAGTATTGAGAGATCATGTGGGAACAATGTGAGCAACAATACTCCATGATTTTCAACATATTGATAACACAGTCTTCAACGCAATATGCAGGAAATACTCCGATGAACAATAGAACTTCAATATGCTAGAGGGAAAACGCTGCAATAAGTAACACCTTCAATAGAACAATAGATTAGGGTTCACCACACATAGGCAGAGGTGTAGGATTGAGGAGGATATGAAAAACTGGTAATAGAACACTAAGGAACAACACAAGCCTTAGATATATTCTAGGCTCTGATACCATTGATAGAATTCCCAATAGGGAAAACAAGAAATTGACTAACACAAAGCCAAATAACACAGGAGAAGATAAGGGCACAATGCCTTTCTCATTAACAATTGAACATATAAATACAATGAGAGTGACCCTTGGTTTCATATTCCAAGTGGACTCTTGGACTCCTTCATGACTGTTCCTATTCACCTATGAGTCTTGGTCTTCATCTCTGGTGAAAATGAATACAATGATTAACCCTAAAAGGATATATGTTAATTCCATATATATATATATATATATATATAAGGTTCATGACACTAAGATATGGAAGACCATGTGGGGGGCAGTCACGATGACATGATAGGGTGTCATCAAAGACATGTGGACACCACTACCACATCATCATGCCATGTTGGTTTAGAGCCAAAAATATTATTTTGGCCATAACAAGAACATTAAAGGTTTGAATGACGTGAAATTTCAGGGGTAAGTTTAGAATGGCATGGACTACAAATGTTCCAATGAGGGTGGTTTGTTGATTCATCTCCACATTGACAGAAAATTGCAGCTAGTGGTTTTGAAGATCAAGGTTCCTCATTGGTATGAACTCAATGGGACATGGAAAATGCATAAAGTGGAATACAATCATGGATGGAGAAACGTAGTGGATGATTTCTCCAAATTTCAAAGGGTTTGGAGTGGAGGTGCAAAAACATGCCAAAATTCATTGTTCTAGGTGGTCTTTTAGCGATTTTGGAAATTTTGGAGGGAGAAAAGGTGACCCGATGCAAAGGGGGTCATATATGGAGTTAAATGTATATAATATGACCGAAAGGGGACATATATATGGGGCTAAATTCATATGTAATAAGGTTTTCCTAATGAAGGGACTTCATGTGAAATGAGTGGATATGTATATATAAAGGTAATGTACTCATTTTTTAGGAACGTGTGAAATGATTATGTGAATGCCTCAAGGTAATTGGAGAGGGATCTCTTTTTCTTTAAGGAGTTATTGTGTTTAACTTATCTTTCTTATCTATATTGGAGTTGTGCTTCACATTTACATTTTTATACATGGTGTGTACTCTTGTTATTTTATGTTATCTTATGAATATTGGTTCATAACATTTGGCATCAGAGTAACAAGGAATCATGATAAAATATTATAAGAGACTAGAAACTACAACAAATCGGAGAAGCCACAATCACAACACATGGAATAAAACATTATGCAATGAAACCAACTATAAAGGATTGCTACAAAAACTAATCAAATTTTTATGGATGGATCATCATCAATGGTAACAAGAAAGCATGAATATAAGAAAATCCTATTACTTGGTTTCATCACATGCAAATCTTTTAGGACAAATTTTTTCAAAGGAGGGTACTATGATATGACTCAAGGGGGGTCATATATGGGTTGAATGTATATAATATGACCCAAGGGAGGCGTTTATGGGGATAAATACATATGAAATAGTGTTGGCCTAATGAAGGGGCCTCATGTTAAATGAGTGGATATGTATATATAAAGTTAATGAAGTCATTGTTGAGGAACATGTGAAATGATTATGTGAATGCCTTGGGGTGATTGGAGAGGGATCTCCTATTCTTTAAGGATTTATTGTGTAACTTATCTTTATTATCTATATTGGAGTTGTGCTTCATGTTTACATTTCTATACATGGTGTGTAGTCTTATTATTTAATTCTAATTTAAGGATATTGGTTCATAACAACATCAAAATCAGAAAATCAGAAAATGATGGTCCATACTAGATTGATCTGAAACATCGAGATTTAATAAACTGATGCGATAGATCTTAAAGACAATCCTTGTCAAAAATTTTCTTACTTTAAATTTGATATTCAAAGTAGATTGAATTTTTTATATTCAAGTGAGTTTTTTCTTTGATTAAAATATAACAATTTTCACCAAAATTTTCTAATTCTAGAAGAAGTGCAAAAAGTACAAAGTTGACAATTCTATATTAATGTAGAAAATGATTGTAGCATTAGATCACTAATCTGAAAGTTGATCATTCCTCATTCTTATATGTGTTATCTATGCCTGATACAAAAAATGTAGTTCTTTCTAAATTATCTTGTACTTGAATGGATGAAGTAGGCCTCTAAGCTTGATTGTGCTAATTGAAAGAACTATGAAAAACATGTAGAAATGGTGATTTTCGTTGGCTATAAAGTGAAGAATTCAACATGGGTGTAGTCATTAGAAATATAATTTAGAGGGGATTATGTCTAAATAAATAGATTCTAGATGAGTAGTTTGGATCTTTCCATAATTGGGGAAGAAAAAGGCTTGTACCTTTGATTTTACAAAAATAGGTAGTTTCCAAAATGAACATAACAAATATTTTCTTTGTAATATTTTGAAAATGAAGACTATCTAAAAAAATCAATTGTATGAACACCTTGTATACAACGTTGCATCATATATATATAAGAGGTCAAAAGGGGGATAGAAGAGGGACATAATCCTTACATCCACGAAGAAGAGATCATATGACTGAATATCAATGTGGGAAATGAAGAGATAAAGTCTAATGGGAACATAGGAAGTATTGAAAAATTAGAACTAATATAAATAAAGAATAGCGTAACGATGGAGGTGAAAAGTTGTAGATTTGATAATGAAAAAATGTTAAAAGATTTAGGAGAAGAAAAATCAATTGAAAACTCAGCTAATGCCAAGTTTAGACTAGATGCAGAGGAAAATATATAATGAATCAAGTTCATGGCATGAAGAATAAGGAAAGGCATATCCAAAGAGGGGGCCTCGTAGAAGATCCGGGCACTCAAGAAGTGATACCAAAGTTCAGAAGTAACACTACTGAGTTTATCATATTTCAACCAAGAAATCATACACATAAGAAGAATCAAAGAGTAGTCCAAAAGTCTCCCAATCAGGCATTATAAAATAAGACATGTACAAGAACAATTGCAAGGGGATCTTAGGAAGATTAAGCTACTTTCCTTTGATGGTGAAAATGAGAAGGGATAAGATGTTCAATCCTAGTTACTAATAATGAGGATATATCTCTGATTGCATAAATACTCATCTAACATGGAAGTCAACGATCCCATCTACAATTTGCAAGGAAAGGATTCAATTTGGTGGTATCATTTGATTCAAGTAAAACACATTAATGAGAAGAGGATTTTACGGAGACAGTTCTAGAAGTATTTCTAAAAGAACGGCCTATTTAAGCATTATTGTGGCAAGAAGATTGAGGAGTTCCTCGAACTCAATTTGGGGAATATGACCATGAAATAACATGAGAAGTTGATTTTAGAGTTGTAACTTGAGATATCTTGGGATTATTAAAGATGGGAAGGTAAATATATAGAGGTTCCTAAGTGAGTTTTGATTTGGGTGGAACTAGTATGCATCCCAAACAAGAAGGTAACATTTATTAAGAATATAGAAATTGTAATGTCCCTTTTTAGAATTTTATTAAAATGGTGAAATTTTCAACTTTTTCCACTAGTATTGGTCTCTTGGTCTCCAAATGACTCCAAATGCTCCCAAATTGTCACAGAAGGTGTATAGATGATATTAGAACATAATTATGAGGTTCATGGATTCTTTAGAGTCTTAAAGAGGTGGTGTTGCTGCAACATCCCCCCAAAATTTTTGTAAATATTAGGGCCCCTCCTTCTTGTTTTTAGAAAAGTTTACTTAGGAGCTAAACACTTCCTAGAAGGTATTTTGTACTTAGTTTTTTTTTCTAGAGGAACAAGTTTTTGAGTTTGTTTTATCTTTTTCTTTCTAAGTCAAAACTCAATTTTTTCACCCGCAACGGCGGACAAACTCAGCAAGTTCCGTCGCAACGGCGGAAGAATTCAACAAGTTTTGCCGCAACGGGCGCTTTTTTTTTTTTAAAGTCTTCTAAGCTCGCGATTTTCAGACAAACTCACCAAGTTCATCCGAAATGGCGGATAAAATCGACGAGTCTCGTCGCAATGGCAGAACAACTCACAAGATTTTGCCGCAATGGGCGGGCAGTTTTTTATTTTTCCACTAAGGCACGAAATCATTTTTTTGCACTGGGTGAACTCGCCAAGCTCCACCGCAACGTTATGCAAACTCGGCTAGTTCCGCCACAGCGTCGGGACAACTCCCACAATCTTGCCGCAACGGGTGCACGTCTTTATTAAGGCCCAAAGCCACAAAATCGTCGGATAAACTCGTGAAATCTCACCGCAATGACCGACCAAACTCATCCTTTTGATCCGCAACGCTGCTGGCGACTCAAAAGTTTTCACCACAAATCATCGGGCGAACTTGCCATTTCTTTCCGGTTTCTGCGGTTACTTTTAATGCGAAGCGTGCCGAAGTGACCCCTACCGTACATGCCTTAAACCCCGTTTTAAAAAAAGCTCACCAACCCAATTGAATGCACACACATGTCGAATTTTATATAAAGGGTTTGGGCGGTTTAGTTTTCATTGGTAGATTTTTTTTTATGTTGTAAGAACCCCATTTGAAGACTGCGTTAAGCCGCTCCAGCTCAGTTCGGTTGCAGCACCGTTAACTACTGTCATGACAAATTATTTTATGCCAGGTAGGTGGTTCTAACATTGTTTTTTTCTTTTCTTTTTCAGTTGCTATCAAGCTAGCCTCGGCATTGCTATCGCTGCACCAACTGCATGGCATGTAGTCATTTTTCCTTTTGTTGTTTTGGCCTTTCCCAAGCATAGAGCTCATAACCGTTAGCTCTTACAACTCACTCCTAGTCCCTTAAACTTTCAATGCTCAGCCTCCCGGGAAACATTTACCTGCCACTTCACTCACGTTTTCTCGTTAAGGAAGTATCAGGCCAAGAATCATTCTGAAACCACTAGCGTCTTCCCCAACCCGGCTTATCATCCTAAGGAGGAGCATGGTTTTGTGTCTAGTAAAATCTTAATTCTTGTCTCTATTTTTACAACGCATTACTTTTACACGTGCTTGTCATTGCTATATCTATGCTAGTCCAATGTTTGATATTCTTGCGTTTTGCTCGATTGTGTGTCTACTCATGCATGGTTGTTGGACAGGATTAAGCCAGGATGCCAAAGGGTAGCAGAAAGAAAGCTAAGATGACTGAGCCAGAATTAGTAGAGGCAAGAGTTGAAACTTTGTTCGAAGACACCAAGTCTATCACAGGCGTTCCTCCTGAATCCAAGTGGGGAGATATCTACCGCATGTTAAGAGACCAAGATATCCCTGGGGAACTCTTGGAAGAAGAGAATTTATACCAAAACATCAGAAGCTCTGGTATATCTAAAACTTCCACACACCTTGAGCTCTTTCCTTGTTTAGAAGTGATCGAATGGATCCTGGAACATGCAAACCCTGAATCAAGAGTGCTGTTGGATAGCAATGGAGAGGCATTTCCCTCGTTTCATCCAGTCTACATTGCAGAAGCTTACAAGTTACCATGTGCTCAACAACCATTGAACGACGAGTGGTTGGGTCAGCTCCAGATGAACAATTTTGAAATGGCTAAGAAGCTATTAATCGCAAAACAGGAGCTAAGAAAAAAGGATAGTGATGAGTATGAAGTCCAGAACTTGAGGCCTCCTTTCTGGATGATCGCCTTTATGTTAAGTAGAATTTTTGGCATGGCTGACGGAACCATTTATGAGATACAGTGGGTCCCCATAATTCACTATGTGGCATTCAAGGGAACGGTCTTTAATTGGGAAACTATCCTCTCGGATAGTCTCTCATCCGCCATATTTGCCGCAAAAGAAGGATTGATCCTTAGGAAGTCAGAATTTTACATGTCATCCTATCTCATTGATTGTATTCTGAAAAAACTCCCTTTCCCTAAGTTAGGTTGCGTTTGGGATCAGGCCAATAGCCCAGTATACACTGCTTATAAAATGCTTTGGGCTCAAAATTACAGGACGCACTACAAGCTCATTTGTGAAGAATTCATCATACCTTTGTATGAGCTAATGCTTAATGAAGAGCCCAATTGTTTATCTGAGAACGCCATGGAGGTCATGGAAAGCTACGACGATTTCTATTTTTTAGAGAAAGGTACTTATATAAGAATGTATGGAGGCTCCAAGCCTCCATACATCCTGCCTCGATATGCTACTAATTACATAATCCATAATGAGGCAGCCATGCAAGTTTTTCTTGATGGAGTTGGTGGGTTTTTGAATAGATTGAAGAAGGCTTCTTTCCCTCCTTTGCCTGTTAGGATATTTAGACACTTAGGAGTTAGTTAAGATCAACTTGTGTAATATATCCGTTAGGGATAGTGTGTTTCTTTAGTATGCATTTGTAAATACTTAATCCGACGGTCACGATATGTTTCTGACATAGAGTGATCCGATGGCTCAACTTCTCTTAGATCAAATTGTTAGGAACCCATGTCTTTACTTTGTTAGTATGTTGTTGTTGGACGCATATGCTTTGTAAGTCGTCCCGTAGTATTTGTTAATCAATAGTTTGTGTTATTGTTGTTGGCGCATATGCTTTGTAAGCCGCCTGTAGTATTGTTAATCCATAGTTTGTAACGGCCCATGGTTTCGACCCATAGTATTGGCGCCTAGAATTAGTATATAAGTGTGTGTTGAGACCTATGAAGGCACGGTGAAGTTATTTGTATTGAGCTTGCTCAAAGGAGGTTGCCCCCTCGAAGTGGCCTGTGATCAATACAAAAGTGATTCTGAGTTCTGTCATTTCTGCTATTTCGCGTATTCTTGTTAATTAATTGTCGCAGGTGCCTTACATCTGGTATCAGAGCACTTTCTTGGGCTCGCTGGGTGAAATTTCTGCCAATTTTTTTTTTTTCACATCTGTTGCAGGTTCGGATTTGGGAATAACCCCCATCCTCTTAACTGTGGGAAGTACTTGGGCATAATCCCTAAAACTCATTGTGAGGAGTACCACAGGAACGCCGAAGTAGCTGGCCCATTGAGAGGACCTGCCAGCGAAAAGGGCAACGACCCCGACCTGATTGACTAGTTTCCACCCGTGAGGTAAACCAAGAGCTGTCGTTTGTGGCAAAGCGGTTATTAGTTTTACCTGAGCCGTGGAGTGAGGGGTATTGCCCCAATACGCAAGCCGTTAGACAGCATTGGTGGCCGAGTGAAACCCCTGAACTGTTAGGAAGCCGCACATACCTGGGGCCCATATCTACTTTCAGCTGAACTATTGTCGATCACTGCTCCGCCGTTTCAGATCTATTTTGCAAGCCGTTCCAGATTTAGCCGTTTTCAGTCCATTCGGCGCTGTTCCAGATTTCTTTCGAGCCGTAGCCGCTCCAGTCTGAGATTAAAAAAAAAAAAAAAAAATTTCAGTATTTTCTCCATATCTCCCTTATTTTTACTCTGTTTCCCTTGAAATTTTCGGGGAACCCCTGTCATCCCATTTTGCATATTTCAGTCCTGAGGACCCTATCCTCAATTCCCCTTCCCAAAGCCCGAAATCCCACATTTGTCTATTTTTAGGGTTTGCCATAACTTCCTCAGATTTCACCCAATCACCTTCAAATTTTACCACAAAGTTCCTTTCTGAATTCTACTTCTTTGTTCCCCTCTGCCAAATTTTCTCATTCTTTCACCCCGCTTCTGAAATCCTTATTTTTGCTTCCCTATCTATCCAACAGTGTCCAAAATTTAGTCAAACCCCAATTACCCTTCTGATTTTTTCCCAAATCCAAATTTTCCCTTACTGAAGTAGTTCCTGTTTTTGTTTTCCTACCCAGTCAAAAAAAAAAAAAAATAAATAAAAAAAATAAATAAATCCTGGTTATGGTTGTCACCCGTACAGGAGCAAAAACCATGGAGGAAGCACTTGCAGCCATCCAAGCCAAACTCCAGGATCTGGATGAAAAATTTCTCGGTCTCCATCTTGAACATTCAGCTATGAACAACAAACGGCAGTCCGAGTCTTCAGTAGACAATGGGTTCTCTGCTTCCAACAATTTCCGTGGTCCGAAGCTTGATTTTCCTCGCTTCAATGGTACCGATCCAACTGGATGGATCTATCATGCAGAATAGTATTTCAGTCTGCATAATACTTTTGATGCCAACAAAGTTCCACTGGCATCCTTTCATTTGGAACAGGAAGCTCTTCAATGGTACCGCTGGTACATCAAGGCTCATCCAGAGCCCAACTGGCCAGACTTTTTCCAGCTCCTTTTGCAACGATTTGGTCCTAGTGCTTTTGATGACTTCACAGGAGCCCTCACTAAACTTCGCCAAACTGGCACTGTGAGAGAGTATCAAACGGAATTTGAGAATCTAGCCAACCACACCGAAGGATTGTCTGATGAATTTTACCGGAGTTATTTTATCAGTGGTCTAAAGGATGCCATTCTCTCTGAGGTCAAAATGTTCTGCCCCAACACAATGATGGAAGCACTCGGGTTGGCTAAGTTGGCAGAAGACAAGCTTGCAGCCCAACAACGCTCCAAGCCCACTTTTGTTCCCTTCCAAAATATGGGTTCTCAGCGACCACCTATACCGCAGGCTCCTCGACCGACTCCTATCAAGCGTTTGTCTGAAACAGAGATGCAAGCACGCAGAGAAAAGGGGCTTTGCTATAATTGTGATGAGAAATTCACTCGGGGACATAGATGTGTTCAGCAAAAGCTCTATCTCCTGGATGTGGAGTCTCCGCCTGCCTCGGAAATGGGTGACGAAGATCCAGAAACATTGGATGCTCTGGTCGACAGTCAGGAACCGCCTATTGACCCTCCGTCTCAGGATGACCAGCCAGAGATATCTCTCCATGCTTTAGCTGGAATCACCACCCCCCAAACAATGCGGGTCAGGGGTTACTTCAAGAAGCTTCCTCTTACAATCCTCATTGATTCTGGTAGCACTCATAATTTCATTGACCCTCAGATCGCCAAACAAGCTGATTGTTTTATCCATCCTTGCTCCAACTTTGAAGTCATGATTGCCAATGGGGGCACCTTACCTTGCAAAGGAAAGTGTCGAAATGTGCGTATCTCTATGGGAGATTATATCTTGCGCTCGGACATGTTTGCCTTGCCCTTAGGCGGATGTGATGTGGTTTTGGGTGCTCAATGGCTACGCACACTCGGCCCTATCTTATGGGATTTTGCCGAACTTTGGATGCAGTTTTCCCTCAATGGACACAAACACACATTGACAGGATTACAACCAGGTTCTTTCAGTATCATCAGTTCACATCGCATGGAAACACTCCTCAAGAAGAGTTCACATGGTGTCATCGCTCAGATCCATTCCATCCAGATGCAACCATCAGCGGTCTCCACTACTCCTTTGGATCTACAACAAATTCTGGATCGATATACAGGTGTCTTTGCTGAACTAGTGGGATTACCACCTTCCAGGCCAGAAGACCATCGTATTCAGCTCCTTCCTGGCAGCGTTCCTCCCAACATCAGGCCCTATCGCTACCCATTTCACCAAAAAACAGAGATTGAAATGCTCGTTCGGGACTTATTGAAGCAAGGTATCATTCGCCCAAGCACTAGTTCCTTTTCTTCTCCAGTTATTCTTGTCCGCAAAAAAGATGGGTCATGGCGCCTCTGCATTGACTTCCGAGCACTTAATCACCTCACCATCAAGGATAAGTTTCCAATTCCTGTTGTTGATGAGCTTCTTGATGAGCTTCATGGGGCTCACTTTTTCTCCAAGTTAGATCTTCGTTCTGGGTATCATCAAATTCGGGTTCATGAGGATGATATTCCTAAAACAGCTTTTCGCACACATGATGGCCATTATGAGTTTTTGGTCATGCCCTTTGGCCTCACTAATGCTCCTTCCACATTCCAGGCCTTAATGAATAAAATATTTCGACCCTACTTGCGGAAATTCATTCTCGTATTCTTTGATGATATCCTCATCTACAGTAAAACATGGGATGAACATCTCCAGCATCTGGATCTTGTCATGCAACTTTTCTCTGACCATCATCTCCATGCCAAGCAGTTTAAATGTGTTTTTGGACAAAAGGAAGTTGAGTATCTCCGGCACATTATCTCAGCACAAGGGGTTCGTGTGGATCCTGCCAAAATCGAGGCCATGAACAATTGGCCACATCCTCAGACACTCAAGAGCCTTCGTGGTTTTTTGGGGTTGACTGGCTACTACCGCAAGTTTGTCAAGGATTATGGGAAGATTGCGGCTCCATTAACTGCTCTATTAAAAAAAGATGCTTTTACATGGACACCTGATGCTCAGTGTGCATTTGAAAAACTAAAACAAGCTATTTGTACTACACCTGTGCTAGCTATGCCCGATTTTTCCAAGCCCTTCACTATTGAGAGTGACGCTTGCGGCAATGGACTTGGTGCTGTTCTCCTTCAAGATGAACACCCCATCGCGTTCACCAGCAAAGCCCTTTCAGGTAAGAATTTAGCTGCCTCTACCTATGAGAAGGAAATGATGGCTATTTTGCATGCAGTACAGAAGTGGCGTCCATACCTATTAGGGAATCATTTCTGCATCAAGACTGATCACCAGAGTCTGAAATATTTCTTGGACCAGCGTGTCTCCTCCCCGGCACAACATAAATGGGTTAGCAAACTCATGGGTTATGACTATGAGATCACTTACAAGAAGGGTAAAGACAATATTGTGGCAGATGCTCTTTCTCGCACATTTGATGCCCAAGGTTCTCTTTCAGCTATTTCTATGCCTGTTCCAAATTGGTTGCAATCTGTTCAACAGGGTTACGTCAATGACTCTTCCTTATCTCATATCATCCAACGCTTGACCAACAATCCTTCGGCTGTACCACATTACTCTTGGGATGGTGCTTCTCTGCGATACAAGGGTCGTCTGGTGCTTCCCCAAAGCACAGATTTTCAACAGGCTGTCTTCTATGAACTCCATGCTTCTCCATCGGCCGGGCACTCTGGGTTCCTCAAAACATATGAACGAGCACGGCGTAACTTCTTTTGGCAGGGCATGAAAAGGACAATTCAACAGATGGTGGCCGAATGTGATACCTGTCAGCGCAATAAGGGTGAAACAACACTCCTCCCAGGATTGCTTGAACCCTTGCCCATACCTACACGGATTTGGACAGATATTTCTATGCATTTCATTGAAGGGCTCCCTAAATCTAGCGGGAAGACAGTGATTCTCGTTGTGGTTGATCGTCTCTCCAAATATAGTCATTTTTGCGCTCTCAGCCATCCCTATACAGCCTCCTCTGTCGCTCAAATTTTTATGGACCAGATCTTTCGTCTTCATGGCATCCCTTCTTCCATTGTCTCGGATCGTGATGCAACTTTCACTAGTAATTTTTGGACAGAACTATTTTGCCACACTGGCACCAAACTGAAGATGAGTTCAGGGTATCACCCACAAACAGATGGTCAGACTGAAATTGTCAATAAATGCTTGGAAACTTATCTTCGTTGCTTCACCTCAGAACAACAACATCAGTGGGCAAAGTGGCTCCCTCTCGCTGAATGGTGGTACAATACCTCTTACCATACTGCCTCTAAAATGACCCCATATGAAGCAGTCTACGGTCAGGCACCTCCAACTCTTCTTCCATACACCTCCACCATTTCACCAGTTCAGGAAGTTGACAAGGTCCTTCGCAACCGCGATCAGATTCTTCACATTTTGCGGGACAGTCTTCACATGGCAAGAAATCGCATGAAGCAACAAGCTAATCAGCACCGTTCGGAGTGCACTTTTCAAGTCGGCGATATGGTTTTTCTTCGTCTCCAGCCGTACAAACAATCCTCCTTGAAACTCAAAGGGCGTCATAAGCTCGCTCCAAAGTTCTATGGGCCATATCGGATCCTTCAGAGGATTGGGTCCGTTGCTTATAAATTGGAACTTCCTCCTTCTTCCCGCATTCATCCAGTCTTTCATGTCTCTTGTCTGAAGAAAGTTCTTGGCACCAACATCAGCGGCCAAACGATTTTACCTGAACTGGATAATGAAGGATCCATCCTTTTGGAGCCAGAGGCCATCCTCAATCGGCGCACGCGTCAGCTTCGCTCTCGTTCTATCACAGAGGTCTTAATTCAGTGGCACGGCATGCAACCAGAGGATGCTACATGGGAACCACTCCTTCAGATTCAACAACAATTTCCACATCTAAAGCTTTGAGGACAAAGCTTTTTTTAAGGGGGAGGGGATGTTAGGAACCCATGTCTTTACTTTGTTAGTATGTTGTTGTTGGACGCATATGCTTTGTAAGTCGTCTCGTAGTATTTGTTAATCAATAGTTTGTGTTATTGTTGTTGGCGCATATGCTTTGTAAGCCGCCCGTAGTATTGTTAATCCATAGTTTGTAACGGCCCATGGTTTCGACCCATAGTATTGGTGCCTAGAATTAGTATATAAGTGTGTGTTGAGACCTATGAAGGCACGGTGAAGTTATTTGTATTGAGCTTGCTCAAAGGAGGTTGCCCCCTCGAAGTGGCCTGTGATCAATACAAAAGTGATTCTGAGTTCTGTCATTTCTGCTATTTCACGTATTCTTGTTAATTAATTGTTGCAGGTGCCTTACACAAACCTAACCTTGATCCGTGGCTTAACACCCGATTGGTCCATGATCTCTATTTAAAGAGCATGGAGGGTCATTGTTTAGTTGATCGATTATGAGAAGCTCATTTGTAACTTTCTTTCTTTGCATAATAAATTGTCCCGCAGAAGCTATTTGGCCGGGGCCGTGGAGTGTTTCCCTCAAGAGAGTTTAAAGCACGTCAAAACATCGGTGTGTTGATCTGTGATATGTTTGCGTGAAGTGGTTTCTCTTGGTGTTTGGTCCTTTGGTAGAATCCTGTGTACTCGAACATGGTATCAGATCTTTTATGAAGTGCCGCTTCCGGTTATGATCTAGATCTTGAACTGCTGTTGCTGAAACTCGAAAGGGTTTCTAGTTCTGGTATTTCTATGCATTTCTGGGCTATGGGAGGTGTTCCATTGTGTTCGGAGCATCGTTTCCATTGGGAAATAGTTTTTGTTTGATCGAAAACGGTTCCTGGTTGTTCCAGAAACGCGTATTTCATCAGATCTGAAGGTATAATGTTACAGTGACGCATTTTTTTATTTTCTGTTTTTAAAAGAAAAAATATCATATTTTATCATTTTTTTTACTGTTAGATTTTTTTGGGTTCGGATTGTTGCTTTCCCATCTGCGTATGCTCTTTGCCGTGCACCTTGAGCGATCTCGGCAAATCAGAAACAGAAAGGGAAAGGGTTTTTCTTGGCTGCGTATGCTCTTTGCCGTGCACCTTGTGCAATCTCGGCAAATCAGAAACAGAGAGAAAACGTAGACTTTCTGGGCAAGCTAACAAGATATAACTCCACAAGTGTGGAAAAGTTTTTTTTGTTTCGATTAGTGGTGTGTTTTGCAGGAAAAAGGGCAAACACGCAAACTGAGCAAGAAGAGTTTAAAAATAAAAAAAAAAACCCTTCCTCATTTCCATATTTTACATACCTTTTAATCTAGCTCACTTGGTTCAAAGTTGCTTTATTTCTTAATAAGTCTTGATTTCAAGTCTTAGGAAGTTACCTTTAAAAGAAAAAGTGTATGCAATTTCTAT
The DNA here is from genome assembly GCA_027924585.1 of Larix kaempferi. Taxonomy (NCBI): domain Eukaryota; kingdom Viridiplantae; phylum Streptophyta; class Pinopsida; order Pinales; family Pinaceae; genus Larix; species Larix kaempferi. Next base: position 681,125 of record BSBM01000766.1, on the reverse strand, counting down.
TTTCAAGTTACTTATTGTAAAAGTGCATCTCACTTAAATAATAAAAAATAAAAATACAAGTGAGTCACTTAAGTTTTTTTATTGTTGCACTATTTAAAAGTAATATCATTGTAAAAGTGAAATCATTTATTTTACAAAAGTGATTCACTTAAAGCAACTTTCTTGTAAAGTGATTGTCAAAAGGTTCATTTTGGAAAGATGGGGGTTCTTTTTTTGCTGGACATTCTCTAGCTGCCACGTCACTATTGGGGACATCTTCAACAGTTTCTTTGTTCAAGCATAACTTCATCATACAGAGTCAGTTTTCAGTGTCGTTTTTTTTGAAACCGCCTATTTTTTCAAGCTCTTCATATCCAGACTATTGGTTTATGCTTTTACAGCTATTAATTTACAAATATGGCCGCCCCTTGTGATATTCTACTTAACAGTTCCAACTATTTCTCATGGAAATCTCGTATGGAGGATGTTCTATGAAGTAGGAGACTTTTCAGAATTACCTTAGGGAAAGAAAAAGAACCCACTAATGATGATAAGAAAATAAAATGGGCAAATAGATGTGATGAAGCTCATGGATTGATTGGGATGTCAATCTCTACTGATTTGCGATTCCACATATATGGAATTGATGAACCTAATGCTGCTTGGGACAAGTTGGAATCTGTGTTTGGTAAACACAATGAAATTCGAGGTCACCAACTCGAAAATGAGTTGATTCTTTAAATCCAAGTGACTTTTCATGCATTCAAGATTATTTATCTAAGTACAAAACTCTTAAACTCTTATGTGCAGAATGTAATATTGAGAGGGAAGACAAACAATGCATTTATCATATTCTTTCCAAACTTGGACCTGCATATTCTGTTTTTGTATCTACATTTTACTCCATGAAAGCATCCTTGAATGCAGCTAGCTATCAAGAGCCTAGTCTTGAATCCTTTTGTGATTCCTTGATTAGAGAACAAGATAAACTCATTCATCTTGGAATAATCAACAATGCAGATACATTTGGGAAAGCCTTATTGTTCCAACAGAAAGAAAAGTCCAAGCCTCCCAAGAAACAAAATTTTCGCAATAATAAGTCAAACAAGGGTCCCAAACCCTCTCAATCAGCTCCTTCTTTAAAAAATGACAAAGGATCTAAGCTAAAAGGCAAGAAGAATGAGCGTCATTGCAACTATTGCGGGAAAGATAATCATGATGAATCTAAGTGTTTCAAGAAGATGGTAGCCTTGGAAGCAGCAATGAAGAAGCACCACATCAGCCTCGATTCGTCTTCAGAATCTGCCTCTCATGGACATGCACTTTGCGCTTCTGGTTATTCTTATATGCATCTTCTTCTTCTACTTTAAATGAATGGCTCATTGATTTTGGAGCATCTTATCATATGGCTAAGGATCAAGCCATTTTTTCTACTATGCATGAATGTAACACCAAACAAATATTTGTTGGTGATGATAGATCTCTAAGTGTTGTAGGAGCTGGAACAGTTCTAGTAGATAATGGTCATTTTAGTGATGTACTATGTGTTCCAAGAATTTCCTGCAATTTGTTATCAGTCTATCAGATCACTCATTCTGGTGAAGGTAAAACTGTGACCTTTACACCTCACCAAGTTGTAATCAAGGATTTTAAAGATCCTTAACAGGTCTTAGATACCGGAATTGTTGATGATATTACCAGGTTGTACAAGTTTAACAACTTTGGGTCATCACCTTTCCCTTTAGTTTTTGTTGCTCATAGTGATAACTTGAGCAAACTTTGGCATGAGCGATTTGGTCACTTAAATTATCGCTCATTGCAACAACTATGTAAAGAAAATATGGTGATAGGTCTTCCAATGGTATCTTGTAGGGATGGTGTTTGCTCCGGTTGTGCACTCGAAAAACATCATCGGGACAGTTTTGACAAACGTGCCTCTTAGCACGCCTCGGTTCCCTTGGAGCTTGTGCATAGTGACTTGTGTGGTCCTCTTCCATCTGCTTCCTTTTCTGGTTTCAAATATTTCTTAACTTTCATTGATGATTACACCAGACGCACTTGGGTTTATTTTCTAAAACTTAAGAGTGAAGTATTTAACATGTTCTTGGCCTACAAGGCCCTTGTGGAAAAACAATTTGGTTATCAAATTATTAAGTTAAGATCTGACAATGGAGGAGAATATGTTAACAATAAGTTCACTACTTTCTGCACTGAACAAGGCATCCAACAACATCACACTGTTCCATATACACCACAACTAAATGGTGTAGCTGAGCGGAAGAACCGCACTTTAAAAGAAATGGCTAATTGTATGATCCAATCTAAGGGACTAAGTCTTCAATTTTGGGCTGAAGCCATTAATTGTGCAAATTACATAGTTAATCGCACCCCCACTAAAGTATTACAAGGTATAACACCGGAAGAAGCATGGAGTAAAACTAAACCAGATGTAAGTCACTTCCGTGTGTTTGGTAGTGAAGCATGGGCTCACATTCCGGATGAAAAACGGAAAGCATTGTAACCTAAAAGTGAAAAGTGCATATTTGTGGGATATTTTGAAGATGTAAAAGGTTATAGACTTGTTCAACCACATTCTCATGATATAATCATTAGAAGAGATGTTAAATTTGATGAAAATATCTTAGCCTGCGAGCCTAACTCGGCGATTGTGCCATCTTTGGCCTGCGAGCCTGATTCGACGTTTGTGCCTTCTTCTTCTTCTTCCAACTTCCTTAACAGGTTTCCAACTCCAGTTTCTGATGATGACAGTGAGGATGAAAATCCACCTCCGCCTGCTCATGTTCCTCCAGTTGCACCAACACAAGTGCTTCTTCGATGGGTCCGTTCAACATGTGAAGCAGCTGGTGATCTTGCCGATGATCCTAGAGATCAACGTCGAACACGTTCTCAGTTTCAGTGAGCCTCTTCTCTTTTGGCTCAAGTTTCCGAGAATCATTATCCAGAAACTTTTGCAGAATCTTCAGGGAATCCAGCTTGGGATGCAGCCATGGATGAAGAATATCGTTCCTTAATGGCGAACGATACTTGGGATCTTGTACCTCTTCCAAAAGGAAGAAAACTTGTCAGATGTAAATGGGTCTACAAAACTAAGTATGCATCAGATGGAAGTGTTGAAAGACTTAAGGCAAGGTTAGTTGCCAAAGGTTTTTCCCAAGTTGAAAGGATTGACTACAATGAAACCTTTGCTCCCGTCGCAAAAATGAACTCCATCCGCCTTATTCTTTCCCTTGCAGCCTTACACAATTGGGAAGTTCATCAAATGGATGTCAAGTCTTCCTTCTTACATGGTGATTTACAGGAGGAATTTTACATGGAACAACCTCCTGGCTATGTTCAGAATAACTCTAGCCTTGTCTGCCGCCTTAATAAATCCTTATATGGCCTTAAGCAAGCTCCTAGAGCTTGGTATGCCAAAATGGATAACTTTCTCCTTGACACTGGTTTTTCTAGATGCCATTCTGACCCCAATGTCTATACCAAGAAAGTAGGAAACCATCTCATCATACTTGTTCTATATGTTGATGACCTTATTCTTACTAGTAGTGACCCTAAGCTTATAACCCATGTGAAATCCAGTCTTAAACAAAATTTTGAAATGTCAGACTGAGGACATTTGCATTATTTTCTTGGTCTCCAAGTCCTGCAAACCAAAGAAGGAATCTTTCTTTCTCAGTCTAAGTATGCTTGTGACCTTCTTCGTCGTTTTCACATGGAAGATTGTACACCAGCCCCTTCTCCCTTCTAGTTTGGAGTCAAACTTTCTACCACTTGCACTTCACTTGAAGTCGATGCCACCTTGTATCATCAGCTTGTTGGTAGTCTCTTATACTTGAATCATTCCCGTCCTGACCTTTCCTTTGTCGTTGGTCGTGTTGCCCATTATATGCAGACACCTCATGAAAGTCACTGGAAAGCAGCTAAAAGAATACTTCGATATATTCGAGGTACAATTCAGTTTGGGATTCATTACAGTACAGGGGGGAAACCTTTGTTGGTTGGTTTCACTGATTCAGATTGGGCCGGCGATCCTGATGATCGAAAGTCTACTGCAGGTTATGTTTTCAGTCTGGAATCTGGACATATTACTTGGGCTTGTAAGAAACAACAAGCTCTTGCACTTTCTTCAGCAGAGGCAGAATATCGAGCAGCAGTTAATGCTATTCAGGAAGCTTTATGGCTTCGACAAATCCTTTCAGAGTTTGGATTCGAGCAGCAGCAGCCTACTCCACTTTGGTGCGACAATCAAAGTGCCATCAAGCTTGCCAAAGATCCAGTTCTACATCAACGCAGCAAACACATTGAGCTACATATGCACTTCATCAGAAATCTTGTTCATGATCGTGTTCTTGAAGTGCTCTTTTGCCCTACAGATGATCAAGTTGCAGACATCTTCACCAAGTCTCTTACAGAAGAGAAGTTTTCTAAACTTCGATCTATGTTAGGAGTTCAGGAACTTGTCATTAAGGGGGGATAGGCTCTAATGCCTCCTTCCTTCTCCTAATAGTGTCACTTTTGTAAATCCTTCAATCCTATCCCAAGTTGTTCTTAAGGGGGGATGTTAGGATATTTAGACACTTAGGAGTTAGTTAAGATCAACTTGTGTAATATATCTGTTAGGGATAGTGTGTTTCTTTAGTATGCATTAGTATGCATTTGTAAATACTTAATCCGACGTTCACGATATGTTCCCGACATAGAGTGATCCGATGGCTCAACTTCTCTTAGATCAAACCTAACCTTGATCCGTGGCTTAACACCCGATTGGTCCATGATATCTATTTAAAGAGCATGGAGGGTCATTGTTTAGTTGATCAATTATGAGAAGCTCATTTGTAACTTTCTTTCTTTGCATAATAAATTGTCCCGTAGAAGCTATTTGGTTGGGGCCGTGGAGTGTTTCCCTCAAGAGGGTTTAAACCACGTCAAAACATCGGTGTGTTGATCTGTGATCTGTTTGTGTGAAGTGATTTCTCTTGGTGTTCGGTCCTTTGGTAGTAGCCTGTGTACCCGAACATTGCCTTTCTATGTGGGAGCCTATAAGTTCTCAAAGGTTCCATTGGCTGAAGATTTTGTTCAAGAGTTGAAGGGTTTTCACTTTGGGGAAGTAGTATTCCATAGAAATGACAAGCGGAACAAAGCTACAGAACATTGCAGAGAAATCCATGCCTACTTTGATTATGCTCATTACTATGATGAATATGAAGAGGTATATAGAGGAATCAACAACATGTCTGAGCTCCAAGTTTGCCGTAACATCAAGAGTGGAGCCAGTTCTAGCTCCACAACCGCCCAAGGTACCCATGAAGCCGAACTATTGAAGGAAAAGGAAGCAACCAAAGCTTAGTCCAAAGAAGAGCAGAGGCTTAAAGAGGAAGCTGAAAGGATCCAGAAGGAAGCTTCCGATAAGATGCATAAGGAGCAGGAAGAATATCTTAGGCTTCAAGAAGAAGAAGCCCAGAGGCTTTGAGATCAAGAGCTAGAGCAGATAAGATTACTGGAAGCTGCTAAAGAGAAGGAAGAAAGGGAGGCTGTTGAGAACCATCTAAGGGCCAAAGAAATGGAAAGACAACTCAAAGCCGAGAGAGAAAATAAAGAAAATGATTATGCACAAGCCGGTGGTTCTAACACGTAGGACATGGAGGTAGACTCATCCCAAATGGTCCAGACCCCGCCCACGGAAGAGAATATCCCTATAGAGAGTCTTCCACTGATCCCTTTCACTCCATCAGAAGATCATACTATGTCTCCGTGGGAAACATTTGTGTATAATAAGAAAAGGAAGTCCATTGTGCTAAAGTCAGAGACAAGGCTGAAAAAAGCTTTTCACCTGGACATTGTTACCCGGCGAGAAACTACTGTTATGCAAAACACGAAAAAGGATCCTGTGGTTATGGCATCTGCTACTGTAGCGGCAGCAAAAGCAAGCGAAGACAATATAATCAAAATGGTAAAGGAGTTTGAAACAACCAAGAGAAGGGCTCGTATGCTGCAGCACACCGTGGCTAACGAGCAGGCCTATAGGGACCTCGTGGTGAAGAAATACAATTGCCTTTTGTCAGATCAAAAGGAATTATCAGATAAATATGAGCACCTGGAGGAAGAGAAAGAACACTTGGCAGTCCAAATGATGATAGTCGAAGGAGAGAAGAATGATTTCGAAGCCCGAATCATCCAACTAGAGGAAGAGAAGGAGTTGATGGCTGAGGGGCTGGAACAAGCAAATAGTATAAAAATGGACATGACTCCCTTTCATGAACAATCCTGTGACATACTAAAGCAAATGCATGAGTCACAGGAACTGCTTACTGAAGATCTTTGCAAGCTAAAGGCCATGATGGATAGAATGAAGGAGATTAACTCTGAAGGTATTAGGCTCAAGAAAAAATACACACGGGTAAAGGAGGATATAATAAAACAGATGGAATGGAGGGAAGGAAAGGCATATTTCTCCAAACACCTCCCTTTCAAACCCATGGCTCGTTTCAAAGAAGACATAGGCCTCTTGGAGTTTTGTCAGAGTTGTGGTGTAAAATTGATATCTGTGATCCAGATAACGGTTGGAAAGTGCAACAGCCTCTATCAAAAAGTTCAAGAAGTTCATGAGAGGTGCAAAGTAGCATTTCCCCAGACCCTTGAAGATTTTCCAAGTAAAGAGAAATGCCTATTTGAGTTGAGAGATGATCTGAACACCCAAATGGAATATGTGAAGAGAATAGATGTGTTAACAACAGATGATCTCCATCAATGCATCGAACAACCTTCCATACACACTCATATGTTCCTCAAGATTCTGCAGACTTCAGTGGCAGAAATGAGGGATATTGAAGCAGAGCTGGACAAACATGTATTTCTAAGAAAATTTTACTCCCTGCACCTGTAAATGTTGTTATAAGGGATACAAGCATTTGGTTCAGTTACATAGCAGAAGAAGATAAGCGTGCAACAACAAAAGCATCAGTCGAAGAAGGGGAACCACTTGGGACAAAGGCTCCAACAGAAGCAGAAGCGCCACCTGGAAGCTAACTTGGCATCCACAAGATGCTGAAAGTTTCTCTTTTGTCAAGTCGTGAAGTCAAAGGGACAACTGTCTCCTTTTTGTTTTTTGTGTAAAGGTTGCCACAAATTATTTCATCTTGTAAAAGGCATTTAAAAGAAAATTAAGGGATTTAGGGAATAGAGACAGGTGTTAGCTCAAGGAGCATTTTGCAAATATATATATAGAGATGATTAGAGAATAGAAAGAGGACTTTTGGTAGGTGAAAGAGATTTTATGTCTTGTACGTGAACTATTTTACTGCATGTATATGAAATTCAAATTTGCCTAATGAAAGCCTGGGAGACTGCATTTTTTCCTGAAGGATGTGTTAAATGTTTGCTGGATTATTCCTGTACCATCTATACATTACTGTGAGATCTTTCCTTACTGTTATGAATTATTTCAATGTGATGAATGTTCTCCTATTTTATGTGTAAAGATGTTTATCTCAAATGAGTAATGGAATGTGTTAACTGGATTAAAGCTATCTTTAATATATTTTATCTTCTGCTGGAACTGCATCTTTATGATTAAATAGCTATCTATCTAATTTTTAGATGTTTCTTTCAGTTTATTACTCACATTTAAAGTTTGATCCTTGCAAGGATAGTTTAGATTTGCTTATACAGTTTTAGATTAATTTAGATCAGTTATTTGCATTTATTTTAGAGCACTTGCATATCATCTTTAAAATAAAATACATAAACAGTGGATCGGGCTGCAACCTGTGCAAAGAATACAAATCTTTAACTCTTACGGTAGCCAGAACCGTTAACCGGACGGATTCCCCACACCAAACGGTGAGTGATCTAATTGGGCTTGCTCACCGGGAAGAATCCCTTGCTGGTTGATGTTACGATTTTCGAGGCCTCAACAAGAGTCTTTTGCAACTCTCCTTTAAGTTCTGGCCAAAGTAGGGATTTTGACTAGCAATTTCTGTTTGACTAGTATTGGTCTCTTGGTCTCCAAATGTCTCCAAATGACTGTATAATGGGTATGAAGGTATTTGAGAGGTATTAAGACATATAAAAGAGTTTTATGGATGCTTAAAAACACTTAAAACACTTCTTCAACATTCATTTACAATCTTCACAAAGTAGGGAAAATTACTAGTAATTTCGAGCTTCTAATCCCCCAAGGGTAGTGGACAAATATGGCTTCCCAAATGTTGTTAAACTCTTCAAAATTTCTAAACATAGGTATAGTAATGATAAGTGTCTTTAATGATATTCCCAATGTATCTTTAATTAGTTTTTATGACCTTTTGCAACTCCTTAAAATCATATGTTTAGATGCAAGATTTCACTTAGGGGGAAAGTTATTTTCACCATGGCTTATGAAATTCGAATTTTAGGTGCCAAGATCTTATGCTCTGTTAATGAATATTCTTCAAAACTTTAATCACACTCCATTAATCAACAAAATCATAGAGAATAATTGATATAACTCAAAATAGTGTCTCTTCAAACTCCAACAACAAGATCTAGGGGAAATGGCATCATTTATGCATTGTTTGGTATTTTTACATAACTCCACTTAGTATTTCGACCTGAGAATCTCATGAGTAGTAAAAAAAGAGTATATATATCAGATTACAAAGATACGGGGCCTCAATATGTATCCCAAAGAGTTCATCACCTCAACAAGTGCGCCTCTCCTCAAGGAGCAAGAATATGTCAAGAAATAGAAGAATGGTTGTGGAAGCAAGCTGAAAGAGATGTGACCATGAGATGCCTTGTAGCTTCAAACTATAACAAAATACTCCATTAAATATCCAAATGAAAGGTCTGAATGGCCTTTCTAATTACAAACTAGGATGGGAATCTTTCACCCTCGAAATTGGTGCTAAGGCAAGTAGAGTAGCACTCCACTAGCTCTCCTCTCCAAATGCAAAATGCAAATTCTAAAATGATAAAAAAGATACCATCCTTCTTTTTTATTGTCTTTTATAAACTTCTAAGGTCCTCCATGGGTAGAATTCCTCCCAATATCTTCATGCCAACTCAAGTTGGGAAGAGATTCCCAAGTATGCCACTTGTCCTTCCAATTCTAGCCCTCTTCTTCTCCAAATTCGAATTGGTGTATCTTTGGCTTCCTAACTAACTTGAGCGCCCTCTTGGAGGATATTTTTATCCCTGACATGTCATATATGTCAAATTTATCCTTCAGGTTTGATTTATTTCATAGGTGTCATAGCATCTTCATCATTGTTGTCATAGAGCTAGGGAATCTAGTCCAAGTGTCTCACTAGCTCCAAAATGCCTCTTCCTCTTCCATGGGAGTTACACTTCCACTCTAATTCAACCTTAATTGAGTCATGTCAAGTATATTGACCTTCCCACTAATCCCAAGAACATTGGGATTCTTATGGATTCGAAATGACAAGAGGAGGATTCCATGTGGCATACAAAATCTAGCTTGTGTGGGTCCCACATCCTCCATGTGTCTTCATGATCAATTTCCACTTTGATTTTCCCTTTTATTTATTTATTTAGCTCCTTTATTAAATATTCATGCCATTCTAATGTCCAAACATCATTTATTATCCCCCTTATTTCAAATCCCAAAGCTTCCACCCTCGAACCTAGGGAACTAGTAATTTTCCTCCATGGCAGTTCATTTGGATGGGTATATTACAACTTTGAATTGAGAATTTCTCTTAATGTGACCCACCTTGTCCATTTGGATCTAATTTCACATTTTTAATAACTTGTACTTCATTCTTGGCATTTATTTGACTCTTAACATCCATTTGACAAACTATCATGAGTATGGCCAAGGGGCTTAGGCCATTGTGACCCAATGCAAAATTTTGGGACATGAAAAATCCTCCCTTCCTAATATTGCTTGTCCTCAAGCAATTTAAACACATGTATGTGGAAGAACCTGCTTTCTTTCCAAAAATTTGCTTCGCAAAACTTCTCTTTTGGAACCTTGAGTAGAGCCAGCCATGCACTATAATTGTGTGTTTCCAAAATCAAGGAGATGTGGATTTTGTTTTTCATTTTGATATCCCCTGTAACATGACCACTAAACACCAAAATGTTAATTAAATCCATAAAAACCATGTTTTCACGGTTACTCTTTACCTCTTTCATATTTTGGAAACCCCTTATGATACCATTGTAATTCTTCAAGTTGCCACTGAGTTGCCCAACTTTCAGTCTTCGAGATCCGATGAATATTTTAGAGAGGAACCACCATGCTTGCTGCTGCACTACTCTGATTAAAATCACTTTATTAAGTGCTTAATCCATCCCCCATACTACTTGTTCCCCCAAAAAATTGAAACCAATGAGACTAAGAATTATCCCAGGGTCCCATTGCTTGTATTTCACTCCAACAATTAGGAGGGTTATCCAACCCAAACCATTAGGAAAGAGAACTCCTGGATCCCATTTTATTGTATGCATTCTTCCAAACATCATGAGTACAAAATACATATCATCAAAGTACAAACAACATAATAAATATGTACATCAAGGAGGTTCCTCATCAAAGAATCATGAAAGTGCTTATACCTCTAAGTAAGTAGACCACCTTTGCCAAGTGCATACAAGCTTCAAGTGACCAATCAAATCTGATCCAATGACATAGCTGAGGATCCCATGTCCTATAAGGCTTCTCCAAAAGGATGTAATATGAATCAAAATAATCATCCATGTGTTCTTTCATGTAAGAAGTGAATGAAGAACCTCCACTAAAATCTGAACCAAGTAGGGAACAAAGAAAACAATGAGCCTTCAAGGGGCTCACATAAGTAGAATTTGTGCATCTATGAACATGTGTATCATCAAGAAATAACAAAGTACGATGCTGCCAATAATAATTTGCTCCAATCATATATCTCTTCACCCAAATAGTGGATGAATTTCCTCCAATATCAATTGAACTAAGCAAGGAGCAAGGAAAATCATGAGTCTTCAAGTGACTCAAGTGAACATCATAAGTGCATCCATGTGGATGTGTCTCACCATAAGGTAACAAGGGATGCTACTGAAAATGTAAATAAGACATGGCTCTAATAATTTCATCATATAAAGGAGAGATAGGAGTTTCATGCTCCTTATGTGGCACCATAAAAAATAAACCTTTCACCCATACTTCATTAGGATGAATCCTGCAAAATATGGAAGTGTAGGATGTAGGAGAACGAAGAAACTCACCCAAATGATCAAAAAGTGCAGAAGTGTCCTCCTGTGAATACTCCATAATGGTAGGATCATGCACCTCCCTCAAAATTGAAAAACGTTCCTCATAGGTTGGTTCCAAGGTAGTGGAATAATACACTTCTTCAAAAATTGTGTCACCATTTCCAAGAGGAAACTCAAGTTCCTCTTTCACCAAATCAAGTGTTTGGATCTCATCAAGCTCATCTTCAAACACATCAAGCACAAGAAAATTTCCATGTTTCTCATGATCTACCATGTCATGAGAATCCTCCATGCAATCTACCATATGACAATTTGAAACATAGGAGGAAGAACAAGCATATTGCAACCTTTCAAGAAGTTGCTCATTTTGAATTTTGAGTTTATGAATATCCTCATTATTCTTCAAGTATGCATCATGTAATAATCCATTAAACTCAACCAAATTGTTTCTATAAAAAATCAAAGACATGAAATTACCTTTGATTTTTCACATTGCTCTTTGGATCTTCTTTCCATTCATATTCAAGGACCCTTCAATAAATTGAGGCTCTTGCAAATGAACCTCCTCATCCTCTTCCTTCTTGCTTGGACCAACTTCATGAAGCTCAAGTGGTGATGGGGATGTCTTGGTTCTTCTTCAACTGGTACAAGGTGTTCATTCTCATGCTTAATGGAACTTTGGCTTGCATCAACACTTTCAAAAGTGATCTCTATGTCACCAACATAGAGGTGTGAGCACCCATTAGTAGGTACTACTTCATAGTTCAAGCATCCATCAGTAGATGCTCTTTGTTTCATTTCCAAGGTAGAATGTGTCTCGAAATGATCTTCAATACTTTCAATAGAACCTTCTTCATGCTCATTTGATGTCTCTTCATCTTTTTCAGAGTCAATTGGGAGTGACTTTTGATCCTCTTCATGTACTGCTTTTTCTACTTCATTTATTTCAGAACTAGGTGGTTCATGGGTCTCCCCATTTTGCTCCTTCAAATAAGATGATGCATTTTTCCCTTTGGTTTCCTTAAGATCAATATATTTGGAATCTATTTTTTTGAACAAATCCCAAAAACTCTCCTCAAGTAGGACATACATGCCTTCCCTGAAGCTTCAAATATTTCATTGATCTTTTCACTCACACATATATGATTTTCTCTCGAAGGTCTTTTACAATAATGGCATAAACCTTTATTCACTAACTTCACATCTTTTGGAGTATTAATATTTTCTTTGGAATCAAGAAATTTAGGTGTAGTAGGCCTTGGTGTTCACTGAAATTCATTTTCTCTATTATGGGGTCTTGTGCTTGAGAAAATATGCTCACCCATTGGCTTCTTTTCCTCATAATGAGAACTGGTGCTGCCTCCTATTACTCCTTTGCTCCCAAGTTGGCTAGACAACAATTCGAATTCTTTCATAATATGCTTGGTCATGTCTTCAAAGAGTGGTTTCATGAGTTTCCTAAGCTTCTCACCATCATATGAGGTTCCCTTTTCATCCCTAGTCATAGTTTCCTAAAACAATTGCTCTTCTTTTCCTACTTTTTCCTCTTCAACCAAAGCACTTTTGGTTTCAATATCTAATGGTCATCCTTGAATTCTTGTCCTCATGAATATCATACCACATCAGGTTCCAAGATCATGCTCTGATACCACTGTAATGTCCCTTTTTAGAATTTTATTAAAATGGTGAAATTTTCAACTTTTTCCACTAGTTTGACCTTTGACTAGTATTGGTCTCTTGGTCTCCAAATGACTCCAAATGCTCCCAAATTGTTACAGAAGGTGTATGGATGATATTTGTACATAAGTATTAGGTTCATGGATTATTTATAGTCTTAAAGAGGATTCTGCAACTCTCCTTTATGTTCTGGCCAAAGTAGGGATTTTGACTAGCAATTTCTCTTTGACTAGTATTGGTCTCTTGGTCTCCAAATGACTCGAAATGATTGATTAATGGGTATGAAGGTATTTGAGAGGTATTAATACATATAAAAGAGACTCATGTATTATTAAAAACCCTTAAAACACTTCTTCAACATTCATTTACAATATGGACAAAGTAGGGAAAATTACTAGTAATTTCAAGCTTCAAATCCCCCAAGGGTAGTGGAAAAAGATAGCTTCCCAAATGTTGTTAAACCATTCCAAATTTATGAAAAGAGGTATAGTATTTATAAGTGTCTTTAATGAGGTCCCCAATGTATCCTTATTTAGTTCTTATGGCCTTCTGCAACTTCTTAAAATCATATGTTTAGATGCAAGATTTCACATAGTGGGGGAAGCTAGTTATTTTCACCATGACTTATGAAATTCGAATTTTAGGTACCAAGGGATTATGCTCTGTTAATGAAAATTATTCATAACTTTAATAAAAAATCCATTAATAAAAAAAGTCACAGAGAATAACTGATATAACTCGAAATAATGTCTCTTCAAACTCCAACAATAAGATCTAGGGGAAATGGCATCATTTATGCATTGTTTGGTATTTTTACATAACTCCACTTAGTATATCGACCTAAGAATATCATGAGAAGTAAAAAAAGAGTACATATATCATATTACAAATATATGGGGCCTCAATATCTATCCCAAAGAGTTCATCACCTCAGCAAGTGCGCCTCTTAAGGAGCAAGAATAAGCCAAGAAATAGAAGAATGGTTGTAGAAGCAAGATGAAAGAGATGTGACCACGATATTCCCTGTAGCTTCAACCTATAACAAAAGAATCCATTAAAGATCCAAATGAAAGGTCTGAATGGCCTTTCCAATTACCAACTAGGATGGGAATCTTTCACCCTCGAAATTGGTGCTAAGGCAAGTAGAGTAGCCCTCCACTAGATCTCCTCTCCAAATGCAAAATGCAAATTCTAAAATGATAAAAAATATACCATCCTTATTTTTTATTGTATTTTATAAAATTCTAAGGTCATCCATGGGTCGAATTCCTCCCAAGATCTTCTTTCCAACACACGTTGCGAAGAGATTCCCAAGTATGCCACTTATCCTTCCAATTCTAGCCCCTCCTTCTCAAAATTTAAATTGGTGTCTCTTTGGATTCCCTAACTCAGTTGAGTGCCCTCTTGGAGGCTATGTTTATCCCTGATATGTCATCTATGCCAAATTTTATCCTTCAGGTCTGATTTGTGTCATATGTGCCACAACATCTTCATCATTGTTGTCATAGAGATAGGAAATCTAGTCCAAGTGTCTCACTAGCTCCAAAATTCCTCTTCCTCTTCCATTCCAATTGGACATTAATTGAGTCATTCCAAGTATATTGACCTTCCAACTCATCCCAAGAACATTGGGATTCATATGGATTCTAAATGACAAGAGGAGGATGCGATGTGGCATAGAAATCTAACTTGTGTGGGTCCCACATCCTCCATGTGTCTTCATGATCAATTGCCACTTCGATTTTCCCTTGTATTTATTTATTTAGCTCCTTTAGTAAATATTTATGCCATTCTAATGTCCAAACATCATTTATTATCCCCCTTATTTCAAATCCCAAATCTTTCACCCTCGAACCTAGGGAACTAGTAATTTTCCTCCATGGCAGTTAATTTGGATGGGTATATTACAACTTTGAATTGAGAATTTCTCTTAATGTGACCCTCCTTGTCCATTTGGATCTAATTTCACATTATTACTAACTTGGAATTCATTCTTGGCATTTATTTGACCCTTAGCATCCATTTGACAAACTATCATGAGTATGGCCAATGGGCTTAGGCCATTGTGACCCAATGCAAAATTTTGGGACATGAAAAATCCTCCCTTCCCAATATTTCTTGTCTTCAATCAATTTCAACACATGTATGTGGAAAAGCCTGCTTTCTTTCCAAAAATTTTCTTCCCAAAATTTCTCTTTTGGAACCTTCAGTAGAGCCACCCATGCACTACAATTGTGTGTTTCCAAAAGCAAGAAGATGTGGATTTTATTTTTCATTTTGATATCCCCTGTAACATTGCCACTAAACACCAAAATATTAATTAAATCCATCAAAACCATGTTTGCACAATTACTCTTTACCTCTTTCATATTTTGGAAACCGCTTATGATACCATTGTAATTCTTCAAGTTGCCACTGAGTTGCCCAACTTTCAGTCTTCGAGATCCCATGAATATTTTAGAGAGGAAAAACCATGCTTGCTGCTGCACTACTCTGATTAAAATCACTTTATTAAGTGGGGAATCCATCTCCCATACTACTTGTTTCCCCCAAAAATTGAAACCAATGAGACTAAGAATTATCCCAGGGTCCCATTGCTTGTATTGCACTCCAACAATTAGGAGTGCTCTCCAACCCATACCATTAGGAAAGAGAACTCATGGATCCCATTTTTTTGTATGAATTCTTCCAACATCATGAGTACAAAATATATATCATCAAAGTACATAACAACATAATAAAGATGTACATCAAGGAGGTGCCTCATCAAAGAATCATGAAAGTGCTTATACTTCCAAGTAAGTAGACCACCATTTGCCAAGTGCATACAAGCTTCAAGTGACCAATCAAATATGATCCAATGACATAGGTGAGGATCCCATGTCCTATAAGGTTGCTACAAAAGGATGTAAGATGAATCAAAATAATCATCCATGTGTTCTTTCATCCAAGAAGTGAATGAAGAACCTCCACTAAAATCTGAACCAAGTAGGGAACAAAGAAAACAATAAGCCTTCAAGGGGCTCACATAAGTAGAATTTGTGCACTTATGAGGATGTGTATCATCAAGAAATAACAAGGGATGCTACTGCCAATAATAATTTTCTCCAATCATATATCTCTTCACCCAAATAGTGGATGAATTTCCTCCAATATCAATTGAACTAAGCAAGGAGCAAGGAAAATCACGAGTCTTCAAGTGACTCAAGTGAACATCATAAGTGCATCCATGTAGATGTGTCTCACCATAAGGTAACAAGGGATGCTACTGAAAATATAAATAAGACATGGCTCTAATAATGTCATCATATAAAGGAGAGATAGGAGTTTCATGCTCCTCATGTGACATCATAAAAAATAAACCTTTCACCCATACTTCATTAGGACGAATGCTGCAAAATATCAAGTGTAGGATGTAGGAGAATGAAGAAACTCACCCAAATGATCAGAAAGTGCAGAAGTGTCCTCTTGTGAATGCTCCATAATGGTAGGATCATGCACCTCCCTCAAAAGTGCAAAAATTTCCTCATACGTTGGTTCCAAGGTAGTGGAATAATACACTTCTTCAAAAATTGTGTCACAATTTCCAAGAGGAAACTCAAGTTCCTCTTCCACCACATCAAGTGCTTGGATCTCATCAGGTTCATCTTCAAACACTTCAAGCACATGAAAATTTCCATGTTTCTTATGATCTACCATGTCATGAGAATCCTCCATGCAATATACCATATGACAATTTTAAACATAGGAGGAAGAACAAGCATATTGCAACCTTTCAAGAAGTTGCTCATTTTGAATTTTGAGTTTATGAATATCCTCATTATTCTTCAAGTATGCATCATGTAATAATTCATTAAACTCAACCAAACTACCTTTGATTTTGCACATTTCTCTTTGGATCTTCTTTCCATTCATATTCAAGGATCCTTTAAGAAATTGAGGCTCTTGCAAATGAACCTCCTCATCCTCTTCCTTCTTGCTTGGACCAACTTCATGAAGCTCAAGTGGTGACGGGGAAGTTGATATTGGTTCTTCTTCTACTGCTACAAGGTATTCATTCTCAGGATTAATGGAACTTTGGCTTGTAGCAACACTTTCAAAAGTGATCTCTATGTCACCAACATAGAGGTGTGAACACCCATCAGTAGGTATTCCTTCATAGTTCAATCATCCATCAGTAGATGCTCTTTGTTTCATTTTCAAGGTAGAATGTGTCTCTAAATAATATTCAATACTTTCAATAGAACCTTCTTCATGATTATGTGATGTCTCTTCATCTTTTTCAGAGTCACTTGGGATTGACTTTCGATCCTCTTCATGTACTGCTTCTTCTACTTCATCTATTTCAGAACTAGATGGTTCATCGGTCTCCTCCTTTTGCTCCTTCAAGCAAGATGATGCATTTTCCCCTTTGGTTTCCTTAATATAAATATATTTGGAATCAATTTTTGAAGAATCCAAAAAACTCTCCTCAAGTAGGACATACATGCCTTCCCTGAAGCTTCAGATATTTCATTGATCTTTTCACTCACACATATATGATTTTCTCTCCAAGGTCTTTTACAATAATGGCATAAACCTTTCTCCACTAACTCCACATCTTTTGGAGTATTAATATTTGATTTGGAATCAAGAAATTTATGTGTAGTAGGCCTTCATGTTCTTTGAAATTCATTTTCTCTATTATGGGGTCTTGTGCTTGAGAAAATATGCTCACCCATTGGCTTCTTTTCTTCATAATGAGAACTGTTGTTGGCTCTTATTACTCCTTTGCTCCCAAGTTGGCTAGCCAAAAATTAAAATTTTTTCATAATATGCTTGGTCATGTCTTCAAAGAGTGGTTTCATGAGTTTCCTAAGCTTCTCACCATCATCTGATGTTCCCTTTTCATCCCTAGTCATAGTTTCCTAAAACAATTGCTCTTCTTTCCCTACTTTTTCCTCTTCAACAAAAGCACTTTTGGTTTCAATATCTAATGGTGGTCCTTGAATTATTGTCCTCATGAATATCATACCACATCAGGTGCAAATATCATGCTCTTATACCACTGTAATGTCCCTTTTTAGAATTTTATTAAAATGGTGAAATTTTCAACTTTTTCCACTAGTTCAACCTTTGACTAGTATTGGTCTCTTGGTCTCGAAATGACTCCAAATGCTCCAAAATTGTTACAGAATGTGTATGGATGATATTAGGACATAATTATGAGGTTCATGTATTCTTTAGAGTCTGAAATAGGCTTCTGCAACTCTCCTTTAAGTTCCGGCCAAAGTAGGGATTTTGACTAGCAATTTCTCTTTGACTAGTATTGGTCTCTTGGTCTCCAAATGACTCCAAATGGTTGTATAATGGGTTTGAAGGTATTTGAGAGGTATTAAGACATATAATAGATTATTATGGATTCTTAAAATCCCTAAACTTCTTCAACATACATTTACAATCTGGACAAAGTAGGAAAAATTACTAGTAATTTCGAGCTTCAAATCCCCCAAGGGTAGTGGACAAAGATGGCTTCCCAAATGTTGTTAAAACCTTCCAAATTTATGAACAGAGGTATATTAGTGAGAAGTGGATTTAATGATATCCCCAATGTATCCTTAATTAGTTCTTATGGCCTTCTTCAACTCCTTAAAATCATATGTTTAGATGCAAGATTTCACATAGGGGGAAAAGCTAGTTATTTTCACCATGACTTATGAAATTCGAATTTTAGGTGCCAAGGGATTATGATCTGTTAATGAAAATTCTTCATAAATTTAATAAAACTCCATTAATAAAAAAAATCATAGTGAATAACTGATATAACTCGAAATAGTGTCTCTTCAAACTCTAACAACAAGATCTAGGGGAAATAACATCATTTATGCATTGTTTGGTATTTTTACATAACTGCACTTAGTATTTCAACCTGAGAATCTCATGAGCAGTAAAAATAGAGTATATATATCAGATTACAAAGATATGGGGACTCAAGATCTATCCCAAAGAGTTCGTCACCTCAACAAGTGCGCCTCTCCTCAAGGAGCAAGAATATGCCAAGAAATAGAAGAATGGTTGTAGAAGCAAGTTGAAAGAGATGTGACCATGAGCTGCCTTGTAGCTTCAACCTGTAACAAAAGAATCCATTAAATCTCCAAATGAAAGGTATGAATGGTCTTTCCAATTACCAACTAGGATGGGAATCTTTCACCCTCGAAATTGGTGCTAAGGAAAGTAGAGTAGCCCTCCACTAGCTCTCCTCTCCAAATGCAAAATGCAAATTCTAAAATGATCAAAAAGCTACCATACTTCTTTGTTATTGTGTTTTATAAACTTATAAGGTCCTCCATGGGTCGAATTCCTCCCAATATATTCACACCAACTCAATTTGGGAAGAGATTCCCAAGTATTCCACTTGTCCTTCCAATTCTAGCCCTCTCCTTCTCCAAATTCGAATTGGTGTCTCTTTGGCTTCCCTAATTCACTTGAGCACCCTCTTGGAGGCTATTTTTTTAATGTATTTGTAACTTCAGAAGATATTCACTTGTATATTTTATGTAGTACATTTGTACTTTATTGTATCCCCAACGGATATGTATTATTCCTATGATTGGAAGTGTCGTCATTTGTATTTGCAAGTGTCGCAAGTTATATTGTAAGTGTCGTAACTTATATTTGATGGGTTATTAGACCACCTTGGTGGGGTCGGCCCTGTATGAGTCACGTGGGTTAAAGGGTTATTATACCACCCTAGTGGGGTCAGCCCAGTGACAAGTGGTAATGGGTTATTAGACTCTCCTAAGGGAGGTCGGCCCAGTTAGAGTTAAAGGTAGGTCAAGTCATTGTATAAATAGAGAGTGTGACTCTCTCATTCACTCATTCACTCACTTCACATTAGTGAGAGAGAGGAGGAATGCACACAAGTGGAGGAGGAGTAGCTGTTGCAGAAATTTATCTTTTGGGGATTCATCTTGGTGATATTTGTATTGGTGCTTATTCTATCTCTGAGGAAGTTGCGGGGTTTTTCACCTTCTTGGTTTTCCCCGGTAAAATGCTTTGTGTCTCTTGTGTTTGATATGCTGTACATGTTGTTCTCTTAGTTAAGATCCTAGATCATATTGAATTAAATGTTGAAAAAATAACATGGTATCAAAGCTAGCCTAAAGGAAGGCATTGTATGGAATTTATGACATTTGTTGCACTTGCGACAAATTGGAAGCTAGGGCTTGATATAGTAAAAACTAGTCATCGTGGAACTTTCACTATAAATAAGTTTTGTCAAAGGTTCAAGATCTGAAATCTTTATAGACCGAAGATGAAGTGTTCATGTACCTTGTGTCCGAATATTAGCCTCAGATTCGTTGTACTTTCTGAGATATGGTTCGTACAAGTTAGGGTTTTTGCCTCTTCCAGATTGAAGCCCTAAACAGGTGACCTAGGCACAGAGGTCATATATCGGGATAGGAAGCTCCAAATGGAGATCCGTAAAAAGTGGAAGTTAGGGAATAGACTGTAGTTTCACAGGTCTAGATTTCAGAGGCCTAAGTTGAAACAGTGACACATGAAACTCCGTACAAGTTCGCTATATTGTTTCATCCCATAAATAGGTCATGTTGCAACACTTGGAATATCTCTCTCATGGAGAATCCATTTGATGTCAGATATGTGGGTTTGGAAATATGACAGGTCAGTCTACCATTGGCCAAAGTTTCATACCCTGAGGATCCTAAATTTCATAGTTGCACCAGAAACAATATGGCATATATTTCTGTCAAAACAAAATTGGATTATGAGCATTTTCATTTTTGTCTTGTCACTGCTGCGAGAAATTAGGGTTTCTATAAAAGTTGGAATTTTTGGAATTTGAGACCACGGCTGGATTATCCTCATCAAAATCGAAATTTAGAAACCAAGATCGAATTTTTTGGTTGGGTAGAACCCCTGGCTCCATCAAACACTAGTTCAGGATTTTGACCAGAAAACCAGAAAACCAGAAAATCAAAATTTGACAGAAGCTGCAGATACGAAACTTTCAAAGTCAATTTTGAGGGGTCAAATTTTGGATATTTCAAAATTAAAGTATACTAGCTTGATCATATCAACAAGGCTCATCTTTTCATCCAATTAGAAGTTTGAAATTCAAAGTTTGAATTTTTAGGGTTTCTTTAACAAACCCTATTCCAGCTCCAGATCCAGTTTCAGCAAGTCAAAGTGGATTGGGTTAATCCTAGAAGAAAATGAATTGGACACTTGCATAAGTGAAGAAGTTCCAGTTCCAGAGGGAGATGAGGCTAAGGCATTACATAAGAAGACTACAAGCAATCCCGACAGGTATGACTTCAGGAGATATAGGTATGTCTTCAAATATGTTCATGATTAATTTTATGATATGTTTATCTTCTTATTATTGAGGTCAGTACAATCTTGATTAATTTTAGACTTGTGTTATCACCTCAATAAAAGTATGAATGCATTTGAATAATAGAAGACATTCATTGATTAAGGTTATGACACTTATGAGTGTACTAATGCACTGTGGTGTTGTATGAGGATGATGTTGTCCAATAACATGAAAGGTACATCAAGAAAGACAAATCAAGTTCTAGATCAAGAAAATATGACCATGGTGACATGAAGACAAATACTCATCCATAGTCCTGGATCACATAGAAGCTCTACTTACGAAGTAGTATAATTTGGTTCTACAATGCTTAACTTATGAGATATGTAGGTCACTAGCACAAGCTCTCTAAATCATTGAAGAGAACAAATGAAGACATTGTTTGGGTATGTTAGACATAACTAGCAAACATGATAATCCAGGCATGTTTTTCCCATATCAAGTTAGAATCCTACCTTGTGTTAGGATCTTATATAAGTATACTTGGTATAATTGATAATGATTATTCATGAAGTTATAAGTTTGGGCAATCATGGGTTTATGCATATTATGCTTCTTAGTTTGATTAATGATATGACAAAATAGAAGAGTCCTATGGTCAAATAAGAATATGCATGAGTAAAAGAAGTCCTCATTGAAACCTTGAATACTAACGCTTGTGATAAATTACCTGTGTATGAAATGATCATGACCATACATGTTTAAGATTATTTAGAATCATAATGTTTTGATAGTATTGATATTATACTAATGAATGTATGATTATGTTTGAGATATTGAGGATGACACAATGATGACACTAGTGCACACTGAAGCATGCATAGTGGTCCAGGATGGATAGAAGTTCAAAGACATATAATCATGATGATATCATAAAGGAAGCAAAGATATAGAGGGAGCACATGCCAGTTGTTCTCATAAGGAAGCAAAGATCAAGAGGGAGTCCACCCAACAACCAAACAAAAATAAGTATTTGAATTGTCACTTATTATATATACGATTACTTAAATGATGTTGTCCAGTCATGATTCTAGATTTAGGACGTATATTATGCATATTAGAAAAGTTGCATTAATGAACAAGATACTAATAATATGCAAGTAATGGGTAAGTTGCCTATGGTACTGTACAAAATTCCATTGCTACTTATCTAGAATGAAACCTCTTTGCTGACATGTTGGGAGTTGTGCACACTCTTAACAAATGTTCTGGTAGAGATGGAAGGCATCTAGAAAGTTACCGTGTGAATACGGGATATGGATGAATGTTGTATTGAAGCATTGGCTAAGATAATTGCATGACTGTACGACATATGTCCTTATGTGTAATATTTTGTTATGAAAACTATGAGATGTTTCTAATAATGCAATTGAAATTCGACTTGTAGGAAAGATCGTGTACAATCACCTACAAAAGAAGGACAACGCCATTTGTTCCAGCAATGAAGTTCAAGAAAAATACCTATGGAAGATATTGAAGAATCTAAAGTTCCCAGGATCAGAGATGCAGTAATGGAAGGATGTCATGATCGAGGAATACCAATCGATCATGAAGAATGATGTTTGGGATGTGGTCCCAAGACCAGAAGGGAAGTTTGTTGTGACTTCCAAGTGGATCTATAAGATCAAGCATGCTACAGATGGCAGCATAGAGAAATACAAGGAAAGGTTTGTGGCTCGTGGCTTCTCCAGGAAAGAAGGGATAGATTATGAAGAGACCTTTGCACCTGTAGCCAGATACACTTCCATCAGAACAGTATGTTGATGCCCTGAAGATCGCAGCATCAAGCAGAAAGGGATTCTCCCCGTTAAACTATCCCAATTAGATGGTCCACCGTTTGGTATGGGGAATCCATTCGGTTAGAGGTTCCGGCTACCGTTAGATTTGGATTTGTTTTCCTCTGCACTGGTTATGGCCCGATCCACTGTTCTTTTTGATTTTATTGTTTAAAGTGATATGCAAGTGCCTAAGCTAATTTAATCTAAATGCAGAGCTTGAAAGAAATCTGTATCTAAAACTGAAATAAATCTAATCTATCCTTGCAAGGAGCAAAAGCTGTAAATATGAGTAATGTACTGAAAGAAACATTAAATATCAACAGATAGCCATTGAATCGTAAAGATGCATCTACAACAGAAGGTTAAAGATATAAAAGATAGCTCTTAATTCATGTAAAAATGTTCTATTACTTATTTGAGAGAAACATTATTGCACAGAAAATAGTAAAATCATTCATTGCAGAGAAATAATTCGAACAACAGAGAAAGATTTCACTATAATATATATCAATGTCATAAGAAGAATCCAACAGACATTATACACACATTTCCAGGAAAAAGACGTCGTCTCCAGGCTCTTATTAGGCAAATTCACTTTCTTGGAGCCAGTGTAGGATAGTCCGTACAAGCTCTAGAAAAATTCCTTTCCTTGCCAAAAGTCCTCTACACTATTCCCTATGCATCTATTTATAAGCTTACAAAATGCCTCTTGGGCTGCCACCTAGCTTTTTACACTTATCTTTTAAAGACTTTACCTAGAAATATTAATTCGTGGCCCTTTTCCTAAAATAGAGATTCTTTCTTATAACAGAAAAGGACAACTGCCCTTGTGACTCTACGCTCTAACCAAAGGGAAAAGTAAATCAAAATAAGAACAACGCATTGTGACTAGCATGTTCATCCTTGGGGTGGCGCTTCTGTTGGGGATGATGTGCCTGCGCTGGTTGCTACTACTGCTTATGCTTTCTTCTCCTCTTCTGAAATATAACTGAACCAGATACTAGTGTCCCTGATCACCACATTTGCTGGTGAAGGGAGAAGGATCTTCTGTGAAGCCACATTCTTACCAAGCTCTACTTCAATACCATGAATTTATGTTATTGCTGTCTGGTGGATTTCCTTAAGCAAATGATTGCATACTGATGACAGCCCAATGTAGTGATGGAGGTCATCGGTGGCCAGCACATCAATCTTCTTTACATACTCTATTTGAATGCCCATCTCTTCCTTCAAGTCTAACAAACGTTGCTCTTTGCTTGGAAAATCATCGAGGGACTGAGGAAAAATCAGCTTGCATTTTTTATGCACTTCATGGATCTTTTGATACAGGCTGTTACATTTCTCAACTGTTCCGTGGATCTTAGCCATCAGCTTAATGCCACAATTCCTGCAAAACTCCATAAGGGCTACATCTTCCTTAAAACCATCTACAGATTTGAACGGGAGATGCTTAGGGAAATCCACCTTCCCTTCTCTCCAATCCATCTGGCTCAGGATGTTTGCTTTAACCCGAGTGTATTTTCCTTTAAGCCTGATGGATTTGGCATCGACTTCTTTCAACCTAACCATAATGGTCTTGAGCATGCACACCTCCTTAGTTATCAGTTCTTGTGTGGCACGCGTTTGACATAATATGTCACAAGACTGTTCATGAAAGGGAGACATATCTATCTCTCTTCTTTCTGTTTGTTCTAACTGCTGAACCATTGCCTGCTTATCTACTTCTAGGTGAAAAACTCTAGCTTCATAATCATTCTTTTCCGCTTCTAGAACCATCATTTGGATCGCTAGGTGCTCCTTTTCTTCTTCGAGGTGTCGATACTTATCCGACAACTCCTTATGATCAACAGACAGGCGATTATATTTGTTTACTACAAGATCCCTATAAGCCTGCTCATTAGCCACAGTATGTTGCAGCATGCAAGCTCTCCTCTTTGTTGACTCAAACTCTTTGACCATGTCAATCACATTATCTTCGGTTGCTTTTGCTGCCGACACAGCGGAGGATACCATGGCTATGGGAGCCTTGTTTGTATTCTGCATGACCGTGGTTTCTTGCTGGGTGATGATGTCTGCCTGGGAAAGTCTCTTTCTCCTTTTTTTTCGACTTCAGGACCACAGCCTTCCTCTTCTTATAGTACACAAATTTATCCCATTGGGACACAGTATGATCTTCGGATGGAGTGAAAGGGACGATCGAGGGGTCTCTCATATGGAATTCTGCCTCCGCGGGTGGGGTCTGTACTGCCTGAGACAAGTCTATTTCTGTATCTTGGGTGCCAGAGCCACCTGCTTGAGCATCTTCGTTTGCCTTAATTTCTCCCTCAGCATTTTGATCTCCTTCAGGATTTTTCTCTCCTTCAGCATTTTGCTAATTCTCAATTACCTCCCCCTACTCTTGTTCTTGAGCTTCCTGCTGCAATCTTGCTTCTTCGGCTTCCCTCTGCAACCTTGCCTCCTCAGCTTCCTGTTGCAGTCTTGCTTCTTATTTCAATCTTTGTTCTTCACGGACCAGGGCTTCAGCTACTTCACTTTCTTTCTGGAGGCTGGCTTCTCGTCCTGGAGCAGAACTAGAGCTAGCTCCACCACCGTGACGACAAATCTGCAATTCAGTCATGTTACTAATTCCTCTGAACACTTCTTCTTCGGCATGATAGTAATGGGTATACTCAAAATGAGCATACAATTCCTTGCAATGATCCGCAACTTTGCTCTGCCTGTCATTTCTATGGAAGATTACCTCACCGAAGTGAAAAGCTTTCAACTCCTGAATGAACTCTTCGGCTGTTGCAACTCCTGAGAATTTATAAGCTCCTATACAGAAAGAAAAAGGAGGGAAGGAAGCCTTATGCTGCTTATTAAGAACTCCTCGTATTCCATCAAGGAAAACTTGCCTGACTGCTTCTTTCAGGACTACATACTCAGTGGCATATTTTTGGCAAAATGTATGGTGGCTTGGTACCTCCAAACATCTTGATATAAGTTCCCTCTCCTAAGAAGTAGAAATCGCCATAATTTTCCAGGACTTCCATGGCATTCTCTAACAGGAAATTGGGCTCTTCATTGAACATCTGCTCATACAGAGGCATGATGAACTCTTCACAGATGAGCTTATAGTTTGCGCTGTAATTCTGAGCCCACATTATTTTATAGGCAGTGTATACCGGGGTGTTGGCTTGATCCCATGAGCAACCTAACCTAGGGAAAGGGAGCTTTGCCAAGATGAAATCAATGAGGTACGAAGACATGAAGAACTCTATCTTTTTTAAGGCCAAACCTTCTCTAGCTGCGGCCACAGTGGATTCCAGACTATCTGAGAGGATGGTAGCCCAATCAAACACAATTCCCTTGAAAGCTATGAAGTGGATTATGGGGGCCCACTGTATCCTATATACATTGCCATCGGGCATACCGAAGATTCTGCTTAACATCAGGGCGATTAACCTAAAAGGAGGTCTTAGGCTTTGAACGTCATATTCATCATTTTCTCTCTTCCTCAGCTACTTGCCTGTGATTAACAGCCTCTTAGCCATCTCGAGATTATTCATCTGTCCCAACCATTCATCATTTAGTGCTTGATGGGGATGTGAGAATTTGTAGGCTGCCGCAATATAAGCTGGATGGAATGAAGCGAATGCCTCTCCGTTGCTGTCCTGCAACACTCTAGTTTGTGGGTTGGCATGTTCCAATATCCACCCGATCACTTCAGAGCATGGGAACAATTCAAGGCGAGTAGAATCCCTGACTATGGCGGAGGTTTTGATGTTGAGGTAGATTTGCTCCTCTTCTAATAGCATGTCTGGGATATCTTGGTCCTTGATCATCCGGTAAAAATCTCCCCATCGGACCTCGGGAGGGACGCCAGTGGTGCACTTTGTATCTTGAAAAAGAGTTTTAGTCCTTGGTTGCACTGGCTCTGGCTTCATCATTTTAGCTTTCTTTCTACCACCTTTTGGCATCGTGGCTTATCCCTATCAGCAACCATATGTGAATGAATATAAAATTGTAAATCATTATGAGAGCGCAACATAGAGCAAGAGAGATTTAGCATGCTGATAATAAATATAAGAAAATTATAAGGCTGCATGGTGGGGAAGCAAACCAAACATAGATTATCCAAGAAAAAAAAATATGGTCATCAGACTTGATCATTCTAGGGAGGCGAAGGAATGAAGGAACCTTTTGAGATACTTCTGTAAAAAGTGGACGTAAGATGCATAAAACTTATTTTCCTCCTCATCTTTAAAAAAAAAAGGCTTCCCTACATTATAGGCACTTCTAATGGCTAACGTGTGAATGGTAGGTTGGCTTGGATTGGTAAATCCTATGAGGAAGCGAAAAACATATAACGCAGCTGGGTTTTCAATGAATGGTATCTAAGCCAAGTAACTGATCGGTTAAGTATCCCGCTCAGCTATGACTGGCACTGCCTTTTGTTCGACATGCAATGAGAAGTGGAATATAGCTAGCAAAAAAAAAAAAAATTGAGTGCATTTACTTGGCTTGGGTAGGTTTTATGATAGAGCTACGGCTGGTGGAACTGACAAGGCTTGAATGACCTGGTAATAATGGTCCAACCGGGATTGAGCTACCAGTAGTGAGAACTCTATGGGCCGCAGTGGTCGTAAAATTTAAAGGATGGCATGCTAAGAGTACCTATCGACCACGTAATGAAACAAAAAACACCCGAGAAATCCTCAACGCATAGACAAGACAAAGTTAACGGTAGCAACACCTACTTGGCAATGAAACAGTGGTGGAACGAGGTTGACATGGTGGTGAACGAGCTGAGTTGGAGTAAATTTGTGCAATCTTCCAAATGGCGTTCTCCGAATCAAAATCCAACAATGGGGACAATAAACCCCCACCGCACTTATATACAACTCAACACGTGTGGGCATTTAATTGGGTAGGTGGCGAGATTTAAAACAGAGTTGATCACTCGTACGATGAGGTATTTTCAATCTTTCGGCATTTATGCACAACCGTCAATACCGAGAGGAAAAGGTGAGTTGCTTTCGTAGTTGTGAGTGAACTTTGTGAGTTTCGTCCGAAGCACGCATGGGTTTGACCAGTTCTTCCAGAGTTGGCGAGCTAAAAGCTTGCGGAGCAAACTCTTGAGTTTCTCCTGACATTTCGGAAGGACTTTGTGAGTTTTTTCGAAAATTATTCTCCCGAAAGTTTATCGCGACGGAGTTTCTTGAGTTGTTCCGCTGTTGCGGAAAGACTCGGTAAGTTCTTCCGCAAATGACGAAAAAGTTTGGTAAGTCTTTCCTGCAAAGTGGATGGCTGGGGAACTTGGTAAGAGGGCGCCCATTGCGGCGAAACTTTTCAAGTGCTTCCACCGTTTCAGGAGAGAACTTTGAGTTCTTCTGAAGTTCAAAAAAAAAGCAAGTGATTCCGCCGTTTCGGGGCAAAACTTTAAGACTTTCCATAGTTGCGGGTGAACATCCCGAGTTCTCCCGCCGTTTCGAGAGAGAGTTTTGAGTTTTGACTTAGAAGAAAAACTTCAAACTTTTAAAAACAGGTTCCCACTTGAAGCAAACTAAGTTCAAAAGCTTTTCAAAGGAGGTTTAATCCTTTTAACCAGACTTTCTTAGGAAAATAAAAAGGAGGGGCCCCAATATCTACAAAATTTTGGGGGGGATGTTGTTGCAACAACAATTGGGGAATTGCTGGAGAACACAGATCTCTGAAAAAATCCTTCTCGTTAATTAGAAACTTTCTTAAAATCTATCCATCCCGTATGCAATATTCAGCCGAGCATTTGAATGTCGGCAAAGGAAGTAGTCACTTTATCTTTCGGCCATTGGGAAAAGGGGAGCTTTGATGAAGACATCTTTAATACTTTCAAAGGGCCAACATGTGGGATTTATTTTACAAGATTCATCTTTCAAATAGTCACGGCTGTCAGACTCCATAGGATTTGCAATAGCTTCTCATAGACACTATTGCTCTTGTTCCTCATTCCCATGCCGCCTGCATCCTTTTGGATGTTCATACATTTGACAGCTTTGCTGCTTGAGACTTCCAGAAATATTTTCTTTTAAAATATGATCTTTGATTTCGGCTCCTCAATCCATAATGTCCTTTTGTGTGAGTGAGATATTTTAATTATTTATCAAGCCTCACGGATGGAGAGGAGCCTAGCTTGAGTTGAGTCTTTTGGACAGCTTTCTTGGCTTACGCTTTGCTTTTGTCTCAGCCATGCTTTAATTGAGGCGAGAATCTCTGGAAAACAGACGCTTGATTATAAGCCATTTTGGCTTTTAGATTTGCAGCATGGAGTCATTTCAATACCCTATGCCTTCGAGATGTGCTACTTTTCGTGGGTCCAACTTCACTGATCTTCTTGAGATGCTTTTAAGTGTGAGAGTGGATGGAGCCCGAGGATAGTAATAAAGATAATCATAGATCTCTGCTATTTAAACGAGGGTTAGTTTTACCAACAGGAAATGATCTCTTTATTCTAGAGAACGATTAGCAAAGCAAAAAATGCAAGGATAAACTTTCATTTGAGGGTATTTTCTGCTTCCCGAGTTGTGAAATTTCTTCGAGAGATCTAACTTTATGAGAGGCCTGACTACAGGTACTTCTAAAAACAAACTGTACAAAAAGTTCAAATGCCGAGAAAAAAGGGACAAAATATCTGAAACAAAGAAAACAAGGGACTAAGTAAAATGAAAGAAAATCTTTATTTATGTATAGAAAGTCTCATTGAGATTACGCAAAGTATTGTTTCAAGGCGAGGCCGTTGAGAGGAAGGGTTACTTCCTCTCCCTGGAGGTCTGCCAGCTTGTAAGTGGATGGGCCGAGCTTTGCAAAAATTTGGTAAGGGCCTATCCATAAGTGTTGAAATTTTGTGTGCATTCCCTTGCCTTTGTGATTATGATCCCATTTCAGGACTAAATCCCCTACTTCGAAACTTCTTTTGCCAGACTTCCTTTTATCGAACCATCTTTTGACTATGTCTTGATGTTAATGAAATCGGTCTTTAGCTTTCTGTCATGCCTCTTCAAGTTGAAGCAAGGTATTGATCCTGGATTGTAAGACTTGACTACCAGAACCTCGAGAGGCTTGGGACAACTGCAAGGATGGAAGCAAGATATTGGGAGGGAGGATGGCTTCCTTGCCATAGACGAGGGTGTAAGGGGAAACCCCTAATGCATTCTTTGGAGTCACCCTATCTTCCCATAAGGCATTTGGGAGAGCTATATGCCAGCGTCGCTAATTTTATATCACAGTCTTCTTGAGAATTCGGATGAGGTTTTTGTTTGAGGATTCAACTAGTCCATTTCCTTGAGGGTAATAATTGGATGAATAATGCAGTTTAATTCCCCATTCATAAACAAATTCATTTATTTTAAAAGACGAGAAATAGGTGGCATTATCAAATACTAGGGAAATTGGAACCCCAAACCTGGTTATGGTGTTCTCTTTCAAGAAACTGATGACTGTATCTTTGTTGATCTTGCACAATGGGATAGCCTCCGTCCATTTGGTAAAGTAGTCCGTGGCTGTGAGGATGTATCGATGTTGAAGAGAATAATTTGGCTTTATCTCTCCAATGAAATATACCCCATTGTTCGAAAGGCTCTGAGATAATAACCAGCTGCAAAGGTCGTGCTGCCTTAGGTAATTTCCTAGCACTTCTTTGGCATACATCACAGTTCCGTGCATACGCATGGGCGTCTCGAAATAAGGTGGGCCAACAGTATCCAGCTCTGAGTATTTTGTGAGATGTTGTCTCTCTTGGATAATGTCCACCAGCGGGACCATCATGTAATTCTTTGACAACCTTACTTGCATCTTCCTTTTCTAGACACCTGATAAAAATTCCATTGTAAATTATTTATTTATTTATTTATTTTTATTTATTTATTTATTTATTTTTATTTTTATTTTTATTTTTATTTTTATTTTTATTTTTATTTTTTATTTTTTATTTTTTATATTTTTTTTTATATTTTTATTTTATTTTTATTTTTTATATTTTTTATATTTCTTTTTTTATTTATTTTTTTATTTATTTTTTTATTTATTTTTTCTTCTGAAAAGTATCCCATCAATGATTTGATAAGCTGCTGATTTCAAACGGAGCACCCTTCTTTGCTTAGAACTCCAATGTTTTGGTAGATATACTTGCTGCAAATAATGCACTAGATCTCTGTACCATGATTCAGGAGCTATGAAAATGGGACAAACCTCAACTGAATTCAATTCGGCTTCATTCTTCCAGTGTTGCTCTTCATCAGTTGGATGCTCTGTAAGCAATTTACATAGGACTTGGCCTTTAATGATGGTGGATGGTTTAAACTCTAAATCATATTCTTGAAGAGCCGTGACCCAGTTCCCCCTCCTCTCTCCCAATTCCTTTTGAACAAAAAGGGATCTAACCGCTGGGTGAGGAAATATAACTTTAGTTCTGTTCTTACGGATATATGGTCTGAACTGTTTAACCGCTTTGAAGACAGCATACGCATGCTTGTCAACAACCAGATAGTTTAGTTCAGCACCTTGCAGACCAGTGCTCATAAACGAGATTGGGTATTCATCTCCTAACTCTACTTTTTGCATGAGCACCGCTGCGAGTGAGTCATCAGAAGCAAAGGTATACAAGATAAAATATTTGTCAAAATCTGGACTTCTTAAGGAAGGAGCCTTAGCTATGGCTACCTTAATGTCTCTGAATGCATCCTTTTCTAAGTCTGTCCACTTGAACTATATGCTTTGCTTAACCATTTGCTGCAAAGGTTTGACAATTTGAGCGAAATCAGGGACAAATCTTCGGACAAAATTGATAGTGCCCATAAATGACTACATCGATTTCTTGTTATGAGGCATTGGAATTTTATTGATAACTTGTACTCTCTCTTGATCTATTGATACTCCCCTTTTAGAAATGATATGGCCCAACAGTTTACATTTAGGAACATCGAACACACTCTTCTTGGGATTTAAAGAGATACCATATTTCCGGCAACGATAAAAAATATGCTTCAAATGAACAGCATGGTCTTCTCTTTTCTTCGAAAAAACTGTCACATCATCTAGATAGACAACAACCCAGTGACCTCCCAATCCTCGAAAGGCGATGTCCATTGCTGTCTGAAATGTAGCTCCTGCATTTATTAGGCCAAAGGGAATTCTTCGGTATGAGAACGTTCCCCATTTAGTGCAGAAAGTAGTCTTAAGACGATCTTCTTCAGCTACCAATACTTGATTGTAACCGGAGAAGCCATCAAGAAGGGAAAATAGCTCAGATCCTGACACCATTTGAAGAATTTGTTCCATTGAAGGGACAGTATAGTTGTCTTTATCTAAATCTCTATTTAAATTTCTGAAGTCAACACATAGCCTTATCTCTCCTGACTTCTTTCTCATGGGAACCAGGTTGGCCACCCATTCTGAATGCCAGACTTCAAAGATTATTTTAGAATCCAGTAACTTCTTCAATTCCTTTTGAATCAGATGTTCAAGAGTAGGATGCATCCTTCTCAACTGCTGCTGAAATGGATTGACACCTATTTTCATTGGTATGACATGCTGAATAATGCAGATGTCATATGTTTTCAGGTCTTCATAAGTCCATGCAAAAACATCCTTATATTGTCGAAATAACTTGATGAACTTGTCTCTTTCTCCTGGTGAACAACATTTGCCGAGGTTAACAAAATTTGGTTCAGCCTCGGTGCCCAAATTGACTAATTCATGCTTCATTGATGAGCTATTGGTCTTGGTATTCACTGGCCTTTTGAACTTGCTCTGAAGATCAAACAACATTTCAAGTGACCTTACTCCTTTGGGGATGAAATTGCCTTTAGCTGCATCTCTCTTTTATAAATCAAAATCATGTTCTTCTTCATCTATCACAGCTTCATGAAATATGTCTTTGTTTGTTAGAAAACTGATAATTTGTTTGTCATCGTCGAACACTCTGAAGTTTGTGATATTATGAGGGACAGAAGGCCTGAAAGTAATTCAATTGAACACTTGTTATTAGTTGGCACCAATCTGGAGGCGGATGTTGCTAGTAAATCAGCTGCAGAATTTTGTAGTCTAGGGACATATTTTATATTAAAAGCATCAAAATGCATAATTAAATCCCATACCTCAGCCTGATAACCTTTCAAATGATGTGAGAGACAGTGAATGGTATCTCTTACCTGTCTCACAACTATTTCTGAGTCACCAAAAACCTTCAGGTATTTAACATTCAAAATGATGGCCTTCTTTAATCCGTGTACCAAAGCTTCATATTCAACAGTGTTGTTAGTACAATCAAATTCTAACCTACAGGACAAAAAATACTTATTTCTTTCCGGATCCATGAGAACACAACCAGCTTCGGATCCTTCCAAAGTTTTAGAACCATCAAAGTACAATGTCCAAAAAAAATCATTTGATCTAGCTAAGTTAGTATGTCTATGATCTAAGTCAGTGACTAAACTAACTATATTACAGTCAATATCATCAGTCCGAGAAAAATTAAGGAGATTAGACTGTTTATCTGATTCATGGCTAACAGTTTCAGACTGATAATTACTCGGATCAATTTCTAAGAAATAATTTCCCAAGATTGAGGATGAGAAGGCTACAGCTTCATTCTTTCCTTCTAGTTGAGTTACATTTTGTTTCATGTGTGGTTCCCTCAGAACCTTGATCTGATTTTGTCTATTTTGATATGGCAACCACAGATGGGACCAATCAGTTGCAAAGTAGCCGTTCAACTTTGTGGACCAATCCCTACTTAGGATCAAACCATAGGCTTTGGGAATGTCAACTACCATTATATCAATGAACTGAGAAAATATAGAATCTGTTGACAACCTAATGAGGACGTCTTTCATTTCCCCAATAACCTTGATAGCAGTCCTATCTAACTAAATAATCTAGGAGGGAGATGGAATTGGTTGCCCATTAATTTTTTTTACAGATTGACAATGGCATGACATTTGAAGATTCTCCAGAATCTACCAGACAATTGTGAACATTGTGATTGAAAATTTCGAAAGTTAAAAGAAATGGCAACGTCTGAGATTTGGATTTCCCGCCGATACTAGCCTCATTATTTTCAGGATCTTCTTGAGTATCTGTTAATGGAGTGCTGGGTTGGGATTGAAGAGCATGCAACAACTTGTCTCTTTGCTGAGGAAAACTGCACATATCGAATATTGATACATTTGCTTTTACTTTCTTTATATCTTTAATAATGTCATATCCTACATCAGATTCTTTTACAATTCTAGTTGGATAGTCTACCTTATTCATCGTGACCTTCGGTTGTTGAACTGTTGTGTCAATGCTTGGTCGCTTGGCTGATGTTGGGTTAGCTTTAGGTTGCAGTGGAATGATTGTTATGTGTCTTCTTGGTAATTATTTTGAAATTTTAGGCTTGGTGTTATAGGTCAAACCTGCACCTCTCCGTTCGTGATCACCTTGAGCTGTTGATCACACAAAAGGACAACTTGGATGGAGGATCATGTTGACCTTAGATGAGACTTTGACTTACTCCACCTCTTTGCAAACTGGCAAAACCCTAAAAAATGTCATTTTGAGACATGAGCGCTACTCTACTTCAATAGACTAGCGCCTGTAACCTACTCCAGTGTGCAACAGTAGTGCTCAAGCCTCATGAGTGCTACTCCTCTTCAACAAAGTAGCATTCAACATTTAAAAAGTGTCGAGCGCTAGTTTAAAAACACTATAGTAGCGCCCTGGGTGCTACTCCACTGAGAAATAGTAGCGTACACCTCAAAAGATGATTAAAAAATAATTAATTTCACGAAGAGGATTAGTTGCAGTTGGTTTCCCAACTTCCCCAACTTCCTCCATAACCATCTCTCGACCTGAACTGCTTCCCTTGTCTTATAAATATAAGGAAGAATAAAGAGAGGGGTTAGATACATGAATGCTATTGAGAGACTTTTAAAGAGAAGCTTGCACTGGAGGAGGTTATGCTGAAGATATCCAAGCCAGAGAAGAGCAGGAGCCTAGGATCAGGTTGCAGGAGCATGTGGCAAAGTCAGATATACTCTGTATCATCAATTTGCATTTGACAATAAAAGGTTGAAGCATCTTTCTTGTCCCAAATTAAGTGCTCATTGAATTTATATGCTTGTTTGGATCTGTTTTGGTTAATATTTGATGTTTAAATTGCTTTGTCCATTTCATCATTATATATTATCCAAGATACGTTGAGAAAGGTACTTGTATTGCAGGTTTATCGAACGGGAGGTTGACTTGAGGATTGAGCGCAAGATCAAATAAGAGCTAGGATCGAACTTCATTCGAAAGGTATGTTCTCAAGACCTATAACCTATTTCCTTTCATAAACATCTATGTAACACAGTTAGTATGCTTACCTGTCATCCCCTTTCAGTTGATAGTATCCGTTTCCTTACTATAGGGTAGTTTTTCCCGCCAACAGACTGGCGACTCCGTTGGGAAGTTGTTTTTCTGCTCTAGGAAACCTTTCTTGTTTGTCTTCCCAGAACCATTTTTAACTCCTTTAATTTGTTGAGAGACCCTATAGGTGTCCCTTGCTTGTTTCTCTCTGCTTCACTCAGTCTTTTTGCATCTTTTCAAAGTCAGTTTTTAATTCTTTAAGACCTGAGTGCTACTCTGTTATACATACAGTAGCGCCCATATGCTACTCTGCTATACATGCAGTAGCGCTCATCTCTCCAGGAGTGCTAGTTTCCCTACTGCACAGTAGGGTACATTCTTGTAGCCTTCTGTTGGTTGTTTGGTTGAGTTTTCTGCCTTTTTGGGTGGACTTCTGACTTTGTTTTAGGTCTCCTTGACTGGTACTTGAGGTTTGTAACTTTTCTTTGAGTCTTAGAACCTTTCTTTGAGTCTTTTTGCCATCTTTAGATCGCTTGCTTACTTGTGAATTGTTTGGACCATTTGTAACTCTTTTTGAAGACTAGGCTTTGTTCTTTAGTGAACATTCTTGCTTATTTTTGCCCTGACTGTGTGTTGCTGACCTACAAACCTGTATGCTTTGCATTTACTATTTGTAGCAACATTTGTTTGCTCTTTACCTATCTTATCCTTTGTTTTAGGGTTTGGTATGTTTTGAAGCCTTTGGGGTGTCTTCCGAACTTGTTGAGTTCCAACTTTCCTTGACTTTTTGTCTTTTTTGGTATCAAGTGTGTTTAAAGTGCTTTAGGTTGATTCATTTCTCAGTCCTTGTGTTAGTAGGGTGGTTGTTAGCTTGCTTGCCTACCGTTTGCTTGGCATAGTGGTCTTGTTAGGGTTTGATGCTTTGGGTCAGTCCTCTTGTGTTTGATTCCCAGTTTTGAGTATCTTTCTCCTTTGTTTTCTCCCCGCTTTGCTTCCGAGTATGAAGGTTTTTTCTTTTGCAAAAAACATGTAGGACAAGTCTTTGTTGAGCTAGTGTCTTGACAGCTGTAAGCTTAGGAACCATTTTTAGCCATACTTACACATTGCACATAAGTCTTATTTGCTTTCCATGTTTATAGTTCTTTTTCGTTTATAATAACAGAAAAAGCAAAAATTTGGTAGCTTAGGGTTGGTAAGGCTTATATTTTTTTACAAGATAGCATAGGTTATTTTGTTTACAATTTCAAAAGAAAAAAAAAGAAAAGAAATTTGATTAGATTTGCTCAGTTTTTCAGTTTCGAAAGAACTTTAAATGAAAAAATAAAAAAGTTTTGTTGTCGAAAGTTAGAATTTATGCACTTTTGCTTTTTTGTTGCAACCACACCACACAAACGCACTACCTTTTGAGTAATAACAACCCTAAAAATATTTAATAAAATTAAATAGCAACAATTTTTCTTTTTAGGGATACACTACACCAACTAGTCTTGGTTAGGATCTTGGGTTTAAATCACCTTAAACCACCCAAGATCACACGCAAAAATCATAGTTCGACTATCACAGGTAAACCCACTTCATTCAAATCTTGCCTGGGATCTATGCAGTAGGTCTTGTGAGATCAGATTGTTGGGAATACTCCTCCTACTTTCTGTTTCAAGCATATACCAGGATTGGATCGCGTTTGGGGACTCTTTTGAGTTTCGGGCTCAGTTACCCTGCCCACACCTTCTGATTCGACCAGAGACTGTTCCCTCAGGAGTTTTTGGTGTTGTGGTATCCTTAGTATCTGACCATAGGTTCATACACAGGTGACAGCGGAGGGTATATCTGTTGTACCTAGGACAGACGTGGGAGGAAATCCCTTGCAGGTCTTTGGGAGGGCGGTTGGGTGATTCCAACACTTGCACCCTTAGTCATTGTATTGTGGACCCCGGGTAACTGTTCTTCATCCTTCGTTGATCTATTATGGGCCCTCATCATCCCAGACTCTTCTCTGGAAGGCATCTTGTTTACTTGGTTTGTATACTTAGGACTTTTTAGTTAGCGTGTTGTTTCCCCCCTAGTCTTAGTGGCCACTAGGTTTTCTAATTTTATTTTTATATATAATCGTGGAGAACCAAGAACTTCGTAGATCGAGAATGTTTCAAAACCTTCCGCCACTTAGAACAGAACCACTACCGCCAGCTAGACGACAGCGGGTAAATCCCAGTGTTCCTTTGGAAACCATTCCTGAAATATAACTTCCTGAGGAACGTTTTACAATAGAAAATCCTGAATTACAAATTCTTGAGGAACTAACACCTGAAATTGAGTTTCCTGAAGAACTACAAACTGTAACAGAAAACCCTGAAATAGAGGTTCCCGAGGAACCACAACCGGGGACTCCAGATCAGTGAAATTTTAGTTCAGTTGAGATTGAAGATCTCACTTCTGCGGAGTACAATACTCCTTTTAATCCTCCTCTGACTAATCCTAGAAATCCGCTTCTGTTACCTATTGGTTTCCAGTAGCCCGATTACAGTGCATATAATTTCTTGCCTGAACATTTTATGACTAATCCGGGAGGCGAACAGGGAGTTCCATAGACTCCCACCATAGGTATGAACATTAATACTGTAAATCCTCCTCTTACTGCTATGCCAAGTTTGGCACAGACAACCTCTGTGTCCACTCCATCCTTCAGTTTTAATATTGGCACGTTAGGTATGCCGAGTTCAACTATGGCATCTACCTCTACACCTACTTTTGGACCTAGCAGTATAGCCAATTTAGTGCCACCTCCTGTGATTCAACCGTCATATTACATACCCAGTACTTGGATTTCCACACCCGCTATAGGGCCAAGTGCTTTTGCAACTGTTCCTGTCATGAGTACCATGACTGCACCATCTACGTCAGCTACAGTTGGTTTTAATACCTTTGTAGGTCCCAGTGGGTTCAGTTGACTCTGTAGCTTTCGAAGCATTGACCAAACAGGTTCATGCCTTATCTGTCAAACAATCGACTGCAGAAGTTTCTTCCGTCACAACCTCTCCTTCTACTTCTGAATCTGTCAACCAGGTTCAGAACAATCAAAAGGGCCCTCGGCAGCCCAATAAAAAAAAGAAGGGAAAGAAAGGAGAGGGGAACCATCAGAAGCCTAAAAAAGAGAATGCCGAGGAGGGTAACAAAGAGAAAAAGAAGGTTAAGTTCCCTTGTAAACTTTGCAAGCAGGATCACCTTACTCACCAATGCCCTTTGCTTGAAGAATCCTAGAAGCTATTATAAGAAAAGAAGCCTGCCGTACTGAAAGATCCATTCCCTAAGGGGCAGAGCTCAGCTTCTGGCACCTCCAACACTGGGGGCACTACACACGCTTCGGTTGATCAAACTTTTATTAACATGGTTTATTTGGATGCACTCTTACAAACGAGAGCCAGGAATTATACCCCGGATGCACAAAAAAAGGATAAAGAGATTCTAGAATCCTCCACTCCACTCCACATACTTGTGGATCCAATGCCCAAGATCCTGAAAGGTGTCTTGAAACGGGCATCGCACAACCCCAACACTCGGCCCGCCTCCAACTACAATGTGGTTGAAGATCTAGCCCAAACCCCTTGTGCCATGTCTACCTTAGAAGTCTTGCAAAGTTGTCCTTTACAACGGAATGCACTTCTAGCAGCTATTGGAAGTATGGAATCCTCTAACATGTTTGCGCGAATTTATATGGCTGATATCAAATACCGGTTGCCGTACCACGTTGCTTTTCAAATTGAAGTCGTCCATGGCCCAATGACCATCAGACGAGTTGTCATAGATGAGGGCACGTCGACGTGCGTAATGTCAATTTCCTGTTGGAAATCTTTGGTTTCCCCCGAGTTAGCCCCTTCTAACACACTACTTACTGCATTTGATGGCAGGACTTTCTGTCCACACGGGGTTTTCCCATCATTTGATGTCACATTGGCCGGTAAGACAATTGTTGTAGAAGTAGAAGTGCTGGACACTCCGCTTGATTACAATATGTTATTAGGCAGGAGTTGGACGTATGCCATGCGAGCTATTGCATCGACAGTTTTTTGAGTTGTTATGTTCCCATTTGAAGGTAAGGTCGTTACACTCGATCAACTTTCTTTCACTTAGAGAAACAACCAGACTTCTTCAGAGACCACAATTCCCTTAGTTGATCAAACTGACCCGGTTAGTGAGAGTTTAGGAGCAGGACTTTATGGGTCATTAATTGGCACCTTTGACCTACCAGCTCCTACCTTATTTGTTGGTTCTGAGGGATGTTCATCGTCTGAAATTTCCACGGCCAGTTTAAAAACTGATCCTAGGTTTCTCCCAACTAATTAATAACCCTCCATGCCCACTCCTGTTGTAGAAGTAACCCACTTGGATTCATATCAAACTGCAACAGAACATATATTGACT
Organism: Larix kaempferi; assembly: GCA_027924585.1. NCBI lineage: Eukaryota > Viridiplantae > Streptophyta > Pinopsida > Pinales > Pinaceae > Larix > Larix kaempferi. Next base: position 641,336 of record BSBM01000766.1, on the reverse strand, counting down.
CCATTGGTGTCTGTTGAGTCAAATATGGATTGTGCTGCTGCTCAGTCACCCGACCCGACCCACTCTCTTGATAGTTTGGATACTACTTTACCTTATGAGGAGGAAATTTGGAAGCCATGACCGACCTGGACCATCCTCGTGAACATATAGATCCTAGGTCCTTCTTGATTCCTTTTCTTAACTTGATAGAGAGAGGCGAGTTTTATCCGACACCCAGTGGAAATGTTGATTTCACTTCTACTTCACAAGTTGGTTTTGTTGAAGAGAATAGATTGAATACCTTTCTAGTCAACATTTCCACTGCACCTGGGGTCACCAGAAACATTTTTATTGAAACAGGATGTTATCTCAATGAGATCATTCCATATACCAATCTTTTCCTTGATTTCCGTGACCTCACGAGGAGGATCTAGGCATCGACCCTACCTAAAGAAGTACTACGCTTAGGCTGACGTGCTTTTTCCTATAACATAGCTGTATATTTTTTGTAGAGCTATTTTTTGTTTATGCTTGTTAGTTAATCTTATGTGTGTTTTTCGTTTCGTGTACCAGATGTCGACCAGACACTTATTAGGATTTGTTGATGGCGCCAGTCGCCACACCTGTCAGTTGGCTTCAGCAGCTTGGGTCATTTACTCACCTGCTGGCCAACTTGTTTCTTCAGGGGGGTTTGTTTGGGTCCCACCATGAATAATGTGGCTGAATACAGTGCAGTTATAGAACTTCTGCAAGATGCTCTCAGTTATGGAATTTCACATTTGGAGGTAAGACTTGACTCACAACTAATTGTATTTCAGTTAACGGGTGTCTACCAAATTAGAGATCCTGGTTTGCTACGTCAGTTTCTGCGAGTTAGACTATTGGAAAGACAGTTTGATTCTATTATATATGAACACATTCCAAGAAATTTAAACACATTAGCTGATTCATTTGCAAACTATGTGTTAGACTAGCATTTGTATCATACACTTTCATAAAAAAAATTGCACACATAAAATTCAAACACATACACATGTCAATAATCGATACTGTATATAGCCGATACTGTATAAAAAGATATATGAGTTTTGGATCACAAGTCTATCAAGTCATGTCATAAAAGTACAAAACTGGGCACATTGGCCTAAAAAATATACATAGAATGTATCCCTCTCTTATGGAGAAGGAGGGGCCTCATCATCATCTACTGCATTGCGATAACATATGACTAGCCTAGCTATCTTCCGCAGCACTCGAAGCCATGCTGGGGGCACCCCAACTACATCTTCCTGCATATCAATAGGTATCTGATCCATACGGCATGCAGGAACATCATGAGTCAACCGACTCACTTTTCTCTCTATGGTCCCCAACATAGCATCTGCTGCAGTAATATCAGCTGGCCTCACGAAGATGGTAGGATGTCCCTCACATCATGAGTCAACCGACTCACTTTTCTCTCTATGGTCCCCAACATAGCATCTGCTGCAGTAATATCAGTTGGCCTCACGAAGATGGTAGGATGTCCCTCGGGAGGGACAGGCCCAATGTCTGCATATGACACTTGTTTAGCACTTCAAAATTCATTCATAAAAATAAAATACCTGAAAAATTTGAAAAAATTAAATAATTCTCAAATTTAAACATACCAATAGCTCCCCAGGCTTCACCTGGAGGAAGCGCCAGCTTTGGATCATGGCGGAAATCCAATCCAGCATATGGAAACTGCTCGAAGGCCGGCACTTTCCTCTCCCACCACCCCCAGAAATCATCAGTATGATAATAGTAGTGACTTTCCCCACCACCTTGGCGGAGGAATATGTCACCCCAACGGCCTAGTTTGGGCTCACGGGGTTTAAACTGAGGTAGAGGCATCCCCAAGCTAATAGCAGGCATCCTCTCGAAGAAGAAAGTACACAAAATGCTACCATACCCAAAATTCTTCATTTTGGCAGATTTGCAACCCGTCAGTTGAGCTTTCATGCTCGCCAGTAAACTAGTACACCAATCATATACATGACCTTGCAAGCATTGTACACCAACATGCATAGAGTGCATGGAAGCTAGGTGTAGTGAGGCACTACCTACCACTCGGTTAATCATACTCACAATCACCTTCAAGGGGAGGCCTTCAATGGTAGAAATCAATATTTGGCTTCCTGACTTCTCAGCTCCAGCCACACAATATGTATTCAAGTACTCTTGCACCGACCCTATGCCCACACGAGAAGACCCCTTCAAATTTATTACATATCCCCTCCGTGAGAGACCAGTAATGAAGTAAATATCATCAACTGTAAGCTCCAAAGTTTGCCCGCGGATGACAAAGGTATTGGTATCCACATCCCAGTACTGAATAAGTCTTCGAAATAATTTGTTTAGGGCCCTCATATTTACGGTTCGGTAGAACTTCAACAAATCGCATCTTCTAAGCGCATGGAGAGTGGCTAGGTCTTGCATGGTCAGCCTATCCATGTCCTCATGTTCCCTCTCCCTCCATTGAAGAACCATCCTGCACAAAAATGACAATTTTTCAGTCCTCGGCGTTTTTTTTTCATTTTCAGGCTTGAGCGCTACTGTCTACACTACACAGTAACGTGTGGGCGCTACTCTATGTGAGCATAGTAGCGCTCATCTCCTTCACACACTACTGCTCTTGTTACACAGTAGCGCCTGCGCACTAAACGATGTGAGCATTTCCTGGTAAGCAGTTTTAGGCTAAAAATTGAAAACTAAACCATAGAAATGCAAGTTGGGAGGATTCTAACTTACTTGGTGGAAGAAGAACGGTGATTGGATGCTCGAATTGATCGCCACGGAGATTTGAAAGTGCAAAGTTTGCCCCAAATTTTTGCCCTACAAAAACAAATTGGAAATTGAGTTCTAAAATGAAATTATATATATTGAAATGGATTTTAATTTTTACCCACCATTGTTTAATTCTCTATAGTTTCAAATTTTACCAAAATAACCTAATTAATCAATTAAAACATACACATGGTGCAATACTAATTTTCACTTATCCGGTTCTCATTTTTTCACTAAATTTTTGTAGGATCGATCTCCTAAGATTAAATTTCTCAATGTTAGACCTTGTTAACTAGTTAATAGTTCAAATTCATATATTATTCGAGATTTTTGTCGCGATTACTAATATTTTGTTGAAGACCTTGTTTTGGCAGATTATGAAGCTATGATCCCAGAAGCTGACCTTTAAGTCATTTTAAGCTCTTGTTTGGACTATTTAAACCTAAATGAGATTGCCGAGCAACCTTGTCCTCTTCGAGCTCGTTAAAGTAATCGAAGGCTCATCCACTTAGGTATAGAATTACCCCTTTTCCGGGCCTAGGTGGATTAACTACGGAAAAGGTATACTCTAGGTATACTTCTGTATGCGCTAGAAGAGTTCTTTTTCCTTTGTTTTATACCTTTTCGGGGGAGGAGACTAACTTTACAAAAAAGGACTTTTCAGAGCCTTTCTTTAGGGTTTTCAGGCTCTCTAAACATGAAAATACCAAGCGAGCATTCACCTACTTGGGCTCGATGTGAAATCCACGAGAGGGTAAGTAGAGGACTGTTTAAGTTTTTTAACTCTATAAACAAGAAAACACCGCCGAGCACAGACTAATTCGGGCTCGATATAAAATCCACGGATAGGTGTAAAGAAGATTGTTTAAGTTTTTCAGACTTTATAAACAGGAAAACACCGGCGAGCATTAATCTGCTTGGGCTCGATACTAAAATCCACGAGCAGATATATGGAGTTATTGTTTAAGTTTTTCAGACTCCTTAAAATTGAAAACACCGGCGAGCAAGAATAGATCTCGGCTCAATATTAAAATCCAGAGATCAGTAATATAGATTAATCTTCTATCTCTTCTTCGAACTCTGTAAACAATGAAGAAGGTCCTGAACCTTCCTCCCATGGGCTCGTTAAACTTTTTACATGGTTGGATCTATTGAGTTTTCATTCTTTCTTGGACTCATTAAAACAACAAGAAATGTATTCTTTTATCTAAAAAGAATAAGGGATGGGAAAAATGTGTCATATCTTCAATGTCAAAGGTAGTTCAGTCAGTTCTATCCTTGAACACAACACCTACTTGAGTCTATCATGTCGATTGGGTTTAGTTTTTGACCTTAGGGTGAACCTGATCTCCGAGTTGTTTACTCCCCCGGTTGGTTATTCTTCCAACCATATGGAGGGTCTGATAATTGTCTCCTACATTTCAGTCTTATCATTTACCCCATTATGTCAGAAACTGCCAGAGTCACTTTGTGTCATGCTCACTGTTCAAGGATATACCTTGTGTCGGCCATTCTGCAGTTTACCTTGACCTCATGTGTCGGCCATCCTAGTGTCAGTCTTGTTACATATTACTCCATATCAACTCATACCAGTTGAGTGTTCCTCGAGTTGGATGATGGAGGATGCCTTAAGGCCTCCCTTCCAACGAACTTCTTCCCATCGACATCAACTCATTTTACTCTGGGAATGAAGTTTAGAGTTTCGGTTAGTACGTTGGAAATTGTAGTCACCAGTGGCAATTTTCCTCGCTATTGAATGTCGAGAATACATCAATGTCTCTTCTTCGACAGGATCCCCAAGTGTTCGACTCCAAGTCCATCTATTCACACTTGGCGGATCGTACTTGGTACCTTGGGACCCATCATCATTATCGGTGGAATCCCTCACGTTTGTTAATGGTATACATCAATGACCGGTAATCAAACGATACCCCCCATGTTCGACTATCAACTCATCTATTCACATGGTTAGGGTTTGTACCTCAAGTTGTTTTGGATGAAGACCTTGGGATTTTTGATGACATTACCTCATTTTGTTATCACCCAAGTTGCGCAAGACTGAGCCTCACTTATATTCGGCTCTCCATGAGACATAGATCCAGTTTGTTGTTATGGCTATGATCTCTTAGTGTGACATGGATCCACGATTGTATTCTAAGTGGCCATGCTATATATACATCTCCTTGTTATGTATCGGAGATCATGTTATTTCACACTACACATCTATATGATGTCAATAATGTAATTGCTCGCTGATCTTGATCTTTTTTTTCAGGTGTTCTTGTGACTTGTTTCAGTGGTTCCTTCCTCCTCCTCTGGATTTGGATTATAATGTATTTCGACCATCGTTTCCCTTTGACCTCACACATTAGGGGGCATCTGTTATAGGTCAAACCTGCACCTCTCCTTCCATGATCACCTTGATTTGTTGATCACACAAAATGACAACTTGAATGAAGGAGCATGTTGACCTTAGATGAGACTTTGACTCACTCCACCTATTTGCAAACTGGAAAAACCCTAAAAAATGTCATTTTGAGACATGAGCGCTACTCTACTTCAATAGACTAGCACCTGTACCCTACTCCAGTGTGCAATAGTAGCGCTCAAGCCTCATGAGCGCTACTCCTCTTCAACAGAGTAGCGTTCAACATTGAAAAAGTGCTGAGTGCTAGTTTAAAAACAATATAGTAGCACCCTGGGCGCTACTCCACTGAGAAATAGTAGCGTACACCTCAAAAGATGATTAAAAAATAATTAATTTCATGAAGAGGATTAGTTGCAGTTGGTTTCCCAACTTCCCCAACTTCCTCCATAACCATTTCTAGACCTGAACTGCTTCCCTTGTCCTATAAATACAAGGAAGAATAAAGAGAGGGTCTAGAGACATGAATGTTATTGAGAGACTTTTAAAGAGAAGCTTGTATTGGAGGAGGTTATGCTGAAGATATCCAAGGCAGAGAAGAGCAGGAGCCCAGGATTAGGTTGCAGGAGCATGTGGAAAAGTCAGGTATACTTTGTATCATCAATTTGCATTTGACAATAAAAGGTTGAAGCATCTTTCTTGTCCCAAATTAAGTGTTCATTGAAGTTATATGCTTGTTTGGATATGTTTTGGTTAATATTTGATGTTTAAATTGCTTTGTCCATTTCATCATTATATATTATCCAAGATACGCTGAGAAAGGTACTTGTATTGCAGGTTTATCAAACGGGAGGTTGACTTGAGGATCGAGCGCAAGATCAAATAAGTGCTAGGATCGAACTTCATTCGAAAGGTATGTTCTCAATACCTATAACCTATTTCCTTTCATAAACATCTATGTAACACAATTAGTATGCTTACTTGTCATACCCTTTCAGTTGATAGTATCCGTTTCCTTACTATAGGGTAGTTTTTCCTACCAACACTTGGGAATAGTCGAGCTTGGAACTGGATTTGCAATGGGACCTTTACTGCGAGTAGTAATGTTTACAACAGAGACTGGGCTTTCCACGGGATCATCTTCTACCAGTTCAGTTAAAGGTACCCAATCCCATAGCACCATGGTAGTGTCTGGAGATGGTTCCTCTAACTCAAGGCTTGATTCCTCTGGAGGATTGTGTTGATCTGGAATCTGTGAATCGAGCATTTGGTTCATGACTAAACTCATGGAGTTAATCCATTGTGGGCAGCTCTTTTCCGAGTGTGGCTCTTGATGAAATGTGCAAAAGTTTTCCATCCCTATTTCATTCAGATTTAAAATAGGAGAAGTATTCATTGGTGGATGAGGTTGATCGTTGTCTTCTCTTTTCTTGTAGAATGGTTTGAAAGGCTTCCTAGATGTACTAGCTGCTTTGTCTTTCTCGAGATCTACAATTTTATTGGACAATTTCTGCATTATCTTAACTACATTCTCCATGTCTGCTGATGACTCTTCTTTATTCCTGGTGAGTAGCAAGTTTTTTTTACTAGTTGTTGGTTTTGTCTCTGCATCTAAGGCATGCTTCGAAATGTTGTCTGCTTCTTCTTCCACCTTTCTAGCTTCTTCAAAATTTTCTATCAGGGCGGTTTTCTTAGATCTTTTGATGAACATCGCTATAGGCCCTTCAAGAGCTGTTGTATAATATTCGACTAGCGATTCTTCTGCTGGTTTATTTGCTTCGCTGAAATTATTTAAGAGTGTTGTGAACCTTTGGTTGAAGTTTTAAACCTTTTCTTTCTTTTCCATTCTCATGGACAATAATTCTTTCATGAGTGTAGCTACAGTCTTTTGATTTCCATACTTCTTTAAGAAACATGTTTCAAATTCATCCTAGCTGGAAATTAAGCTAGGTTGTAAGCTAAAATACCAGGAAGAAACTTTTGGCTCGAATGTGTATGGAAAAAGCCTACAAACTACATCTTCATGCTGTACATTTAAAAGATTCAGGGATAAATAAAAACTCTTGAGATGATCTTCAACAGAAATGGCTTTTCCTGGGTTGAATTTAGGCAAGACTTTCTCTGGATTTTTAGGCAGATTGTGGAATGGCCCAGCTATATTTAATGCTCCCCTGGCTCTCCAAGTAGGTACAGCCATGTCTCTATGTGGAGAATCAGGTGGAGAATTGTGTGGTGAATTAAATGGAGTGTTCTTTGGAGTAACAAGTTCTCCAAGATTTTCTAAATCTGAAAGATTTTCTGGGTTTTCAAGATCAACTCCGTTCAAGGGTTCTGCAATTTCTTCCAAAGTTAAATTCACAAGTTCTTCAAAATTCTGTATAAGAATTGAGTCACGGGTGTACTGTCATTCTTTTCTAGGAGTACTTTTCCTAGGGAGGAAATTCACTGCGTTTAAACCACCTAGTTGTCTAACATAAGATCGTGTATGTCTCCTTAAATCTTCTATTTCTACAAAAGGCACAACATACTACACTTCTTGAGGTTCAGAATCAGAGATGTGGTTTTCTTGATTTGCTACTTCAATATTTGGGCTGTCTGAAATTCCTATTTCAAGCGGGTTTTCAGTAACATTTTTGACAATGGGAGATTTTCCTTTATTAGCCATGCACTTTAGGCCCTCCTTCTAGCGCCAAAAACTATTGATGCCCCGAAGATCACAGCATCAAGCAGAAAGGGATTCTCCTCGGTAAACTATCCCAATTAGATGGTCCACCGTTTGGTATGGGGAATCCATCTGGTTAGCGGTTCTGGCTACCGTTAGATTTGGATTTGTTTCCCTCTACACCGGTTATGGCCCGATCCACCGTTATTTTTTATTTTATTGTTTAAAATGATATGCAAGTGCCTAAGCTAATTTAATCTAAATGCAGAGCTTGAAAGAAATCTGTATCTAAAACTGAAATAAATCTAATCTATCCTTGCAAGGAGCAAAAGCTGTAAATATGAGTAATGTGCTGAAAGAAACATTAAAGATCAACAGATAGCCATTGAATCGTAAAGATGCATCTACAGAAGGAGGTTAAAGATATAAAAGATAGCTCTTAATTCATGTAAAAATGTTCTATTACTCATTTGAGAGAAACATTATTGCATAGAAAATAGTAAAATCATTCATTGCAGAGAAATAATTCGAACAACAGAGAAAGATTTCACTGTAATATATATCAATGTCATAAGAAGAATCTGATAGACATTATACACACATTTCTAGGAAAAAGACGTCCTCTCCAGGCTCTTATTAGGAAAATTCACTTTCTTGGAGCCAATGCAGGATAGTCCATACAAGCTCTAGAAAAATTCCTTTCCCTGCCAAAAGTCCTCTACACTATTCCCTATGCATCTATTTATAAGCTTACAAAATGCCTCTTGGGCTGCCACCTGGATTTTAACACTTGTCTTTTAAAGACTTTACCTAGAAATATTAATTCGTGGCCCTTTTCCTAAAATAGAGATTCTTTCTTATAACAGAAAAGGACAACTGTCCTTGTGACTCTATGCTCTAACCACAGGGAAAAGTAAATCAAAATAAGAACAACACATTGTGACTAGCGTGTTCATCCTTGGGGTGGCGCTTCTGCTGGGGATGATGTGCTTGCGCTGGCTGCTACTATTGCTGTTGCTTTCTTCTTCTCTTCTGCAATATAACTGAACCAGATACCAGTGTCCCTGATCACCACATTTGCTGGTGAAGGGAGCATGATCTTCTGTGAAGTCACATGCTTACCAAGCTCTGCTTACATACCATGAATTTCTGCTATTGCTGTTTAGTGGATTTCCTTAACCAAATGATTGCATACTGATGATAGCCCAATGTAGTGAGGGAGGTCATCGCTGGCCAGCACATCAATCTTTTTTACATACTCTATTTGAATTCCCAGCTCTTCCTTCAAGTCTAACAAATGTTGCTCTTTGCTTGGAAAATCATCAAGGGACCGAGGAAAAATCAGCTTGCATTTTTCATGCAATTCATGGATCTTTTGATACAGGTTGTTACCTTTCTCAACTGTTCCCTGGATCTTAGCCATCAACTTAATGCCACAATTCCTGCAAAAATCCATAAGGGCTACATCTTCCTTAAAACCATCTACAGATTTGAACGGGAGATGCTTAGGGAAATCCACCTTCCCTTCTCTCCACTCCATCTGGCTCAGGATGTTTGATTTAATCCGAGTGTATTTTCCTTTAAGCCTGATGGCTTCGGCATCGACTTCTTTCAACCTAACCAGCATGGTCTTGAGCCTGCACACCTCCTCAGTTATCAGTTCTTGTGTGGCATGCATTTGACTTAAGATGTCACAAGACTGTTCATGAAAGGGAGACATATGTATCGCTCTGCTTTCTACTTTCTCTAACTGCTGAACCATTGCCTGCTTATCTACTTCTAGGTGAAAAACTCTATCTTCAGAATCATTCTTTTCCGCTTCTAGAACCACCATCTGGATCGCAAGGTTCTCCTTTTCTTCTTCGAGGTGTCGATACTTATCCGACAACTCCTTATGATCAGCAGACAGGTGATTATATTTGTTTACTACAAGATCCCTATAAGCCTGCTTATTAGCCACAGTATGTTGCAGCATGCGATCTCTCCTCTTTGTTGACTCAAACTCTTTGACCATGCCAATCACATTATCTTCGGTTTCTTTTGTTGCTGACACAGCGGCGGATGCCATGGCTATGGGAGCCTTGTTTGTATGCTGCATGACCGTGGTTTCTCGCTGGGTGACGATGTCTTCCTGGAAAAGTCTCTTCATCCTTTCTTCCGACTTCAGGACCACAACCTTCCTCTTCTTATAGTACACAAACTTATCCCATCGGGACACAGTATGATCTTCGGATGGGGTAAAAGGGACGATCGGGAGGTCTCTTATATGGACTTCTTCCTCTGTGGGTGGGGTCTATACTACCTGAGACGAGTCTATTTTCGTATCTTTGGTGCCATAGCCACCTTCCTGAGCATCTTCGTTGGCCTTAATTTCTCCCTCAGCATTTTGATCTCCTTCAGGATTTTTCTCTCCTTTGGCATTTTGATGATTCTCAATTACCTCCCTCTGCTCTTTTTCTTGAGCTTCCTGCTGCAATCTTGCTTCTTCGGCTTCCCTCTGCAACCTTGCCTCCTCAGATTCCTATTGCAGTCTTGATTCTTCTTTCAATCTTTGTTCTTCACGGACCAGGGCTTCAGCTGCTTCCCTTTCTTTCTGGAGGCTGGCTTCTCGGGCTGGGGCAGAGCTAGAGCTAGCTCCACCGCTGTGATGAAAAATATGCAATTCAGTCATGTTGCTAATTCCTTTGAACACTTGTTCTTCGGCATCATAGTAACGGGCATACTCAAAATGAGCATACAATTCCTTGCAATGCTTCGTAACTTTGCTCCCCCTATCATTTCTATGGAAGATTACCTCACTGAAGTGAAAATCTTTCAATTCCTGAATGAACTCTTCGGCTGTTGCAACTCTTGAGAATTTATAGGCTCCTATACAAAAAAGCAAAGGAGGGAAGGAAGCCTTATGCTGCTTATTAAGAACTCCTCCTATTCCATCAAGGAAAACTTGTCTGACTGCTTCTTTCAGGACTACATAATCAGTGGCGTATTTTGGCAAAATGTATGGTGGCTTGGTACCTCCAAACATCCTGATATAAGTTCCCTCTCTTGAGAAGTAGAAATCGCCATAATTTTCCAGGACTTCCATGGCATTCTCTGACAGGCAATTGGGCTCTTCATTGAACATCTGCTCATACAGAGGCATGATGAACTCTTCACAGATGAGCTTATAGTTTGCTCTGTAAATTTGAGCCCACATTATTTTATAGGCAGTGTATACCGGAGTGTTGGCTTGATCCCATGAGCAACCTAACCTGGGGAAAGGGAGCTTTGTCAAGATGCAATCAATGAGGTAGGAAGACATGAAGAACTCTGATTTTTTAAGGCCAAATCTTCTCTAGCTGCAGCCACAGTGGATGCCAGACTATCTAAGAGGATGGTAGCCCAATCAAACACAATTCCCTTGAAAGATATGAAGTGGATTATGGGGGCCCATTGTATCCTATATACAGTGCCATTGGGAATACCGAAGATTCTGCTTAACATCAAGGCGATTAACCTAAAAGTAGGTCTTAGGCTTTGAATGTCATATTCATCATTTTCTCTCTTCCTCAGCTACTTGCCTGTGATTAACAGCCTCTTAGCCATCTCGAGATTATTCATCTGTCCCAACCATTCATCGTTTAGTGCTTGCTGGGGACGTGAGAATTTGTAGAATGCCGCAATATAAGCTGGATGGAATGAAGCGAATGCCTCTCCCTTGTTGTTCTGCAACACTCTAGTTTGTGGGTTGGCATGTTCCAATATCCACCCGATCACTTCAGAGCATGGGAACAATTGAGGGCGAGTAGAATCCCTGGCTATTCCAGAGGTTCTGATGTTGAGGTAGATTTTCTCCTCTTCTATTAGCACGTCTGGGATATCTTGGTCCCTGATCATCCGGTAAACATCTCCCCACCGGACCTCGGGAGGGACGCCAGTGATGCAATTTGTATCTTGAAAAAGAGTTTCAGTCCTTGGTTGCACTGGCTCTGGCTCCATCATTTTAGCTTTCTTTCTACCACCTTTTGGCATCATGTCTTATCCCTGTCAGCAACCATATGTGATTGAATATAAAATTGTAAATCATTATGAGAGTGCAACATAGAGCAAGACAGATTTAGCATGCTGATGATAAATATAAGAAAATTATAAGGCTGCATGCTGGGGAAGCAAACCAAACATAGATTATCCAAGAAAACAAAATATGGTCATCGGACTTGATCGTTCTAAGGAGACAAAGGAAGGAAGGAACCTTTTGAGATGCTTCCGTAAAAAGTGGACGTAAGACGCATAAAACTTATTTTCCTCCTCATCTTTAAAAAAAAGGCTTCCGTACATTATAGGCACTTATAATGGCTAACGCGTGAATGGTAGGTTGGCTTGGATTGGGAAATCCTATGAGGAAGCGAAAAATATATAATGTAGTTGGGTTTTCAATGACTGGTATCTAAGCCAAATAACTGATCGGTTAAGTATCCCGCTCAGCTATGACTGGCACTGCCTTTTATTCGACAGGCAATGAGAAGCGGCATTTAGCTGGCAAAAAAAAAAAATTGAGTACATTTACTTGGCTTGGGCAGGTTTTATGATAGAGCTGCGGCTGGTGGAACTGACTAGGCTTGAATGAACTTGTAATAATGGTCCAACCGGGATTGAGCTACCAGCAGTGAGAATTCTATGGGCTGCAGTGGTCGTAAACTTGAAAGGATGGCATGCTACGAGTACCTACCGGCCACGTAATGAAATGAAAAACACCCGAGAAATCCTCAACGCATAGACAAGAAAAAGTTAACGGTAGCAACACCTACCTGGCAACGAAACAGTGGTGGAATGAGGTTGACATGGTGGTGAACGAGCTGAGCTGGAGTAAATCTGTGCAATCTTCCAAATGACGTTCTCTGAATCAAAATCCAACAATGGGGACAATAAACCCCCACCACCCTTATATACAACTCAACACGTGTGGGCATTTAATTGGGTAGGTGGCGACATTTAAAACGGAGTTGATCACTCGTACAGTGAGGTCTTTTCAATCTTTCGGTATTTATGCGCAACCGTCAACACCGAGAGGAAAAGGTGAGTTGCTTCCATAGTTGCAGGCGAACTTTGTGAGTTTTGTCTGAAGCATGGGTGGGCTTGACGAGTTCTTTCAGAGTTGGCAAGCTAAAAGCTTGCAGAGCAAACTCTTGAGTTTCTCCCGACGTTTCGGGAGTACTTTGCGAGTTCTTCCAAAAATGATTCTCCCAAAAGTATATCACGGCAAAGTTTCTCGAGTTGTTCCGTTTTTGCGGAAAGACTCGGTAAGTTCTTCCTCAAATGACGAAAAAGTTTGGTAAGTCTTTCCAGCAAAGTGGATGGCTGGGGAACTTGGTAAGAGGGTGCCCGTTGCGGTGAAAATTTTCAAGTGCTTTCGCCGTTTCGGGAGAGAAATTTGAGTTCTTCCGAAGTTCAAAAAAAAAGCAAGTGATCCTGCCATTTCGGGGCAAAACTTTAAGACTTTCCGTAGTTGCGGGTGAACATCCCAAGTTCTCCCGCCATTTCGGGTGAGAGTTTTGAGTTTTGACTTAGAAGAAAAACTTCAAACTTTTAAAAACAGGTTCCCACTTGAAGCAAACTAAGTTCAAAAGCTTTTCAAAGGAGGTTTAATCCTTTTAACTAGACTTTCTTAGGAAAATAAAAAGGAGGGGCCCCAATATCTACAAAATTTTGGGGGGGATGTTGCTGCAACAACACAATACTTGCTCTGGTTGCAGTGATGAAGCGGCAGATACACCAGATGGATGTCAAGACATCTTTCTTGAATGGTTTAGTCGAAGAGGAAGTGTATGTGGAGCAGCCACTCGGATTTGAGACACATGACAGGGAGTCATATGTGTGCAAATTGAAGAAATCCTTGTATGGTTTGAAACAAGCACCCAGGACATGGTACGTTAGGATTGACAGCTTTTTGTCCAGTTTGGGCTTTACCAAGAGTAAAGTAGATTCCAACCTTTACTACAAGGTTGAGGAAGGAAATCCAGTGATACTCCTACTATATCTGGATGATCTATTTGTGACAGGTGAGGATAGGTTGATTGTCGACACGAAGAGGAAGCTTGCTGTCGAGTTCAAGATGAAGGACTTGGGTATGATGCATTACTTTCTAGGTATGGAGGTGTCACAGAGTGCAGATAGAATCTTCCTTGGACAAGGTAAGTATGCAGTAGAGATCCTAAAGCGGTTTGGGATTATGGACTGCAAGGCCATGGCCACACCTATGGCATCGAACCTAAAGCTATTGAGTGATGCTTCATCAGAGTCAGTTGATGACATGATGTATCGTCAGATGATTGCGTCCTTGATGTACCTGACGAACACGAGACCAGATATTTGCTTTGCGATGAACACATTGAGCGAGTTCCTAACATATCCTAGACATGTTAACCTGATTGCTGTAAAGCATATTCTGAGGTTCCTGAAGGGTACGGTTGATTATGGGCTCAAGTATGATGCAAATAAAAAGTTTAACCTGGAGGGTTATGTTGATTCAGATTGGGTAGGAAGTGTTGTAGATAGGAAGAGCACTTCGGGGTGCTGCTTCAATATGGGATCAAGTGTGATATCTTGGTTTAGCAGGAAGCAACCCTGCGTAGCACTGACTACAACCGAAGTAGAGTATGTCGCAACTTGTTCAGCTAGTTGTGAGGAAGTATGGATAAGGAAGCTACTGTCTGATTTATTTGAACTCCAGTTGGATGCTACTTGTATCTATTGTGACAACCAAAGTTGTGTGAAGTTGTCAGAGAACTCGGTGTTCCATGACAAGCCGAATCATATCGAGATCAAATATCACTATATCAGGGATATGGTGCAGAGAGGAGCAGTGAAGCTCCAGTATGTTGCGATGGATGAGCAGATTGCAGATGTGTTGACCAAACCACTATCCAGAGTTAAGTTCGAGTACTTCAAAGAGAGGCTTGGTGTTCTTCAGATAGAAGATACTTCGAGGATGAAGTGATGGGACACATTTGCAGGAGCCATTCCAAGCATGGTGGTAGAAGGATCCTTCCCATCGTTGTGGATGTAAGTGTTGTGTGATGATGATTAGGATGATCATGCGATGGTGATATGTATCAGGATGATGCTATGATGATGATTAGGATGATCATGTGTGGTGAGCATCAGGTCAATGCTCCAGATGCTGTACATCAGGATGATGTATTGTATGATGATGATCAGGATGATCATGTGATGATGATGTGCATCAGGATGATGCACTATATGATGATGATCAATATGATCATGAGCATTAGGATGATTCTCCATTCAAAGAAGATGATCAGTGGGATCATGAGTATCAGTATGATCTATGTGGCCGTGGACAGGTTGTGCAGAGCATGTAATCAACCCTGAAGATCCGGACAGGTTGTGATAGTCATGCAAAATATCTTGGGATGCTCTTTAGAGATATTGCAGTTGCAAGACACTCTTTTAAGGTTTTGCTAGACCACATGTAATCAGTCCTGGAGATCCGGACAAGTTGTGATAGTCATGTAAAATATCCTGGGATGCTTGTTAACACCCAAAAAGTGCTCACTAGCTCATTTCCTTATTCACATGACCCATTTGTCCACTTTTTCACCATTTGAGCCTCTAAAGCCAACAAAAGGTCACCAAAAGACCTTAATACACCCCTTTTTCCACTCAAAATGAGTATTTTTCCTAAAAAAGCATAAAAAACCCTAAAAAAGGGTCCAAAATTCCCAAAAATATGAAAAAGGGAATAAAAATATAAAAATATTCAAAAAAGGAAAAAGGAGGGAAAAAGTACCTAAACCATGTTGGTCAATACCATTGGTTTCCTCAAAACCATAATGGTATTCCCCACCACCAAAAACTATAAAAAGGTGGTAGGGGCTCCTCACTTGACATCCATCCATCTTCCTATCCTCATGCTGCCAAAATCTCCCTTGAGCTTTTGGCCATTGTAGCTACCTTGGAGAAGGGACCCTTTGGAGTTTGGAGCTGCTCACCCTTGGAGCTACTCAACAACCTTCATCACTTGGAGGTATTACTATTGCAAGCACTTGCTTGCCCCCATTTTCAATTCAAAGTTATTTTTTCTATTTCTTGCTCTTGTTTTAATTCAAAAGTTTATTATGATATGCACATGCTAGTTTAGTTTTAGATTTAGATTTAGTTTATTGTTTTTGCTTAATATTGAAACTGCTGCTACTAGTTAGCAGGTGCCCATTGCACTAATCTTGGTTGCAAAACCAAGCCAACAGCTTTTGGCGACTTCGCTAGCTTGAATCTTTAGATCTCAAAATTTTATTTTTTTGCTTTAGATCTTAATTTTTGTTCATTTTAGTCAGTTTAAATCATAGATCTGCCATCCTAGACAGCAGATCTATTGTTGCTCTGGATTTTGCCCCTTTTTATTGCCATCAACAGCCCGAAATCGTCATTTTCGGGTTCGTTTTTCGGCGTCCGCGTACGGCTTTCGCCTCGCGGCTTTTTTCCTAACAGTCGCGCGGCTCATCGCGACTGCACGACTCTTTTCCGCGCGGCTCACCGCGGCTTCGTGGCCCATTTGCGCACTGCACATCGCGGCTTCGTGACCATTTGCCGCGCTGCACATCGCGACTGTGTTCTGAAATCCCGCGCTGCACATCGCGGCTCCGCGGCTGAAAACCGTGCTGCCCATTGCGACTGTGTGACAGAAACCCGCGCGGTCCATCGCGACTATTCTGTCAAAACCCGTGATGCCAATTTTTTCCATTCGGCCAATCCGTTTAAAAAATTAATTTTTTGTTGTATTTTCTTCCCAATTAGCACATTTTACAGTATTAAAATTCCTTCATTTTTTACAGCTAGAAATCTTTTTACTATTTAGAATGCACCTTTAAAAAGTCTTTTTAAAAATTTTCAGAAATTGAAAGAAGGATTTAGTTGCATTTTATCTAGATAAAAAATTTTACTGTTTCCTTCCTTGATATTTTGCCCATAGCAAATTTTAAAAGAAATCCATTTATTTCTTGAAGAAGTCATATTATTTGCTTTTCTATTTCAAAAGATCCTTTGTTTTTTGAATATTTTCTGCAAAGCATTTACATTTTCAATTTCAGTTTAAAATACCTCACGTGCACCCACTCAAACACATAATTTAAACTGAGCTTTAAAATTTACCCTAACTTCAACCAACTTTTAACCCCACTTGGGGAGCACTTAAAAGAACTTTGTAGCTAGCTAGTATTGAGGGGATAGGTGTTCCAATAACACCCTTCAGTTATTACATTTGAGACATAGCTGTTGTCCATTAGGGAACCAAAATCTCCTAGTATTTTTTGGCACGGTCACAACCAATTTATCGCAAGGCCTCTCCCCTAGCAGGGTTGAAGTCGCAAGGATGGTTCCGGAAGCCTGAGTGGAATACCGAAATCCATTCAGTAACTGAAGGGATACCATTCGCAGTTCTCGGGATATCCCTGTATGGGGGTATTGCGGTAAAAGGAACAAACGACAGATTTACCGTTTTTGGACGTGTCATGAACATAGTATCCTAGTTGCCATTCTTTAGGATTGATTACCCGGTGTCCCTCCCGGCAGGGGGATATCTAGCCGTTGATTCAACACTCAATATTGTCTGACTTGGATTTCATCACCTTGCAGAGAATATCGTTTGTTGATTCACAATACTTTTAGTTAGGTGTTTGCATGATACAATCCACCTTTGGTCTAGTAGCACCTCTTTTTTTTTTCTAGAAGCTGTTTGGCTGTTGGTATTCTGACCATTTTTGTTGCATCCCTCCACTTATTATAGCACAACTGCTATAATAAGTGCTTTTTGAGGTTGATTTTTTGGCCTGAGAGCCTTAATTTTCACTCCCCTTCTTGCACCCTTGGTTGCATTAGGGTTTCGAGTTTTTTATACATTACCACCTTACACTAAAAAATTTTTTTTTCTTTACAAAAAACATATTTCTCACCATTGAGAATTTTAGACGATCTCGTCGTCTACAGGGTGAACCCCCAGAGTTCAGTCTACTTGGCTCTCCACGTCACCGACGTCGAGCCTTATCCCTTGACTCGACACATCTTCGGTCAAACATACAATCATCCGATTCTGACACGCCTCACTTCACATCTGATTTTGAGGCTGAATCCGAAAACCCTACCGAGTTATTCCCAACCAACCTCATGGCTGGAACACAATTCGACCCACTTTTTACCAGCACCATAGGAGATACATCCACAAACCCTTCTACTGCGGTGCCATCCATGGCAACCACCGCCCCCCTAGGTATGCCTAATATGGCGGAAACTCCACCTTTAGGAATGCCCAACACAGGACTACCTCCTATTATGGGTATGCCCAACATAGGGGTCACACCCCCTCTGATTACCACAACCCAGATTCCAGGAATCACCACTACTATTCCTAACCCCGGTGTAACCCATGTTGCACTTGGAAACGCTGGTCCATACCAGACCACAGCTATTGGAGGACACATACCTTCAATACCTAGCATACCCTTAGGGGCTACTGGACCACTACATCATACCACCATGACTAGTCATGTCCTAGTCACTACGCCACATCCATCTGCTACCTTACCTTACATGGCAAGTCTGAACTTACCAGACTTAGCCAGGCTAACTAATGATCCTATCAGACATGACCCTGCGTGGCCTCATATGCCCACCAAAATCCCCTCTGACATCCCTAAGTTTGAGGGAAAGGCCGGTGAGGACCCCCAGAACCATATCATGTCCTTCCATCTATGGTGTTCCTCCAACTCCATAGTGGATGACTCTGTCCGCCTCCGTTTGTTACAGCGCACCTTCACTGGCTCTGCAGCTAAGTGGTATATCGAGTAGCCCCATGGGACCCATGGCACCTTTACCTCCCTTGCCTCGACCTTCATGCAGTTCTTTCAGTTACCTGTCCGCTATGATGCGGGAGTCGAGATCCTACTGTCTTGCAGACAGAACACGGCCACCCACATCACTAACCACATTCATGAGTGGCATCGACGCCGAAGCCTCTGCAAAATCAAGTTAGACGACCGTATCTTCTTAGATTGGTTTCTCAAATCCCTCCTCCCTCTCATTTCCAAGGATTTGGCATCCGAACGACCCCAGTCTGAAGAAGAGGCCATCCTCAAAGCCCAACAGTTTGACCTCATTTATGCCCAGTCGGGTTATCTGTATACCATTATACTGGACACCCCTAGTGGTGATTCATCCCAAAATGATGCGCCGGGGGCATCCCATGCCACAGAAGGCATCATTGGTCGTATGGCCTCGCATCCCCAACCCTTTTCCATTGCACATCCTAGCCATGGCCCCGACCTTTCGCGGGATACATCTCAATCTGGAGCAACCAATTCATATGCTCCCATGGCACATCACCACCATACCCACGGACCTTCATGTCCACCTCAGTGCTTTGGTCATGCACCACCCGCATACGCTCCCCCAGCCGCACCTCAACCAATATATTACCCACAGCAAGCTGCAACAGCTAGCCCAACACCTCCAATAGCTCAGGGTTACCAACAACTCCAGCAGGTAACTAGACCACCTCTAGCCCCACCAACTTATTATGCACTGCAACCTGCTCCTGCACCTGCTGCAAACCAAAATCCTCCTACTGCTCAAGGGCAAGTGTACACACAACACAATCAGCCCCAACACCAAAACAACAAGCGCAACCAAGGAGGGCAACAAAACCGTGGAAGAGGACGTAACCTCGGAAACAACCAACAACAACATCAAGGTCCTCCACCTCCCAATCCTCCGCATAATAATTATGCTGCTCCTCCCAACCAAAATCCGTATCGTAATCCCAGGCAGCCCAAATACAATAACCTCAGAACAAACCATCCTTGTTCTATTTGTGGGGTCTATGGCCATTACACACATGCTTGCCCACATTTGGAGCGAGCTCGGCAACTATGGACTGACGATGCCCATCGTCAAGGACAAGCGGCTCCTCAGCCGCCACCCAACCCTCCACCACCTCAACATCAACCTTTGGTGCTGCAAAACCCCTTTCCAACCCAAGGCGTAGTGAACACTCAGTCGTTAGCTCCCCCTCAGGGCAACGCGCCACCACAACAAATCACTTATGCCGCTCCTGATCAACCCATGTTCGATTTAGATACCCACCACTTGTTGATGATGTCATCCACAGATGCCAACCTCCAAACTCGTCGGAACCAATATGGCTCCACCCCTGAAGCCCCTCCCGCCGACAAGAACACTAACTTTCATCCCACAGATCAGACGTTACGTATACCTCCGGCTCCACTCGATGGCGCTTCTAAAGCACCTCGCTTCCCACTTCGTCGCGTCAAAAATAATCCCAATGCTTGTGCTGCGTCGAATTACAAAATTGTAGACGACTTAGCCCAGTCTCCTGCAGCCATGTCTGCTTTAGAAGTCTTAAAAAACTGTCCTTCACAGCGCAAGACTATACTCTCCGCCATTGACCCCAATGATTCACAACTGATGGCATTTGATTCAGACCAATCCGAACCACGCTTGCCTTCCACTTTAGCATTCCAAGTTTTCGTTTCAGTTCGGAATCTTGTCATCCATCGGTGCATTATCGATGAAGGTGCCTCTACATGCATTATGTCCACATTCGTTTGGCAGAAGTTGGGATCTCCTACTCTCCAGCAGTCCACCACTGCGTTGCGAGCCTACAACGGCCGTTCGGCTCAACCCCAAGGTCTCTTAGCTAATGTCCCCGTCCAGCTGGCTGGTAAAACCGTGCTCATTGACATAGAGGTCATCAATGCCTAACTAGACTATAACCTCTTACTTGGCTGTAGCTACATGTATGCCATGCGGGCTGTTGCCTCATCCGTTTTTCGTACCATGATGTTCCCTCATGAGGGACACGTATTCAAGGTCGACCAACTTACCTATTACGATCCCAAGGTCCCCACCACACCTGAAAATGTTCTCCTCATGGTTGAACAACCTGTTTGTGGTGCAACTACCTCGTTCGTTTCCTCAGTGGGACCCAGACTTTACTCCGACGTGCCGATGACTTCTACATTCCAATCTATTCCACCACCGTCACCAGAGACCCATGTCGCTGACCTCTGTACTCTTTCACACAATACACAAACACCCAACAATCAACCATCCTTGTTACCTAAACCACCATTGGTCCCTAGTCACATTGGTGTTACACCCATCCACACAATCCCCTTTCTATTTCCTCCCTCCGGTGTAGTAAGCGCTCCGGTTATGGCTACCCTTAGTCTCCCTGGGTTAACATTGGGATTACCCGTGTGGTATATTTCGCCTCCCGTTCCCTCGCTGACACCAAATGTCATCCTACAACCGGTGCAACCCATTGTCACTTCTACCCAACCATCTCCCGGTATCACTACTCCTTCGTCATCTACGAATCCCCCTCCTCTCATCAGGCCCATTGGGGGCAGAGGCCCACAACCATACACTGCGGTACCCCCACCCAAAGCAGTTAAACCTCCCCCTGTGTTTCGTTGTCCTCCCAAATGCTCGTTGTGTGATGAGTTAGGCCATCCAACTCATCAGTGTCCACAATTACCCACATTACAGGAACACATGCAAATGCTTGACGATGACCCCAACATCCCGATTGTCAAACTCGACCCAAATCCCAAGCCTCGTGATAAATCACTGTGCACCAACCACCCTTGTGCCATATGCAGTGTTTACGGTCATTACTCACATCGACTTAGAAATATCTCCTCCCCTCATCGAGGAAATCTACCCTCCCGTATCATCCTCATCCAGAGAGATTAACACCATTTATATGATCTCTTCGACTACCCAAACCTCGTCAACTGGCTTAACCACTCACGGCTTCCGCAATGACGAAGAGATTCTCGAGGCTCCTACTGCCCCTAGTTACCCATGGAAAGACATGCACCATAGTTCATACTTCCTCCCAAAAGAGACCTCATCCACCACCGCTACCCAATTCGCGGTTGAGTCCAAAGATTTCCTTCCTACCAAAGTCGACTGGTTTAAAGATCCTATTCCTGCTCCTGATGCCTCTCAGGAAAATAACATGGCCAATATTTCTCCCGTCATACACATCGACATCTCTGACCCACCTGGTGCCCTTCATACCATTACATTAGGAGCCTCCCACAGTGAGCATGGGATTGGAGAATACAAAAAACTGTTCCAAGAATTCACTGATGTCTTTACTTGGTCAGATACCAAAATGCCTGGCCTTGACCCCGCCATTTATACGATCTCCACTGGATACCCCTCTGTCCGGTCGGCCCCTTCCATTGATCCCGTTCACACACATGTTCCACTCTGCTACGTCGGTTTCGCTGATGGTGCAAGCCGTTGGTCCCCCAATTTGGCCTCCGCATCTTGGGTAATATATTCCCCTTCACATGAGTTGATCCACATCGACGGAGTGTGTTTAGGTGCTGCCACCAACAACCAAGCTGAATATGACGCCATGACCGGTCTCTTGGCCGCAGCTCTCCAATTGAGCATACGTCACCTTAACGTTTTCCTGGACTCACAACTCCTTGTTTCCCAGCTCAACAATGATTACCACGTATGCAATCCCTGTCTTTTCAGAAAATTCCTGCGCACTAAACAAATGGTTAGACAGTTTGAATCAATTTCATTTACACATGTCCCAAGGAACCTCAATAGTGTAGTGGACCATATGGCCAACAACATTATAGACTGGCACACTAATCGCATCATACTATAAACAAATAATGCATCCACGTGCATAACATGTGCTTCCATGGGCATATACCAAAACAAAATGTGCATCCACGTGCATAACATGTGCCTCTACGGGCATAAACAAAAAATCAAAATTTTGCATCCACGTGCATAACATGTGCCTCCACGGGCATACAGAAAATCAAACATGCCTCCACGGGCGAACGAAAATACAACAAGTGCATCCATGTGCATACACGACTATATACCAACATCATATATATATATATACATCACCGTATAAGTCAATACATGTCAGAGGTGCCCTCGGCACCCAATATACAAAAACTACATCAGCCGTACAAAAAGGTGCTTCCCCATATACTCATCAGCATTTGGGGGCAAGTACATATCATCTAGTCATCACGGTCCCTGGGCTGCTCTGGCGCCTCCTCTGCTGGCCCTGCCGGATCATGCCGAGCTCGAACTCTCTGCTCTGCCGGCCTCGCTGGATCATCCCGTAAACGAATCCTGCCCTCCGTCGGCCCTGCCTGATCCCGCCGATCCCTATCCCTCAACTCGGCCGCCATCACTGCCGCTCTCAGCAAAATCGAGCGCCACTCATGAGGCACCTTGTAACATCGCTCGACGATGTCTCGATCCAGATCCCTCCACCCATCCTTCGGGAAACCTGCTAGAATCATATCCAGTGTCTCTCGGACACCATCGACAGCATCATCTCGAGGGCCAACCCCTCGGCCACGAGCCCCAAATCCTCGACCAGGTGGAGGCGGTACCGCTGCGCGAGGGGGAGAAACCACCATTTCCCGTCCCCTGCGAACCACATAGTCAACCGGTGGTATAGGACCAATATCTGCACAATGCAAGTAAACCATCGTATACATATCTAACTATAATCATAGCCAATAAATCTAC
The DNA here is from genome assembly GCA_027924585.1 of Larix kaempferi. Taxonomy (NCBI): domain Eukaryota; kingdom Viridiplantae; phylum Streptophyta; class Pinopsida; order Pinales; family Pinaceae; genus Larix; species Larix kaempferi. The sequence goes on along the minus strand of BSBM01000766.1, from coordinate 617,922 downwards.
AAACATATGATATAGTAGAAAACAAACAAAAAAGACATAATTGAAAAGGCTAAGGCAAATAGGATTACCTGAAACTCGCGGAATCGAAAACCAATGGTCAAATCTCCCATAAATCAAGAAAGAGCTCTGACTGCTCTGCCAAACTCGCACATAACAATTACACGTCATATGGGCCCCACGCCCTATTTATAGAAATTCCACCATTTTTCAAACAACCATTCCGGTGTCATATGACGTTCGTTTCTCAAACCGTTGGTACCGTTGGAATCAGCACAGCGAGAACTTCATGATAGTTCTTTCCTTTTCCTGTTTTCATCAGGTCCATTTTTTGACCATTTTTTGGACACCCTCGTCGCCTCGATTTGTGTGCCACATCGGCCGTCGTTTGTTTTTGGAAAGTCTTATATCGCCGGATTAAGTTTTCCGCACTCGTGATGATGCTTGAGATCATTTCTCGCTTTCACGCCCAGATTTTTTGGGCATTTTTTCCCATGGCCCCGCCTCACCTCGGTTTGCGTGCCACATCGACCGTTGTCCGTTTTCGACAAGTCTTATATTGCTGGATTCAGTTTTTCACGCTCATGATGATGCTTGAGATCATTTCTCGCTTTCACGCCCATATTTTTAGGGCATTTTTCCATGCCCCCTTGTCGCCTCGGTTTGTGTGCCACATCGGTCGTCGTTCGTTTTTGACGTGTTATATCGCCGGATTCAGTTTTCCACGCTCGTGATGATGCTTGAGATCATTTCTCGCTCTCACACCCAGATTTTTAGGGCATTTTTTCATGCCCCCTCGTCGCCTCGGTTTGCGTGCCACATCGACCGTCGTTCGTTTTTGACATGCCTTATATCGCCGGATTCAGTTTTCCGCACTCGTGATGATGCTTGAGATCATTTATCACTCTCACCTTCATATTTTTCAGGTATTTTTTAAAAAATGCCACCCATCACCTCAGTTTGCGTGCCACAATGGTCGTTGCCCCTTGTTGACAATCTTTATGTTACCGGATCCAGGATTCCGCACACATGATGATGCTTGAGACCTTTTCTCGCTCCCATCAATCCCTTTTTGTTCGGTATAATTTTATCCCTTTTTCGGGCCGAGCAATCCCTTTTACGAAAAAGGCACTTAGGGAGTTTCTGTTAAGCTCTTTTCTGACTCCTAAAACAATGAAAAGATCGCCAAGCAACCTTGCTTCCTTTCATGCTCGTTAAACATATCTGAAAGGGCGTCTACCTGGTATAAGTTTACCCCTTTTCCGGACCTTGTAGACTAATTACAAAAAAGGAATACTCTAGTCACACTGGCTAGAAGAGTTCTCCATTTGCATCATTTTATGCTTTTTCGGGCCTTGGAGACTAACTCACGAAAAAGAACACCAATGGAGTCCACTTACCGCTTTCAGACTCTCTAAACATGAAAGCGACCACGAGCAATCACCATCCTGGGCTCGTAAAACCAACAGGACAATACTCACAACCACTGCAGAGTTTTCTTATCGTTTTCAGACTCCTTAAAAATGAAAGCACCAAGGAGCACGGAAACTGTTGGCTTGGTTTTGCAACCAAGCTTAGTGCAATGGGCACCTGCTAACTAGTAGCAGCAGTTTCAATATTAAGCAAAAACAATAAACTAAATCTAAATCTAAAACTAAACTAGCATGTGCATATCATAATAAACTTTTGAATTAAAACAAGAGCAAGAAATAGAAAAAATAACTTTGTATTGAAAATGGGGGCAAGCAAGTGCTTGCAATAGTAATACCTCCAAGTGATGAAGGTTGTTGAGTAGCTCCAAACTCCAAAGGGTCCCTTCTCCAAGGTAGCTGCAATGGCCAAAAGCTCAGGGGAGATTTTGGCAGCATGAGGATAGGAAGATGGATGGATGTCAAGTGAGGAGCCCCTACTACCTTTTTATAGTTTTTGGTGGTGGGGAATACCATTATGGTTTTGAGGAAACCAATGGTATTGACCAACATGGTTTAGGTACTTTTTCACTCCTTTTTCCTTTTTTGAATATTTTTATTATTTTTATTCCCTTTTTAATATTTTTGGGAATTCTGGACCCTTTTTGAGGGTTTTTTAGGAAAAATACTCATTTTGAGTGGACAAAGGGGTGTATTAAGGTCTTTTGGTGACCTTTTGTTGGCTTTAGAGGCTCAAATGGTGAAAAAGTGTACAAATGGGTCATGTGAATAAGGAAATGAGCTAGTGAGCACTTTTTGGGTGTTAACAATGCTCTTTAGAGATCTTGCAGTTGCAAGACACTCTTTTAAGGTTTTGTGGAGACCACATGTAATCGGTCCTAGAGATGCGGATAGGTTGTGCTAGTCACGTAAAAGATCCTGGGATGCTCTTTAGAGATCTTGCAGGTCGCAAGACACACTTGTAAGGTTTTGTGGAGGTCACATGTAAAAGATCCTGGGAGATCCGATAGGTTGAGCAGTAAGCTCGTAAAAGTCTTGGGATGCTCTTTCGAGGTTTTGTTGATGCACGTAATCAGCCCTGAGAATTCCACAGGATGGCATGCTCGCAGAGATGATGAAGACCTACAGAAGGCTAGGCCTACATCCAACATGAAAAAGGGTTGGCTCTGTAGAACTTCCTATGACGAGAAGAATTGAAAGATAGCACCAGTGATCGAGATGACGAGTACAACAATAGTGACAATGATGCTTCGTGATCCAGTGACGATGATCCAGATCCAGAATTGAAGACTTGTGCCGAGATGTGATGACCTGTGTCAAGAGAATACCTTCCTAGTCAAGAGGGAGTGTTGATGTATTTGTAACTTCAGAAGATATTCACTTGTATATTGTATGTATTACATTTGTACTTTATTGTATCCCCAACGAAGATGTATTATTCCTCTGATTGGAAGTGTCATCATTTGTATTTGCAAGTGTCGCAAGTTATATTGTAAGTGTCGTAACTTATATTTGATGGGTTATTAGATCACCTTGGTGGGGTTGTCCCTATATGAGTCATGTGGATTAAAGGGTTATTAGACCACCCTAGTGGGGTTAGCCCAGTGACAAGTGGTAATGGGTTATTAGACTCTCCTAAGGGAGGTCGGCCCAGTTAGAGTTAAAGGCAGGTCAAGTCATTATATAAATAGAGAGTGTGACTCTCTCATTCACTCATTCACTCACTTCGCATTAGTGAGAGAGAGGAGGAGTGTGCACAAGTGGAGGAGGAGTAGTTGTTGCAGATATTTATCTTTTGGGGATTCATCTTGGTGATCTTTGTATTGGTGCTTATTCTGTCTCTGAGGAAGTTGCGGGGTTTTTCACCTTCTTGGTTTTCCCTGGTGAAATGATTTGTGTCCCATGTCTCTTGTCTCTTGTGTTTGATATGCTGTACATGTTGTTCTCTCAGTTAATATCCTAGATCATATTGAATTAAACGTTGAAAAACTAAAAGCATTTAGCCCTGACATGTCATATATGTCATATTTCAGCCTTCAGGTCTAATTTGTGTCATAGGTGTCATAGCATCTTCATCATTGCCATCATAGAGCTAGGGAATCCAGTCCAAGTGTCTCACTAGCTAAAAAATGCCTCTTCCTCTTCCATGGGAGTTACTCTTCCACTCCAATTCGACCTTAATTGAGTCATGTCAAGTATATTGACCTTCCAACTCATCCCAAGAACATTGGGCTTCTTATGGATTCGAAATGACAAGAGGAGGATGCCATGTGGCATAGAAAATCTAGCTTGTGTGGTTCCCACATCCTCCATGTGTCTTCATGATCAATTGCCACTTTGATTTTCCCTTGCATTTATTTATTTAGCTCCTTTATTAAATATTTATGCCATTCTAATGTCCAAACATCATTTATTAGTCCCCTTATTTCAAATCCCAAAGCTTCCACCCTCGAACCTAGGGAACTAGTAATTTTCCTCCATGGCAGTTCATTTGGATGGGTATATTACAACTTTGAATTGAGAATTTATCTTAATGTGACCCACCTTGTCCATTTGGATCTAATTTAACATTATTACTAACTTAGATTTCATTCTTGGCATTTATTTGACCCTTAGCATCCATTTGACAAATTATCATGAGTATGGCCAATGGGCTTAGGCCATTGTGACCCAATGCAAAATTTTGGGACATGACAAAAATAGGGTAGGTAAAGGTCCAATGGACTAGTTACATCCCTAAGAAAGAAATGTGGGAGTTCCCTTAGGAAGAAATGTGGGAGAGAGGATTCTATGTAGGAGGCATATCGACATCTATTTTGAAATATTGATGTAAATTGTTGTTACTGTATATAATGTTGATATGCCCTGAGAATGATGCAAAAATTAAAGGTGATGGGAATGCAATACCCCATTTTTTACCCTGGAATGTAAATGTGTATGTAATGATAAAGTGTCGAGAATCTGAACATATTTGTTCTAGGAAAAGAATGACCAAATACATTGTAATTATGTACATTATGTTATAATAAAAAATGATTGAGGACTACAAACAATGAAGGAATAAAAATAGATGGAGAGATATGATTCCACAAGCGGAGGAAGTGAAAAGGTGGCTAAGGGAGATAACCCTACTGAACTATTAAACCTAATTCCTTAGGCCCTTGATTATAAACCTTAGCTAGTGATATATCCTAAGTCCCTAAAGCTATGATTACGAAATCTAGCTTAATTAACCTTTGTTTATGAATATCATAATATGGAAAGTAGAGGTAAAATGTGGAATCCTCAAGAGGACCACCTGCACGGACTTATTAATATGAAATATAATGTTGTAATTAGAGCATGGAACATTATTATTGGTTGTACAAATTGTGGTAGAGTAAGGAAAGAAAAGAGGACAATTATTCTATGTATTGAGAATTGCACTTTCATGCACGCTATGTTATTTATAATGGTAATTATGACAATGATTAACTTGTGCTAGTGAGATATGAAAACCTGGCCTACAACTAAGAAACCTTAGAGTCCCAATAGAGAGATGCCATGGCGAACTTGTGCTAGATATTTGGAAGGGAATTACGATAGTCTAAGGGACCCTTTAAAAAGAATGGGATCCCATTCTTGACGTTATCTAGGTTGAATTGGGAGAATACTAATTGATTGGGATAATTATAGAGGGGGTTTCTTACACATGAGCATTTTTTGGTTTGTGTTGAGTAAGAGGACTTACATATAATACTTAGAATCCTCACCCTTCTGGATTCATGGCCTCAACTAGGGGGTAGCCTTTGTCATAGAAATATTAAGTATGACAAAGAGCCTAGGGCTGGGAGGAAAATCTTTCAATTGTGGTTGGTTGGAGAATTATTTATAAAAAAGATACGTATTTTGAGCATGTCATGAAGTGTCATGATTTTATGTTTTTGTTTTGCATTTATTTAGGTTTAATTATGAATGCCTATGTTTAATTTGCATAATTATGGATGAAATTTATTATAAAATTGAATTCATGTTATAAGATTGAAATTTAAAACTTAGTACTACTATAACTTACTTCCATAAATGAATTCTACAATTGACTAGTGACTTGGTTTTGGTATTAGAGGAAAACATTTATGGTGAATTTTAGGTACCTCATAGCCTCTACAATGTATAGAGGAAATTGGGTAGTGGTACATGAAATCAATGAGCTATTTCAACACTAGGTGGTGGATTTTGTTGGGCCTATCAATCCACCAATGTACTACTTAGGGTTAAAGTATATCATAAACACAATGTATTTGAATAGTTGGACAGACATTGCACTGACCAAATATTTATTCATGGAGACTATTGTGTGATTGTTTTAAGAATATTTTCATAAGGTTTTGGGTGTTTGCATAGCCTAACTAGCAACCAAGGACAACATTTCAATAGAGGTGTAGTTGTTTCTATGGTTAATTAAATCATGATCCATCGCCATAAGATGATGCTATATCATTTGCAACTAATGGCATGGTAGAATATTTTTAAAAAGATTGGAGCACAAATTAACAAAATTGTGCTCTATGAATTGAGATGAGCACATTCCAATAGCATTGTGGGATTATTAGACAACATTTGAAGACACTAACTAATAATACTTTTTTAAAATTAGTTCATGTACAAGAGACATAATGTTTCTAGAGTATTTGATATTGATGTTTAAGTTGCTATTGCTATGCATATGTATTATATCATGTAGTTGCAGGAGAGGATGAATATATTAGTGAAATTGCAGGAATGTGTCTCATAGGATAACATTGGTTGGTACAAAAGAAGAGCCATTAGGAATATCATGATCACCATATCAATAATCAATGGTTTGAAGATAACATCTAGTGCTACAATATGATAGTATGTTTTGGAAGCATCTAAGGAAGCTCAAAATGCATTGGCTAGGACCATACTAGAATGTGTAGATCGTTGGAGAGGGTGTAACTTATAACTATCATTGTTAGATGGATCTCTAATGAGAAGATGGAAGAATGATGCATGATTCAATCCCTACTCTACTCCAATCTCAACAAAACCACCTTGATTTTCAAGGGAGGATTTTTTGTGATATAATAGAATTTCAATTTCAACATTTTCCTTTCAACAATTCAATTTCATCAAGTCAATTTCATCGATTTCAATTTATAATTATTTTTGGTTATTTACCACTTTGTAAGTCTAGGAATACAAAGAATAATAGGTCCATGCTTATATTCGACCATATAATATCTCTATGGCTAGGTTTTCATTGATAAATAGGGATTTGTGGAAGGGATTGGGTGGGTGTCACAAGATCCAAGGAAATCATGGTGTTAACAAAGCAAAAAGAAGAGTGTGTTTCTGTGTAAGGTAAGGTAATTGTAGGAGGGAAGTCTGTGTTAATGTAATGTCATCTTCCTCCATTTTTATTCCTTCTCCCTAGTCATCATTAAGGGGGGGTGTTTGAATATGTAATGATGACTTGTGTGGTGTTGTTGGTTGTCTATTTAGGTATAAAGAATCTAATATTATAAAATGGAGTTATATTGCATGCATAATGTAATACATTCTCTTATTACCATTCTTTATATAAGATAAGTGGTCAACTATTTATCCCACATATGTTATGAGATGTTAATCTTCCATACCTCTAGCTATATATTAGAGGTGAAGGAGACCCTTTTGGGTATGACATTGAGACATGATATGTTGAGAAAACATCATTGTGACATGATATGAAGATGGAGTGTAATGTGACACTTACATGGAGTGGAAATAAAGTGTAAAATTGGAGATTTTTGAAGAATAAAGAAGACAACACCTTCCCGTGGATGTTTCTCGATTCGGGGTTTTACGACATATATCCAGTGTACTATTTATTTTATTTTTGTCTCTTACTTACTAGTTTGATTATATGGTGCTTGTATGGATATAAGGCTAGACTAGTACATTCTTGTTATTGATTTTCATGTTAGAAAATATATTGTTGTATGTTTATTGCATATCTCTAAATATTCTAACAATCTGTATGTCAAAAATATATAATTGGGGGTTTTTGGTATATGGAAAGAGTTAGGTCATATCTTAATTAAATTTCATCTTTAATGTGGTCGTGGTAGATAATAGTGGAACCTCCATTGAATGCTACACATGCTACACCTGAACCAGTCATATCACATGTGTGTCTAAAACATCATTGTATAATGAATGTATTCTCATACATTGATGATTGGATCTAAGTAGAATCTATCATATATTTAGTTTGGATAGGAGGGATGGGGTCTAGAGATCAATGTCTAAGATTGTGCATGTTTTGAATAACATTGATCTTAGTAAAGGAAGTCAAAGCATGGTTTTTTGGTTTAGGTTTTGGAAATAATTCATATAATTTGAATGCACAAGGCTAAAGAGTTACATAAGTTTTATACCTAGCCTTGCACTAGTTAGAGATAAAGATTTGTTTCGATAAGGTACTCCCTTAGCTACCTAAATATCGAGATCTCCCAAAAACCTAACAATATCATCATTAAGGTAGCTGCAATTGTGCACTATATTGTAGAGAACAAAAAAAGATTCTTGGAGTTAGTAATATATGAGGACAAAACACAATAAGAGGAGAAGAAGAGGGAAGCAAAAACACTGGTAGATATAGAGGTTGAAGCACATAGGAAAAATAAAATGTTAATCATTGAACCTATTGATCAATACTAAGTGTAAATAGATAAATTAGAGTAGTGGTTCCTCAAGTTCCAACAATTATGGGAAAAATTTCAAAGGCATAGTGACATTTTGGAAGAACTGGAGCAAAGGGTTGAATGACAAATTGACCAATTGAAGGAACAATATTAAAGAGTTTATGCCAAAGCCATCATGTCAGGCATTGATAACAAGATGGAGGAAACCCAAATCCTCACATTAAAACAAGATGTCCTAGACAATGAGAAAAATAAGTTAAGGAATCTTACATGGGAGCTTGCATGGAAAGTGAAATCCCATTTTTAGTGACAAAGAAGATGAAACTAAGAGTGAACATTGAACTAGTAATATTAATCGAAGCAATGTCTATGAAGTAGGATATACCATACTCATCTAAATATCTAAGATTCCATCTCCACTTGGAAACCAATATTTGATGAGTTTAATATGCACAAGGAAACTACTATTAGGGAAATCCCAATATTGGATCCTATTTTTTAAGAGTGATATGTAGAACCCAAATTAGGGATGAGTTGGTAGATGTGATCGAGGAGTTGTTGTGGCCCAATTTCGCATAAGTATTGGTGTAGAGTTAATTTGATCAAAAGATGGAATTGTAGAATACATGAAGCTACATAAGCCTAAGTAGGAAAATTTATTATTCTGGGAATCCCCTTGTAGTTCTTAGGTTGATTCTCTGAAAAGTGGGTCATGCTATTTGATAGTCGAGTGTGCATATTTCTATATTCTTCCCTTAAATCTACATGCAAGTCATATATCCAAATGAAAGAGAGGAAGAAAGAGGAAGACCATACATTTCTCCTGGTCATTTGATGCTCCAAAACATGTTGATCATTTTTCTTATAACTATGATGATGTACTTGTACCTACTCACATCAAACAAATATCTCAAATCCATTTGCTCATTAATAACAAACATACATATAATATAAACTACTTTAGGTGAAGCAATCCTCATCCAACTAACACAATTATACAAGTAAATTTTTTTGGGGGAGGGCAGAATATTGATCTTATTTATATGAAAAGAAAACATTATAGCAACATGAATACTTGATTTTTTTTTTTCATGTCTCCTTCACTAAAGCTTACATGCCACTATTTTTTGTTGGTGCTTAACTCTCATGGTCAATATGTGAGATTAGTTGAAATGATGTAGGATAGGGAAGGTGAAGTATTTTGGATATGCTTTGATTCTTTTTTCCTTTTTTATGGAGAGGGTACCTTCCATTCACCCTAGGTTCTCCACTCCTCGACTTGGGCCATGAGAGCCCAAGATGTGATGATGGAGTGATCTAATGGTTTGCACGAGAGGAAGAATTCCTATGAATACCTTCAATCCTGATTTTTTTACTAGTGGGGAGAGCATATCGTTGTAGTAGATGGCTATCCCTATGCAAGCATCTACTTTAGGTAAGATCTTGAGCTAGCACCTCCTCCTGGGCCAATTGGGGCCCTATAGGTAACCATTATTCCCTTTCTATTACTCTCAAATTGTTTATTAGGGTTTTGAAATTATTTAATTTTTAAGGGATTTTTTTGAAAAACATAGAAAAGAAAATCATTTTGTTTTTAGAAATATGCAATGTGTACTAACTGCATGGACTCTTGATTCTTGATGGCACATATGTTGGTTTAGTGTGACCTATGGGGATGTTTTCTATTAGGCATTGCGTGAGAGGGGAAGAACAATTGGAGCCCGATTATGAGGATGGGATGCTACAAAGACCCAACACAATGTGCATAGGAACCTAGAAGTATTGACCATTGGAGTCCCTATGTCACTGATCGAGGAGGTCCCCAAACAACTTCAACATCATGTAGTTGGGGATCCTTCAAGGATGATCAATCTTCTAAGGTAGGTATCAACTGTCAAGGTGTGCAGGCAAGAGTTTGATGATTAGATCCTAAGTTGACTGTTTTTTTTGCACTATGCAAAGATATATAACTTTATGATGTATATGAGACATTATATATTCGTTTTTTTTGTATAGAATGATCCCTCTTTTTTTGACACACATGGTTTTGTGAATTTTACTTATACAACTTTAAATGGTGTGTTCATTTAAATGTGATCATTTTTATTTTACATGCATGCTTTATGAATCATAACTCAATGTAACTAATTCCAATCAATGATATAATTAGCTAATACATTAAATCTTCTTAGAGTGTGAATGCAAGTGATAAATTCAAATTGTTCCCGAGAATACATACCTTTAAATACTTTTTATAAAGTACCTGATACACTACTAATTGAGAATCCAAATCATGATGCTGACGTGTCATGTCATATTGATAGCTTTTGCAAGAAGCTATCAATGAAGGTATGTCACAATTGGTAAAAGTGCTTTCCACACCATGAACAAGGTGGAAAAGAGGGAAAAGCATAAATGCTAGGTAAAGTACATTTTTCCTTTGCTATTTTAATTCTTTTAAATGAAATTTCACTTTTATTTTAATTCTTTTAAATGAAATTTCACTTTGATTTTAATTATTAAATTTTAATAAATTTTTAAAAATTAAAAATTAAAAATATATTTAATTATTTAGTTAATTTTATCTATCCCAATCATATGTAAAATCTTACAACTATGGTAAAAACTAAGAATCCAACTTATATCAATGTAAAAACTAAGAATCCAACTTAGATCAACGTAAAGAAACATCACAGGTTAATATTATCTTGCTTTCTTTTAATCCCACATATGTGCTTGTGAATATTTTGATTTACTAAAACACAAAACCCATAAACGATCTTTAGTTCCTTCAGTCAATTTGAGTGACTGTTTGCAAGTTCGTTATTGAAGAGAGATTTCAAGTAGGTGTCCAGTGCAAGTTTCCTTTTCTGCATCTCAGAGATTGATGGGATGTTTGGCAACACTATGCGGTCGCTTCTTCCATATTATGTTCCAAAAAAATGAACAACTGGATAAGAAATAACTTAAACAAATTTAATACGTCAATCGGATTGATAAACTCAAAAGATTTGGGGACTCGCTAAATCTGTTCACAACCTGACAACAAATCAGACAGTAAAGGTACTAGAAGATGAATGTACCATCAGACGAGCATGGAAAGCTCGGTATCATACTGATGATGGCTTCACTATTTTTGGCTGCTGCGGGCTCATATTCATCATCTGCAGCTTCGAAGTAATGGCCGATGAGAAGCTGCAAGCAAGAGAAGTAGAGGCCAATGGCACCACCGGGAGATTCTCACAATTACATATTTCTATCATGAACCCATCAGGGTCGTGAAAAAAGATCTGATCTACGTACAGTCCCCCTTCCTCTACTCTGCGTTTTACATACTGTATTTTCAGATCTTGCAGCCTCCTCTCCACTAACTGCATGCTCTCACACTGCAAATATGCAATCCATATTCAACTACATTTATCAAACAGAATGATATCAGAGAACTAAAAGACTCTAGCTAGCATAAATATTCTTCTCAGTGTTTATACCTGGAAGGATACGTGATTATCCCTTGGATTAATCTCAGATTTCTGAGGTAAATCCTCTGGATTCTGACTTTGCAGTAAATGTATGCCAATTCCATAATTGAACAGCCTGCATAATCATCAAAACTATAAAAAATTGATACCTCTACCTAATTGATATCTCTCTAATTGCAGTTTAACAAACTCGGGTTAAAATGAATTGGTAGCAGCTTGAATTAAGAACAAGATTTCAAAAAAAAAGAAATTGTGTTACCAAGCTCCGTTAAAATCAAAAGATCCGGGCCTCTTAACAGGAACAAAGCCGAGGACATTCTCGTAGAAATTCTTGGATTCCTCAACAGATTTGCAGACGAGAGAGATATGATTGAGTGAAGTAAGAGGCAGAGGTCGTCCGACGCAATTCATCTGCATCTCTACCAAAGAGGCGTAACAGCACACAGGGCAGGAATCCCTTCTCCTTCAAAGCAGGCAGAATTTATGGCTCAGAAGACAATACACAGAAAGAATGAAGGAATGAATAAACTCATAAACAGACCTCCACACAGCTTATTGCGATAACCCAATTGATGATGGATATATATAGGCTATAATGTAGCGACGGTAAACTCGCACGCTGAAATTTGAATAAAAAAGTGCACCCACTTTTGAGAAATGGTTTTCACGTTTTACGTACGGCCAAGGATATGCTTTTCTGGTTGTGCATGGCAGCGACCAGAACACTGGAATCACGGAGTGCACAGTGACAAAATGTTCCAAAACACTCCATTAAGGAAATAGGAATAAATTAATCCATATCGGCCGGCCCGATTCAGGCCAATTAACTCCTAAATTCGGAAGTTCTAGTAGTTTCACGAATTATTAGGTTTAGGTTTAAGTAAGGTTGCTAACTAATTCGTGGCAGGGATGTTGGCTTGTTGGTAATTGTCTTTTTGTTAAGACGTACAGGTTGTTAAGCAAGTAGCAGTACAGGTTGTTAAGCAAGTAGCAGGTTTATGTAGCAGCAGGAATCAGACCAATATTAATACCTAAATTTGGAATTTCTATTAGGTTTAGGTTTAATTAAAGTAGCTCAGAATTACAATGGAATAAACATTTTACAGACTCTCATTTTCCATGTTCATTGAAAGTATTATTAAGTTATCTTCACCCAGAGTTTTAACACTGTTATAACCGATATCTTTATAAATTATAATTTTTTGTTAGAAATTTTGAAATATTAAACAATTATTGTATGATTTATCTTTATTAAATTATAATTTTTTATTGTTGAAATTGTATTTTAAATACATAAATAAATTAAAAACTTTTAAATATAGTTATTATAATTTTGATTGTATAATCTGAACAAATAATATATACACTTTTAATAATGGACCCATCTCCTAGGTCCATTTCTAAATATAGTTATTTTGTTTTGACATTTTTAGCTGGTTTATCTTCAGGACTTCCTTCGAAGCTGGGTCTTTCGAAGCTGGGTCTTGAAGATAGATCGAACTCCCAAGTCCGAAACATATTTAGAGTACACCTTACTATTCACAAGTTCTCCATACATATCTCTAACATACTCTACCTGTGATGTGAAAACCTGGATGCTAACTTATATAAATTTTTAACTAATTTTAAAAAAATAAATCAAAAACTTATAACCAATTAATTAAAAACATATAAACATATACTCCAAAACATATAACATATTGAGAACACTTACAAATTTTATTTCAAATAAAATAAATTTAATTTTAAGATTTTAAAAAGCTCAGAATTAAACAAGAAAACCTTAAGGGCATGGAAAAACAAGATTGTATAACTTTAAACAAAATTATATATATATATATATATATATATATAAATTTTACAAAATCATTATATTTATAAATTTTTTAATTAAAAAAACTTTATTATGAATACAGATGCTCGACGTTAATAACAATACGTTACAAATCCTAAATATGGGAAATCATTGGATTTGTTTGTCACCTGTTTTACAGCTATCATTGATTCTCTATGGCCATTTTGGTCACATCAAGGTCCTTTTTCTAGTGGCATTGCAATCATTAAGCACTACGTAAAGTTCGTTTATAGTGGGTAAAATTTTCTAGTTGTAAAGTGTTTAGTTGATATACATCAAGTCAAAGTCATTTCATTTTATAGATGATTTGATAATTAATTTTTATTTTATATAATTTATTAAAAATTAATATTTTTCTAATATTAATTTTTATTTTATAATACATAAAATTAATTTTAAAATATTTAAAAAAAATAAATGTAAACAAATAAGTGGATATAAACCTATTTCCTGATAACAATTATTATATTTTTTTAATAATAATGTATATAATTATTATTATTCCTTTTAAATTTAATTGTAATATATAACATTTTTTATATACTATATAATATTTAATTGGAAATATTTTATTATAATTATATATAACAATATTTCACAATAATTAAATCAATAATAACTTATTATTAAAAAATATAAAAATATATATATATATTAAACTATTATTATTAATTATTTATATATATTCAGGGGAGGCAGATGCGGGTGGAGTTATTTTTGATCTAGGTGGAAAGATTATCAGAACCTTTGCATGGGGTCTGGGAAAGCGATCGAATAACTATACTGAATGGGTGGCTTTGTCCCAAGGAAAGGAATGCATGTTCGATCTACATGTAGACGATTTCATGGTCTTTGGGGATTCTTGGATAGTTATCCAAGCTATGAACAATTTGCTTATAACCAAGGATGCAAAGAATAACATACAACTCCGAATTCTACAATTGTTTTTCGAGCTTGTCCTCCATACCTTTCTACCATCTTAGAAGGAACCTAAACAAAAAGGTGGATCGAATGGATAATGTTGGAGCTAGGCTAAAGGAAGGGGATTTATCCCTTAATGGATCTCCCCCCTATGTCAAATGGTGCTACACCTTTCGAAGCCTTCCATAATGACCTCACAGCCCAAGAAAATGGACTTTAATGCTATTAATTGCATCCAGTTTTACGAGGGGACAGATGGACGTTCGAAGTTTATATTTGGCCCGAGAAGGTCTTGTCCCCTCATCCTTTCATTTACTCCTCACAATCCCCATCGTTTTGCATACTTTGGGAAGGGGAACGAGGTCTGCTGGAAAATGATGGCAACTCCATCGTCTTTAGAGGCACGAGAGGATATAGGGGAGATTCAATTGATTTTCTCTTATTTACATTTCTCGGAGAACTCTTCTAGCAGTAAGAACTATTCGGCTCCTAAGGATATTGTGATGGCGACGAGAGGTTCCATGAAAAGCAAGGACATGAATTGGCTCCACCTTGAGGAAGACCCTGGCATGAATTATGTAATGCAGGATATTTTGGCCATCAAAGAGGGAATGAAGGACCTTAGGAAAATGAATCGGTGCATCTTTGAAGTGGAAAAGGCTTGCTTGGAGGAGTCTAGGCAGACATGCTTGGATCTAACCCGCTTTGAAACACGCTTGGAGGACGCCAAGACGGGCTATCGCATTCAGGTCGACGAAGTGGAATAGCTGAAGAGGAGTGTTGCTGAAATGGAGCAGGTCTTAAATGACAAGTTGGACGAGGTGAGTGGAAATTTGGAGGAGTTGCGTCAGAGAATCTAGGGAAACAACATGAATATTGTTGAACATGAGGAGAACTGTTTTGTTCAACTAAAGGAGATTATGGAAGCAATGGAAGTTGATATCAATGGACTTTATCTATGGAACCACGAGCATGAAGGAGAACGCAAAGAGGCCTCCCCAATGGAGGAAGCTTTTGTTTCGTAGCTGGGAATTGAAGATGATATCGCTCAGGAATGAAGACCCTCTTCTCTCTTTTTTTGTTATAAGCTCTTAGATGTTCTTTTGCATAGTTATGGTAGGAGAGTTTATCAAAGTATATATAGTGAGAAGAAGAAGGTCAAATTTTGTTAAAAGATGTACAACTGAAGAATAGATGGAAGTTTTTGTAACATTGAATGCTCTGAAACCTTATTTTTAGACCTTAGTCTCATCTTATGCTACCTGAGGGTGTTTGTATATCCTATCTTTTTTAATATAATTTCTTTTCTCATTTCGTATATATATATATATAATTTTTTTTTTTTTTTAAATATAAATAAAATAAAATAAAATTTTAAATATTATATTTATTCTATATAATTTATTATCAATAGCTATTTTATAATATTAATAATATATAAACCTAAATTTCTTAATGACCATACAAATTACAAAAATAAAAATAAAAATTTAAACAAAATAAAACTAAAACCATCACTAATAATCCTTGCATGCTTCATTCAACCCATTTCCTTTTGTTAATTATTATTAACAAATGTTTGCATCATTGGATGCCTTTATACCTAATTCCCATCGAAATAATGATTTCCAAAAAACAAAAACAAAAAAATTATAAACAAAATTAAATTAAATCCATCATTAATCCTTGTTCATATAAATAATTATTCCTAAAAACAAAAAAATAAAATACAAACAAATTTAAATTAAAACCATCACTAACCTTTCCACGCTTCAACCCATTTCCTTTTGTTAATCATTAACAAATGTTTTTATCATTGGATATCTCTATGCCCATTATCCATGTAAATAATTATAAAGTACTCAACCAGTAGGGAAAAAATATAAAAACAAAATAATTAACTTTTTTATAAAGATTTATAAAATAAAAATTTAAAATCAAATAAAAATTATTAAAAAATCCACAATAATTCATAAAAACAAATTGGTATTTAAGATAAATTTATGATAATTTATCCTCAATGATAATAGATGTTATTTATTATTTTTTAAAATTAAATAATAATATTTTATAATACTTATATAAATAATAGATATTATTTATTTTCTTTATTTTAACAATTAAATAATAATTTATATTATTATAAAAATGTGTGTTTCCTCTATAAAATCACAAAATGATATATTTACACCACTGTTTTCTTGGAAAAGTCATTGAGAGCAATATCTTAGAACGATTGGTCAATCATGCAATAGTCTTTTATATTTATCACCTAACGTTTTTCATGAGAAAGTGATTGAAAGCAACACCTTAGATATGAACAGTTGGTCAATGTTCAATTATGCAATAGGCATTATATATTTACACCGAAATGTTTCCATGAGAAAGTGACTTAGAAGGGTAAATTTCAACTATTTAATCACAAGAGGAGAAGCAGCGTGCTTTTCACATGAAAGTGTTTTCGTACACATAAGATACGCATAAGAATTAATAAAATAAAAGATAAAATATAAAAAAATTTAATAATTTTTTAAATTATATAATTTTTGAATTTAAAATTATTTAAATATTAAAAAGTTCATATTAATAAATATGGTTTGAATTTTTTCTTTCTTTCAAATTTCATATTATTATATAAATGTGTTAATTAAAAATTTAAATTAATGTTCACCTCAATATTAAAAGTTATTTCCATATTGTCCTTTTTTTTAAAAAGTTTATGTGAATTGTCCTCTTAATAAGAAATGAATGTACCAGAAGACCATTAGATTGATTAAATTCTTCTAATATAGGCATTGAATGCTCACCATGTAGATTTCAAACTTCAATACATATAAGAAATTTTGTTTAAATAAATAATCTAAATTAGTGATTAATAACAAAACACTATACATGGCAAGGCATTCCATATCCATAATTAATACACATTTTCTAGCAGAAAATGTGTATTAATCATATCCATAATTAATACACATTTTCTGCTGGAAAATGTGTATTAATTATGGATATGGAATGCCTTGCCATGTAGATTCTAATTGCACTTTTATATATAGATGATCTCCTACCTAAGTAAATAACTAATATAAAATAGTGTTAATAACAAAACACTTGTTTAAACATTTCCATGCATCATGTACATTAATTCTAAAAACTTCATGATTAATTGTGAGCACTTCACATTTATGCTTAAGCATTACATGTGTAACACATATCACATACATATTGTAATCATGGCGTGAAACTCTACTATGTGAACCTTAATGTGTCTAATTATCCCATCAAGATACAATTAGGTCAATTCAAAATCAGAGAAAAATAAATGCCCCCATCACTAACTTTAAGTTCTAGATTTTCATACGACATTTTTTTCAACAAGAACACAATGCCTATAGGGATTATTTTTTTGGATAAACAAGTCAAAATTTGAATCTACGAGGATGTTACTATAACAAAACATGCAATTAGTGCCTAAAATAGCGCTATACTGTATTGTTTTTGAGTTCACGAATTGGACACTTTTGCTGGCGCAATACTCGGTGCCATAGTGCATGTTCACTTTGGCACCGGAAATAGTGTCGTAAATAGTGCCCAAAGTAGTGCTGGAAAATGTGGCGCCTACTTTAGCGTCGAGGATAATGCCTAATTTGGATTCCTATTTGGCTTCCATTTCTACTACCATTTTTGCTTCTAGTTTGCTCCCAGTCTTGCTTCCTGTTTTCTTTCTAGTTTTGCATCAAACATAACTTTTTTTTGGCTTCCTAATTGATGCCAACATTTGCTTCCAATATGACGTCCTTTGTTGCTTCCAGTTTTGCTTCGAGTGTTGCTTCTGGGTTTTCTTCTAGTTTTGCTTCCATTTTTTCTTCTAGTTTTTCTTTTTGGTTTGCTTCCAGTTTTGCTTCTGGTTTTGCTTCAGAGTGTGGTTGTAGTGTTGCTTTTGCTTTTGCTTCCAGTTTTGCTTCTGGGTTTGATTCCATTGTTTCTTTCGATTTTCTTCTGATGTAACATCTCTTGCTGTATCTAACTTTGCTTCCATTTTTGTGTCTTTTGGATTCTAATATGGCTTCTATGTTTGCATCTTTTATTGTTTCTAAAATTGATTCCATTATTACTTCTTTGTTTTCTACCTAAATTTCTTCTGTTTTTGCTTCCTACGTAATGCCAAGTTTTGCTTCCAAGATTGCTTTTGATTTGCTTCTAGTTTGACTTCTATTGTTCTTCCAAAAATGCTTCTTATTTTGCTTCCATTTATTAATTTAATATTTTTTATTTCAATTTAATTACTTAAATATATCATGCCTCTTAAGCAACTTATATGATTATAGAGTAACTCATATTGCATTTGAAATATTTTATAAGGTAACATTTATAATGAATTTTAGGGAAACAGACATCATACAAACTAACAACACCATTATACTTATTAAATATCCATCAAAATAAAATCTACAACATCCAGTATATATAAAATAACAAGATATTTATTATAACATGATCATCATCTATAATTAAAACAAGTGAGTAAAATATCTATAATTTAATTGAATTTGACAACATCCATCTTGAGCAGTAAATTAAAATGATCATACATAATAAATATCCATCCAAAAACCATCGACCACTTCCAATATATATAAATTGACTATTCAATACTGATAAGATCATCATCATATCCAACTAAAACAAGTGAAATTCAAATATGCCATTAGATCAATAACATGCCAAAATGATAGATGTCCAACAATCAACGTAAGTCAAAATGATACATGTCCAAATGATATAATTCAAAATGATAAATGATGTAACTCAATATGATACATGTCAATATAATACAAGCCAAGATGATACATGTCCAAATGATAAAAGTCAAAATTGATACATATCAAAATGATACAACTCAATAATATGGTATTGTAGGTGAAAATGATACATATGATAGCAAAAATGAAAAGAGGCATCATACTAATATATCAACAATAATCCATAATGCAGTCTATATGATCAATGTCACTGGCTACTACCAACAATTGGATAATCATCATCATAATGACTATTATAATCATCATCATCATGACCGTCATCATCATCCTCATCTCCCATGTCTGTCGTCTATACTAGACCCAACATAATCTAGATCTATATCATCATCAGGATCAACTGGATCTTCTGCAAGACCCGTGTTTTGCCAAAAAAAACATTCAAAATGAAAATTTATTATTTATTTCACGCAATAATTATTTTTTCTGTTATATTTCTAATATTACAACATATCAAATGAAACCATAATCATATTACATCAATATCAAAGTGCACATACCATAATAAAATTTCAAATAATTTACAACTAAGATGTCATTATAGTAATGTAAAGCATGCAACAATTCTAATAAACGTTAGTAAAGATCATAAAAATAAATTGTTATACAATTTAACTATCAACTATAAATTCTATTACATAACCTTAAATTCCAACCCTCTCCATTTTGTGCTATATATGATTATGTTTGCCTCAAAGATCCTTTGAGATTTAACTAGTCTTTATATCTTCTTATCTTATATTTCAGAAATGAATATTTTTCTAGGACATTTTGGCACTGTAATATGTCCCCATATTTTAGATTCAATATTGAAAGTCAAATTTTATTATGATTTTAACTAGATATTTGATTAAGGATGTTGAACTTTTAAGATATGTTATTTCTAGTTGAACATACAAGGATAGAACATTTTGCAAATATAATCACATCTTGATACAAGTTCAAGTTGATCTTGGATTACGAGAAGGGGTTATGCTCTGATCACTGATTCGACATTGCATCCATGAACAAGGAAAACCCTAGGATGAGTTTTGGCCCCATGGCTGGGCAGTGGGGAGGGACAGGACCTCCGTCCTTCCGAAATGCCATCCTACAACCAAAAGCACCGATCGGACGACCCCTGACCCTTGTGATTGTGAATCCTTTAGCGAGGAAGGATCCCACAACCCTAAAGGCATAGAATGAAGCAAAATCCAAGCTACCTGAGGGGGAACACCCCACACAGAACCCATCTTGATCCAATGGAGGTTCCTCTAGGAAGTCATCAAAATATAGCACTACTGTGACACCTGACAAAATGAATCCTTCAGCACCACCGATGGAACCCTTGTAGAACCTAACCAAAAATGAAAGAGGAATTAGGGCCACATGCAATGTATGCCTACCAAGGACTGCCTCCATCCCAAGCCTTGAAATATCCTCGACCAAGATCGGTGAATATAGGAAATATATGGGGGATCATGCCCTCATATGCAAATTTATGGGTTTTTGGCCCAACGAAAAATCCCTACATGGATGGATCACGCATAAATGGAATATGAAAGGATATGTTGACCTAAAAATGGGGTCAAAGGACTTCTTTATGGCCATATTCTTCAATGCAAAGGACATTGAAAGAATCATTGAGCAAGGAGCCTAATTTTTTAACAGCTCTGGTCTATTCATGAGGTACTGCAAGAAAAAATACTATTTAGAAAAAGAAGAATTCATGGAAGTCCTAGTGTGGGTAAGAATGTATTCTCAACCCTAGGAATACTGAGATGAGGAAACCCTAATGGGGATTGGAAACTCCTTGGGAAAATTCATTAAGAGATCATATATCACTAAAATAGGTCGTTACACATCCTATGCTCGAATCTGCATCTATATGAATGTGGCCAAGCCCCTCCTAGAAGGGATCTACCTTAGTTTCCATGATGAAGAATGGGTGCAACCCTTGGACTATGAGCACATCCCATTCATATGAAAACATTTCCATGAGTATGGCCACTTATATCGCGCATGGCCCCATGCCCCACCACCCCCTCCCCAACCAACTCATCAACAACAATCGCAGGATGGATTCACATTGGTTAGCCGTCGATCTAAAGGTGGAGCTAAACCAAAATGGCATCAGGTCAATCCAAAAGCTAAATCCTTGAACCCCTTTGTTGTTCTCTAGGAAATGGAAACATACCATACTCACTTGAAACAAATCGAGCCTGCTCCAACAACCTTGAATGATGAGGATGAAGATCCATATCAAGTCAAGATGCGGAAGCCAGATCCCATAGAAGACCATACCATGGAAGAAACAGAGGAGCCTAGTAAAAATAAAGGAGAGGAATAATTAAATATCATAGACCACGAGCTGCAGAAAATAGTGGAAACCTACAAGAAGTGAAACCTCAAGGAGATTCCCTCACCCCACATACCGCGCAATCATTCGAAGATCCCTACAAGAGGTTGGTCACCATCCTACACAGTTCTCATATTCTTCGGGTATGTCTTCCCACAATATGGCATTCAATTCGCCTCATCACCTCCTCACACAATCAAGAAGGATTAGAAGCAAGGACGAAAGTCGAACCAACAGAGACTCACTAAGTTGGGGGAACCCCTAATACCATTAGGTAATCACATATCTCTCATAGATTGGTTACAATCCCTTTCTCCTTTGCAGTAATTTCTTCATGAATATTTTATCTTGGAATATTCATGGTCTGGGAGGGAAATGAAAAAGAGAACCCTCCAGTCTAAGATTATCCAGGAAAAACCAACAATAGTCTTTATTCAAGAAACCAAATGCTCTTCGGAGGTAATGTCATATTTCTCAATTTTTTGTTGTAAAGGTTTTCAATCAATCGCTTTAGACACTTCTAGTACAATAGGGGGCATGGCTATCCTTTGGGATCCTTCTTTGGTGTATCTGTCCAACTTATTCTATACCCGCCACTCCATCTCTGCCTCTTTCCATCTTCTAACCTCGAATCTTAGTTCATTCCTCACTAATGTCTATGGCCCTCCTATCCCCTCCCCCCCCTCCCTAAAAGGCAAGTTCACATCCTTTCTCTCCTACATCATAGAATTTCTTGTTCACAATTCCACATGGATTGTGGGGGGTGACTTCAACTTGATATCCAAACCTATGGAAAAAAAGGAGGCACTGGTTTTTTGGATACCGTAAGCATGGATTTTGGAACCCTCATTGCGTCCCTGGATCTAGTAGATATTTAACCAAAGAATGGTTCCTTCACTTGGAACAACAAGAGGGGGGGAGTGCGCAAAGTTTCTTTCAGATTGGATAGGTTCCTCCTCTCGATCAACTTTGCAAGATCAGATTCCATCATTGATTCAATCATCCTCCCTAGGGAAGGATCAGATCATTTTCCAATCAACCTTGGGATTGATGAATTCATCACAGAAACAAACCACCCATTTTGATTTGAAAAATGTTCACTAGGCCATCCAGAATTCCTGGTGACATTCTTTGGTTAGTGAATGAAATATCCCACCAACTATGACTCCAACATGTATAGTCTTCAACATAAACGTAAATGGGTAAAATACAAGCTAAAAAATTGGAACAAAGAACTATTTAGAAACATCTTTGAAACCAAGAAGCAACTCAAATGGATCTAATGGAAGTCCAACAAGAGGCTATTTCTCAAGGATATACCGAATACCTACTACAAAAGGAAAAAGATCTCTAGCAAGCAAAAAATCAAAGGTTGGACCAGGAAGAGATGTAGTGGAGGCATAAATTGAGGATCAGATGGCTTAAAGAAGGGGAGAGGAACTCTAAGTTATTCCACGAATCCATGATCCAACAACAAGCTAATAATCAAATAACCAGAATTCAAGTGGATGGGGGAAGAACTCTCACCACACAAGAGGACATTGTAGAGGAGTTGGTTTCATACTATAGCAACATCCTCACTGATGATGGGATAGATCGATAAATAACTATGAATTCTATCCTCCAACACATCCCAAATCTAGTTACAAATTAGCAGAATGAGAATCTCCTGAGACCTATCTCTCTAGGAGAGGTGATTGCAATAGTTAAAGATATGCCCACAAGAAAATCTCTAGGGCCCAATGGTTCCACCAAGGACCTTTTCCACAGTTGTTGGGACATTATTCAACATGAAGTCTCGAAAGCTGTTGAGGAATCCTGCATAAGATCAACCATTCTTCCTTCTTTGAACGCCACCTTCCTCACTCTAGTTACGAACAAAGAAAACCTAGTCCATCCAAGTAAATTTCTGCCAATTTCCCTATGTAATGTCATTTATAAAATCATCATGAAGGTTATCACCAACAAGATGAAACCAGTCTTGTCACACCTCATATCTAAAGAACAATCTAGGTACATGGAAGGTTTCCAAATCATTGATGGTATTTTGGTGGCAGATGAGATGATCCACACACTCAAATTCTCCAAAAAGTATGGTATGCTCCTTAAACTTGAGTTGTCAAAGGATTTTGATAAAATTTCATGGAAATATATGGAGAAATATCTCCTTTCTTTTGGATTCGTTTCTCAATGGGTCAACTGGATTTTGGCTCTAACCTCCTTTGCGTTCTTCTCCATCCTTGTGAATGGTTCACCTTCCCCCACCTTCTCCTCTTCCATAGGGGTATGTCAGGGGGACCCACTTTCCCCTTTTCTATTCATTCTCGTGGTGGAAGTCTTGGGGAGATCGTTGAAGGTGACAACCCAAAGCAACATCCTCTCTAGGTTTAATCCTGCAAACGATGATAACAAAGCCTCACATCTGCAATATTTAGATGACACAATGTTACTTGCCATAACCTCCATGTGAGAATCCCAATGTATTAAAATACTCCTCTCCACATTCTTAAATGCCTCCAAAATTTCTCTTAACAATGATAAATCATAAATCTTCTTCTTCAACACTGCTATCAGGATCAAGATTGCGATAGCTAGATTGATGAACTTTCGACGAGGAACTCTCCTCTCTTGGTATCTTGGAGCTCGCATCACTATAAGCTCCACTAGGCATGGGGAATGGTCTCTCCTAATCCAAAAAATAGAGAAACATATTTCCATTGGTCCTTCCGTTCTCTTAACATTGTAGGCTAACTTGTCCTCCTCAACTCCATCTTGCGAAACATGAGCACTTACCTATTCTCCATTTTTTCTACCCCCAATTTTTTTTTGAATGAAATTCGATCTCTACAAAGGACCCTTTTGTGGGGAGGTTCAAAAAAAAAATGCCGTAAATGGGCCTTAGTGGTCCGGGACAAGCTATGCAGACCCAAACACGTGGGGGAAATAGCTTAAGTGATCCAGAGCTAGAAAATAAAGCGATGATGGAAAAAATATGGTGTCAATGGCTCACCAAACCTGATGGTCTTTGGTCAAGAATTTGGAAGAGAAAATATGCTAACATAATAGCCCAATAGGACCTTATACGCATGGAAACCAGTCCCAAAGGTTCCCTGATATGGAATGCGACCTGGAAAAGTAAACAACTAATCCAAGAGCATGCTTTCTGGGAAATTTGAGATGGTGAAACTACCCTCTTCTAGGACGGCTGCTGGTAACAAAGGGTGAAACTCTCATCTATGGAATACCTTCAACCCCTGAGAAAAACCACTATTTTTGAAGGTCAATTCATCATTTCACACTTTTGGGCCACTGATGCCACTCATACTCAATGGTGACAATGGAAAGAACAACAAGCTTTTCCAAAAACTCTTAGAGAAGAACAATGGAGGATATTCTGGGAGGAGCTGCAAACCAGGAATGAACACTCCAACAAAGTATGGAAGAAGATTTGGAAGAAAAAATTATGGCCGAAAGTATCCACCTTCCTATGGCTTTTGGCTTGGTAGTGAACTTTAACCCGAGACAGAATAATCAAAAAAGGATTTGAGGGACCTTCAATCTACTATCTCTAATGGGTAGCTCCGCAATATCTTGAGCACTTATTCAACACATTCCCAACCAATAAGAAGTTAATGTATTAAGGGGTAGGCGCTTTCCGTCAGACTGATCACAACCAAGCCAACATCAAAGACACCCTAACCAACTGGCGAGATCAACTCTCCTCCAACAACATTGTGAATAGAGTCTGGAAACTCTTACCAGGATTCCTACTATGGTAAATTTGGAAAGAGAGGAATCGTCATATTTTTCATGATTATAGAATCCCCCTCCTGCAAGTGTGGAGGAAAATCCAAACGGACATCCAAGAAACAATCAAATCTTCCCAATGGCCCCCATCGGATTGGGAAGGATCTGTGCAATACATGGATATAATCTAGTCCTGGCACCTACAATGATCGCATATGTCCAACAACCATCCTCTAAGAAGGACCCCTATTGTAAGCCTAAATTCTTGCGCCCCCTAGACATAGGATTTGTGAAGCTTAACTTTGGTGAGGCAAGCAGGAGAAACCCTGACCTTGTAGGATATGGAGGTGTATTCAGAAGCCACAATAGCATGATAATAATATTTTTCACAGGATTAATGGGGACATATAGTAATAATGCGGTGAAGTTGTTTTCAATGCTGAAATGCATCCTCATAACAAGGCAGGAGTGCTTCACCAAGCTGGTGGTTGAAGGATACTCTAATATGATGATCCAGATTCTCAACAAGCTTCTTAATGGATCCAAACTAAGCAAAGTAAATCCAATTTTTCATATGGATTCAAAAATGGAAATGCTCATCACCAACATTGATATATCCTTGGTCATGGTCACACACCTTATCAGAAGAGAGTCCAACAAGTTTGTTGATAGACTCGCCAACTGGGGAGTGGATCATCCTGGGGATGAGTGAAATCAATCATGGGAAGACAATTCCAGAGAGGCTCTTAAAGAGGAATGCCGCAAACTCAATAATCAAGATTCCATCCCCCACGGTGGGTGTCAGTGGGGTGAGGACATCACCCCACATGCCTAGTGAATGTCAATATGGGAGTGCCACTCCATGTCATGTCCCCATTTTGTCAGCACCATGAAGCAGATCGAACCCCATGGATCCTAGTGACAGATTGAATTAATTAATTAATGAAAGGTTAAGATGAGACAATTAATTAATTAGGAGTGTGCATTTAATTTTATCCATAGTTTCTATCCACTTGGAATAAATATTTATGGTGCATTTAATATTTAATTATTATCTTGAATAAATAGAGAAAATGCTCCACTAGAGCACATTAGTGGATAAGGTTGGAGGAGACACTTGAGGAAGAAGTTAAGGAAAGCACATGAGTCCAAAACTGATGCCAAAAATGAGAAAAGAGGAATAAATAAGGAAAAGCAGCATAAATCAGAAAGCAGCATAAAACAGGAAAAACAGGAAAGTCTGAAAAGTAGGAAAGTTCAGAAAAGAAGGAAAGTCAGAAAAAGAAGAAAAATAAGGAAAGCCAAAGCAAAGAAAAGCAAAGAACAAGGAAAGGAATGAAAGCAAGATTTCCTTATCCACTCAAGGAGGGAGCATTCCTCATGGATACATGCTATCCAAGTCATCGAATATCTATAAATAATTCCATGATAACCACATTCACATATTTTTTTAGTTTAAGAAATTGTATGAGTGCATTTGTGCCTCAAAGACTTGGGAGATGTGCCCCATATTTTTGTGAGAGGATGATGGAATTAAGCCATTTTCATTGATTTTTATTATAGTTCTTGTATCTTATCAAGTCGAATATGAAGTTCAGAAGCATCATCAACCAGTTCAGAGTTCGAATCTTCAAGCCTTTTATGAGTTTCTACAGCCAGTTTCTTGTGTAGAAGAAGAGAGATATTTCTATAACTTTATGAGAATCATCTTGGCCTATTTATGATGTAATAACAGAGTATGTAATGTTCTTATATCATTCCATTCAATATAAATTACATAACTTTGATTTCTTCTCCTATTTCTCCACCCCTTCTACATTTAGCTAGAATTTGACTAACTTTCAATGTGTATTTCATAAGTAAATGAGTATAAATCCAAATGAAGTAATTATTGTTTCTATAGTTGAGTACCATGTTATGTGTCATTATCCAAGTCCCGTTTTAGAAGTTAGTGAGCCTTTGAACATTGCTTGGGAACCCATAATTCACACTAGTTGAGTTGTCCTGGAAGGCAATTTTTGTGTGTTTTGTGTGAGAATTTATCAGATCTCTTTGCAAATTTATGGAATATTTTTTTACTGTTAAATTACTATTATTAATTAATATTCAACATCTCAAAGTCGTAAATTATCATCCCCAACCTCCAGTCCAAGTTTGTACCCATACAAATTTGCATATGTCGAGGGGCCCAGAAGCATTGGAGTAGATTGCATCCGGGATGCTATTGAAACATAAATGGTGTCATTACAATGTTCATAGGTATCATACCACATATGAACCTTCCATGCTTCCATAGCCTTTGATCTTTCCCATCCCCATCAATTCTAGCTTTCCTAGCCATTGTTTTAATTGAACCTGAGTAGAAAGGAGTTTTTGTATCACTTGTATATGTGAAAATCATCACAACAGATCTAAGAGATGATGTATACCTCACAATAAATATTAAGATTAAGTAGGAAAATAAAAGAAGAGTGGTCAATGCAGTGTAAAGGAGCAACATAATTATGATACAATAGAAGTCGGATAGAAGCAAAATAACATCACACACTAATTCATTAATCATAATATGAACAATAAATAATACAATGGTGGAGAGGATTCGAATACCAAGGTGGAAATTTGAATTAGCCTACATAGGCATGGATTATTTGCACTAGGATTCATCATCATCATCAGTGGAGTGTCAACAATACACCACTAGGAGTCCTAATCATCATCAGTGGAGTGTCATCAATACACATGTGACTGTCAACCAGGTGGCAAATTGAGTCTAAGTGAATGTAGTAGGTGTAACACATGTATGGTGCACTAATGTAGTGAAAGAGGCTCAAAGGAGGACACAATAGGAGCTGACTGAAGTCAGAAATGTTAATCTAGGCTCACTGGAGGTCCATCAGAGTGTCTCAGTCAATAAACTGGTCAATCTGTCCTCAAATCAAGGAATAGATCCACAAATCACTCAACTAACTGAAGTGTAACTGGTGGTAGGTGAGGGAGGGTGCCTTTCTCATGTGGTAGGTGAAAGGAGGGTGCATTACTGACTAGGAGGGTTGGAACTTAGCAGAAACAAGCTCATGGGTCTAGTAAACTAAGCTCTATGTGCTGGGAGACACCAACCTGATGACTGGGATGCATGCAATTGCATGATTGCATGCAAAAATGCATGAATGATTGAAATGAAAAATAATGAAAATGCTGGTAGGACAAGGATGGAGTATAGGAATATCCTAACACCCCCCCTTAATCCATCCTGGGCCCTGATAACGGAGACCAAAGGTAACCCAATACAATGAATAATAAATAACAGTCCATAAACCAAAGAATGGGGAAAACCTCATGGGAAAAATACTCCCCCTCAAAATATATTGTAGGGCACACCAAAATAAATGCTCCAAACTCAAGCAGGTGTGATGCTTGGTAATATGTCTAGAGGTATCTTATTCTTGGGAAGAAGTGGATCATGCTCAAAAAACATGTGCTTGTACTTGCTCTTCTGATCGAATGTGAGGAGAACAAATCCATAGGTATGAGGATGATCCTAGAACCTGTGATTCGAATTAGCTGAGGTAGGATCAAATCCATGAATTTGTAGATATTCTTTTTTTTTTCTCCTTTGAACCATCATAGGTGATATTATTCCCAAAAGAACCATCACATGATAGTGATTGCTTGGAATCCAAATCAGATCCAAGACTTGAAAAAAGGTTTCTTGAGATTTCCTTTGAACCATTAGGGGTGAGATCAAAACCATGAAATGCATGAGAAATTATCCCAAGCGAATGGAAATTCCCTACATCTTCAATAAAATTCTGAGATCATGTACAAATGATCTTATAGTAGTACATACGAGGTGAGTGATCAAGGAGAGCGAATGCATTACCTCCAATTGATGATTTAACCTCTGAAACATTCATGAGATCATCATTATGCAAACCAACAGACTCTTGTGCAAGAGAGAGGATTTAAGAACCTCTGTAGTTTCTAGAGTGTGAGCTGGCATCCCAGATGGATGGATCACACATAAATGGAATATGAAAGGATATGTTGACCTAAAAATGGGGTCAAAGGACTTCTTTACGGCCATATTCTTCAATGCAGAGGACATTGAAAGAATCATTGAGCAAGGAGCCTAATTTTTTAACAGCTCTGGTCTATTCATGAGGTACTGCAAGAAAAAATATTGTATAGAAAAAGAAGAATTCATGGAATTCCTGGTGTGGGTAAGAATGTATTCTCGACCCTAGGAATATTGAGATGAGGAAACCCTAATGGGGATTGGAAACTCCTTGGGAAAATTCATTAAGAGATCATATATCACTAAAATAGGTCGTTACACATCCTATGCTCGAATCTGCATCTATATGAATGTGGCCAAGCCCCTTCTAGAAGGGATCTACCTTAGTTTCCATCATGAAGAATGGGTGCAACCCTTGGACTATGAGCACATCCCATTCAGATGAAAACATTTCCATGAGTATGGCCACTTATACCACGCATGCCCCCATGCCTCACCACCCCCTCCCCAACCAACTCATTAGCAGCAATTGCAGGATGGATTCACATTGGTTAACCGTCGATCTAAAGGTGGAGCTAAACCAAAATGGCATCAGGTCAATCCAAAAGCTAAATCCTCGAACCCCTTTGTTGTTCTCTAGGAAATGGAAACATACCATACTCACTCGAAACAAATCGAGCCTGCTCCAACAACCTTGAATGATGAGGATGAAGATCCATATCAAGTCAAGAGGTGGAAGCCAGATCCCATAGAAGACCATACCATTGAAGAAACAGAGGAGCCTAGTAATAATAAAGGAGAGGAATAATTAAATATCACAGACCACGAGCTGCAGAAAATAGTGGAAACCTACAAGAAGGGAAACCTCAAGGATATTCCTGCACCCCACATACTGCGCAATCATTCGAAGATCCCTACAAGAGGTTGGTCACCATCCTACACAGTTCTCATATTATTCAGGTAAGTCTTCCCACAACATGGCATTCAATTCGCCTCATCACCTCCTCACACAGTCAAGAAGGATTAGAAGCAAGGACGAAAGTCGAACCAACAGAGACTCACCGAGTTGGGGGAAACCCTAATACCATTAGGTAATCACATATCTCTCATAGATTGGTTACAATCCTTTTCTCCTCTACAGTAATTTCTTCATGAATATTTTATCTTGGAATATTCATGGTCTGGGAGGGAAATGAAAAAGAGAACCCTCCAGTCTAAGATTATCCAGGAAAAACCAGCAGTAGTCTTTATTCAAGAAACCAAATGCTCTTTGGAGGTAATGTCATATTTCTCAATATTTTGTTGGAAAGGATTTCAATCAATCGCTTTAGACACTTCTAGTACAATAGGGGGCATGGATATCCTTTGGGATCCTTCTTTGGTGTATCTGTCCAACTTATTCTATACCCGCCACTCCATCTCTGCCTCTTTCCATCTTCTAACCTCGAATATTAGTTCATTCCTCACTAATGTCTATGGCCCTCCTATCCCCTCCCCCCCTCCCTAAAAGCCAAGTTCATATCCTTTCTCTCCTACATCATAGAATTTCTTGTTCACGGTTCCACATGGATTGTGGGGGGTGACTTCAACTTGATATCCAAACCTATGGAAAAAAAGGAGGCATTGGTTTTTTGGATACCATAAGCATGGATTTTGGAACCCTCATTGTGTCCTTGGACCTAGTAGATCTTTAACCAAAGAATGGTTCCTTCACTTGGAACAACAAGAGGGGGGGAGTGCGCAAAGTTTCTTTCAGATTGGATAGGTTCCTCCTCTCAATCAACTTTGCAAGATCAAATTCCATCATTGATTCAATCATCCTCCCTAGGGAAGGATTAGATCATTGTCTAATCAACCTTGGGATTGATGAATTCATCACAGAAACAAACCACCCATTTTGATTTGACCAACATGTATAGTCTTCAACATAAACATAAATGGGTAAAATACAAGCTAAAAGACTGGAACAAAGAACTATTTGGAAACATCTTTGAAACCAGGAAGCAACTCAAATGGATCTAATGGAAGTCCAACAAGAGGCTATTTCTCAAGGATATACCGAATACTTACTACAAAAGGAAAAATATCTCTAGCAAGAAAAAAATCAAAGGTTGGACCAGGAAGAGATATAGTGGAGGCATAAATTGAGGATCAGATGGCTTAAAGAAGGGGAGAGGAACTCTAAGTTATTCCACGAATCCATGATCCAACAACAAGCTAATAATCAAATAACCAGAATTCAAGTGGATGGGGGAAGAACTCTCACCAAACAAGAGGACATTGTAGAGGAGTTGGTTTCATACTATAGCAACATCCTCACTGATGATGGGATAGATCGATAAATAACTATGAATTCTGTCCTCCAACACATCCCAAATCTAGTTACAAATTAGCAGAATGAGAATCTCCTGAGACCTATCTCTCTAGGAGAGGTGATTGCAACAGTTAAAGATATGCCCACAAGAAAATCTCTAGGGCCCGATGGTTCCACCAAGGACCTTTTCCACAGTTGTTGGGACATTATTCAACATGAAGTCTCGAAAGCTGTTGAGGAATCCCGCATAAGATCGACCATTCTTCCTTCTTTGAACGCCACCTTCCTCACTCTAGTTACGAACAAAGAAAACCTAGTCCATCCAAGTAAATTTCTGCCAATTTCCCTATGTAATGTCATTTATAAAATCATCATGAAGGTTATCACCAACAAGATGAAACCAGTCTTGTCACACCTCATATCTAAAGAACAATCTAGGTACATGGAAGGTTTCCAAATCATTGATGGTATTTTGGTGGCAGATGAGATGATCCACACACTCAAATTCTCCAAAAAGTATGGTATGCTAAACTTGAGTTGTCAAAGGATTTTGATAAAATTTCATGGAAATATATGGAGAAATATATCCTTTCTTTTGGATTCGTTTCTCAATGGGTTAACTGGATTTTGGCTCTAACCTCCTCTGTGTTCTTCTCTATCCTTGTGAATGGTTCACCTTCCCCCACCTTCTCCTCTTCCATAGGGGTATGTCAGGGGGACCCACTTTCCCCTTTTCTATTCATTCTCGTGGTGGAAGTCTTGGGGAGATCGTTGAAGGTGACAACCCAAAGCAACATCCTCTCTAGGTTTAATCCTGCAAATGATGATAACAAAGCCTCACATCTGCAATATTTAGATGACACAATGTTACTTGCCATAACCTCCATGTGAGAATCCCAATGTATTAAAATCCTCCTCTCCACATGAGCATGGCTTATCTATACTAGGAGTCATCATCATCATCATCAGTGGAGTGTCAATAATACACCACTAGGAGTCCTAATCATCATTAGTGGAGTGTCATCAATACATAAGTGACTGTCAAACAGGTGGAAAACTGAGTCTAACTGAATGTAGTAGGTGTAACACATGCATGGTGCACTAATGTAGTGAAGGAGGCTCAAAGGAGGGCACACGAGAAGCTGACTAGAGTCAGAACTGGAAATCTAGGCTCACTGGAGGTCCATCGGAGTGTCTCAGTCAGTAAACTAGTCAATTTGTCCTCAAATCAAGGAACAGATCCACAAATCACTCAACTAACTGAAGTGTGACTGGTGGTAGGTGAGGGAGGGCGCCTTTGTCATGTGGTAGGTGAAAGGAGGGCGCATTACTGACTAGGAGGGATGGAGCTTAGCATAAACAGGCTCCTAGGGCTAGTAAAATAAGCTCTATGTGTTGGGAGACACCAACCTGATGACTGGGATGCATGCAATTGCATGACTGCATGCAAAAATGCATGCATGACTGAAATGCAAAATAATGAAAAATGCTGGTAGGACTATGATGGAGTATAGGAATATCCTAATAGTATAAGTTGGTACATTACAGTGGTATCATATCATTTTCCTCCACCCATGTGGAAAGAAATAATATCACTATTGAAGAATATTGCATATCACTATTCAATTTGTAGCCATGAGGCTAGTGCTAGTTGCAGTCAAAGAAGAAGAATCATCATGCATATTTTCGAGCATTTTCAAAAGAGATGATGGTGACTATGGCGACCAATGGTATTGTTTGTGCTAGAAATTGTCCCTAGACTATAGAGGGGCAAGCTAGTACAATCTCAATAAAATGAACAGAAAATATGGTTTGTTTTTATGGTTTTGTGGTTTGAGGGTTTCATATTCAAAGAAGTAGTCATTCATTCAAACAAAAAACAAACTAATACATAAACTAAATCATGTAATGTATGAAAGAACCGAGATATATATAATTAAAAGATTAAACATAAGCCATCACATTCATAAATACATTACTAGTTCATCCACAACACATGAGCACTCCATGAATAAAACTTTAAACAAGGAATGAAGTCACTAGTTGAGTGATCAAACTGATCATAAACAAAATAGTAAACAAGATAAAGTGGCTTATAAGTATATATTTCAATCTCAATATTTAAAACTTACACCAGAGTTGTATGTATCAGTCTGAAAATGTATCCAAAACTTTCTTCCTTGACATAAAAATCGAACCCATTCCCCACAAAGTTTCTTCCTTTTATCCTCTTTGCAAAAACTGAGTTTCATAACTAACTTTTAGATCTATCTTCGAAGTAGTTACATCTTAGCTTTCAAATATTTAAAACAACATGATTAACAACTATTTTTATGATAACAAAAATAGAATACTCTGACAACTGGATATGATGTGACTTCTTCTTATCTCGAGTTTGTCGACTCTCCAATCCTCGAACTTTGTTGAGTAGTCCATTGTTCTGCTTCTTTAAGTCCTCAATCTGCTTTGCCATATCTTCAGCCTGCACTTCTACCTGTCCTTTTCTCCTTAAGGATTCTTTAGCAACTACAATAAGCTCTTGGTAATGAGCATTAATGTCATCTAAGTCCTCCCTTAGCCTTTTGTTGGTAGTTCTAAGTCTTTCATTAGACTCACTCAAAAATGGCTCCTGTGATTTATATTGCTGAATAGATTTCTTTAGGTTTTCGACCTCTGTGTCTATTCGAACATTTGGATGTATGCTTGAATGTTCTTCTCCCCCAAATGGAATACCTAATTTTCTAAAAAATGACTCTTCTTCCTTCTTATTTCTGGCAAGTGCACCTGATAGAGGAAATGATGAAGTAGAAGGTTGTTCAACATTTATGATAGTTTCTTGTCTACTACCATTTCATGTTTTGCAATTTTTTCACATTCTTTGATCAATTCAGTTATCATGTCAGTCTCCTTCTCTATATCCATTTGAATCTTCTTTAAATTAAACTCAACATTCTCAACATTACTATTTTCATCTTCTCCTCTTGAAGAACCTTTAATAATGGTGACCTTTCCTTCCTTCAGCTTAGGATCTATTATCCCCCTCATATTTAATCTGAGTTTATTGGTAGGCCTTGTTTTTGGTCGCCATTTAGTCTCTCTCAGTTTTTCCAAAGCTTTGACATCAGCATTAAAATCTGGAGTATGAAACACCTTCTCTTCAATACTTATGACATGAAGACTTAGGGTTGAAGTTTCTACATCAAGAACACAACTATGCAAACCTTCTTTCGAACTAGAAGCCTCTTCCTTGTCCATGGGAACAGTGATTTTTTGTGAATTATCTTCGAAAACATCTTCATGATGTCCTTCAGGCATATCTTCTTGCATTGTATTTTCAAGGTCTTGAAATTCCTGTGCATTAACCTCATGAGATTCCTGTACATTAACACTCTGCGAATCATCTTGTACACTAGTACTCTGCAAATTCTCCTCTGCGTCTTTTTTAAATTTCTTCATAAAGCTGGTTTGTTTGCTTGGTGTACGCTTCTCCTCTTGTTCATCCTATTTAATTATGAATCCTGACCAAAACAAGAAGTGGTCCCAATTCCGACCTTCCTTCTGTAAAACTAAACAAACTATCAACTTAACGAGTCCATGATGAAATAAAGACTGGTTTGAGTTGTTAACCTGACCTTTAACTCTACTAGACATTTTTTTAAGGCTCTTTAATAAGAAGAAAGGTAAACTCATCTTTGATTGCTGAGTTAAGTGCATCAGAATCCTAATATGATACTTGAAAACTGAAGCAAAACGACCATCACAGGTAATGTAACTTTGGATTATCCCTATTACTTCTTTCCACTATAGTTTGAAATTTTTCAGATGCACACCCTTGCTCTAGTCTAACTCTCCAACTCCTAATATTATGAACATGCTAGGGTCAAAGTCGAAAGTAGATTTTTTGAACCAGGATTCGCCCTCTGGTGGCATGCCGATTGCTTCAGCAACTAGGGCTTCTGTCAATTCGAACTTCAAGGTAGCAAAACTCACATTATTATTAACAAGGCGCTAGGCGAAAGCATGGGTTACCTTGACATTGAACCCTGTAATCTTCTCGAAAAACACAAACCATCCCATCGACTTGAAAATCGTAGCACACTTAGGAAATTCCGCTGCCCAGGTGATGTCGGTTGGTTCAAACCGACTTAGCTTGCCACTCTTGCCACTCTTGCCCATATTGTCAATGTACTTTGCAACTTCGTTACCCTATTCTTCTGCAACTGATTTAAAGGAAAGATTCTGCAAAATCTTCGTGTCTTCAATTACGAACTGGAAAATCCCCAAATCGGAGATCGTGGCATCTCAATACCCTGAAATTTTGGGATGGTAATCACCGTATTTTAATACAAGTGTCATAATGAAGTGAACAGGTGTCTAGAAGCTCCTCTTCCATCATCAAATGCATTGGCTAGGTCATGTCATCGCAGATCCACTAGTTTTCATAATTTGGGATTCCTGCAGCACGCTAGAGCATTGAATTTGGGCCTTGCGCTACGGGAATCACTCAACATGCAATTTTGACATATAAACTCAAAAGTATAGGTTAGACTTTGGATAAAATTCTAGAAAGTACTTAGGTAAGTATTTTAAAAGATTTTGAAATAAAATATAACATACACAAGACACTATGAGTAAGCAATCAAAACCATAACTATAAAATAGATATTAGAAAATAATGAAAATGATTTGAAATTCAAAATTAAATAAAAATGAAAAGAGAAAATAAAGTAAAGACATTAAAGAAAACACACAATAAAAACTAAGGACAATTTTAGTGTTAACAGGTATGATGCAGATTTTTATTATCCAAGGTAATTTGTTGAATAAGTGAATTTAGGGAGACCCTTTGAGTACCTCATAGCTTACTATGCATTGAGAGATGAGATTTTAGAACTCATATCTTTCAGAGAGTTTTGCACATATGAGATCCAGTGATTATTTCAATATCCCTACTCTATCTTTAACAAGGTGAAGATTGCATTGATGGTAAATGATGTGTGCAAAGAAGTGGTATTCTTGCTACCCAAGAAATTAAAAAAAGTGACACATGTGGATTCCTTGAAGACCAACAAGCCATCAAGAAAGGAATTGAGTTGTAGAAGAGAAAAGAGGACCAAAGGTATTGATATGAAGGAGAAGCAAGAGGAAAATATAAATCAGCCTATTTGTAGCAGCCATAAGGTTGACAAGTTACCAAATAATTCATCGGAAGTAGATGAAGAAGGTCCATGCATAGTTGAATATCTAGCAGTCCAACATCTGGTTGTTGGCAATGTGGAAGGTGAAATCACTCATAGTTTCTTGGTGGGTGATCTCAAAATAATTATAAGGGATGATGATGTTGTCAGGAGTGGTAGTACATCTTGTGGATCTGATCCAAAGGATGAACATGAATCAGGTTTACAGTCACCTCCTGATATTCATCAGGAAGCAGAAGGAAAGCACACATCAGTTGGATGTGAACTAGAATATTTGGTGGATGGGAAAGCCATCATAGATCCACCACATGAAGAGAAAGACATGGTACAAAGGTATTTCCACATTTCTAATTTTTGTATCCCTTGGTTTCATTCTGATATGGTAGCCACTTATAGTGAGAAGGTTGGCATGGTTGAGTCCTTCGGTATGGAGGCTTAAATTTTTGGTGTTAACTATGAAGGAAGTAATGGAGATGAACCATTGGAGGAGCATGAGTCATTGCAAGGTGATATCAATGGGTGCTCACATCTCTATGATGGTGACATAGAGATAAGATTTCAAGATGTTTCTGAAAGACACAGTATCATTGATCATGATGATGGAGTTCAAGCAATAGTGGAAGCAAACCAAGGCTCAATTTCACCTTCACCGCTTCAATTTTATGAGGGTGATCCAATGAAGTTTAAAGAACAAAAGGTTCTATCTCATGAATTTTCATACTTTGATAAAGGTGCTGCAAATATAATTTCCTTTGAGAATGAAGATGATGAACTTGCAGCCATTGGTGAGGAGAAAGATGTAACTTCACCATCACCACATAAGCTTCATGATGTTAATCCAAGGAAAATTGAAGAAGAGGATGTTCACTGTCATGAACCATCCTTCCTTGAAGGGACATTATAGATGAACACATTGAAGATCAAGGAGACCCTTGACATTCTCCATGTCACTTATGCTTTAGTTTCATAATATTGTTGGAGAGCTGCATCATTGGAAAATCCACTCTCCATTGAAGACATGAAGAAGATTCATAAATCAATGACAAGGATCAAAGGTAAATTTTCACAATTGATTTCTGACAGAGATTATTTGTTTGATCTTTCAGGATTGTATCATGATGTATTGTTGAAGAATGAAGAAGAGCTTGAAAATCTCTCATATGAGTTGGAATCCACCCAAGATTCTTTGAGAAGTACTCAAAGTACTCTCTTGGAATCTCAGATACAAGTAGAGCAAGTTCTACAAGAGTTTCTAAAATTTCATATTCCCTCCTATGTTCCAATCAGCCATTCCCTTTTGGCTGATGATTTTCAGATTTGTATGGAGGAATCTCATGTGATGGTGGAACATGAGGTGCATGCTGATTTGAATGTGCTTGAAAGGGATGAATTCAAACAAGAAGGTAACCAAGAACTTTCCTGTTCTCAAAGAGATTATGAGTTACCTCATGAGGAGAGATGCATAATTTTGGAGGAGACACATGGTCTCACATTTGATGGATCATCCCATGATGAGGAGGTACATAGATACACATGCTTGGTGGATAATTGTTATAGAGATTTGATTCATTCTCTTTCACCGCACAGTTATGTTTCAGTCACACTACTTGAAGATGAGAATTGGGTGAAAGGATTTTTCTTGATAATGCCCCAAGAGGAGCAAGAGGCTCCCACAGTCATCCTGGATGACTTGATGGTAAATACATGGGGTTTGGAAAAGGCTCATATTCCCCATAGCAGCCATGATATTGATTTCATAACCTTGGAATCAAGTAGCAGAGAGTTTTGTCCATCTATGGATAGATGCACCACAAAGTTGGAGAATCCAGGAGGTAAATTTCTTCTATGTAAATTTTTTAATGCCTCTAATATTGATATATTTTGTGATCAACAACATAGGTACATATTGCTGCCATTATATACCATTCATCCACACATGTATTGGGTGGAAGGTTACATGCTCCACATGGAGTCTCCTCGCAGAAAAATTTATGCACATGGTAGGTGGAAGACAACTAAACAAACAAGCTGTCAAAGGAAGTTGGTGAGCTATTGGGGATATGCACTTGGGGGAACCACAAGCTCTTTACTTGGACATGATTTGGTGAGTGGTTGTTCATCCACTGATGGGATGAGTGCATACTTTATGGAGGTATGCAACACATGTTCTTTCCACTTGAGTGGAACCAGTGGTAGAGAATTGAGCCATTGGGATAGTGCATGTTTGTCTTTTGGATCCCATGGTAGAGAGTTGAGACAAGATATTACTTCCTTGGAGATATATACCCTTAAGGGTATCGGGTCTACTTTCACTTGTGGTTTTTCATTGTATTCATCATATTTTACTTGTGATCAGTTAACGATGCATTTTTGCTATTTATATGATGCCCATATTTATCATGATTGGATAAGGGACTTCCACCCTTGTCATTTGAGCTACAATGATGACATTTTTTATTCTTATGTGCATTCGGCACATGAGAACCTTCTTGTTGGAGTGGAAAGAATTGATGAGGCTTGACCTCACTCTTTGGAGGAATATTTGGTGATGTATAGTCTTTCCTTGATGGGGTCCTACCATGGAGAGTTTCATATCTTGATTGAGGGGCCCTCAAAGCTTAAGGGTTTCATTGGAAAGGATGATTTTCCAATATGGTGGTATGATGTTTTCATCTTTCCCAACATTTCATATAATGCTGATTTTTTCTTGTTACTAATGTTTGGGGAGAGGCAACATGATCAATGAGATCCTGATATTCCATGGGATGACAGTTTTCCACACATGTTACTGCTACTTGGGAACTTGCAGTTGAAGCAATGGGATCCAGGCACTCTTTTTCTTAAAATATTTTGTTGGATGGTATTCCAATCCATGGGGGTTCCATACAAGCAATGGGATCTTGGCATTGTTTGTCCTTGGAGCAGTTGTTTGCATGTTGGCATGATGGAGCAAGCCAACCCTCTTTTTCCCCAGTTCATCTATGTTGCACTTGGTTTCAGTTTCCTACCTGGGGAACACCTCCTTGGATGGACTTATAGTTTAGATGGTAGTGGTATCTTTTCATTTATGATATTCTTATGGGATCTTGGCACACTTTCTAGTTGCTTCACTTGGATCGAAGTAGGCATGTTCAGTTACAGATGTAGTGAATATTTTCTTGGAGAGATGCTTATGATAAGAGTAGTGCAACAAAAACATGATGGACCTCTTGGGATATTTTCCTTGAGGATAAGCAATCTTGGGAGGGGAGGACTGTAATGTCCCCATTTTGTCAGCACCATGAAGCAGATCAAACCCCATGGATCTTAGTGACAGATTGAATTAATTAATTAATGAGGGGTTAAGATGAGGCAATTAATTAATTAGGAGTGTGCATTTAATTTTATCCATAGTTGCTATCCACTTGGAATAAATATCTATGGTGCATTTAAAATTTAATTGTTATGCTAAATAAATGGAGAAAATGCTCCACTATGGCGCATTAGTGAATAAGGTTGGAGGAGAGACTTGGGGAAGAAGTTAAGGAAAGCACATGAGTCCAAAAATGATGCCAAAAATGAGAAAAGAGGAATAAATGAGGAAAAGCAGCATAAACACATGAAAAGCATGAAAGTCTGAAAAGCAGGAAAGTTCAGAAAAGAAGGAAAGTTAGAAAAAGAAGAAAATCCAAACCAAAGCAAAGCAAAAGGAAAGGAAGGAAAGCAAGATTTCCTTATCCACTCAAGAAGGGAGAATTTCTCATGGATACTTTCTCTCCTAGTCATCCAAGATCTATAAATAATTCCATGATCACCACATTCACATATTTTGTTAGTTTGAGAAATTGAATGAGTGCATTTGTGCCTCGGAGATTTGGGAGATGTGCCCCTAGTCAAGTTTGGGAGATGTGCCCCAACTTTCTGTGAGAGGATGATGAAATTCAGCCATTTTCACTGAGTTTATTTGCAGAACCTGTAGCTAATCAAGTGGAATCTGAAGTTCAGAAGCATCATCAACCAGTTCAGAGTTTGAATCTTCAAGCCTTCTATGAGTTTTTGCCGCTAGTTTCTTGTGTAGAAGAAGATAGATATTTCCATAACTTTCTAAGAGCCATATTGTCCTATTTATGATGTAATAATAGAGGATTTAATGTTCTGATATCATTCCATTCAATATAAATTACAGAACTCTGATTTCTTCTCCTATTTCTCCACCCTTTCAAGATTTAGCTAGAATTGAATAACTTTTAGTGTGTATTTCATATGTCAATGAGTATAAGTCCAAATGAAGTAGTTATTGTTTCTGGAGTTGAGTAATATGTTACGTGTCATGATACATGTCCTGGTTCAGAATTTCATGAGCCTCTGAGCACTGTTTGGGAACCCAAAATTTGCACTAGTTGAGTTGTCCTGGAAGGCAATTTTTGTGTGTTTTATGTGAGACTTGATCAGATCTCTTTGAAACTTTATGGAATGTTGTTTTACTGTTAAATTAATGTTATTAATTCATATTTAACATCTCAGATTCATAAATGCTCATCCCCAACCTCCATTCCAATTTTGCACTCATATTAGTCTGCATATGTAGAGGGGCCCAGAAACATTGGAGTAAATTGCATCCAGGATTCTCTTGAAACATAAATGGTATCAGTACATTGTGAAGAGGTATCATATGACATATGAAGCTTCCAAACTTCCATAGCCTCTGATATTTCCCATCCTCAGCAATTATAGCTTCCCTATCCATTGTTTTAATTGAACTTGAGTAGAAAGGAGTTTTTGTATCACTTGTATAAGTTGGTACATTACACTCCATGCATCCTGGAATGTGGTGTATGGGAGAAGCTCTCAAAATAAGACCATAATGCCTAGTCCTGTCATTCTAATGTCATGGACCATCATCACCGCAAGTGCACATATGATATCATACATGAGTTGGATCTCTCGCTTGTGCAAGATTTCATGGCAGACCAACCTGGATGCAGAGGAAATAAGATCCCATTCCATGTGCTCATTCAACATCTCCAGAAGTGGAGAACTTGGTTCAAAAATATGCTCAAAATTGGCAATTGCGGTCACCCACAAGTTCGTCAACTTCATTACATGCCTTACATGCTTGTTGTGGGATTTGAACTTTTACCACTGGGCTCATCTCTATGGGTTCTTTCAGATAGAAAGGTCGCCATGGTAACGATGGAGGTCATCGGGAAAAATATTACCAATGGGCCGCGACGCATGCACATGTCATGGTCCTTGAATGAAATGGGAAGGGTTCAAGGTTTCTTCGAGAACAATATCCCTGAATCGGCCCATGCCCGCACTGCTCACCTAGAAAAGCGTTTGAGGAAAAAGAAGACTCTCTTGTCTATTGAGCAATTGGAGGTGGAATTCGATGGGATGGTGGAAAATGCGGGGTCTTCCTGCACCAGGGAGACCCACCACATGAAAATGTTGGGGGTTTATTAGATGATGAAATCCCTGTTATCAATGGATGTGGAGAACTTGCTTTAGGGGAAACCTCTACATGATGAAGAATATCTCCCCCCTGGATGCCCTCCTTTCAAACTTGGAAGTTGTTCTTCAGAATTTGACGAGGTTTCAACACGAAAAAATGGCCCAGATCAACAAAAAGATGGATTCTTTGGCACAGGCGTTCACTGGAAAAAAATTCAATAGGTCGTTGCCTAACAAGTTGTTGGTAGGCGGTTTGGTGAGTTAGCATCATGGATGCTACGCAAGGCCAAAGATACTGTGAAAGGAGGAAAGCAATGAGCAAGGAGACATGTATTTTTGTAGTTTTGGGTCATTTGGACCATGTCATGTATATTTTGGGTCATTTAGAGCGCTCTATGGGGGTTTTTGGGTCATTTGACCACATTATGGGGATTTTGTGTTAGTTTTTGTAGAAGTTTGTTAAGTATTTAGGCAGTTGCCTAAGTGGACCACAAATGTAAAGGCGTAAGCCTATAAATAGATGTAGGTTTGTGAGGATTGGATATCGGGATATCTTGAGATCTTGAATCAATCTATCTGAGATCTTGAATCGATCTATCTTTTGGAGATTATCTTGGTGAAGAACATGAATGTAATGATCTACAGCAGAAGACTGAATATCTTGTTGTGTCCAGGTTTTTGTGAAGATAATATGACGTGACATATCTTTTGAGCAGAATCCCTGTGTCTTTCTTGTTTATCTGTGGTAATGCATTTTGCGATATGAACATATGAAAGATGCGATGTTTCCTTGCTGCAATTAATGCATTATTGTTTTATCTGTTGCAATAATGGGTATGTTCCTGTTGAATGTTGTCACGATTATGATTAATGCTTGAGTTGAATGTTTAGATCTCTTCCTGACATGTTGCAATAAGTTAGTCAATTGATGCACAACATCCTCCTTCATTTGGCGGAAACTTGGTTCCGTCAACTCTCCCTTGAACATCTCGAGTGAGACCTCATCTGCTTTGCAAGTGTTGTTGGATAGGGTAAAACCTATCTGGGTTGGTGCTGAGGGAGATCGCGGTGGTTTGGGTGTCGACAGTATCGGGAACCCCTGTTGACTGGGTTTGTGTCAACAAATGGTTCTGTTGCCGATACCGTAGTGAGAAGTGAAAGGAGGATATGTTGTGGCATCCGACAAGACCAGAGATTCAGGATTGGTTCGACATAAAGATGAGAGAGTTCGTGGAAAAAGAAAACAAGAACCCTGGGTTGTTGACATATTGGTGGTTGGAAAAATATATTCACGACGGTCCACATGAATATTTTTTTGCGAGTTCCCAATCATCCTGTATGAGTGGTTGGAAAAATTGACCTTCTAGAAGAGGAAATTACAAGGTGGTGAGCCGACATCCTGACACCAGGACTGATCTAGGAGCTGCAAGAAGTCGACAAGAAAGCATCGCAGGCTGTTGAGGTTTGGGTCGACAGCATACTAGAAGGGTATATCATTGAATTTGTGGTTGATACAAACAAGTATTACAGTGAGGCTAAAAGGGAGCTCTTCAATAGGCCAAGGGGCAGGTTTCTGTTGTCGCCACAGTTGTCCATTAAAATGATCATTGCGAGAAGGGCATACTAAAGATGCACCTAGACCAGTAAGAACCCTGGTGGGTGGAGGTCGTGGATACCGCGACAGCAGGGGGAAGGTACATGGAATGATAAGGGGTAGATGGGTGCAGGTCATGATGAGGTTATGAAGGAAGTCGAGGAAGAGAGTGGTATTATAAGGGGAGGAGCAAGGTTTTGACAAGAAAAGAGACAGAGGACAAGAGAAGGTCCTGCTGCGATCGAAACACAAGGTTGCAAAGGAAGACCACATGGGATGAAGCGACCTCACA
Source organism: Larix kaempferi (assembly GCA_027924585.1). Taxonomy (NCBI): domain Eukaryota; kingdom Viridiplantae; phylum Streptophyta; class Pinopsida; order Pinales; family Pinaceae; genus Larix; species Larix kaempferi. The sequence continues at coordinate 573,803 of BSBM01000766.1, read as the reverse complement.
GTCCTGAAAAGGAAAACTAGGCTAGGCCTAGGATAGAGGCAGGACCAAACCCCAGCAGCAATGTAACCACGCCTCCGCTCAATATCTCTCAACCAGTGATAAATACAAATTTGACACCACCGTGTTCATCAGGTCCACAGAACTTGATTACTAATAGCTCAACGACTATAGGAAGGAAGCCCAGGATGGCGGGCAAAGATGCAAAGTTATCATTGTTCCATGGAAATGGAACAGATAATCCTGAGCAGTACTGGTTTTTATGCAAGGCAGTATGGACTGTGAAGCAAATTACTGATGATAATGCCAAGAAAGGACAGTTGGCGACAACTCTTCGGGGTCGCGCATTAGACTGTTTCATGAAGTTTGTGCAGGTTCCTGTAGGCGCTCTAGATAAAACACTGGATGAATTTTGAGCTAGATTGATTACCAAGTTCAAAAATCCCAATTCTGAAGCACAATATATTACAGAACTAAAAGAGATTAAGAAGTATCCCAATGAAACGGTGTGGGATTTTGACTAGTGATTCAAAACACTGATGGTGAGGTTCAGTTTCGACATGAGCACTGTCCAACACAAAGAATGTTTCATTGCGGCATTGCTCTCGCACATTCAACTGCCACTGATGCAACATAACATTACAACGCCAAGTGAAGCCTAGGAAATTTTGATGCGATTGGAAGCTTCGCCGATTGGTGAGAATGCAGCTGGTATGTCGCAGATTCAAACCCAGTTGGCTAACTTGACCATACAACTGCAAGACCTGAAAAAAGGGTAAAGAACAACGTGAGGAAGTGTGGTGTATGTGGTGTTGCAGAGAGGGGCATACTAAGGATAATTTACGAGACTTCCGCAATTATCTAGTTTAAGGTGCACCGAATCCATTGAACGACAGTGGTATGCCACGGTGTTTCACCTGCCAAGTATATGGGCACCGCCACGAGGAATGTCAATACATGCAAAAGATGGTCACAAAATCGATGAATCTGTATTGTAAATTTTGCAAGTCCGTGGGACATGAAGACAAGGACTGCCGGGCATATGGGTTACTTCATGAATGAACGTATGATGCATTCTATGTAAAGGATGACCAACGTGCCGTACAACAACCGCAACCGCAGCCACAAGTAGCTCAACCACTAGCTCAGCTGCAGGTCCAGTTTGTACCGTAGCAACAACCACAACAATTTATGCCACAATATGCTCCGATGCAAATGGCTCCACATCAATCACAGTACGTTCAACAACCATAGTACATGCAACAAGGGCAAGGCATGCCACTGCAACCGAATCCTATGCAGCAACAGTTCAATCAATTGCAGTACCAACAGTAGGGAGGATTCCGTGGAGGACGTAGTGGAGGATTTGGTCACGGAGGAGGATGAGGAGGTCGAGGACCTGTTCAGTGTTGTCACTCCGGGGTGTGGGGACACTACTAGCGAGATTTCCCACAATTGAAGACACATTGTATGTTTTGTTTTGTTACGGATTACACTGTGGAAAACTGTCTGCAGTTGATTGCACGATGGAAACCAGGGAATGTTCCACAACTACAGAACTAGAATCAAGTACAGCAACCAGTGCATAATCAGGTGCAACAACCGTCGCAGAATCAGAACCAGCGACTGAATCAGAATGCCAACCAGAATGTGAACCAACCTGGGAATCCACCACTGAATCAGACTTAGGGTGCGACTATTGTGACAATTTATGCGGAACCAAGGACACAAGATGCTACCGTCGTAGTTATCACTCGGGGAGGTACGAAAACAAGAGAGGATAGCCCACATCCACTCATTCAGTTAGCAGGACAAAAGAAGGTGTCATTTGACATTGATTGCAAGCGTGATGCATTATTTTAGGCACGTCGTGTGATGGAAAAAGATCGTGGTAAGGCCATTGTTTGTGACATGCCTCCTGTTTTTTATGCTACTTCCGAGTCAGGTCCATCGCTACAGTCTGGGGCCTTGCAAATGTTTTTTGAATGTTGTTTATCACTGGAAAGGGATCCAGATGGTCTTGCTGAGCTCGAAGGGCTGTTACAGCAACTAGCCAGGGGACGGCAAGAGTCCGCAGTAAACTCCTTACAAAGGCAGAAAACGGGTAAGGAAATGCGTATGAACATTCAAATTGGAGACTATGAAGTTGATTCAGTTATTCTGGATCTTGGTTCAGATGTCAACATCTTAACCAAGCAGGCCTGGAAGAAAATGGGGAGTCCCATGCTGAGTTAGTCTCCCATACAACTTCGACTGGCTAATCAAGCCAAGGTGACAGCGATTGGGAGAGTTCCACGCTTGGTTGTGGACATTGAGGGAATGAAGACATACGTTGATTTCAATGTTATCGAAGTAGTTGAAGGGGGAAGTTCCTATCCTGCATTGCTGGGGATTGGATGGGCTAAGGACAGTGCACACGTAATCAACTTTAAGAAGCGGATGATGAATTTTTAAAACCACGATCTCAGATTCATAGCTCTGTTGGATCTGGCTGAAGGACACAGGTATATTGAACCAGTAAAAGATGAAGATCCTAGCGGATGGGACCATGCATACAATATTTCTGAATATTATATTCATCCGACTGCCGATGGTGAGCTTGGGTGGTGCATCTTCAGCTCTGTGTCATCTGACTGTGATGACGCGTTAGAGAATTGGCATAACCGCCTACATGAGGTGTCACTCTGCAAGTTTGGGTTAGTCACGCAATCATTATGCCGCGTTGCGATTGAGACTGTTGCACTGCCAGTATATGAAGGGTTTCCTGACTTGTCTGATTTTCTTGTGGCGTTCGAATAAAAGGTTTCAGAAGCACATCGATTGTTGGTATTGGAGGACGCATTGAAGGTTGCTCCAGCACACTGGTGGGCGACACATAAGAAATCAACTACTAGATGGACGCAGTGTCGAAGATTGCTAACAGTTCACTTTGGCGTCACCGAAGTTTACCAAACAGGGAAATATGATGGACAGAATGACCCTGGAAGTCATTTGATGGAATGTCAGATGTTGTGGGCATCGTGACCCAAGGATGAGTGGGTCCATGCCTTTTTCGATACGCTAGATGAGATGCCGTGATCATGGTATACTGCAGCCAAGTTGCGAGGGGAAATTACAACTTGATTGGAGTTGGCAGTTTTTTTTACTCATACGTTTAGCTTCGTGGATGCCAACTCGGATGTCCATAATGCTTTGCAGCTCATCCACAGCGTAGTTTTGAAGGTTGTTTCGGTGGCATATCCTGTGGATCTGCATATGCACTGAAAGATGCAGTCCATGATGGAATGTTATAATATCACTGGTGGGCCAGAAGATGGTGATGATCCACGGAATGTCAATATTCTGGAATCCGAAGGAAGTCGCAATGTTGTAGCACCTGATGCACCAACTGATCCGATTAGTCAACTGGTGAAGCTCCAGAAGGTCAACATTGGGACAGAGGATAGTCCAAATTTTGCAAATGTTAGGGACTATTAGGATGATGAGATGATGGGGAAGGTCATAGACTTGTTGCATGAATTCCAAGACTTGTTCCCTACTAAGTTTTTTGAGATGAAGGGAATCTTAGGCAATCCGGGGGAGATGAAGAACCCGTTGAAACCGAATGCCAAACCCATCAGGCAGTGACCCTATTGACTGAATCCATGCCATAAGGAGAGGGTCAAAATCAAACATGATCGCATGTTGGATGCCAGCATTATCGAACTGGTTGAGGAGTCAGACTGGATCAGTCCTATGGTGCTGCAAGAAAAGAAGACCGGTGAAGTGCGCATTTGTGGAAGTTGAATGATGCCTGCTTGCATGATCCCTTTCTGACCCCATTTACTAATGAGGTGCTTGAAAGCATCGGTGACCAAGAGATGTATTCTTTCTTGGATGGGTTCTGTGGCTATCATCATATCAGAATTGCGAAAGAAGACCGCCACAAGACAACCTTTGTGACAGAATGGGGCTGTTTTCAGTATACAGTGATGTCGTTTGGGTTGAAGAATGCACCGATGATATTCTCTCAAGTAGTTGTTGCTTCCTTCAGGGATTTCATTCAAAAGTTTTTGCAGGTGTACATGGATGACTGGACAGTCTACGGCTTGATCAACGATCATCTGGAAAATCTACGATTGATGTTGGAGCACTGTCGACAACATTAGATATCGCTGAACTTGAAGAAGTACATCTTCTGTGCACCATTTGGAATATTACTGGGACACATTGTGTGCAAGCAGGGATTGTTAGTTGACCCAACAAAGATTGGGCTCATTTTGAGCACAACACCACCGACGAATGTCAAATAGTTGAGAGCAACGTTGGGACACACTGGGTATTATCGCAAGTTCATCCGGGGGTATGCAGCGATCACGGCCCCTATGGAATCCTAAATGTCCAGTTAGTTTTGAAACGCTAAAGGCTAAGATGGCTTCAGCGCCAATATTGGTATTTCCGGACAGGAGCAAGGAATTCCAAGTCCACGTCGATGCCTCATCAATAGCGCTGGGAGTAGTGCTCACGCAACCAAGGAAGGGGATCTGGGTCACCCCATTTCTTTTGCGAGTCGAAAGTTGTCATCTGCAGAGAGAAACTATACAACGACAGAGAGGGAAGGTCTGGGGATGGTATATGCACTGCAGAAGTTCAAGCATTACTTATTAGGAGGTCAGTTCAAGATGTTCACATACCACTCTGCATTAAAATATTCGGTCAATAATCCTGTGTTGGGGGGAAGATATGTCGTTGGCTACTTCTTTTTCAAGAATTTGATTTTGAAGTGATTGTGAAGCCATGATGCTTGAACGCAGGACCAGATCATCTGTTGTGGATTGAGACAGGAGAGGAACCCACCAACATTGAAGATGGGTTTCCAGATGCGCAACTATTTATGTTTGAAGTAGCTGATGAGTACTATGAAGAAATCATTTAGTTCCTGGCGATATGTACCACACCGGAAGGGTTGACCATGAGTCAGAAGAAGCAGTTCGTGGTCAAGGCCGCATATTTCCAGCTGATTGTAGGTGAGTTATACAAACTGGGATCAGACGAGATATTGAGGCACTGTGTCTTGCCTCATGAGCAAGGGAAAATCTTGTCAGAAGCACATGCATGAGTCGTTGGTGGGAACTATGGCGATCGTGCGACAGCTAGAAAGGTGCTTCGCGCAGGAATTTGGTGGCTGACACTTCAAAATGATACAACAGATGATGCGTGGACCTGTGATGTTTGTCAAAGAACTGGGAAACCCTCTAGGAAGGATGAGATGCCATTGAAGCCTCAAGTTACACTGTAGCCATTTTATAAATGGGAAGTGGATTTCGTTGGCCCCATCAACCCACCTGGGAAGCGCATTGGTGCACGATACATAATTACAACAACAGATTATTTGACAAGATGGGCGGAGGCTGCACCAGTCATAGATTGCACCGCTGCAACAACAACGTACTTCTTATTTGACAACATCGTCACTCAGTTTGGCTTCCCGAAGGTGTTGATGAGCTATTAGGGCAGTCATTTCATCAATTGCACCGTCAGCGCATTGATAGTGGAGCTGCAAATACAGCATAAGAAGAGCACGCCATATCATCGATAGGAAAATGGGATAGTAGAAGCTTTCAACAAGGTATTGGAGCATGTGCTGACGAAAGTTTGTAATGTGAATTGCAATGACTGGGACCTAAAAATTCTAGCAGTTTTGTGGGCATATCGCACCACTTGTAAGAGTTTGACGGGACATACACCATTTAAGTTGGTATATGGGAAAGAAGCGATTATGCCTATGGAATACATCGTTCCGAGTCTGCGCATCATGGAAGCAACATGTATGGATGATGGAATGACATTAGGAGAATGTCTGGCATAGTTAGTACAGCTTGAGGAAGACCGCTTTATCACAGGATTCCACTAGAGCGTGGAGAAGGATCGAAAAAAGGCTTGGCATGATTGCCATATCAAGAACAAACAGTTTCAGAAGGGTGACTTGGTGCTGTTGTACGACAGCAAGTTTATGAAGCACCCAGGGAAATTGCAGATGCATTGGCTTGGTCCATATTGCATCAGTCGTATAACTTCAGGAGGATCAGTACAGTTGCAATTATTAGATGAAGCGATGCTCCCAAAATTAATCAATTGTAGCAGGTTGAATCCCTACAGGACGGGCTCGGAGCAGCACGATGCATGAGTCGCATCGACAAAAAAAAAAACAGGATGGTCGGTGGTAGGATGGTGCACCAGTAGGCATAGAATGCACAAGAAAAAGTGCTTGTGTCGTAGTTTGGGAGAAGGTTCATGACAACGACAAGGTCGCGACAGGGTCAAATCAATAATCATTCTGAATCATGAGCAAATGAGATTTGTTTTTTGGTTTGGCGGGTATTATCATTCGCTAGCCCAAATTGGCACGGGGGTAACGCACGTTTGGCACATAAAGCACGCCATGGCAGTATGGCCACGAGTACCAGGGATGATGGTTCGCATGGTGTGGCACGTACGACAGCTACAGGGAGTATAGTCACCATTCCACCTGTCAACACTCTAGTCTACACACATACGCACCAGCAGGTTGGCATGATGGGCACCTTTCATGAACCGGTTTTCGAATGATTTTTGAGGCAGACGTTTAGACAGAGGCGATGCATAAATACAGGAATCAAAGATTGGATGAGCAACAGGCTATTTACTAGATAAGAGGAATTCATGCTATGAGAGGGTAAGGTTTCTATTTAAGTTAGTAATTCCAAGGAGGCTGTGGAAATGATCCATTTCAATTCACATGGGAGTGCACCAGGTGCGTTGCGGGTTTGAACGACAAGTGTGCATGAACGCTTGGAATAGGAAGCATTGTGGGCACTTAGGTGTCATGGAGATGAGGTCTCATCTGAGATGTCTAGGTATATGGTGGTAGTTTGAATCCTTGTGGTCCCTGCGACCAAAAAGATGATGGGGGTGGTAGCCCCCTGGTCCCAGTAGTACGGGTTTACCGGTGCGAAATAGATGTGTTAGAGCCGTTGGCCTGTTTCGCACCTCGGTGTTGTTCGAAAACTTCTCCTCAGTCGGCACCAGGTTCCTAGATACTAGAGGATGAGTTTGAGAAGTACATGACAACAAGCCGAAGGATGACCATTTTCGGGTGAGAAGTGCATGAAAACAAGCCGACAATCATCACAGTAGAGGGAGCAGAACATCACAGTGAGATCCAGACAGCAAGAACAGTTGCAGAGATAGAGTCTAGCGATAGATGAGCCCGAGTACACCATGTCCTCCTGACGTGGATCAAGGGTGAGCCACGAGATTATGTTGGGGTCCTGTTGGCAGGCGGTTTGATGAGTCAGCATCGCAGCATCATGGATGCTCCGCAAGGCTAAAGATACCGCGAAAGGAGGAAAAGAGCGAGCAAGGAGACAAGTATTTTTGTAGTTTTGGGTCATTTGCACCACGTCATGTATATTTTGGGTCATTTAGACTGCACTATGGGGGTTTTGGGTCATTTGAACGCATTATGGCGATTTTGGGTTAGTTTTTGTAGAATTTTGTTAAGAAGTAGTTAGGCAGTTGCCTAAGTGGACCACAAATGTAAAGGCGTAATCCTATAAATAGATGTAGGTTTGTAAGGATTGGATATCGGGATATCTTGAGATATTGAATCGATCTATCTTTGGGAGATTATCTCAGTGAAGAACATGAATGTAATGATTTGAAGCGAAAAACTGAATAACTTGTTGTGTCTGGGTTTTTGCAAAGATAATATGACATGACAGAGATTTTGAGCAAAATCCTTGTGTCTTTCTTGTTTATCTGTGGTAATGCATTTTGCGATATGAACATATGAATGATGCGATGTTTCCTTGCTGCAATTAATGCATTATTGTTTTATCTGTTGCAATAATGGGTTTGTTCCTATTGAATGTTGTCACGATTATGATTAATGCTTGAGTTGAATGTTTAGATCTATTCTTGACATGTTGCAATAAGTTAGTCAATTGATGCACAACATCCTCCTTCATTCGACGGAAACTTGGTTCCGTCAATTCTCCCTTGAATATCTCGGGTGAGACCTCATCTGCTCTGCAGGTGTTGCTGGATAGGGTAAAACCTGTTTGGGCTGGTGCTCAGGGAGATCACGCTGGTTTGGGTGTCGACAGTGTCAGGAACTCCTGTCGACTGGGTTTGTGTCAACACAAGTCCACAAGCACACAATGTATGTAATAGAGGTTCCCTGCGATGGTCATAGGTGAGGTGAAAAGCGAGGCTCTAGGTGACGACCCCTCCTTGATTCCCCTTTCTGATGATGATTAGGTGTCTTAGACTTCGAGCTTGGTTTCTTAGTTTTATTGTTTTTTTTTCATTGATTCTCTAGTCATAAACCGCAGCCTATGGGGGAGTTGCAACCAAAATTTTTCTGAATATCATTTTGAATAGCTTATATAGCTAGTACGGGGGGTTTTTAGGACTTCGTTAGTTTCTTCTGAGTCTACAGTTCCACAAAAACAATGTTGAAACATAGGATAACAATGATTTGGATTTGTAAAAATTTTTATTTATAATTTAATAGAATTTACGAACCTTACAAAAAAAGAACATACATGAATGTATATAAATATTGGAATTTGTGCAGTGATACCCAAATAATAGTGTTTCTATTTGCATGAGATAAGTACATAAATGGGGTAATCATACTATACATTCGGGTATACAAAAACAAACCTACTGGTAGGTACAATGGTATTCCTTGAAATTTCATTGGCAGAGATCCCATGCCTATTGAATGAAGCAACCCATTGGCCATGGAATAGAAACATAAAGGTACTTTTCTCATTTCTAGACACACCCAATGTTAAATTAATGACCTCACTACATAGAAAAGTAATAGTCCCTCAGTAGTGAGGGAGTTACTTTGGCTGAGCTACCTAATCCATCATCTATGTCTACAGCTGTTACTACTCCTTCTAAATTGGACCAACATACTCCCTTTGAATCTGGAAATTCGACCTCATATGTGTTGTGGATACCTACTAAAGCTCCGCTGAAGTCATCTGAGTATCCCATCTCTTCCAGCTAGGTCCATTTTCATCAAGTAGGCCTACTGAGGGGATCCTCCTTCCACCTCAAAAATATAACATAACTAGCTCTATGTCCTCCTATCAATCTGCAAATAGGTTGACCCCATACTCGGTACAATCATCCCTCTCTGATCCCCAGTATGATGGAGTCCTTAAAATACATATATCCCTATGGACATAACTATATTGAGTGTCCTTTGAACTCAACTATATAACCTTGATCCTCCAAGGATGAAAGTGAGAGCAAATTCACTCTCAGATGAGGAACATATAGAATATGATGAAAGGATAGAGTCCATCGTGACTCTAATTCAAATACATATAAACCCTCTCCTCTACCAACTATTCCTTCTGTATGGATCTCACAACTCACCAAGCATATAATAGGTACTGATCTAGGTGGCTGAAATAGATCACACTCCCCTATCATATGGTGTGTGGCACCATTGTCTAGATACCACCCTTCTCAAGAAATCTCCTATGAATCCAAGAGTAAGACATACTCCTTCTTGAACAGTGTTGAGAATTTCTTAGCTATGTCATCCAACTACTCCTTCTCCTCTATTTCTCCACTATAATCCTCTTCCTTTGCTCGCATACCCACTTGTTGTTGATTCTTTCCCTTTTCCCCTTTTTCCTTCTTGGCATGTGGGCGTTGGCTGACATAATGCCCAAATTCTCCATAGACATAACATTTTATCCTGGACATATATTTCTTAGGCCTGTTGCCACTTGTAAATTATTATCTAGAGCTAGACCTCAGGATCTTATGATTGGCCTGAAATAGTGAAGCAAGGGATGTCAGTTATACTCAATTATACTTTTTAAATTTCTTCATAAACAAAATTTTACCGATGTTTAATAAACCGAATAACACCAAATGGATTACAATGCATCATAATAGAGAATAATTAAACCACACATCAAAGACAAGTGATTTACCCTCTAAACCACAGTAATTTGGGGAAAACCTTCTAAATTAAGAACTAATTCCCCCCCTCGCTGAGTTCTCAGAAGAATCCAACATCAATTTGACTTGACTCAACTTGACTCAACTTGATTCAATTCAACTCAACTCCACTCAACTTTAATCGCCACAACTCAATTCAACTTATCTCAATTGGACTCCATTCAAATTAACAAAACTTGAGTCAAATAAACTCTAATCAACTCACCTAATCTAAACATGCCTTGAATTGACTAAAATCAACTTGCCTCAATTCATCTCAATCCAATTTGACACAACTCTAATATACTCATCTCAACTTGCCTCAATTTAACTTGTCTCAACTTGAATTAAACCATCTTAAGGTGACTTGACCCTACTTTACTTGACTCAACTCAACCCTACTTGAACCAAGCCAACTCAACTTATTATTTTGGTCAGAGGGATTGATGGGTACCACACACACATGTTCTACAGATTCTAAAAGGTGCATGACTTGAGATCACTTTACATGGTCTACATCATGGCACATGGCTTGAGGAGGCTCTCTTGAAAGGATAACACTTTGAATAGAATTTCCCTACATACTAGAGATCACATGCTTTGGTGTGGTTAGATAACTTTAAAAGAACCAATCACATTCTAGAGGATGACATCATCCATAATGGTTGAGGTGACATTGGTTCAGTTAAATATACTTATTTGTCAAATTCTAAATGGTAAATGAAAACCCATAGTTAACCATAACAATATTGTAAATAAAGTACTCATCATGAAAATAGTACTCGTAAATTACTTTTGAATACAATATAAATGTATTAAAATACCTTAAAGTACTTAGAAAAAAAAGTGCTATTTATGTTACATTATAAAATAATTTAAAAATACCAAAAACTTGAATGCCATATTCAAAATCAAAATTATTTAATTACTTTTGAATATATAATATATACATTTAAATAATAAATTACTAATATTAAAGAAATAATAATCTTTATTTAAAATCAAAATCATATAAATACTTTACATTATATAATATATAATTTTAAATCCTTTAAATCTAAATTTTTAAAACCATATAATAAATACGTACTATAAAGCAATTTACCCTAATTTTATTAAATTTTAAGCTGGACATTCATTACTATATATTTTTAAATCCTTGTCTAAACTTTTAAACCTTTTTAATGAATACATATTATTCAACAAGTCATGATATAATGGAATTTAAAATTTTAAAGCCTTATATTATGAAATACATACTTTTCTATATATATATATATATATATATATGATAAGTATTATACGTATATATATTATAAGTATTATGGTATATGACATAAAAAATAGAGTATTTTTAAATAAATACGTAAACAAATAGTTGGTTTCCTTAATTATAGATATGTAATATTGATATGTAGATATATGATACCGATATGAATATATTACTTAGCTAAATATTTTATAAACAATTTATTTTACAAATAATGTAGATGTTTATATAAATAAATTATTTGTATATTTAAATAATTAATTTTATAGAAATAAATGAGTAGCTGTTAATTTTAATGAATATAAGTTGTATTTATATAATAGTTAGTTAGCGTATTTAAATATATAATTTAAATTATAAGTTTCCATTATCCATTATAAGTTTTCACAGAATTTACAAGTTTCCCTCAAAATTTACAAGTTTCTATAGAATTTACAAGTTTCTACAGAATTTACAAGGTTTATGAAAAACTTGTAATTTGAGGATATCACCAGGCGAAAACTTGTAATGGGGTGTTTTTAGCAGATTCATTGGATTCCTACACCATAGAGAGGCCTTTGGAATGATCACGTCCTTTTTAATCCAAGGAAGGTGTCTTTTCCCCTCTTTTCCAAAATTCTAGGTAAAAGCATATATCTCCTCATTACAAGAACAAACTAGGTGATTTTCTTTAAGCTATTATTTATCAGTTCTAGTATGCGTTAGTAAAAACCGGCGTTGAGAAACAACATTTAGAGAAATTTTATGGATTCATTTCAAAGTTGTTGCTACCGGTATTTTGTTCAGCTACTAAGGTATGGAAATCCTTACTTAATTTTGAAAGTGGTGAGGAATAAATTATTTTTATTTACAACTTTAAACTTACTCATATATCCTTCTTTTTATCCATCCCATCTATAATATATAAAATGACCACCATATTCTAAAATAGGATCATCATGTATTTTCCTTACATTAAAATCAATATTCATTTGATGAGTCATGCCAAGTAGGTTAAATGAATACTTTATCTTGATTTGACACCCCCCTCATATGTCATGAATTCACCTAGAACGTGTTCATTCGCTCATTCCCTAAACCATATATCGATTCCTTTTTCAAAACTTGTAATTATTTGTATTTGTCATTTATTCTATTACTTGTAACTATTTCTTATCACACCAAGTCTGTTATGGGAAAACAAGAGTCATTTCAAGGTGCTAACGATCGCTATCAGCATGCAAAAAATATATGAAGCAATAACAGTAAATTGTTTTAATGAGAGTTTGGATAGTAGAAATTTATTTCAAACCGCAGGGTGGTATGTGTTCTTTGAGAGGTTGCAAGGATGTCATCATGATATCTCATTGGAATTTTCTCAATAATTGATGACATTGTTGCAAATATGAGAGGGTTTGTGTTACCCTCTCATATAGCCACAACTATTGGGATATATACTACTAGTGAAAAATGGTTCAAATCACAAAGCATTAAAGACCAAAATGCATGGAAAAGCTATGTCGATAGGGTTCACCCTCTGCCCAATTGGAGTAAAAGTGTGCAGAGACTATGACTTAAGGCGCATTGGTCAAGTCTGGCCTATTGGTTACAAAAATATATAACATGCAATGATCGCTACAATTTTTTTTATCTGTACCATATCAAACTATTACATCATCTGTCTGGTAACGTGCCTCCCAATTTGTTGTAATTTTTATACAAGAGCTTGCAGAAGATGGAAACCAAAATTCAACAAAGTTCGGGTAATGAGTATAGTAGCTTATATTACCATGCGCTTATTAAATTTTTGGTTCTAAAAGAACTTGAGAAATCTAGAAGCACTTGGGAACAATTTATGGATGAACGAGGTTTCTCTAGGGAGAAATACTTACATCATTTACTTGTATCACAAGGAAAATATCTTATCGTGGTGGCAAGGAACACCTCTCAAGCTCACTCTGCTATTGTACTAGATGAGACTCTAGAACCTTCTGTGAGAAAATAAAATATTGGGAAACCGGTACAACTCCATGAGAACCAAGGGAATGTCAAATTGTTTAATAAAGAAGTAGTCTAAGGCATCCCAGTCACAAAAGGCTGAAGTAGGGAGGTTTACTTGAATCAAAGAAAGGGTTTCTGATCAAATTACAAAGGAAGCAGTTATGAATAACATAGGATATGATGATCCCCTATAAAGGGTTCTAAATCACCCACACACAAGACAACATAAAGAATAGCCACCAGAGGAAGTGAGAGAACTTATTGAGGAAGTAGAGAATCTAGTTGCACATGTCAAAGAACTAGTTAAAGAAGATTGTCATCCTAATTAGAACTTGCCTGAATCACCATTTGGATTAGCCCCTGCTTCTTCGAGTGTACTGAATTATGACTCATTATCTATTGATTTGCAAAAGAAATATGAAAGTATTAAGGAGTTAGAACATACAATTAAACAAATGGACATATTAGTGATATATGTTAAGAAAGAGAATCAGGATAATCATTCCAGGCTTAGGAAAACCAATGAAAAATTGTAGTCTCAACTACAACCCGTAAATACAACAAATAAAACACTCTAACACTAGATCAGAGTTTTAAAGCGTAATAAAATTCTAGTACTGAGAAGGAGTTAGAAAGAGGACTAAATATATACAATCAGATGTGCAAGTTGTACCTTTAGCGTTATATTTGTTAGCATACACCATGGAGGCCACAATTTCACCAGAACATCCAAAAGGAATAGATAAGCAAGGAGTTAAGTAGGCCTAACAAACTGTAAATGAAATATTAGATGGCATCAGGACAAATACTATGGATCTATCCTCTATCAAAATTTCCTCAGTTAATTGGATTGGGAAAGATGAATTATATGATCTGGGGATGATCTATACAATACCGTATTGAAATTCGACAAATGAAAGAATAGTGATTCAACATGAATTTGGCATTGGAAGCCAAATGGAAATCCAAAGTTCAAACTCTTAAGCAGCAACTAGGTACAATGAAGAGTGAAAAATAGAAAAAAATTGAGTTAACTTCACAAACAATGGGATGCAGATCTCCATCATCGGTATACTCAATTTATCTCCATGAATAGTGGGTATAATCTTTCAGCTAACTAGATTGCAGGATGGTAAGAAGTGTGAAATTCTTACGAAGGAATATTTTGAAGAAATTAATCTTGATTCTTCTTTTAGAGAACAAAATGTGTTATGTGAATTGTATTCCTTCAATTTCATCTTGCATTTTGAAACAATTTAGAACCCTAATTTTATTGTAGGAGATGTTCATCTATGCTCTTGTACTTCCTTTAGTCTTAATCAAATTAAATGGGAATTCGATGTGTGATGGGAATTAAAGTGTTAGTCAAACTCCCATCTTCATGTCCAAGGATAACACCAAATGATTATGGAGTTGTTCAAAAATCATAAGGAAATATTAATGAATAAACAACAATTCAATATTTTCAGATAGAACCAGAGGTCAACTATGCAGGATTTTGAATTTATCAAAGGTCAAGGTACTTTTCCTACTCTAAATAATTTTGAAAAACGATGGCAATTACTTTCACCTCAGATGCAATCACATGATCCTTTGGGATATACCTTATTTCATATGGCCATCTCTAGATCTCAATTTTCTTTCAATTCTCTTCAAAGAAATGGAACCAAATGGATGGGCTTGCGTTTTCATTTTCTCCCAATATGGTGCACTAGTAGAGTTTATAGAGTTGTACAATTATGGAATGAATATGAAAAGATTGATATGTGGGTATAAGTTGACCAATATTTGGGTTTGCATGCATAAACTATGACTGGTTGTTTCTCTTATGATTAGGCACAGTTGCATAATCAATTGTTGGGATGAGGACATGCCACATCTTAAGTTTGGGGAGATTTTAAGCCCTCAAATTTGCTATTTTGCACAACGATTTTGGTTCTCTTGTTAATAAAAATTATCCATTTTTGTGTCAACTTACACCTTTTCATCATTCTAAACCTGTGAATACATGCGTATATCTTTTTCAGGTATGAAAAATCACATTTTTGTTTTATTCCCGATGTCTGAATAATTAAGGGGGTTATTGAATATCAATTGTGATAGCTAACAAAATATTATAGTTCTTTTGAGCTTTTACAGGTTTTCGGGTTTTTATAAGTTTTCATGTGTTTACAAGTTTTCCCGTGTTTACAAGTTTTCTCTATTTTTACAAATTTTGTGGAAAACTTGTAAACTCGATAAATTTTGGCATCTGTGGTCGTGCAAATAAAAAACTAGCACATGGGTATTCTCTAGAATTATGTGGGTTAGATTTTCATCCTCATCTCTCTGAATATTTTCTTAAGTCATCTCTCTAGGATTAGATTAATTGGAGATTGGTTATCACATCATTTAATGCACACTTTTTCCTGGAATAGTGGATCTATCAATCCTTTGGATCTTGAAAGATCCATTCATTATCTATTATAACTTAAACACATAATGGAAATTAAATCTTCCATGTATCTCCCTTCCGTTAAGCAGACATATTTTCCATTATTCACTCTGTGATCTATGTAACGACTGTAGAGCATAAATGTCCAATATTTTTATTATTAGAAAGAATATGATCCTATATAATTTTGAATGTAATTACCATAGGGTATTTGAACAATAATATTCATAAATCATAGATTGTTGTTCATCTACTCGTATTCACTTATTGGTCAATAATCACATTGTTTATGTGTTTTGCGTTTTGAGACTGTAGTGAACTATAACTTGTAGTATGTAACCTATGGAGAAAGGGCCCCTTCATATGTACAACACTACCCAATGCGTTAATTTTTGTGAGTATATTGATACATTTATATGTTAGAACTAACAGTTGTGTACTTTGTAGGAATAGAGGCAACTTCTTCAATATTGATGTCAATCACCTATTATTTTGGTGACTAAATAAGCTACTGGGTTTCTCCATGAAATTTTAACTTTTCTATTAAAATGAGATGATTTACAAACACCTTGAATGATGTAGTTGTTAGAATATCACAACAAACATAAAACTATTGCTCTTCATATCTCTTCCTTTCTTCAAAACAAAGATTTAGACTTTTCCCTACTAAAACGATTGTCGTTAGATACATTATGGAATTTTATAGCTAAGGGACTTCCTTACAAAAGAAGACATGCTAGTATTGTATTACAAACATTTTTTTGTGTGATTTTATTAAGTCTTTTAGACATGGCTTGTAAATTTCCTCATTAATACCCTAATTCAAATCTTTGTTAGATGGAAGGATATTCCTAAATATGTCTAGCAGATACACAAGTGGGAATTTGTTGTTGGTAGATGGCCATAGAATGAAGATGACAATAATCCAATGAAGATAAAAAGGCTTTTTTGGTCGGGGTAGTGCAGACTTGAAATGAGATGTACCTCCATATCAAGCCCTTGTAAGTTGCAATGTTGAAGTTGTTTTGTGAGAACCCTAACCATTATGCAACATACATTTATTACAACATTATAAATAGATACCAATGTAAAGCTTTGTGTGTGACTTTTTGAGTTCTAATTATAATGCTCAAGGAGTACATGTTGTTGTGTGTCTTTATCAAGTCTCAAGGATTTCTAATGATCTTAGGTCGTTGACATGATGCATGAGCCCTATAAGACACAATTAGGCCCTAAGTCAATAGTTTTCTATGTTGAACCTTTACTTTCCAAGCTTTGACCCACCCCCACTTTGTGAAACCTAAAAATGGTACCTATCTACCATTAGTAGGTTAACTATTCCCTTTCTAAAGCTTGTGTGGTGGTGCAAGGGCTAATATACTTATAATAGGTTGGATAACCTTTGAGTTCAAGTTGGAAGCATATCATGTGGAAAATGCCTTTACTTGGAAATGGTTTTGGGAGACTTTATTAATTAACTCTAAATGTGGAGGCTTAAATCTGAACCTAAAAGGGAAGAAATGTACATGTAGTCAGTATGGGAGAAGATGCCTAGGTTGCTAATGGAACTATGGAATAAACAAGTGTATGGACCTGGAAGAGGACTTTAACTCAAAAGTGGGTATATCGGTGATCAAAATCTTGGTTGAGATTAGTTTGTGAGAGGCTATGTTTAAGAGTTCGAGATTTCATGGGGAAGCTAGAATGTTATTCAAATAATCAACCACTAGAAAAATATAGTAGGTTCTCTTATTGTTATACAGTGGAGAATATTTATAAGGAGTTCTTTAAACCAACAAGAAATGAGGCTGTAATGTCCATTGTTAGGAATTTTATTAAAATTGCAATTTTCCACTTTTTTCCTTGGTTCGACCTTTGACTAGTTTCGATCTCTAGGTCCCAAATTTGCCTCAAATGATCCCAAATATTCTGAGAAGGTATATGAATGATATTAGAACATAAATATGTGTTTCAGGGATGCCTTTGTACCTTTAAAACACTTCTGCAAATACTCTTTCAATTCTGGTCAATGTAGGTAACTTTACTAGTGATTTCCCTTTGACTAGTATTGGTCTCTAGGTCTCAAATTGACTCCAAATGCCTTCAAATATTCAAGGAAGGTGTATGAATGATATTAGTAATTGAATATGATGTTCAGGGATAACATATGGCCACCAAAAGACCTCTGCAAACTCTCTTAAGATTCTGAACCAAGTATGCAATTTTACTAGTAATTTGGGGTTCAAATCCCCCTAAGGTAAGTACTGAAAATGGCTTCCCAAATGCCTCCCACTCAAATTTATGAACAGAGGTATGTAATTTGTTAATTATGTTATTAAGGTCTCATATGAACCATTAATGGTTTATTACAACTGTTCTCACCCTCTCCCATTCAACTACAAAAATCACCAATTCGACCCTTGGGGAAATGGCACTATTTCACCTCCCAATACAACTAAACTGAGTAAAAATGCTTCAAATGCTCAAGTACAGTACATGAAACTTGTAGAAGACATCCATGGCAGTATATTTATCACAAATATATCAGATAATCATCCATTCATTCGAAATCATCATCAATACATTGGCTCACAACAAGGTAGTGGGGAAATGGTATTGTTCTTCCATTAAAAATGAGATTTATACATTTCTACTTGGAATTTCGACCTGAAACTTTTTGGAGATGCAGAACAGAGTATTTACTTCATATTACAAAATAAATGGGGCATTAAGAG
This sequence comes from Larix kaempferi, assembly GCA_027924585.1. NCBI lineage: Eukaryota > Viridiplantae > Streptophyta > Pinopsida > Pinales > Pinaceae > Larix > Larix kaempferi. The sequence goes on along the minus strand of BSBM01000766.1, from coordinate 555,394 downwards.
GTTCCCCAAAGAGTACAATAGCTCACCAAAAACACCCTCCCTCAAGGATCAAGAATATGCCATCAAAACTGGAAATGGTTGAAGGAGTGAGCTGCAATAGAAGAAACCATGATCTGCCCTGTAGATTACACCTGCAAATAAAGACTCCATTAGAGCTCCAAATGAAAGGTCTGAATGGCCTTTCCAATTACCAACTTGGATGGGAATCTTTCACCCTCGAAATTGGCTAAGGCAAGAAACTAGTCATCCACTAGCTCTCCCTCTTCACAAATGCAATTGCAAATTCTACAAATGATCAAAATCTATTCTCATACTTAATTTCTACATTTTATAACCAACATTATCCTTCTAAGGGTCGAAATCCTCTCAATAGATTCAATAGATTTCCATTTAGGAAATATTCCACATTTGCCACTTGTCTCCTAGTTCCAACCTTCCATCTTCTCCCAAATTCGATTTTGAGTCTCTTTGGCTTCTCCAACTCCCAAATTAGACTTCCTTGAGCCTATTTTTGGGGCTGACATGTCATAGTTGTAAGATGTCAGAGGTCAGGTCTGCAATTTGTCATAGTTGTCATAGATGCTCCATCATTGGTGTCATAGGGGCTAGGGAATCTAGCCTAAGTGTCCACAAACTTCCACTTTGACTCTTTATCTTCCATGGAGGTTACCAATCCTTCCCAATTCGACCTAAGATGCTCAATGACATGTCTTATGACTTACCAACTCACCCAAGAGTGTTCACATTCCCATTAATTCGAATTTGCAAAAGAGAGATACCATGTATTATGAAAAATCAAGCTAGTGTGGGTCCCACATCCTCCATATGTCTCCAAAACCATTTGTCACCTAGGATTTCTCTTGAATTTCTTTATTTACTCTATTTATTAAATACTTGAACCCTTCTAATTTCTAAACATCATTTATTATCCCCCTTATTCCAAATCCCAAAGCTTCCACCCCAAACCTAGGAAACTAGTAATTTTCCTCCTTGGCAATTATTTGACCCTTAACATCAATTTTACAAACTCTAATGAATATGGATAATGTGATTAGGCCATTGTGACCCAATTCCAAATTTGGGACATGAAAAATCCTCCCTTCCCAATATTTCTTGTCTTCAAGCAATTTCAAACATGGGTGTTGAAGAACCTGCTTTCTGTATAATTCTTTGAAGTTGCCATTAAATTGTCAAACCTTGAGTCTTTGAGTTTCCATGAATATTTTAGAGAGGAACCACCATGCTTGCTGCTGCACTACTTTGATTAAAATCACTTTATTAAGTGGGGAATCCATCTCCCATACTGCTTGCTTCCCCCCAAAAAATGAAACCAATGAGACAAAAATTATTCCAGGGTCCCATTGCTTGTATTGCACCCCAACAATTAAGAGTGTTCTCCAACCTACACCATTAGATAAGAGGATTCCTGGATCCCATTTTCTTGTATGCATTCTTCCAAACATCATGAGTACCAAATATATATCATCAAAGTACATAATTACATAATGAAAATGTACATCAAGGAGGTGCTTCATCAAATAATCATGAAAGTGCTTATACCTCCAAGCAAGTAGACCACCATTTTTCAAGTGCATACAAGCTTCAAGTGACCAATCAAATCTGCTCCAATGACATAGGTGAGGATCCCATGTCCTATAATGCTGCTCCAAAAGGGTGTGATATGCATCAAAATATTCAACCATGTATTCTTTCATCCAAGAAGTGAATGAAGAATCTCCCCTAAAATCTAAACCAAATAATGAGCAGAAAAAACAAGGAGACTTCAAATGACTCAAAGAAGTCTCACCCATACATCCATGAATGTGAGAATAATAAAGATGTAACAAAGTATGTGGCTGCCAACAAAAATGTTCTCCCATCATAAATCTATTCACCCAAGTGTTGGATGAAGTTCCTCTAACATCAAATAAACCCAGTGTTGAGCAAGAAAAACCATGAGTCTTCAAGTGACTCAAATCCATATCATAGGTGCATCCATGTAGATGTGAATCATCATAAAGTGACAAATGATGCTGCTGCAAATGTGAATAAGAATTTGCTCCAACCATGTCATCATAAAAGTTAAATCTAGGAGTTCCATACTCCTCATGTGGCACCATCAAAAAGAACCCTTTCACCCATACTTCATTGAGACTAATGTTGCAAAACATGGAATTGTAGGATGTAGGAGAATGAACTAACTCACCCAAATGATAAAAAAGTGCAGAAGTTTATTCGTGGGAAGGATCCATAGGGGTAGTATCATGCAGCTCCTTCAAAAGTATGAACTCTTTGTCATAGTTTGGTTCCAATGTAGAGGAATCATGCTCTTCTTTAAAAATTGCATAACCTTCATCAAGAGAAAATTCAAGTTCATCTTCCACCACATCAAGTGTTTGGATCTCTTCAAGTTCATCTTCAAACACATCAAGAACATTCAAATTTTCACATTTCTCATGATCCACCATGTCATGAGAATCCTCCAAACAATCTACCATTTGACAATCTGAAACATAGGAGGAAAAACAAGTATCTTGCAACTTTTCAAGAAGTTGCTCATTTTGAATTGTGAGCTTATGATTATCCTCATTATTCTTCAAGTATGCATCATGTAACAATTCATTAAGCTCAAACAAATGGTTTCTATCAAAAAGCAAAGACATGAAATTACCTTTGATGTGGCACATTGCTCTTTGAATCTTTTCCATGTCTTCAAGGAAGGATGTTTCCTCCAATGAAGTAGCTCTCCAACAAGAATTTGACACCAATGCTTGAGTGTCATGGAGAATGCTGAGAGACTCTTGGATCTTCTTTTCATTCATATTTAAGGACCCTTCAAGAAAATGAGGCTCTTGCAAATGAACCTCCTCATCTTCTTCATTTTTTCTTGGACCAACTTCATGAAGCTCAAGTGGTGATGGGGAAGTTGATCTTGGTTCTTCTTCAACTATTGCAAGGTCTTCATTATCATGCTTAATGGAACTTGGGCTTGTAGCAACACTTTCAAAAGTGATCTCTATGTCACCAACATAGAGGTGTGAGCACCCATCAGTAGGTACTCCTTCATAGTTTAAGCATCCATCAGTAGATGCTCTTTGGTTCATGTCTAAGCTAGAAGGTGTCTCGAAATGATCTTCCATATTTTCAATAGAATTTTCTTCATGATATTGTGATGTCTCTTCCTTTTACTCCTTCAAGCAAGCTGATGCATTTTGCCCCTTGTTTTCCTTAGGATCAATATATTTGGAATCTCTTCTTGAATAAATCTCAAAAGCTCTCCTCAAGGAGGACATCATTTCATGCACACATATATGATACTCGCTCCAAGGGTTTTTACAAGAAGGGCATAAACCTTTCTTCACTAACTCCACATCTTCATTTTTGGGCCTATTTTCAAAAACATGTTCAACATAGCACTCAAAATACATGGCATTTTGTGTATTTTTGCTAAAAGCAAGATATTCTTGATATTTTTGATATTGTTGGGGCAAGGTTTTATATTTTGCTCTCCATCTTTGGAACTCACTCATAGAATTATCCTTGGTTGGTGTGACACACTCATATTCATTAGATTTAAAGTCATAAGAATAATCTTCATTTCTCTTGAAATTGTAAGAAGTGTTGCATGATGGCACCTCTTCCTCATACCATTCACATTCTGCTTCATATTGCTCATAAGCATCTGCATATTCCTCATAAGAATTGTACTCATAAGATTCATCATAATAGTAAGACATGGTTGCCAATTATTCTTGAATGTATGTACCTAATACACAGGTGCAAGGACCATGCTCTGATACCACTGTAATGTCCCTTGTTAGGAATTTTATTAAAATTGCAATTTTCCACTTTTTTCCTTGGTTCGACCTTTGACAAGTTTCGATCTATAGGTCCCAAATTTGCCCCAAATGATCCCAAATATTTTGAGAAGGTATATGAATGATATTAGAACATAAATATGTGTTTCAGGGATGCCTTTGTACCTTTAAAACACTTCTGCAAATACTCTTTCAATTCTGGTCAATGTAGGTAACTTTACTAGTGATTTCCCTTTGACTAGTATTGGTCTATAGGTCTCAAATTGACTCCAAATGCCTTCAAATATTCAAGGAAGGTGTATGAATGATATTAGGAATTAAATATGATGTTTAGGGATAACATATGGCCACCAAAAGACCTCTACAAACTCTCTTAATATTCTGGACCAAGTATGCAATTTTACTAGTAATTTGGGGTTCAAATCCCCTAAGGTAAGTACTGAAAATGGCTTCCCAAATGCCTCCAAACCCACTCAAATTTATGAACAGAGGTATGTAATGTGTTAATTATGTTATTAAGGTCTCATATGCACCATTAATGGTTTATTACAACTGTTCTCACCCTCTCCCATTCAACTGCAAAAATCACCAATTCGACCCTTGGGGAAATGACACTATTTCACCTCCCAATACAACTAAACTGAGTAAAAATGCTTCAAATTCTCAAGTACAGTACATGAAACTTGTAGAAGACATCCATGGCAGTATATTTATCACAAATATATCAGATAATCATCCATTCATTCGAAATCATCATCAATACATTGGCTCACAACAAGGTAGTGGGGGAATGGCATTGTTCTTCCATTAAAAATGAGATTTATACATTTCTACTTGGAATTTTGACCTGAAATTTTTTGGAGATGCAGAACAGAGTATTTAATTCATATTACAAAATAAATGGGGCATTAATAGGTTCCCCAAAGAGTACAATAGCTCACCAAAAACGCCCTCCCTCAAAGATCAAGAATATGCCATCAAAACTGGAAATGGTTGAAGGAGTGAGCTGCAATAGAAGAAACCATGATCTTCCATGTAGCTTACACCTGCAAATAAAGACTCCATTAAATCTCCAAATGAAAGTTCTGAATGGCCTTTCCAATTACCAACTTGGATGGGAATCTTTCACCCTCGAAATTGGCTAAGGCAAGAAACTAGTCATCCACTAGCTCTCCCTCTTCACAAATGCAATTGCAAATTCTACAAATGATCAAAAGCTATTCTCATACTTCATTACTACATTTTATAACCAACATTATCCTTCTAAGGGTCGAAATCCTCTCAATAGATTCAATAGATTTCCATTTAGGAAATATTTCACATTTGCCACTTGTCTCCTAGTTCCAACCTTCCATCTTCTCCCAAATTCGATTTTGAGTCTCTTTGGCTTCTCCAACTCCCAAATTAGACTTCCTTGAGCCTATTTTTGGGGCTGACATGTCATAGTGGTTAGATGTCAGAGGTCAGGTCTGCAATTTGTCATAGTTGTCATAGATGCTCCATCATTGGTGTCATAGGGGCTAGGGAATCTAGCCTAAGTGTCCACAAACTTCTACTTTGACTCTTTATCTTCCATGGAGGTTACCAATCCTTCCCAATTCGACCTAAGATGCTCAATGACATGTCTTATGACTTACCAACTCACCCAAGAGTGTTCACATTCCCATTAATTCGAATTTGCAAAAGAGAGATACCATGTATTATGAAAAATCAAGCTAGTGTGGGCCCCACATCCTCCATATGTCTCCAAAACCATCTGTCACCTAAGATTTCTCTTGAATTTCTTTATTCACTCTATTTATTAAACACTTGAACCCTTCTAATTTCTAAACATCATTTATTATCCCCCTTATTCCAAATCCCAAAGCTTCCACCCCAAACCTAGGAAACTAGTAATTTTCCTCCTTGGCAATTATTTGACCCTTAACATCAATTTTACAAACTCTAATGAATATGGATAATGTGATTAGGCCATTGTGACCCAATTCCAAATTTGGGACATGACAGAGGCATGGAAGGAAAAGTTGAAATCTCCAAAGAATGCTTTGAAAAATAAACATGAGTTTAGGAAGTTTTGAAATTCATAAGAGTAATTCTAAGTCCACGTAGCATAGATAGTGTCAACATGGACAAATTGTCGAAAGGTTTCATTGTATTCAATCCCATAGTTCTAACATAAACCCTCAGTAACACATGCTTGTACTAGTCAACTTCTCCATTTTAATTAGACTTGGTTTTGTATAATATCCACTTACAATTTTGGTGCTTTTGGGACATGAGATAAGTTGTGTGTGTTAAGAAGAATAGATGCATATTTTCTCATGACTACACCTATGGGAGTGGTTGTGTACTTTGTAGGAATAGAGGAAACTTCATCAATATTAATATCAATCACCTATTCTTTTACCGGTTTCCGGGTTTTTAAAAATTTTCTCTGTTTTTACAAGTTTTTTGGAAAACTTTTAAACCCAATAACTTTTGGTATATGTGGCTGCACAAATAAAAAATTAGCACATGGGTTTTCTCCAGCATTATGTGGGTCAGATTCTTGTCCTCATCCCTTCTAAGATTTTTTTAAGTCAACGCTCTAGTATCAGATTAGTTGGATATTGCTCACCACATCAGTTAAATTATGCGCACTTTTTCCTAGAGTAGTGGATCTTTCAATCCTTCGTATCTTGACAGATCCATTTTTTTTTATCCATTATGACTTAAACATGGAATGGAATTGTAATAATTGGAACTAAATCTTCCATGTATCTCTCTTCAGTTAAGTGGGCATATTTTCCATCATTCGCTCCATGATCTATGTAACAATTGTAAAGCATATAATGCCCATTATTTTTATTATTAGAAAGAAGATGATCCTATATAATTTTGATTATAATTACCATAGGGGATTTGAACAATAATATTAATAAATCAAATAATTTTGCTCATCTACTCGTGTTCACTTATTGGTCATAAATCACATTGTTTATGTGTTACGCGTTCTCAAACTATAGTGCATTGTAACTTTTAGTCTATAATCTATGGAGGAATTCCCCCCTTAAAAGGTACAACACTACTCAGTGTGTTACATTTTTTGAGTATATTGATACATTTATATGTTAGTACTAGAAGTTGTGTACTTTGTAGGAATAGAGGCAACTTCATCAATATTGATTCCAATCATCTATTCTTTGGTGACTAAATAAGCTAATGGGGTTCTCCATGAAATTTTAACTTTGGTATTAAAATGAGTTGATTTAAAAACACCTTGAATGATGTATATTTTATAATAGCACAAAAACCATAAAATTATTGCTCTTCCTATCTCTTTCTTTCTTCAAAATGAAGACTTCGAATTTTCCCTACTAAAACGATTATCTTTAGATACATTATGAAATTTTATAGCTAAGGGAATTCATTACAAAAGAAGACATCCTGGTATTGTATTACAAACATTTTTTGTGTGATTTTATTAAGTATTTTAGACATGACTTGTAAATGTCTGCATTAATATCCTAATTCAAATCTTTCTTAGATGGAAGGAGATGCCCAGATATGTCTAATGGGTACATAAGTGGGCAGTTGTTGTAGGCAGATGGCCATAGAATCAAGAAGTCAATAAGCCTATGAAGATAACACAGATTCATTGGACATGGTAGTGCAGACTTGCAATGAGATGTACCTCCATATCAAGCCCTTGTAAGCTACAATGTTGAAGGTGTTTTGTGAGAACCCTAACCATTATGCAACATGATTTGATTACAACATTATAAATAGAGACCAATGTAAAGATTTGTGTTTGAATTTTTTAGTTCTAACTCTAATTCTCAAGGAGTAGATGTTGTGTTGTGTCTTTATCAAGTCTCAAGTATTTCCAATGATCTTAAGCCGTTGACACGGTGCATGAGCCCTATAAGACACAATTAGGCGCTAAGTCAATAGTTTTCTATGTTGAACATTTCCTTGCCAATCCCTAACCCAGCCCTAGTTTTTGAAACCTCAAAATAATACGTATGTCCCATTAGTAGGCTAACTATTCCCTTCCTAAAGCTCGTGTGGTGGTCTAGGTCATCATATCCTAATAAGAGATTGGATAACCTTTGAGTTCAAGTTGGAAGCATATGTGGAAAATGACTTAACTTGGAAATCGTTTTGGGGGACTTTATTTATTAATATATAAATGTGGAGGCTCAAATTTGACCCTAAAAGGGAAGAAATGTACATGCAATCAGTATGGGAGAAGATGCCTAGGTTTCCAATGGAACTATGGAATAAATAAGTGTATGGAACTGGAAGAGGAATTTAACTCAAAAGTGGGTATAAGGGTGATCAAAATCTTGGTTGAGATCAGTTTGTGAGAGGGTTTGCTGAAGGAGTTGGAGATTTCATGGGGAAGCTAGAATTTTATTCAAGTACTCAACCACTAGAAAACTCTAGTAGGTGCTCTAATTGTTATACAATGGGATATATTTTAGGGAGTTTTCTAAACTAGCAGGAAATAGGGCATCGAAGGAAAAATTGAAATGTCCAAAGAATGCTTTGGAAAAAAATAGGAGTTTAGGAATTTTTGAAACTCGTAAGAGTAATTATAATTCCACATAACATAGATGGTGTCAACATGGGAAAATTTCCGAAAGGTTTCAGTCTAGTCAATCCTATCTTTCTAACATAAACTCTTAGTAACAAGTATCAACTTGTACTAGTCAACTTCTCCATTTGCATTAGACTTGGTTTTGTATAAAATCCACTTACATTACATAATATCCTTAGAAATAATTGTTAAGAAATACAATCATAATTTTTGGCTCCACACTATTCCTTCACCCCAATACCATTCTATGCTTCCCAAAGCCTCAAAGTAGTACCCATATTCTGCTCATGTGGAAAGGATTCTTCCTATAGGTTATATGTGGTATTCTAAGGCCCCATTAATGGCTCATAATCTCTAGAATAAATTATTAAATTCTAAGCCACTAGTTTTCTACTCATAACCATGTTCATTGCCTTAATATCCATCCATGTTTTCCCAAGCCTTTAAATGGAACCCAGGTTTTTGTCCTAAAACAAATATTTCCTTTTTAGGGATAATGTAGTGGCCTAGGGACACATACATCAACTATGATCCCAAAAAGAAAATACTAAGGCTTAAGTGCCTAATTTTTAGCCATGAATAATGGGATATGCATAATACACATCCAATTTGTGGTGAATCTTAAAATGATTCCATAACCTCCTCATAAGCCAAAAGCATATCTAGGTTTATTGTAATACTTTGTGGGCATGTGCTTGGCCCATGATATCTAAAAGAAATTATTACATCCTAAGAGCATGCTTTTTTCCCATGAACCATGGCTCAAGCACTGATACCAATCATGTATTTGCAAATCATAATAGTTCCCATGTCTCAAAGATTCCCTCTATAAGGCCTATGTGGTGGCTTGGAAACTTGTGAAAGACCCATTAGCCCTAAAAGCAATTGCTAGGGCCTAAGTCACTATTTTTCTAGCTTGAACCATGGTTTCAACCCTATTACCCATTCATGCTTAGGAAATCCTTGAAATGAAGGATGGAAAGGGATCCACATCCCCTATTGAGCCATTGTTGTCTAGGCCTTGATGCATGTTAAAATTTGGCCACATGAACCAAACCCCTAAGTAAATATAGGATATCTTTATTGGAAAGATTCTCATGATAATTGCATTTTTTTTAAAATACAACAGTCATCAATGTTCCGATGGTTGGATAAAGAATATGAGACTCTCCATAATACTCATAAACAAATCTAAACACAAGAAATGAAAATTGACATATAAACACAACAATATACAACTAATTTATTGAAATTCAACTATTGATACCTCTTTCTCCATCCATATTACAAAGTCAATCCTTCTTGCTTTGTAACATTTCTTTCTCAAATAGTGTTGGATGTCGGCCATATTTGTCTTCTTGTCAAAACATGGAACATGGACTAGTTAAACTAATTAATATACAATCATTTTTTTTCTAGGAAATAAAAAAAAATCATTTCATTTATTAAATATACTTACAAAAGTACAATTCAAGGCTTGTAGACCTTTCTGGCCACTATGATGTGTGGCATGAAGTTTTGCAAGCCTAGAGTTGGAGGCCTTGTTCTAAAACATATACTAATTCAATTTAACTATGCACAAATAAAATATAAAAATCGTTTAATAAATTTGATATAATCTTGTGAGAAAATTCAAATACCTATGTACTCTCCTCACTGGAATTCCTTCGTCCATCCGACTTCTCATATGATTTTACAAGTTATTTCCATACTTTTAAACTTACATCAATTGGCCTTTTTTTAGCCTTAGCTCGGGTGGGAGTTTTTTTATATTCTTTGTTTGGTTGCACCTAAATCTCTTGCAGTTTTGAGACATCTGTTTTTTTATCTTCTTTATAGACCAAAATGTTCCCAATTCAGACTCCATGTCATGAATAACTAATTTCTGAAGGTGCATCGGTATATTTGAGAATGGAAATGTATATGGTCTCTCAATCGTTGAAGGCATGATTCCTTCAACCTATTCACAAACACTTTTACAACATCTGAATTTTTTATTTCCCCTGAAACCACATCATATTCTAGCTTGGTATCGTATCTGCCAATCCAAGATACAAAACATGGTGCAGTGGAAGAAGTTTGTGTCCTAGGAGTGGTTGGGACATTGGATGTATTTGCTCCCTATTCACATTCTTAGATTTTATTGTTATTTATTTCCTTGTTGATATTTTTCTTGATCCAGTAGTGGTTGGGGAATCAATTGATTCCATTAGACACGGTTGATTTGGTTGCAATGTTTCAAGGATTTTACTGGATCATTTTTCTATGTATCTTGTGAGCATCTTCAAGCCCATAACATCCAATTTTTCCACTACCTCCATCCCCAATATGGAATCCAAATCCTCTTTCTCTTGGTCAGTCTCATGTCCCTAGATATATAAAATAAATTTCTTCTTTTAAATTTTGAAATAAAAAACAAACAAAAAAAATCAAAGAAACAATTGAAACACTTACAAATCTATAAATTGACAATGAATTACCTCATTGTTTCCAGAGCCTGCTCCCTTTGATCTCTTCCCTCTACTTCTTCACATTTTGCGGTGACCTAAGGAAAATTCTTTTCATCCATTCCATGGTGGAAAATGAAGTAGACACTTTTAGGGAAATAGAGGGAGGATATCTACCCTTTCTATCATGATTTTGACTTTCTAAGTGGAATATAAAGAGTAGTGGTGGGAAAGAAGGATATTTTTTTTAGATTTTAAGCTTCGGGCTGTCTACATGAAATACTTTTTGTATGGTGGGGGTGTATCAGATCAAAAATAAAAAAATGTATGCAATAAATCCTTCATAGGGGATGAGGGGTGCGTATGCTCTGCTCACGATCTTGCGAGGGGTGCATCTGCTCTGAATCCTGGTGCTCTGCTCGGAAGCTTGATCTTAGCTCTGCTCGGAAGCTTGACTCGTTGTTTTTGTTTTGTAGTATGGAACTTTTGTTTTTTGTTTTAAGGCTCAAGTTCCCAGGATTTTTAAATTTTTGTTTTTGTATCATCAGTCGATTCTAAATTTGGTACACTAAATGCCGATTTTAGTTTTGACTTTGTGCCCAAAATGTAAAATTTTTGGGGGTACCAAAGTCATTGCAAAAGGAGCCTAATTTAGCACCTAAATTGGAGGACAACTACATGAAAGAGTCAATTCTTTGTGATGCCATCTCCAATGCCTTATCCAATTCATAGTAGCATATCAATTGTTGGTGACTCATTATATGTCAATATAAATACTTTTATTGGATTCATCTATCTTTTTAATCCTTGAGGAAGTGAACCAATTTCATAAAAATTGAATTATAACATTTGTTTGGTTACCTCCCAATGGTTACCTCCCAGTGTATTATCCATTACAGCCAATACCTTTTCATAGGAAATTTTTGTAATTAACTCTTAGGTTTCATTCCATGGGGTTTTAATGTATAACTCATGAATCACATTATATCATTCTCATCAAACATCTCAACTAACTTGCAATCTATGGTTATATGTTTACTTAGATTTGAAATTATATCATTAACATGGCAATGTTATATCTTAACAACTATACCAAATACCAACATACATAACAAGATGAATTATTTTCCTAATCATCTATGAAAGTATCAAATGTCATAGGTAACAAGATAGTAACTTGTCCTTAGCATGTATAGAGAAGAAATGTTCCCTTTGATTTCTCTTTCCATCGTTAATCAAATTTATACTTGGCAGATATACGAGTGCCATATTTAGAATAATGCTACCATGGATGCCATTTTATGTCCCATTGCATCATGATTAGGAAGAGAGTATAGGACTGTGAGAGAATGTGAAAAGGAGGGATTATTTATTTCAACATCGAATCACTACCATCTTATTTTACATTCCCATGGGGTATGATGTATCAATAAAAAAAGTATTAAAATCTATGGGATTACAAAAAACCCTTACATTTCAAAAGTTAAAATGGATCTATGCTAGTTATATGATTGGGTTTGTATAAAGTAAAATGCAAAAAGCACCCATTACATATTTCCAAACAATAACGTGGTTTTATTTCATTTTTTTATATTATGTATATTTATTTTTTACTAGTTTGATTGCATTGACACGTGGTTTATTTCCTTAAGAGCGAGTAGACATTTGTACATCTAGCCATCTTGGAGATTGATAATGAAAGTCATTTTTGTCCGTGAGGCCTTTGAGGTCAAATTTATTGCTTGAAAATGAACAGGAATGGTGATTAAAATTGGTTCTATGATCAAGGGAAAAGTTTGAAAATTAGGATGGCCATGTGGGATAGGGATTTTGGATACTTTTCTTGTTGAAATTTTGGCTCGATGTATATACCTAGGGTCATAAGATTGTTTTTTTTTTCTACTCCAAAACATGATATGAATATGTCAATTATAAGACTAAAGTGAGGTTTTGTGTTGGATAGCATATTCATTGAAATGATATAATTAGTGTACTAAACATTATTGACTATGTTGTGTATTACAAGGGCCAGACAAGGCCATGGAAACAGATTGTGTCATATTAAATGAGGACACAACATATGGTGCATGACATGAGGTACTCAAATTTTGACTTAAATTAGGAAAAAATGATCTGATGGCATTTTCTCATACGCCCATATTTTTTCATAATATTATTAAAATTTATAGTGTATTATCCAACCTTGACATCAATTAATGGTTGTTGTTGATTATTTTAGATGGAGATTGGAGAAAATGCAGATCTTGAGCATTCAACTATCAAAAGAAAAATATATGTACATGGGCGTGGACCTAAAACTGTTAAATCATGTAGAGGACAATGGCTGGAAGAGGATATGACAATGGATCCTACAAACACAACAAATGATTGGACTGAACAAGAGCTCAGTAAGGAATATAGTACATGGGATGAATACTTTGAGAAAATTGTTGTTTGTGGATGCTATGTATGTCGTGGAAACAAGCAATTCAAAAGTGAGATTACACAAAGGAATTACATAGATGATGAGCTTCCAGTGGGTAGTATTACTCCTACAATTGATTCAAATCCAATAGTAATTGTGGTAAGGAATTTTCCAATTTGATATAAATAATATGTATACTTATTTTAAACATTGTTTTATATTATTTAAATAAATACTTTTTTTTATTAATTAATACTTGCAGGATAAAGTTGGTTTAAATTTTCTTGGAGCGCCGAATTCCATCCTAGAGGGAAATAATAATTTATTAGATGATACATCTAACAAAAATATGTGCACATATAATGGCTCGGAAGACGAGGAATTGATGAAAACAAGTAATAGAACAAGAACCCGTTTAAATATGCATAATTTTCTTAAAGACAGAGGGAAGGTGGAATACATACCCTATGAGAATGAATGTGATGGAGATGATGACTTTCCCCTGATTTTGATATCAATTTACAAAGAGACATTTGATCGTTGACTATATTGCACTTGGCCTAGTGATCAACAATTACCTAGAGTGTACAGGGTGTTTCAATTTTGGGGATACAACTACATGATTAAACCCTCCAATATTCATGGAGTGAATATTGGTCTCTTTATTGTCCAAAATGTACATGCAAGGCTTAAAAATATAATCAATTCACAACAAAACACTAGATATTAATGCTATATTATGGTTCCTCATATTACAGTGGTGAATGGAGAAGGCTCGCAAGATATAAGCCTAGCATGTTAGCACATGGTCTAAATTTGAATATGTATACACATCGTCTCCAATTGGAAAGTGGAAAACAAATGAATAGAGGCCATATTATGTGTATAGATGGACGTGCATACACACAAAAAAATATTGCAGGATTTATAAATAGTAGTAAGGGAAGGGACCCTAGTGTAAGACATAATTGCCAATTTGCTGAGGTTATAAATGAGAAAGATGGAGATATGGAAAGAGAGGTTCATAGATTGATAATGGTTGGGGATATTATGTAATTTACCATTGGGGATGAGTTATTGATTGATTACCCCTTCCTAAAACTAACTCCTACGCGAAATAAAAAGGAAGAACAAGGTATCCCTACGGATGTTCTTAAGGGCATAAAACCAAAGAATAATCAATGAGTGTGGATTGATGTTTTATAAATTATGTTGTGATTTATTGTATAAAAAAGCAGTCTATAAAATAATGTTCCATTATTCAATTGATGTATATATGTTCATACATTTTATATTTTTATTTTCTAAGACATATTTGATTATATTTCTTTGAAATTGATAATTTTTTATTTATTCAATTGTTGTCAAACATTAAATAATGTTTGTGTTTGTTGATAGATAGAATATATTGATGACCCACCTACTAATATCCAAGATCAAATTGGGTTATCAATATTTGGACGAGATGATCCAAACCATCCTTTAAACCATACTAGGGTGAAAAGAGGAACATTGAAGAGAATACTACCAACTAAGAAATTTGAAAAGTTGATGAGATTAGCATACATTGTTGACATGCCACCTAGACTTAATGATGATGATGATGATAGTGAAAATGTAGTGGATGAAGAAGGATTGAATGAAATTCTTACAAGTTTGTTTGGTGATGGAAACCATGATGACAATAATGATCATATAGTTAATAGTAACAATGATAGCAACGGTAATTACCACCAACGTAATCTTGATGATTAAAACCTGAAAGACTCAATCAAGCAAGCAATGAAGACACCCATGTTCAAATTGGGTGCAAGTAGAAACTCAAAACTGGAATGCACATTAATATTATTAAAAATCAAGTCACTATTTGGTTGGTCAAACAAAAGCTTCACTACCCTACTAAAGTAATTTGAATTCTATTTCTCAATTTCAATTGTCAATTGTTGTACGTAATTCGTAAATATTCATCTAATGATTCTATACTTATTTAAGGGATTTTAAAACCATATATTGTATATAAACAGTGCTACTATAGAATTACTTATCAAACATGTTCATCATAAATCAAACATTCAAACTACTTAATGTCTGGAAATATTACAGGGCACTAAAAACTAAAATATTCCCTCAAGAGAATGTGTTTCCATCAACTTGCAGAGAAGCATGTCATTTGTTGGTCGAGTTGGGGATTGAATATAAGCAAATTCATTCATGTCAAAATGATTGCATTTTATATAGAGTTGAATATCAAAACAAGGTAGAGTGCCTTGTATGCAAAGAGAATAGATATCGTACAGATGTACAAGGTCCTACTTGTTGGTCCCAGAGGTGAACCAAGTTGAATTGACTCACACCCAGGCATGATAGAAGATCATTTGTTTATAGATACCCAAGCTATATCTATATGCACAAAATTTAATTCTCTTTTTGCAGAAACTTTAACTGGACTACGTCATACACAGTGTTTAACAAACGAAAGGTGTTCATGCAAAGGAAATTCACAACTCATTTCAGAATGCAGGGATAAATGGAAATGGAAGTAACTAATGAAAACTAGATATATTCAAGAAGTGACTAATATTATCAAATTTCTTGAAACTAGTGACATTTAGAATGTACCGAAGCTTCTGCACAAAGAATTTCAACAATTCATACATAGTTGTAAGTAAAATAGGTGAATGGAATAATGCAGTCACATTTTCATTACACAATACAAGTAAGAAAATCTCAATAACCTTGCATCATACATGAACATATTAAAAGATACAACAGAGGCATACAATGATGAATCTCTTACATAAAATTTAGCTCTGAAACACTATGAATATCAATGATATCATAATGAGACTGGAAAATGCATCAAATTTTCATTAATCATGAGGATCTTTACACAGAAACAGAATGGAACAATAACAAATTCATTGAAGAGAGGAAGAACATCTCTCTGAAATATAGTTATATCTTTAATCTCTTACAATCTCAACATTTCAAAGTCAAAACCGCTTCTCGACTCTACAAAAATTAGTTAGACAGGGTCTCTACTAATATTTCCAACCCTTTCAAACGGAATACAATCCTCCTTATATATAGTTTGTAGGTAACCTTATTCGGTTCCTTACATTCTAACATAAAAGTAAATAAAAACTAAATTTAATTTTTACAAAGAAAATTTTATAGGTCTTCTTTCCCTAGCTAAAAATGCTAATTTTTTTACATTTAATTTCTTTTGTTGGGAGTATTCTTCGTCTTCCCCCTCATATAGACATTTGGTTTCCCAAAAGACTATCCTATAGGCCCCATTTGAGGGATACCAGCTCAATTCATTTGGTGCATCATCTGAATGTTGACACGACCTATAGGTGGCATGAATGAAATAGTAGGTGGTTGATTTGTAAATGCACTAGGCCCTTGAGCTGTTGGAGATGTTGTTGATTGCCCATACTGTAACCTTGATGCTTGACTGGATGAATGCCCCTATGACTGAACTGTTGTTGATCTGGGTGGAAATACATGCATGTGGTGTTGGATCGCAATTTTCCATTCTTTTCCCAAAGGTTGCATGCAATTCTTCAGATTGTCCAAAGAAAATTCAACAATTGTATGCTTCTCATATGAAAGGGGCCCCAATATTTTGGCAATATTCTTCAAGCTTATCCAAATTTCAAAGCAACTCTTTATCCTATCCACTTCTTGTTGTCCTTATATATCTCCTTCTAGTGACTTTGAGGGGAGCTCATCCTTCTTTTATTGAAGATGTTCTTGATAAGTTTCTTTGGGATAAGCATCATCATTTCCATCCCATGGAGAAGGCATTCCCAATTTCAACACATCTTTGAAAAGTGCTTTAAAAGCAATTATTTCATCATTTAATTCTTTAACAATGCCCCTCATCCTTGAAACATATGTCTACTTCATAATCATAGACCTTGCAATCTTGATTATTTGAGTTCTATTGTCTATTCCCTTTTCATCCAATTGTTTCATGGTCATGTTGTTCAGATAGCCTATGACCTCTGCAGCCTGCCTTGCCATGTCTCCTATTTTTTTTTTCAACTAATTTTATTTCTTCCATATCCTGAGTAGATAGATCTAACTCATCCTGGATAACTTCAAAATAATCGCACTTGTTTATGAACCAATCTTCAATCTTATCCCATATAGTTTGAGTAATTCTTCTTAATAATTATTCTCCTTGAACATCTATTTGGAGAGAAGTTACTTGAATTTTTAGGTCTCCTACTTATTTCTCCAATTTTGAGATTTCATCTTCTTTCTCACTTATTTCATATTCTAATTCAAGGACTCTATTATCTTTGTTCTCCAACTCCTTTTTTGCCTCATCCATCCTAGCACTTAAGTCATTGTCTTCATCAATAGGTATAGGATTGGATCTCAAACATGCCAGGTCTTCTTCCATTACATCTACATCAATAGTGCCTAGGATATTAGTCTAGGGCTCAACTGTAACCTCTGCTACTATAGGATGACTTTCTGTTGCAACCTCGGAGGTTTGCATTATTGATTGACTGGCTATTTGAATTAGAGGGGTTTCAGCATTATTACTCCCTTCAGTAGAAATATTTGTGGCTTCCAATTTCAAATTTTCAATCTTCCAATGTAGATCATCATTCTTCCTCCTTCTATCTTCAGATAATTGTTGAAATTCTATCATAGTTGCATATATATTTCCTTTCTCTTATTGCACTTGCTTGAATTCTTCATACTGTACTGGTTCGACTGTATGCATCTTTAGATTTTTCTTTAGTGTAGCTATTTCATTATCTTTCTTGGATATTAGTGACATTAGAGGAATTTTGGATGAAAAATAGTCCTCCTAAGGAAAATAATAAACTAATAGTAGGGAGAGAGAGTGTAAAAAAACTACTTTTTTGGATCATATTTTCAACTTATCTTCTTGTGCATTTGATCAAATTTCAAGAGGGATCACTCCTTGGATGCGCAATTAAATTCTACATACAATGAGTACCCAAATTGCATAATTTTGACAACATCAACATCATGAAAAATTGAAAATACATAAAAAAAAATGTGTTTCTTGTGAGAGAAAAATGTGTTTTCTCAGGTATTTCAATTTTTCGTGATGTAGATGATGTTAAAAGTATGCAAGTTGGGTACTCGTTGGATTCAAAATTTAATTCTAGATCCAACGGGTTCTCCCACTTGAAATTTGAGTAAATCTACAAAGAGATAAGTTGAAAATACGATCCAAAAAGTAGTTTTTGTTTTTTCCCTCCAATTTTTTTATATGCACCTCTTTTGAATTTTTAAGAATTTTGCTTGGCTAATACATGACTACATGGAATTTGAATTAGGGTTGGGGTGACCATTTTTCATCCAAATTTCCTTCTAATGCTTGATTGGGGTGTCATCAGATGGATTTGCTGCTAAGGCTACCCGTTTTGATTCCAAAGAATTGATAGTGGTCTGTTTAGCCGTAGTAGTCCATTTTTCCATCCTGTATAACTTCTCAAATTTCTCTAGTGCCAGCCTTAATTTTCTTTCCTCTTTTTTCAGATTTGACAATTTCTGTGCACATCATGTCACTTGTTTGTTTATAAAAATCCATCTTGTCTAACTTGCTAAAATCCTTGAGATTGGCTATGTGCTCCTCTTCTCTCCAATCATCTAGTTTCATTGGCTTGGCTACCTTGGATTCCAAAATAAAAAAACCTCAAGGAATCCTGTTGATGATATTCAACTACTATTAGCCTCTTCCTTGTGGTTGGGAGGTTTTGTCTCAACTCCTTCATCATATTCATTCCCCTTTCTCTGATATTTCTATATCCATCCTGAAGGTCTGTCTTTACAGGGACTGATTCTGTAGATGAAGAACCCTATATTTTATAGGGAATAGTAAACTCTATCGAAGGATAGTTTACATATTGGACTGGATCCCTTCTTGAGATATCTGGCTTCTTTATTAGCTCAGTAATTTCATTGGGGATATCCACCGATTATGCTCCAACCTATACTAAATATTGTTCATCTTCTTCAGTGGCTAATATAGTCTTTTTGGGGTTTGGACCTCATTGATATTAGTCAATGTCCTTATCCTGGGCCTCCTCAGCTGTCCTTTTATGTCCAATTAGATCCTCCTATTTTTCCTCTTCTTCAAATCATTTTATAGCTTCTTGGAGTCCTTCCCAAGTCTCCTTGTTAGATATTATTTCCCATAGAGGCTCCGGTGTGCATACATATGCAGAATTCTTATTCTCTACCCTGTTCCTGGAAATAACGTGGTGAGGGCCATATGAATATTTTTCTGCCTTTGGGAGGTTCAATTGACTAAGATATTATTCTATGTATTGAAAATCAATCATCCCTTTGATAATGAGAGGTCCTACCTCTTATGGAAAATGGAAGGTACCATGGTGTCTAAAATGCTTGAAATGAACATCATATGAATCCATCTTATGCCTTACAAATTCCATGGAAAATATCATGGGTGTAAGGAAAGCAGGGAGTTTGTATAGCTCTCTTTCAAAACCATATACCCTAATAACATTGTGGTCTTAAAAAATAAACCAATCTCCAACTTGAATTTATGATGTGAACTGCAGGTGTCTCTTGAGGTTAGGCAACATCCTAGGAGGAGAAATACCATGTAGCAGACTCTCAGCCACACTCATGAATTTTTTTGTGAACTTAGAGAAATTTGAATTATCTGCTCTTCTCAACACCAAGTCAGTCCATTCATGAACTGTTTTATGCATCCCTTTATCGTTTGTGGCTTTCACTCCCTAATGCTTGAAACTCTCAAAATTCTGATAGAAGAAGAGAAAAAATAGGTAGGAAGGGAATCTGAAATATTCAATAGCAAAAAATTCTTCTAGTTGTTCATGGATCTATCCATCCAAAAAGGAACATAGGACAAAAAGTGGTGGGTTCTTGCTAAGATCTGTGGTTAGTTTCAACAAGAATCCCAAAATAACTTCATCTTCTGTTTTATCATCCTCCAGGCCAATAATAGTGCAAATAATTGAGATGGCCTTTTTGGAGTCTTTAGAGAAGATAATGGTATCATTAGGGGGAGGGATAGTTGGTATTGTTATTCCGATATCTAGGTGTTTGGATAAGAACATGTGACAATCAAGCGGGATGAGGCCATTAAAAGCTGCGGCTAGGGATTTTTCATTGAAACTGTAAGGGACCAAAGACTTAGGTATGCATAACATCTTTCTCAGGGATTTTGGGGTAATGAAGAACAATTTTTTGGTTGAATCAGTTGATAGTACTTCTCTAGTTGAGGGGGAATAGTTCTTCGAGCACCATGCAACAAATTTTAGGAAGACAATAGACATAGGACAAATGGAGTGGGCGAAATTACAATTCCATAGGTTAAGTTTATCCTGGTCATTAAAGGAAAGCTCTTTGGCTTCTTTGAGTGTCTCATTTAGGTTTGAGTTGTGGAGGATGGTGTCAAAAACATCCACCTTGTGGTCGTATACATGCTCTTCCTCGAAGAAACGAGGGTTTGGGAGTGTGACTTTGTACTTGGGTGCATCTTTCTTTAGTTTTGTCATATTCCCAAATTTTCCTATGGTCCATGGGGACGATTTTAGCCTAAGTCACCTAGGAATTAATTAAGTAATTAATGGATGGATGAAGTAGGATTCCTAAGGGTGAATTTGAGGAATTAAATGAATAAGGAGGGCCCCCCATGAAGTTATTAACCCCCAATTAAAGTGATAAGGTGATTTATTAATTAATTGGGGAAATTTTGAGGCATTACACCTTATTAATTAATTAATTACTGGATAATTAATTAATTGCTAAGTTAAATTATTTCTGAGTGGTATTATTTTCATTTAAATAATTATTGCTAATAAATGTGCCAAGTGGTTGATGACTTGTCCAGGAAATTCGAATTGGTAAGTGAGCCAAACTTGCCTAAGTGATGAAGTCTCAGAAAAGCTAAGGAATCTAATGGAGACAAGTTGGCAAGGTGAACCAAGAAGATAACTGTCAAAACCAAGCAAAATCAGGAAAATCAGAAAAGATGGAAAGTAATTAAAGTAGAGAAAAACAAGAAAAGCAGTCATAAAAAGTTTAGCAACTTCCAAGCAAGCTCACAAAGGCACACTTGCTAAAAACAATGAAGGAGGATAAATAAAGGAAAGTTTTTTCAAGTAAGAAGTTTCTATTTTCCACAAGGAGGGTGCCCTTCCTCATCCACACGTGTGGATCGCTTGAGCAACAGGATACTTCAGCTATTTATTCATGTTTCCCACTTTATCTCAGAACTTTTCTCATTTGCAATTTTGGTTTGAGAGCTTTGAGCCTCTCTAGTTGAGTGATGTGCCTCAACAAGTTTGCTTGGGAGATGTGCCCCAAGGCCATGCGAGTTTCTTATGAGTGTTATGCAGGTCTAGAACATGAATCTACAGCCAATAAAATTCAGATCAGTTTAGCAATGAAGTCATACAGTCAGTTCCAAGAGAAGATCTCTCATTCAGTGAAATTCTAGCTAGTTTTGGTGAAGTTTGTCAAGTTGAAGATGAATGCTCCAGTGAATGCGCCCAAGAACTGATGGAGGATTGGTTCAGCCATATGTTCAGCCAATAGTGATGTCTAGTATCAGAAATCATTCTCAGAACTGATCCATTCTCTTATTCTCCTTCATTCTCACAACCACAGCTAGATTTGGAGGTGTTTTTCCCATAAGGAAGAGAAGATCTGGGGATAGCTCTCCATAATATTTCAGAGAATCAGTGTGCATCCATATCCTCTATTTAAGACCTATTGAATACCATATTACATCTTCATAACAGAGATTGGGTCATTACTTCACTTCTTCCAGTCATTCTATGGCTCTATGAGGGGGTTTCCTAGCCCATAATTCATTGTATTAAGAAGGAGCTATTAAATGAGTGCAAAATTAGTTCAGTGAGTAAAATTTCGACCTGATTATGCTAATTACATTATATCAAAGCACTCTAATATTTTAGAAAAGAGTTTTACATTTAAATAAAGTCAGTACTTAATTCAGAATAGAAGACTAGCTCATTGAGCATTGTTTAATGACTAGTTTCACTAAAATCACTGTCAAATTTGTTTTAAATGTCAGATTTACTTTTTGTAAGTTGTAGGAGGTCAATAAAAAATAATATTAGCTATATCAGTCCCTAATTAAAGGATTTGGGAGGATTCAACCCCTATTGGTAAAGATTGCATTTTGACTAGCTTTGTCATCCCGACAGGGCCTAAAACATCCAAACCACTCCTACTCTTCCCAAATCATTTTGAATGCTTCTCATTGTGTCCATTAAACCTATTTTACTTTCATAACTCATTTTTGTACCCACCCATTCTATTAAGCATATGTTGGTGCGCCCAAGAAGCTTTGCGGCAGGCTTCAGTGGTAGCTATTGTCCGAAACATAAATGGCCCCATTGCTTTGTGCTTAGGACTCTCCCTCTGATATTAATATTTTCTGCTACACATTTCCCCAAACAAATTCCAGAACTGAAATTTCATCCCACCATCCTCAGATTCAGTCTTCATCCCCCTCACTAACATCCTGCTCGGTTTGAAAAGATTGTTAAGAAATTATCCAGTGAATTTTATTAAAATTTCTGAAGTTGAGTTAATATCTTGGTTAAATATTCCCAAGGATATTACAGTGGTATCATAGCACTTTCCTTGGCTCATCCTATGGAAAGTAATTCTCATTGGAAAAGTATCTTAGCACTATCTTCAAGATTGCAGATGTGGAATTAGTTCCAGTTATGGAAGATTTAGACTCTTAGTTGTATGAGGAAGAAGATTATTCTTATGAGGAGTATGATGAATATTATGATGAGAAGTATGAAGAATATTGCAGATAGTATGAGGAAGAGAATTCCCAATAAGAACCTTCCATAATCATCTCCCATGAGATCATGATTGACAGAAGAGGCTATGGTTATTTTGATAGCCCTATTCAAAAAAAAAATTGCATGTTCCATTGTCAAAGGTCAACCTCCTATTGAAGAGTTAATGGAAGATATGAAAAATTTATTGGATGCATGTGACATCAAAAGAATTTTTGGATCTTCTTCAAGAATATCCTCCAAGAATCTTCATCCTAAGACAACCAAGGAGAAACAGGGCCCAAAACCCAATCATGAGATTGTTGACAAAATGGAAGAAGAATCTACTGCAAGATTCTATGATGAGGATCTCAAGATCATCTCGGATGAGATTGGTATTGTTAGGGGTGTTGAACCATATTTCGGATCAGATCTAAAAGTAGAACATAAATCAAATCCAAAGACACCACGTGAGATTCACAAGGTAGTAGAAATTGACCACACATCAGTTAGATGTGAACTAGTAGAATCAGTGGTAGAACAAGGCACCATAGCCTCACCCATTGAAGAGAGAAGCATGATGCAAAGGAATGGACCACTTTCAAATTTTTGTACTAAAGTGTGTCATGATGTTGTTGCAGCCACATTATAAGACAATTACCGCATAAGGGATTCCCTGGATGTTGAGTTTCATATCCTTGGTGATAAGGGTGAATGTAGTGACCAAGCTGAATCACTAGAAGGGTGTTTGCAGGATGCCTACATGGATGGAAGAGAATCTACTAAAGAATGCTTTAAGTGTGAGGAAGCATCTAAAGATGTGTACTATCACATATATGTGGGGGACATGGAGATTCCCATTGATGAAGGTGTTGTGGGTGCAATAACCATGGGGAAAGAAGAAGTTATGCCAACAATAGAAACTGAAAATGAGAAATTGATGGAAGGCCAAACCACCGACACTCCACCTCATAAGGAGGATAACATGACACCTGGTGAGTTATTAAATTCTATTTTTTATGTGTCATTATTTCAATCTGATATGGCAGCCACTTCTAGTAAAAAGTTCAGAGTGGTTGAGCTCCCTAGTGATGAGGTTCAAAATTCTGATGTCAAAAAGAAATGCAATGAGAAGGCTGGAACTTTGAGAGAATATCTTTCCGGTATACCCAGGATGAATGAGAAATTAATTTGCAGCCCAAATTATGTTGTTGAGGACCTAAGACATGAATATATTGCAGCATAAATATATGGATCAGATTTCCAAACTTTGAGTGCACTGCATAAAATCAATCCGGTGATGGAAAATGAAGGGGAGGAACATCTGCAAGAACCTCATCTTCTTGCAGGGTCATTGAAGATGGATGAACAGAAGATCCAAGAGGCCCTGAAAATTCTCCATGACACTCATTCTTCAGTGTCAAGGTTGGGTTGGGAAGCTACCTTAAGGGAATATCAATATCTCTTTGCAGCCATGGAGAATATCCAGAAAGCAATGTCCACAATCAAAGGTAATTTCTCACAGTTGCTTTTAGATAAAGATTACATGTTTGAGCTTGTTGAATTGTTGCGGGATGCATCATGGAATGATGAAGAAAGCATTTGTAGATATGAAAAAGTGAACTATAAGCTCAACGATGAATTGATGGCCACCCAAGATTCTTTGAGAAGCACTCAAAGTGCCCTCCAAGAATCCAAGACGGAGATGTTGCTGCTTCATGAAAATTTGCAAAGATCCTCCCTACCCTCCTACACACCATTAAGTCAATTTCATTGGGGTGAAAGCATTCATGATCATGAGGAGGAACCTCATGAGATGGTGGATCATGAGGATCATTTATTTGTACATGTGGTTGAGGAGTGTGCAAAACAATTTGATGAAAACCAAGCACCTGATCATTTCCTAAGGGAAATTGAGCTGTTTTTTGGAAACAGTCACTCTCCCATGGAAAAGTGGGATGAGAGCACCCAATTTGGGCCAGCCAATAATGATGAAGTTGTAGCCATAAGTCTGATTACTGAAGGTTGCAGACATACAAAGAAGGTTCACAGTCCTTCCCCTCATGTCATGGATTCAACAATAACAATGGGGAATGAACAGTGGGTGAAGAAGATTTTTTTGTTGATGCCACATGTACCACAGGTGGATCATGATCTGCTCCTATGGGAGATAGATCTTATTGCAGCAGATATGGTTGATTTCATCTCATGTGAATCAGCAAGCAGGATCTCTGATTCACCCACCAGATGGATGGACAGAGTTGTCACTAGAAAAGAAAATATGGAAGGTTAAAAGTTCACTTGTTTATGCAATAAATTTCTTATTATAACTAACATTGTCTTGAATTGTGAGCAGCAACAAAAGTATATTTTGTAGCCATTTGATGTCACTCATCCACATATGGATTGGGTGAAAGATTACCGGACAAGCATGAAACTTCCTTGCAAAATTTTTTATGCTTATGGTCAAGGGAAGGAAGCTAAGCAGGCAAGTTGCCAAGTTAAATTAACAGAACATTATACTAGCAGAGGTTGGTCTATGTGGAGGGAATCCACATGCTGGGAAGGATGCTTGAAATTTTTCTCCAATGGCAGAGAGTTGAGCCATTGGATGTTTTCACTGGAAGAGACATTCTGCTCCCCACTTGGTTTGGTTGGAAGCAATGCTCTAGTAGTTATTCCCTGGATGAAAAGGCACATGTTTGATGACAAATTCTTTAAAATTATTATGATGATGGTGAAAATGGAGTTGATACTTTGGGATCTTGGCATACACTTGACTGACATATTTCCAAAGATGACAAGAGAATTCTGCTCCTTGCAGGAGAAACAGTGGGACCTAGGAATTCTACTCAGTTATCCTAATGGGGTTAAAATTATGTTCATTTGTTGGCTAATGGCATATATAAATTACAGGACAGATTGTTTTACATAGAAATTTTTTCTGAAGGCCCAAGTAATTTACAGATTGTTCAATGGATGGGGACAATGATAATTAGAGTTGGTGCAGTAGAAACTTGGTGGAATCCTAACATTGCTTGAGGACAAGCAATCTTGGGAAGGGAGGACTGTCATATTCTCAAATTTTCCTATGGTCCATGGGGATGATTTTAGCCTAAGTCACCAAGGCATTAATTAAATAATTAATGGATGGATGAAGTAGGATTCCTAAGGGTGAATTTGAGGAATTAAATGGATAAGGAGGGGCCCCCATGAAGTTATTAACCCCCAATTGAAGTGATAAGGTGATTTATTAATTAATTGGGGAAATGTTGAGGCATTACACCTTATTAATTAATTAATTACTGGATAATTAATTAATTGCTAAGTTAAATTATTTCTGAGTGGTATTATTTTCATTTAAATAATTATTGCTAATTAATGTGCCAAGTGGTTGATGACTTGGCTAGGAAATTCGAATTGGTAAGTGAGCCAAACTTGCCTAAGTGATGAAGTCTCAAAAAAGTTAAGGAATCCAATGGAGACAAGTTGGCAAGGTGAACCAAGAAGGAAAATGTCAAAACCAAGCAAAATTAGGAAAAGTAGAAAAGATGGAAAGTAATTAAAGTAGAGAAAAACAAGAAAAGCAGTCAGAAAAAGTTTAGCAACTTCCAAGCAAGCTCACAAAGGCGCACTTGCTAAAAACAATGAAGGAGGATAAAGAAAGGAAAGTTTTTCAAGTAAGAAGTTTCTATTTTCCACAAGGAGGGTTCCCTTACTCATCCACACATGTGGATGGCTTGAGTAACAAGATAATTCAGCTATTTATTCATGTTTCCAACTTCATCTCAGAACTTTTGTCATTTGCAATTTTGGTTTGAGAGCTCTGAACCTCTCTAGTTGAGTGATGTGCCTCAACAAGTTTGCTTGGGAGATGTGCCCCAAGGCCATGTGAGTTTCTTATGAGTTTTATGCAGGTCCAGAACATGATTCTACATCCAGTAACATTCAGATCAATTCAGCAATGAATTCATACAGTCAGTTCCAAGAGAAGATCTCTCATTCAGTGAAATTCTAGCTAGTTTTGGTGAAGTTTGTCAAGTTGAAGATGAATGCTCCAATGAATGCGCCCAAGAACTGATGGAGGGTTGGTTCAGCCATATTTTCAGAGAACAATGATGTCTAGTATCAGAAATCATTCTCAGAACTGATCCGTTCTCTTCTTCTCCTTCATTCTCACAACCACAGCTAGATTTGGAGGTGTTTTTCCCATAAGGAAGAGAAGATATGGGGATAGCTCTCCATACTCTTCCAAAGAATCAGTGTGCAGCCATATCCTTTGTTTCATACCTGTTGAATACCAGATTACATATTCATAACAGATATTGGGTCATTACTTCACTTCTTCCAGTCATTCTATGGCTCTATGAGGGGGTTTCCTAGCCCATAATTCATTGTATTAAGAAGGAGCTATTAAATGCGTGCAAACTCAGTTCAGTGAGTAACATTTCAACCTGCTGCTGATAATTACATTATATCAGAGCACCATAATATTTTAGAACATAATTTTACATTTAAATAAAGTCAGTACTTAATTCAGAATAGAAGACTAGCTCATTGAGCATTGTTTAATGACTAGTTTCACTAAAATGACTGTCAAATTTGTTTTAAATGTCAGATTTACTTTTTGTAAGTTGTAGGAGGTCAATAAAACATCATATTAGCTATATCAGTCCCTACTTAAAGGATTTGGGAGGATTCAAACCCTGTTTGTAAATATTTTATTTTGACTAACTTTGTTATCCCGGCAGGACCTAAAACTTCCAAACCACTCCTACTCTTCCCAAATAATTTTGAATGCTGCTCATTGTGTCCATTGAACCTATTTTACTATCATAACTCAGTTTTGTACCCACCCAGTCTAGTAAGCATATGCTGGTGTGCCCAGGAAACTTTGCGGTAGGCTTTAGCGGTAGCTGTTGTCCGAAATATAAATGACCCCAGTGCTTTGTGCTTAGGACTCTCCCTCTGATATTAATATTTGTTGCTGCACATTTCCCCATACAAATTCCAGAACTTAAATTTCATCCCGCCATCCTCAGATTCAGTCTTCATCCCCCTCACTAACATCCTGCTCGGTTTGAAAAGATTGTTAAGAAATTATCTGGTGAATTTTATTAAAATTTCTGAAGTTAAGTTAATATCAAGTTAATATCTTGGTTAAATATTCCCAAGGATATTATAAGTTCATAGTGTTAGGGAAGACATGTGTTCGATTTCAGCTATATTAGGTTTTCTGAAAACTAGCGCACAAGAAAACTAATAGTAGGTAGCGGGATTATGCTAACTTAGACGAACAGAAGTGGCAGATGAATACCTGCTCCACACGTTGAGGTTGAACTGGCTCGAAAGATGTTGATATGGACTAGTATAGTTCGTGCAACATTGAACTACTGAGTTGGTTGTCACAGGAGCACATTCTTTGGGTGCAAAAATAATAAAATAATGGAATTAGGCTAAAATCCCCTTTTTACATCGAAAGAAAATACCCTTTACACATCGGATGGCAGGTGTGGAGTGGATGAAAGAATGCAAGGGGTGATGGGACATCTTGTATAGGTGGCAAGAGAGGACTTGACCATGAGGTGATAGGATGACAGGCTATGCTAATCTATAGGGAACTTACCCTTTTTAATTGGATCGGATACCACTATGGTTTCCTAGAGTGGTAACACGTCTATGTTGAGCGGATTTACAAAAATTCTTTCAAGTGTGTGTGTCTAGTAATTGCAAGGAACGTGTCCAGAGTGGTTTTAGGTACAATGCGTGCCTGATATCACTTTTTAATGGATGCAAATTATCAACGCGCGATCAATCAGAACCATCGATCTTGATCAATGGGTAGGTAATTTGCACGTTTACTGGCATAGTTAACTTCAACACTTTTCATGAGCATGCTTGATCTCTAGGCCATCGATCTCATTCGAGATCAGACGGCTAGGTGCTCTTCCACCTTATCCCTCTTCTATTGTCTTCTGGTTCCCAACCATAGGGCATATCTGTATACTCTTTTGACTTTTTCCAAGCTCTTTTACTCTTTCAGGGCTAAAAATTCCCAAAACTTTATGTGCTCGTGCGCTGCATGGACAAACTCTTGTCCAAGAAAACATTGGGTACTAACGTAGTCTCCACGAGGACAATATGTTGCTTTGTATGATTCTGAGGACTGTAGACTAGTTCCTTCTTCCATTGGGCTATGGAGACTTTCCTTTGGGAAATTATTGATCACATTGAAAAATTCGTTAGCTCCTTAATTATTTATTTACATTGAGCTGAAAATGACAGGAGATAAAATGCTGTAAATTGAAGAAAGGACCATTATTCTACTGTGTACAAAATCCTTCCTTGGACTTTGGATTTAGTATAGAAAGAACCTCTTTAGAATCCTACCATTGAAAACATCTTCTATCAGTTCTCCTTCCAGTTTATGAAGCTTGTAGGTATTGTTTTTCAGAACTTCAACAATGAAATATGGGCCTATCCATAGATTTTCAATCTTTCCATGTTTTCCTTTGTCTTTCCTTCTTGCATTCCACTTGAGGACTAAATCTCTAGGGTGGAGCTATCTTTCCAAGGCCTTCTTATCAATAGTCTTCTTCATCTTTCCCTGATGTTCTTACAGCTTTAAAAATATCTATTCTCTTTCTTGTTGAAGCTCTATTAACTCATATATCCTTCTTACCATGCTGTTTGGTTCTTCTTCTTCATGTTGAATGAGTTTGAGTACTGGTAATCCCAATTGAATTGGCAGGACTTTTTCTCTCCCATATACCAGCTGAAAAGGAGATGTGCCAATTGATCTTGTAACACTTATCCTATAAACCAACAAAGCATACTCGAGGTTCACATCCCAAGATTTTTTATTCTCTATCAACATCTTTGTTATAATTCTCATCAAAATTTTGTTGGATGACTTAGCCAATCCATTTCCTTGGGGATAGTAAGAAATTGAATGGCCTAATTCAACATTATATTTAGGGAAAAACTCTACCATTTTAACAGACTTGAAAGCTAGAACATTATCTGTAATGATTTTTCTTGGGCATCCAAACCTTGAGAAGATGTTTTCTTCCAAAGATTTCATTATCACATTTTCATTAGCCAATGTAGTGGGAACAACTTCTACCCATTTTGTGAAATAGTCTGTAGCTAGTATCTCTTAAATGAAATCCAAAACCCACTACTGAAAAGGGGTTGATGTGAAAAAAAGCTTTAGGGGCAAGGGTCTTAAATTATGTTTTCCTGCAAACATTTTTCCTTCCACACATTCTCTCACAATATGATTAGTATCAGTAAATAGTTTTGGCCAGTAATACCCAGCTCTCAGAACTTTGTATGCTGTAGCTATCCAAGCATGATGACCACCACGAACACCTTTATGTAATTCTTTTATTGTGCCTTCCGTTTCTTCCTCAATCACACAATTCAACAATATCCCTTGGGGATATTTCGAGTACAAATATTCATCCAATATGCATAATTTAACTGCCTATAATTTTAGTGACCTTGCTTGTGATTTTGTTAGATAATTACGAAACCTCATATTTATAAAAAAAGTAAGCAATGTCTCTATACCATTCAGACTCCTCAAATTTCCTGTTTACCTTCATCGAGTCATCTTGGGAATCCTGAATTTCTCTCAAATTCTCTTCTTCTGTCAATTCTGCAATCATATTTTAAATCCAATGCCTCACAATTTGATTATGCTAGTCACTTGGCCAAACTCTGGCCCTTAACCAGCTTGGTGGGTTTTATTTCTAGGTCATATTCTTGAATCTTAGAAATCCACTTGCCTCTTCTACCTTCACTGTCAGTTTGACAAAAGATATATTTGACTGTGCTATGTGGGACATATGCAATTATCTAAGAATGCAAAACAAAACACCTAAAATATTTTAGAGCTTTAACCATGGCATATGCTTGTTTCTCCATGAGATTGTATTTTAATTCAACATCTCCGAGAGCCTTGATGAAAAACCCTATGGGATTTTCCTGTCCATCGCAATTATTTTGTAGAAGTACAAATGCAATTGTATGAAGCGAAGCAAAATAAAATATCAAGGCTTCATATAATCAGGGCTAATCAGTACTGGTGTCTCCCCAATGGATTTCTTCAATGTTTCAAATGATTCCTTTGCCTCCTTATTCCATTTTACATCATTACCTATTTTTAGCATGTTGGTAATGATTTTGATTAGTTCAGCAAGATTAGGAATGAATCGTCTCAAGAAATTTATTCTTAGTATAAATGGTTGTACTTCTTTCTTATTTCTATGGGTTTCAAGTGCTTGTATAGCTACTACTCTTTCAGGATCTATTCTCACTCCATCTTTGGATACTATATTCCCTAGCAGCTTACCCTCCCTTAAAGCAAAACTTGATTTCTTGGGATTCAAAGAGAGGCCATATTTTATGCACTTTCTTAAAGTCTGCTTCAAATGTGATAGATGTTCATGATCTGTTTTGGAGAACACAGTCATATCATCAAGGTATATGACTATGCATTTATCTCTTTCTCCAACAAATGTTATTCCCATGGAACATTGGGAAGTGGCACCTTCATTCATTATCCCAAATGGCATTTTATCATACCTAAAATTTCCCCAGGGAGTGGTAAAAGTTTTCTTCTCCCTATATTCTTTACACATGGCCACTTGATTGTACCCCAAAAACCCATCCATCATAGATATTCTATTTGCTCCAACAACCTTCTGCAATATTTGACCCATTTTGGGTAGAGGATAATTTTTGTTTGAGTGAACATTTGTTGAGATTCCTGAAGTCAACACACAATCTAATTTCTCCACTTTTCCTTCTGATAGGAACCAAATTAGCCACCCATTCAGAGTATCTAAGATGAATTATTATTTAATTAGCATCTAACAACTTCCCCACTTCCCTTTCAATAATGGGAAACAAACTAGGATTTTTTTTGCCTGAGTTTATGTATGAAAGGTTTTGTTCCAAGATTTAAAGGAATATTATGATCAATTATGGATGTATCATAGGTTCTGATATCTTCATACCTCCATACAAAAACATCTATGTGCTCCTTGAAAATATTTATGTATCTATGTTTTACTTCAGCAGGTAGCAGTTGTGAAAGCTTTATATTTTTGGGTGCTTCTTTAGTACCAATATTCACCTCTTCAACATCCTCTTCTTTTGGTTGAATTTTAGGATTATGAGGAACATCATTTTTGTCAAACAATATTTCTAAAGGAACTAAACCTTTAGGTATGAAGTTACTTTTCAATTGGACAATCTCATGGTTTGTTATTTTAAAATTCAACTTATCATATGTTTCATTTCACCCTTGACTTTATGTACCTTCCTCCATCTCTGGGTCTTGATCAATATAAGTACTGGAAAATTCATCAACAACTTCTAGAAATATATTAATATGTTAATATTCTTCAAACACTTGTCAGTGTTTCATATTGTCAGGGATGGATGGCTTATAGATCATTTCAAATTCATGTCTCAACTTAATTTTTGTGGGAGGATTAAAAGAACTTGATGTTAAGGCCAATGCATCAGCTCTCTGATTTACTTCCCTCGGAATAGATATGACGGTTAAATGCTTCAAATACAATATCAATCAAATCCCAAACCTGATTCTTATAGGCTCTCATCTTTGGATGGTTAGTTTGATATTTTACTTTTATGTGTTGAACTATTAATTATAAATCTCCAAAAGTATAAATGAATTTTATTCCCATATTTCTTGTTGTTTCAAGACCTAAAACCAATGCTTCATATTCAACTACATTGTTTGTAGTTTCAAAATTTAATTTGAAGGAAAGTGGAATCTCTTCTATGGTTGGAGAAATAAGAATTACCCCAAATCCAACTTCTTCTTTGGTATAGGATCCACCGAAATACATATCCCAAACATGATTGTATCGAACATCATTCTCTACTGCCATTAATTTCAGAGGTTCTTCTTTCTGTCCATAACCTACACCCAACATCTAACATCCCATATATTCTTTGATAGTATATAGGGTATGTTATGGGGTTGTTCCCTTAACTGAGTATATATGCATATTGGGTTTCCCTGTAGAGCCTTCTTGTTTCCCCTACAAACAATGGAACAGTAGCATATTTCATATCCATGTGCATTGTCCCTCCCATTATTTTTGCACAAGTCTTGGCTAATAACATGACATACGTTGGAGGTATATCAACTACGACCATGTAAATCATGATGCTTTTGGAAGGTAATTGAGCCAAGGTCACCACCAAATCTTTTATCATTCCCACACATTTTACAGGCTTTGACACAAAGTTATAAAGATAATGATAAGGTTTAGTAATCTATAATCCCAACTATTCCATGATTAATTTAGGCATCATATTGTGAGAGGCACCTGAATCTAATATACAATTGTGCAGTAGCTTTCCATGTAAACTCAATGTCACATAAAACGGAGGTGTATATTCATTTTTTTATTCTTCAACAGCTGGTCCAAATTCAATAGTAGGAGTTTGATCGGAAATGTTCAAACTATCAGACTGAGGATTGGCATTGTTTAACCAGAGGACCCTTTAGATTTGCTTAGCATAGACAAGGTGTTGTTCCAATTCAGATAGTGGAACAAACATTTTAATTTTAGAAAGATCATACTGGAAATCAAAAGGATGAGAGGGTTTATCTATCTCCTTTGCTTTAGTGAGAAACAGAATGAATTTTATATGGATAGGAGAAGCAACAATTTGGATTTTAGGAGATGATGGAGTGAAAGGATTTACTTTATCAGTAGGAGGATTACTAACAGAGAAAGGATTACTAGCATGTTTCATTTATTTTAGAATTTTAACTTTAGGAGCAACTACTTTAGGTTGATTTTTTGGTGGATTCTTTGACCTTAGATTATATCTTCTCTTTTCCTCGAGTCAATTTTGGTAAAAATCATCTTGCAGTGATATTTCATACTCTTCCCGAGAAAGGTGAATAATATCATCATCATCATTCACTTAGAGGATGTCTTCAGTAGGTTCAACATATTCCTCATCAGGGGGTATCTCAGCTATATGTTCAACATCATTTTCCCTGAATGGTGGTTGTATGGAAGGGTCTTCAATCCTCCTATACCTGTTCATAATCTGAGTATTAAAAGGCCTCATGTACTGATTATTATTTCTATGCCCCATCCCCTGAGTATTTCTATGCTAACTTTTTCCATCCACTTCTAGCGTAGTGATTTTGTTTGACAGAACTTTCAATATTTTTGACATCTCTTCGATCTTCTCATCTTGATTCTCCATATTCTTATCTGATGTTTCTGCCTCATCTCTGGGTTTCGATTTTTCTACATCTTTTCTATGCTTTATTTTACTCGAGGATGTCATGTTTCCTTCCACATATAAAGAATCATCTTTCATATTTGGTAGAGTAGTGGATCTTATTTCTCTCAAGATCATCGCAAAATATGAATCACGTGCTCCTGCATATGCCACTTTAGCTGCAACTTGGAAAGGTTTAATGTCTTGAGGGATCTTGTTGCAGACCTTGTTAAACCTTTTGTTAAATTCATTGAAATTTTCTTCATTCTTTTTCTTTAACGTTGCAAATTCAGTTAAGTAATACAGATGATCTCTCTTTTCACCCAATTTCCTCATGAATGTCAATTCTAAGGCAGGCCAAGAATTTATAGAATTTTCAGGTAAGGTTCTAAACCATTTTCTGTCTTCTCCTCCTAAATATTGCACAAAAATCCTCATGAACACATCATCTTCTTCAATAAGAAGGTCATCTGCGAAATCTTGAAAGTTAGAGATGTGGTCTTTGGATGTAATATCTTTTTCTCCATCATATTTAGGTAAAATATTTAGGTATTTCTTAGGAATATCATGAATATTTGGAAATTTTAAAGCACCAAACCTATTGGCTAGCCATGGATTCACTGCAAGAGGTGGATTTCCTTGTCCTCTACCATCCATATTTAATTGTTCTAGGATAATATTGTGAGATTAAGGAGTGAGTGAATTTCTTTGAGGTGGACCAAAAGAATTATCAGATCTAGATATGCTAGAAGATGATATTGAATAAGTGAACTGAGGTTCAAGAAATGTATTTAAAGGAGTCTCATAAATGTTGTGCATATTATGAAAATTATTTAAATATTCAAGAACTTTTTGATTTCTTACTGTAGGAGATATCAAATTAGAATTTAAAAGAGGAATACCTCTCCCTTGAGTAGTACAAATGTTCCTCCAGTGAGCTTAAGAGTCTGGTAGGATATAGAATTCTTTTGATTGAGGATTGGATATTGTATGTATCTTACCAGGATCCAACTTTATCCAATGGAGTCGCCAAGTGAAGATTCAACCACGATGTACGTTCTTCTTCACCGTGTAGAGCTCAGACTATCTTCAATTTGTAAGAAGGGAAATATTTAGCAGACTTGTGTTCCACAGTATGGTCACCATTTTTCATGTTGGTACCAGAGGTGAACCAGAATGAATTGACTCATCCCCAGGCATGATAGAAGCACATTTTTTTATAGATACCATATCTATATATTTATGCATTGCATTTAATTCTCTTTTTGCAGAAAATTTAGCTGGACTACGTCATACACAGTGTTTAACAAACGAAAGGTGTTCATGCAGAGGAAATTCAAAAATCATTTAAGAATGTAGGGATAAATGGAAATGGAAATAACAAATGAAAACTATATATATTCAAGAAGTGACTGATATTATAAAATTTCTTGAAGCTAGTGACATTTAGAATGTACTGAAGCTTCTGCACAAATAATTACAACAATTCATACGCAGTTGTAAGTAAAATCAAGGAATGGAGTAATGCAATCACATTTTCACTTCACGACACAAATAAGAAAATCTCAATAACCTTGTTTCATACATGAAAATATTTAAAATGTACAACAGAGGCATACAATGATGAATCTATGACATAGCATTTAACTCTGAAACGCCTATGAATATCAATGATCTCATAATGAGACTGGAAACTGCATCAAATTCTCATTAATCATGATGATATTTACATAGAAATGGAATGGAACAAAAACGAATTCATTGAAGAGAGGAAGAACATATCTCTGAAATATAGTTGTATCTTTAATCTCTTAGAATCTCAAAATTTCACAGTCAAAACTGCTTCTTGAATATACAAAAATTAGTTAGAGAGACTCTCTACTAATATTTCCAACCCTTTCAAATGGAATACAATCCTCCTTATATAGAGTTTGCATGTAACCTTATTTGGTTCCTTACATTCTAACATAAAAATAAATAAAAACTAAATTTACTTTTTTCAAAGAAAATTTTACAGGTCTTCTTTCCCTAGCTAAAAATGCTAATTTTTTGACATTTAATTTCTTTTGTTGGGAGTATTCTTCATCTTCCCCATCATATAGAAATTTGGTTTCCCAGAAGACTATCCTATAGGTTTCATTTGAGGGATACCAGCTCTATTCATTTGGTGCATCATCTGAATGTTGAGAGGACTTGCAGGTGGCATGAATGAAATAGGAGGTGGTTGATTTGTAAATGCACCAGGCCCGTGAGCTGTTTGAGATGTTGTTGATTTCCCAGACTATAAACCTAATGCTTGAATGGATGACTTCCTCTATGACTGAACTATTACTTATCTGGGTGGAAATACATGCTTGTGGTGTTGGATCACTATTTTCCACTCTTTTCTCAAAGGGTGCCTGTAATTCTTTAGAGTTTCCAAAGAAATTTCAGCATTTGTATGCTTCTCATATGAAATGGGCCCCAATATTTTGGCAATATTCTTCAATCTTATCCAAATTTCAAAGAAACTCTTTATCCTATCCACTGCTTGTTTTCCTTCTATATATCCTTCTAGTGACTCTGAGGGGAGATCATCCTTCTTTTGTTGAAGATGTTCTTGATAAGTTTCTTTGGGATAAACATCATAATTTCCATCCCATGAAGAAGGAATTCCCAATTTCAACACATCTTTGAAAAGTGCTTTAAAAGCAATTATTTCATCATTTAATTCTTTAATATTGTCACTCATCCTTGAAACATATGTTTGCATCATAATCATATACCTTGCAAAATTGATTATCTGAGTTCTACTGTCTATGCCCTTTTCAGCCAATTGTTTCTTGGTCATGTTGTTCAGATAGCCTATGACCTTTACAGCCTGCCTTGGCATGTCTCCTAGTTTTTTTTCAACTGATTTTATTTCTGCCATAGCTTGAGTAGACAGATCCAACTCATCCTGGATAACTTCAAAATAATCCCACTTGTTCATGAACCAATCTTCAATCTTCTCCCAGACAGTTTGAGTAATTCTTCTTAACAATTGTTCTCCTTGAACAACTATATGGAGAGAAGTTACTTGAATTTTTAGGTCTCCTACTTCTTTCTCCAATTTTGAGATTTCATCTTCTTTTTCACTGATTTCATATTCTAATTCAAGGACTATTATCTTTGTTCTCCAGCTCCTTTTTTTCCTCATCCATACTGGCACTTAAGTCATTGTCTTCTTTAATAGGTCTAGGACTAGATCTCAAACCTGTATGGTCTTCTTCCATTACATCTACATCAATAGTACTTGGGATATCAGTATGGGGGTAAAATGTAACTTCTATTGTTGTAGGCTGAATTTTTGTTGCAACGTTAGGGGTTTGCATTGTTGATTGGTTGGTTGTCTGAATTAGAGGGGTTTCAACATTATTACTCCATTCAGTAGAAATATTTGTGGCTACAAATTTCAAATTTGCAATCTGCCAATGCAGATCATCAATCTTCCTCCTTCTATCTTCAGATAATTGTTGAAATTCTATCATACTAGCATATATATTTTCTTTCTCTTCTTGCACTTGCACTTGACTCGATTCTTCAGACTTTACTGGTTCGACTGTAGGCATATTCAACTTTTTCTTTAGTGTATATATTTCATTATATTTATTGGATATTAGTGAGTTGATTTGGGTGTCATCAGATGGATTTGATGCTAAGGATACCAGTTTTGATTCCAAATAATTGATGGTGGTTTGTTTAGTCCATTTTTCCATCCTGTATAACTTCTCAAATTTCTCTAGTGATAGCCTTAACTTTCTTTACTCTTTTTCAGATTTGACAATTTATGTGCACATCATCTCACTTCTCTATTTATAAAAATCCATCTTGTCTAAATTGCTAAAATACTTGAAATTGACTATGTGCTCCTCTGCTCTCCAATCACTGAGTTTCATTGGCTTGGATACCTTGGGTTCCAAAATAGAAAACCTAAAGGAATCTTGTTGATGATCTGCCACTGCTATTAGCATCTTCCCTATGGTTTGGAGGTCTTGTCTCATCATCTTAATTCCCCTCTTTCTGATATTTATATATCCATCCTGAAGGTCTATCTTTACAGGGACTGATTTTGCAGATGAAGGCCCTTGTATTTTCTAAGGAATAGTAAACTCTATGGAAGGATATATTGCATATTGTATTGGAGTTCTTCTTGAGATATATGGCTTCTTTATTAGTTCAATAATTTCATTGGGGATCTCCACTGATTCTGCTCCAATATCTACTAAATACTGTTCATCTTCTTATGTGGCTAATCTAGTATTTTTGGGGTCCGGACCTCGTTTATCTTGGTCAATGTTCATATCACGGGCCTCCTCAGCTATCCTTTTCTGTCCAATTGGATTTTGTTGTTTTTCCTCTTCTTCAAAGCATTTTATATATTCTTGGACTTTTTCCCCAAGTCTCCTTGTTTTCTATTCTTTCCCATAGAGGCTTGGGTGTGCATACATATGCATAAACATTATTATCTACCTTATGCTTGGAAATCACATGGTGAGGGTCATATGAATCTTTTTATGCCTTTGGGAGTTTCAATTGACTAATTTATTCTTCTATGTACTAAAAACCATTCATCCCTATGATAATGAGAGGTCCTACCTCTTGTGGAAAATGGAAGGTACCAAGTTGTCTGAAATGCTTGAAATGAACATCATCTGAATCCATCCTCTGCCTTACAAATTCCATGGAAAATATCTTGGGTGTAAGGAAATTAGGGAGTTTGTATGGCTCTCTTTCAAAACCATATACCCTGATAACAGTGTGGTCTTCAAAAATAAACCAATATCCAACTTGAATTTCTGATGTGAACTGTAGGTGTCTCTTGAGGTCAAGAGACATCCTAGGAGGAGAATTACCATGTAAAAGACTGTAATCCACATTCATGAGTTTGTTTGTGAACTCGGAGAAATTTGAATTATCATCTCTTCTCAGCACCAAGTCAATCCATTCATGAACTAGTTTATGCTTCCCTTGATTGTCTATGGCTTTCATTCCCAGATGCTTGAAACTCTCAAAATTGTGATAGAAGAAGAGAGAAAATAGGTAGGAAGGGAATCTGAAATATTCAATAGCACTAAATTCTTCTACTAGTTGTTCATGGATCTTGTCATCCAGAAAGGAAAATAGGTCAAAAAGTGGTGGTTTCTTGCTAAGCTCTGTAGTTAGTTTCAACAGGACTCCTAAAATGACTTCATCTACTGTTTTATCATCATGGAGGGATAGCTGGTATTTCCATTCCATGATCTATTTGTTTGGATAGGAACAGGTGATGATCAAGCGATCTGAGACCATTAAAAGTTGTGGCTATGGATTTTTCATTGAAACTATAAGGGGCCAAAGACTCAGGTATGCAGAACATCTTTATCAGGGCTTTTGGGGTAATGAAGAATAATTTTTTGGTTGAATCAACTGATAGGACTACTTTGGTTGAGGGGGAATAGCTCTTCTAGCACCATGCAACGAATTTCGGGAAGACAACTGACCTAGGACAAATAAAGTGGGCAAAATTAGAATTCTAGATGTTAAGTTTATCATGTTCATTGAAGGAAAGCTCTTTGGATTCTTTGAGGGTCTCAGTTAGTTCTGAGTTGAGGAGGATGGTGTCAAAAACATCTGCTTCATGGTCGTATACATGCTCTTACCCGAAGAAATGAGGGTTTGGGAGTGTGACTTTGGACTTGGGTGCCATCTTTCTCTAGTTCACAGTATTAGGGCATACATGTGTTCGATCCCGACTAGATTAGGTTTTATGCAAACTAGGGCACAAGAAAACTAATAGCAGGAAGCAAGATTACAGTAAGTGATATGACCATAAGTGGTAGATGAATACATTCTCGACACTTGGAGGATGACCTGGCTCGAAAAATGTTGATCTGGACTGATATAGTTCTTACAACGTTGACTTGGTGAGATAGCTTGTGTAGGAGCATGTTCTTTGGGTGTAAACATAATAAAATAATGGAATTAGGGTAAAATCCCCTTTTTACATCGAAAGAAAATACCCTATACACGTCGGATGGCAGGTGTGGAGTGGATAAAAGAACGCAAGGGGTGACGGAAAATCTTTTATAGGTGGCATGCACGGACTTGACCACTAGGTGATAGGATTAACCTTTTTAATTGGAGCGGATACCAATCCGGTTTCCCAGAGTGGTAACACGTTGATGTTGAACGAATTTACAAAACTGCTTTCAAGCGCTTGCAGCCAGCAACTGCAAGGCACATGTCCAGAGTGGTTTTAGGTACAATAAGCCCTTGGTCCCACTTTTTGCTGTATGAAACTTATCGGCACACTACCAATCAAAACTATCGATCTTGATTAATGTGCAGGGAAGTTGCACGTTTACTAGCATAGTTAACTTTGGCGCTTTTCATGAGCGCACTTGATCTCTAGGCCGTTGATCTCATTCGAGATCGGACGACTAGGTGATATTCTGTCTTATCCCTCCTCTATTGTCTTCTGGTTCCCGTCCATATGTCATATATGCATACTCTTCTGACTTTTTCCAAGCTCTTATACTCCTTCAATGCTAAAAATTCCCAAAAATTTATGTGCTCGCGCCCTGCATGGACAAACTCTTTCCAAGAAAAATTAAATTGGGTGCTAACACTACTATTCCAAATAAGGTTTTACACCACATTTCAATTATACCTAGACTTCAACGAATGTTTTCTTGCAATTCACTTGCACAATTGATGTACTAGCATGCAAAGAACATGAGTAAATATGGATTCATGAGAATTTCGACATACTACAAAGCAATGAAACACATAGAGGAAAAATGGTCGCGAAAATTCAAAGATGAACCCCATAGTATTAGGTTTGGGCTTGCAATAGTTGGAGTGTTCCCATTCTCTTTCATGAGAGTAAATGATACCATATGTCCATTCGGATTGATAGCATGC
This sequence comes from Larix kaempferi, assembly GCA_027924585.1. Lineage (NCBI taxonomy): Eukaryota > Viridiplantae > Streptophyta > Pinopsida > Pinales > Pinaceae > Larix > Larix kaempferi. The sequence goes on along the minus strand of BSBM01000766.1, from coordinate 514,097 downwards.
AATATTCCCTCGTGGATGAGTGTTAGAAAGGAGGACCTTATGTTGAATCTCATTGTTCTAGGAAAACATCAAGTAAAACATATGAATGATTATATTGCACCTTTTATTGATGAGATGCAATTGATATGGAAAGGAATCATAATGTATGACATATCATGTCCTCCATCAAATAGCTCATTCATGTTGTATGGTGTGCTATGATGGACTATTCATGTTTTCCCAGGACTTGGTGTTTTTTCAACTAATAAAAAATATTTACGTATTTACAGTCATAATTTATTTTCAATCCAACTTTCATACTTACTTTTATACTATCATTTTGATGTCATTAACATTACTTATTGAATTGCAGGGTTTCAAACAAAGGGGATATTTGCATGTCCAATATGTGCAGAAAAATTTCAGAGGTGGTATTCTAAAGATCTACTTAAACTTATTTACACAAACAACAAGGTTTTTCTACCATGAGACCATAATTTTAGAAAATGCCTGAAGAATCAATTTGATGGAAAAGTCGAAAATAGAAGTATGAATATACTGAATTGATTGGCTCTAGGTGATTGGCTTAAGAAGTTTGAATATACTGAATTGAAATCTTGGGAGGATTTTTTTGATCGATGTGATTCAATTGAAGAACCAGAACAAGTTGTAGCTAATATGCCAAAAGGAATGAAAAGAAAATCCATATTTGATGAGCTCCCTTACTGGAAGGATATATTAATATCTTACATATTAGATAATATGCACATATTCAAACATGTCCTATATTCTATATTTCAACACATCAAGCAAAGAGAAGGACACCTCGGATTCGAGGAGAGATATTGCTCTTTCGCGTACCAAATTGGATAGAAGACATTTGTGGCCAAACAGGGAAAATGAAACATATGCCAAAGATCCATAGAATTTGAAGAAGAAAGAGCTAAACCAACTAAAAAAATTCATCCATTCAATAAGGACACCTACTGGCTATGGGTCATCATTGAATAGGGAATTTACAGTTGATATACATATCACAAGATTTAAAGCACATGATTTTCATAATTTTATGAAGGTATTATCATCATTTAACTTATACTAGCAATATTAATTAAGTACTAAATATATTTTGATATTCTATTGTGTGATAAAAATTACTAATGACCTTTGATAAATGTGTTTGATAGCATATAATGCCATTGGAAATTAGGGGGAATTCACGTATTACCATTGACTTAAGGAATGCCATAAGTCGATTGTCAGTATTTGCAAGGTATGTGGTATGAAATGGTCATGTGTGAGAGACATACATATATCATATTGTGTTTTAATTTTGAATAAAGGCTTATATTAATTTAGTATTATTAGATTAGGTGGGTGACCTCCAAGTATATCCACGGATGTGAAGTGCCTAGATGGAAGAAGGAAATTGCAGAAATTGTATGTGTGTTTGAGAAGGAGCTCCCTACAAGTTTCATGGACCTACAAGTCCATTTACTTATAAACCTAGTGGATGACAAGGTGGATGTTTTCTTTGATAGTTATATGAAAAATTTAAAAAGATATGTCCTACAAAAGGCACATCTAGGGGGTTGCATGGCTGAAGGGTATGTATTGAATGAAGCATTTTTTTTCCTATGTGAATTCCTTGGTAAGGATTTTGAAGATGGGCCATGCTTATCGGATGAATAATGAGCATAAGATATTATTGATGGAGAAAAACCATAATATAATGGTGTTCAAGTAGAAATTAGTAAGTAAATTCATGATCATTGTGGTTGTTTTTCTTGCAATCATTAATTTACTGTGTAATTTATTTGTCAAATTAAAAACATGACATTTAAAATTTGAAATAAACTTGTTGACATGTAATAGGTGTAGATGAAAGTGATATAATCGAAAAGTTCATTATGTACCACATGGAATTTATGAACAAATGGATTGATTTGTATGATAAAAAGAGAGAAGAAGTGTTAGAAGCAAGAATTCTGTTTAAGAGGTCGAAACCAAGGAATACTCCACTTCCCACTAATATGCTTGGGGAATGGGGCAAAGATTGCACAGTAGAAGGGGTTGATGAACAAATTCAAAATCAAATAGAAGATGCAGGTATAGAATCAAATATAATAGAATATGAAATCAACACGTGTTGAGAATGTGAAAAAAATGGGTATTTGGAATTTTACAAAATGTTGTTTCCTTACAGTTTTGACACCATTAATTATTTTAATATTCGTCATTATATTTGTTTTCACTGAAATAAATGGTATTTCACAGATAAGGAAATATCCTGCAATGTGGGCATATAGTCAACATTATCCTATAGAAAGTGTAGAAGTAAAGAGACGATCCTTTGATTGTGGCATCATCGTTGATTTCAAGCATTCCAACCGAGTAAGATGAAAAGATAAAAGTATTATTGAAGGGAATCTACAATATGTTGGAAAAATACAATAAATTATTTAGTACTACCACTCTTTTAAATGTTGTATTTTCAAGTGTAGATGGTATGAAGCATTTGAGAGGACACAAAGACATGATACCCATAGTGGATTGTTTTCTATATAAGATTCCTCGAGGTTCCTACTAGAGGATAAGGACCCTTATGTTCTACCAATTCATTATGAGCAGGTATTTCTTTAACTCAAAAAAGAAGCGGTAGTGATCATTAGTGTATTAAAATATAGTTTATTGCAAATATATACATGTGTTTATTAATCAATAAAAAATTTATAACTTATGCCTAATATATGTATGTCATTCATGTGCAAGTATTTTTCTATGAAGATATTTTGGACCCGAAATGGATATTTGCCATACATTATGATCAAAGATTAAAGCATGTATTTGACCATGCATTAGTGGATAGTGATAAAAAAATTATGGCCAACAAAATGAGAGAGAGGGATTAGAGAACACCAAACAAATTGACATCCACGATGATGTTGAAGATTGTTATGTTCAGGCACAAGAAGAAAAAAATCTAGAGTTAAATGATGTTATGGAATATAACAATATGGATGGCATAGAAAATGATGATCCAAATACATCTGGTAACAATATAGATGGTTTATAGTCAAATTTCAATGATGATGAAGATGATGTAGATACAGATGAGGATGATGATAATATTAAATACTTGAAAGAACATATGAACATTGACAATGATACACTGGATGATATTGTTGCATACAATAATGTTAATGACCAAGACGTCTAAATTTTCAAAATTATTTGTAATCCATGTTTAAAAAGGGAATATTCTTATGGCCTAAACTTTGAAATGCTTCAGTATTATTTGTGTCGATACAAATTACCTATTGCAATATCTTTAATGTGTTCAATATTTGGTATGAATTGTTGGCAAATAAAAATAGGATTTCTTGGATAAGGGTTGGCATGGTTAGTGGTAATGTATTGGTTGATAATGGTTTATATGTGTTGTCAATTTATTGGTTACACTTGGACTAAACTAGGATGAAGAGACTATTGAATAATAATACATTAAATATTCAATTGTTAAAAAATATAATTACATATATTGTATATATAAAACAATGTAAATCCACACCATTATGCTAAATGTACGCAAAGTTTGTTCATTAATTTATATTATAAAACAAATTGAAATATTTCACTAAGCCTAGACCTAATACCTTAATATTTATACCATCTAACCCCTAACCCATTGAAACGTGGACAACATAAAAGATTGTGCAGGGACATTAGGCATCCTTGAGACTTGAAACCACTGCATACCATCAAGGCATGTGTCTAGTCTAACCATGTCAAATTTCGATGCATAGAGACACCATTTGAATAAATTTCAGCATTGGCCCATTTCACGGTTCACCGTGCAAGGTGGATGGATTTCATTAAGCCCTTGACTCGATATAATCCCTAGGAGATTAACCATTAAACTACCTAACTGCTTTTTTTAATTTCATATGCTTCTTCCATTCGTTTTGTATCGACATGTTCGTGAAGACACAGAAGTTAATATAATATTAATGCATGTATCTCACAATGATTTGAATAAGTGACTTTGTTAACCTCATTATTTTTATATTGCTTCCATTTTTATGTTGAACATAATTTTATAGTATTTTTTATTAAGAACTATAAATAAAATAATTAAACAAAAGAAAAAAAATTAATCGCATGCAATTAGGTGAAAATATAATAATTTAAATCTCAATTTTAGTTTCCTATTTTATATCAAAACATGAATATTCAATATTAATAATATGTTATAAATTAACATATATAATAATACAAATTAATCTAAATTAAAACTAAATATAAAAATTTACATCACATACTGTAAAATAAACTTTATAATAAGAAAATAATTATAAATTTAAAAAGAAAATGCCATTAACCCATAATAAATAGGCCCTTACCCTTTAAAACCCCCTATACCCTAATCCTTAAGCCCTTGAAATTTAATCCCATAACCCCTAATCCATGAACCCTTAAGACCTAAAACCTTAATCCCTAATCCCTTAACACAAAATCCCTAAATCCCCTAACCCCTAATCCATTCACTCTTAAAGTATTAAACCCTAATACCTTAACCCTTAATACCTAAACCCTTAATCACTAATACCTGAACACAAAATCCCATAACCCTTAGCCATTGACCCTTAAAACTTTAAGCCCTAATCCCTGAACCCCTAATCCATTGACCCATAAACCCTTAAACCCTTAATCCCTAAGCCCTAATCATTAGGTTTTGCTGCAAAGATGGGTATGTCGAGTTTGATCTTTGTTGGAATGGATGGACAAATTGGGTCATGATGAATATGATTATGAGCATGGAAATGACAACCATACACCTAGTGTAACCATATAAAATTTCAACACATATAGTCACATTTTGAAGAAATTTCAACATTGGCTCCATTCACTGCTCACTGTGTAGGGTTGGTGGATGACATTGGTGATGGGCGTGTTGGAAGTTCCATGACATTTGAAGAGAGTTCCAACAAAGATTCTATAGAAGGTAATGAAGAATGATGACAAGGAGACATGCATGATGAACGTTAATGAAAATGTGGACAATATCGAAGATTATGCCTAATACCTTAACAAAAAAATCCATAAATCCCCTAAACCTTAAGCCATTGACCCTTAAAACCTTAATCCCTAACCCATAAACCCTTAATCCCTAATCCATTAACAAAAAATACCTAAATCCCCTAACACCTAATCCATTGACCCTTAAACCCTTAATCCCTAATCCCTAATCCCCAATCAATAAACCCATATTCCCTAAGCACTTAAACATTAATCCCTTAACCCATAATCCCTAATACATTAACCATTAAACTACCTAACCCCTAATCCCCGACTCCCTTAGATCTTGACCCTTAATCCCTTAAACCGTAACTGTTAATCCCTTAACATTGAATTCCTGAACCCCAAATACCTAAATCCACTAATCTCCCCAAATCCCCTATCCACTTAACCCCCAACACCTCAAAAAATTTACTATTTAGGCACAATAGGAATTAAATTGGACGTTAAATGTGGCATTAAATTTAGTGCTACAGTTGGCACTAAACTATGCGCTAAAGTAGGCATTAAAATAGGTGTGGGGTAGGTGCTAAATTAGGTGATAAATTGAGCACTAATTAGCACCAAAGTTAGCGCCTACTTCTTTTGAGCGACACAAAAAATGCCAAAAATAGTGCCATCCCAATAAATAGCGCCAACGTTTTACAAAATGTGGAGAAAAATACATTAAAATAGTTGGTTGAAGCATAAAAGGGAGCTGAAAAGGAATCTAATAACAAGGATTTGTTGTAGTGTATCCACATTTCATAAACTCAACATACATATACTTTTATATAGTTTGAAGCAAGTAATACTCAAATATCTAGGAAGACCAATGAAACATGGAAATATATTTATCTAGTTTAATTGACAAAGGAAGCAACCAAGTATATTTCATCTTCCTTGATGTTAATACACCTTTGGTAATTAAAGTATTTGACTTGTCGCGTGAAGCATTGAACCTATATAAGAAAAAAGATTAGCTCACATATTGGTGATCTTGTAGGAGGGTTGCATATGGGCATTAACATGCAACACATGTGTGTGGAAATGGGATATAATAAACTATTTAACATATCATATCTAAAATCATGTTGTGGCAAGTCCCTACCAACTAAAAGATCCAATGATAAGGTGGCATACAAAAAAATGTGAGTATGTATTCCTTTCATGTGTCCCCACTTATGCTAGATAAGGGCCTAGATATTTGATAGTCATCAAGTGCATAGATTGGTAAAACTTGGTATGATGTATATTGGAGCATCTCGACACTATGGGTTTTAGAAGTAAACAGAGAACTAGAGGATCATGATGGACACATATAAAAATAGAGCCAATCGTTGGAACTCTAACCAATTGCTTCTTAGCTTTTAAGCTTATTTTATGAATAGTTGATATCACCAAAGAGTGGGACACCAAAGCATTTGTAGAGGCATGCATGTATACATGTGAATTATAAAAAAGGCTTAGGCATCTCATTGTGCTCACATTTCTCTTTTGGATAGAGTATGATGAATTATAGATAATAGAAGGGGAACATATGTCTCAAACTAGCCTTCCCTGTGCATGCATACCATTAGTCTTTATATATATGTAGATGTCACACAGAGGAGAGGAGTGAGAATCTATTTACTGTGTGCTTTACTCGTGTTATATATCCATCCCAATCCATTATGTATATGTATATGCTCCTACCTTTATTGTGGTATTTTTATTGACCATAATGATTTCCTCCCCTTCCTATCATGGCCGATGTGTCCAAGCCCAAGAATTGATTGGTAAGATGCCATCCCATTGATTGATCAATGTTAAATTTTCAGAATTTACTTCAATCTGATCTAGGATCTTAACTGAGAGAACAACATGTACATCAAATCTACAGCATATCAATCATGGACACAATAATGCAAGCACACAAGAGACACAGAGTTTACTTGGGGAAAACCATAAAGGTGAAAAACCCCAATAACTTCCTCAGAGATAGATAGAGCAATGATACAACCAGAATACAAGATATAGTCTTCTCCTAGCAGAAAAGTCTCCTCCTCCACAAGTGCGCCACTCTCCCAAGTGTGAGTGAGAGAATAGAATGTGTAAAATGAGAGAGACACACTCTCTATTTATACACTAACTTGACTTGACCTTTACTCAACTAGGTCAGCCTCAACTTAACCACTTAACATAATGCTGACTGGGCCGACCCCCACTAGGGTGGTCTAATAACCCTTTGACCCACATGGACGACCCCCAATAGGGTGGTCTAATAACCCTTTGACCCACATGACTTATACAGGGCCGACCCCAACAAGGTGGTCTAATAACCCATCAAGTATAAGTTACAACACTTACAATATAAATGATGACACTTCCGTATAGAGGAATAATAACATCTCTATAGGAATACAATATACATATATGTGAAATACATTCCGAAGTTACATATACATCAACACTCCCTCTTAACTAGGAAGGTATTTCTCGACACAGGTCTTCTAGCACAAGTCATCTTCTTTGGATCATTGTCATTGGATAATCGTCATCGAGTCATCATCATCATCGCTGCTGCTATTATCTCAATCAATCTTTGAATCTACTCATCATAGGAAGTTCTACAGAGCCAGTCTTTTTTCATACTGGATGTAGGCCCACCACCTGCAGGTTGATCCAGATTTTATGAGCAGAACAAAATGAATACAGATTATTATCAGATGCTTAACACAAAATAACAGAGATACAGTAAAACTGGTTTTCTATTCAATAAGGAAATAAGCTAGAACTGTAAAATGCAGCGAAAAACAAGCTTGCTGGAATGGTGGCGGCTTATCTCTGAGAAGAGATGTGATGGCTTCGCTCATTTCGCAAGAATATGGTTATAATGAGGCTTTCAAGGCCTTTTACAATAAACAGGAATGTCAGAAACCCTAGACATCCAAAAACCTAACCCTAGGAGATGAAGCACCAAAAGTCATGTGGGCCCCGTTTGGGTAAGTTAGTACATCAACTTCCCGGGGTCGTAACTTTTGCATACGATCTCTGTTTGGGGCGCTCGGTAGCCCATTGGAAAGGTCTATCCAAGATTTATAGCTTTCGATTGGGGCCAAATACATGCCAAAGAAAACCATTTGTCCCCCCCAAATCGCCAAAAAAGGTCATTTAGGGCCTCAAAATGGCCCCAGAAGTTCAAGACCCGAAAAACTGCTAAAAATAGTGCAATACCAAAATTGCCATAAAACTGTTTTGAGCCAGTTGGAAAGGTGGGTGGCCACCAATATCCACCTGGATCACAGGTCTTCATCATCACTAGCCATACTGTGGAATCCTCAGGACTTATTATGTGCGTCACAAAACCTCGAAAGAGCATCCTAGGCTGTTACGAGTACACGGCTCTACCTATAGGATATCCCAGGGCCATATTATATGTGACCTCACCACAAAACCTCGCAAGAGCATCCTAGGCTGTTACAAGCACACAGCTCTACCTATAGGATCTCCCAGGGACAGATAATATGTGGTCACCACAAAACCTCGCAAGAGCATCCTAGGATGTTACGAGCACACAGCTCTTCCTATAGGATCTCCCAAGGACAGATTATATGTGGTCATGGAAAAACCTCGCAAGAGAATCCCAGGACTTATTACGGGCACACAGCCCAACCTATCGAATCTCCCAGGGAGATATTATATGCCATAGGACAAAACCTCGAAAGAGCATATGCTAGATATCCCAAGGCCAGATTATATGCCATAGGTGAAACCTCGAAAGACTATCTGTAGATCTCCCAGGGCCGAATTATATGTCCTCGTAGAGCAAAACCTCGAAAGAGCATTTGCCAGATATCCTAGGGCCAGATTACATGCCATAGGAAAAACCTCGAAAGACTATCTGCAAATCTCCCAGGGCCAAATTATATGCTCATTTGCACAACCTGATCCACGGCCATAGAGTATCAACCTAACACTCACCATACATCATCCTGATGTACACATGATCATCCTGATCATCATCACTGCAACATCTTGTTGCATGTCATCTGGAGCAACATCTTGAAGCTCGTCATCCATGATCATCCTGATCATACAATGCATCTACCTGATGCATACCAAGTATCTGCCTGATACATATCATCATACATGATCCACCTGATCATACAGTGTATCCACATGATACAAATACATGATACATATCACCATACATGATCCACCTGATCATACAATGTATCCATCTGATACATATACAAATATATGGTCCAAGCATCCAACATGATGCATACATACATAAATGATTCAACTGATCATATCCAACATCCAACATGATGCATATATATATATAAATGATCCAACTGATCATAACAAGCATCCAACATGATGCATATACATATACAGAGTAGTAACTGGAGCATCGTCCTAATGCTCATCATCCAGCGCTTACATCCATAGCCATGTGAAGGATCCTCCTTCCAACATGCTTGGAATGGCTTCTGCAAATGTGTCCATCACTTTTTCCTCGAAGTGTCATCAATCTGAAGAACACCAAGGCTCTTCCTGAAGTACTTGAACTTCACCCTGGCTAGTGGCTTCGTCAACACATCTACAATCTGCTCGTCCATCGCAATATACAAGAGCTTTATGGCTCCTCTCTGCACCATATCCCTGATATAGTGATATTTGATCTCTATGTGTTTTGACCTGTCATGAAACACTGGGTTCTCGGACAACTTCATACAACTCTGGTTATCACAAAATATACCAGTAGCATCCAACGGGAGATCAAATAACTCAGACAGTAGCTTCTGTAGCCATACTGCCTCACAACTACCTGAACAAGCTACAACATACTCTGCCTTAGCTATACTCAGTGCTACACAGGACTTCTTCCTGCTAAACCAAGAGATCACACCTGATCCCATACTGAAGTAGCACCCAGATGTGCTCTTCCTATCTGCAGCACTGCCAGACCAATCTGAATCAACATAACCCTGCAGGTTAAACTTTTGATTTGCTTCATACTTGAGACCATAATCCATTGTACCTTTCAGGTACCTTAGAACATGCTTTACAACAACCAGGTGAACACTCCTTGGAATTGTCAGGAAATGGCTCAATGTGTTCACCGCAAAGCAAATATCTGGTCTCGTGTTTGTCAGGTACATCAAGGACCCAATCATCTGACGATACACAGAGACATCAACCGTCTCAGATGAAGCATCACAAAGAAGCTTCAGATTCGATTCCATAGGTGTGGCCATGTCCTTGCAATCCATCATCCCGAACCTCTTCAGGATCTCTACTGCATACTTCCCTTGTCCAAGGAAGATTCAATTGGAACTCTGCCACACCTCCATGCCAAAAAGAACAAATAGTGCAGCATCCCCAACTTCTTCTCTCTAACTCAGCAGCAAGCTTCCGCTGTGTGTCGGCAATCAATATGTCATCTCCTGTTACAAACAGGTCATCCACATACAGGAGTAGAATCACAGGATTCCCTTCCTCAACCTTGTAGTAAAGGTTGGAATCCGCTTTACTCTTGGTAAAGCCCAAATTGGATAGAAAGTTGTCTATCCTACCATACCAAGTTCTGCACATATATGACTCCCTGTCATGTGTCTCAGAACCAAGTGGCTGCTCCACTTACACTTCTTCTTCAACTACACCATTCAAGAAAGCTGTCTTGAAATCCATATGGTGTATCTTCCCTATCATCACTGCAGCCGGAGCAAGTACTGATCTAATGGAAGTGTATCTGGCTACAGGAGCAAAAGTCTCTATGCTACCACCTGCAGCATGCTTAATATTATAGCTTCTCTTGGAAGTCACTACAGACTCCCCTTCAGGTCTTGGAACTGCATCCCAAACATCTTCGTGATCGACTGGTACTCCTCGATCATGGCATTCTTCCCAGATCCCGGGAACTTCAATATCTTCAATATTTTCAATAGATAACTTTGTTGATGAACAAATGTTGTAGTTCTTCTTTTGTAGGTGATGGTATACGAACTTTCCTACACAACAAGTTAAATTGCATGATTAGAAAACATCTCATAGTTTTTAGAACAAATTCTTACATAAAGAAATATGTCATATAGTCATGCAATTATCTTAGCCAATGCTTCAATACAACATTTATCCATATCCCGTAACTTTCTAGATGCCTTCCAATCTCTACCAGAACATTGTTAAGAATGTGCACAACTCCCAACATGTCAGCAAAGAGTTTTCATTCTAGATAAGTAGCAATGGAATGTTGTATAGTGCCATAGGCCACTTACCCATGTATATTAGTAGTATATTGTTCGTCAATGCAACTATTCTAATATGCATAATAAACAACCTAATTCTAGGAACATAAGCATATACATCATTGAATAACATTATTGAAGAAATGACAATTCAAATACTTATCTTTGTTTTGTTGCTGGGTGGACTCCCTCTGAGTCTTTGCTTCCTTGAAGGAGCTGTTGAAGTAGCTTCTTCTACCCCTTTCTGTTGTGGAATGTAGAAAGATGGTCAACTCCCTCTGAATATCTGCATCCTTGCAGAAACTACTGAAGTGTGCTATTTTGATTTCTTGCAGGAACAACTGGAGTGTGCTCCCTCTTGATCTTTGCTTCCTGGATTACCTGTTCTTGAACTTACATCCATCCTTAATCACTATGCATGCTTATTAGTATCATCAATGTGTTATCCTTGAGGTCTCATACATAATCACACATTTACTAGTATAATCTTAATACTATCAAAACACAATAATCTTAAACATGTATAGTCATGATCATTCACAGATAATAAACATTAGTATTCAAGGTTTCAGGGAAGTTTTCTTTTACTCATGCATATTCTTATTTGATCATAGGACTCTTCTGATTAGTAAAATCATCAATGCATAAACCCATGATTACTCAAACTTATACCTTCATGATTCTTCTGGTTAGTCATATCATCAATTATGGTAAGAAACATAATATGCATACAACCATGACTATTCAAACCTATGACTTCATGAATAATCATTATCAACAACACAACAGTATAAGATCCTAACACAAGGTAGGATTCTAGCTTGATATAGGAAAAACATACCTGGATTAGCATGCTAGCTAGTTATGTCTAACATACCCGCATAATGTCTTCTGGTTCTCTTCAGTGACTTGTGCTAGTAACCTACATGTCTCATAGGTTAACCATTGTAGAACTAAGTTATACATACCTCGAAAGTAGATCTTCTATGTGATCCATGACAATGGATGAATCTTTGTCTTCATGTCACCATGATCATATGTTCCTGAAGTAGAACATGATTTGTATTTCTTGGTGTACTTTTTATGTTAGCAGACAACATAAACCTCATACAACACCATAATGCATTAGTACATTCATAAGTGTCAAAACCTTAATCAATGAATATCTTCTATTAAGGTGATACGACAAGTCTAGTAATTAATCAAGATTGTACTGTAATGATATGAAGACAAACATATGATAAAATTAACCATGAAACATACCTATAAGCCATACCTGTCAAGATTGCTTGTAATCTTCTTATGGGAGGCCTTAGCCTCATCTCCCTCTGAGATAGGAACTTCTTCACTTACGCAGGTGACCAATCCATCTTCTTCTAGGATTAACCCAATCCACTTGATTTACAAGAACTGGACCTGGAGATGGATTAGGGTTTGTGAAGGAAATCCCAAAAATTCAAACTTCCGAAAGGATAGAAATATGTGCCTTGATGAGCTAATCAAGTTGGTATATTTAGAATTTGAAAACTGCAAAGTTTCACCCCTCGAAATTGCCTTTTAGATTTATGGATTCACTAGGGAGGACCCTGGATTAGGGTTTGAGTTTCCCGTAGCTTCACCCAACCAAAAGATTTGATTGAAAGCTCTAAGCTTCGATTTTTCTGAGGAGCTTCTAGCCGTGGTCATAGATTTCCAAAATTTCAAGTTTTGTAGAAGCCCTAATCTTCCATCTTTCCGATCAAAGTCCCGAACTGGGGTTTGGTCAAGCCTGGCCTTCTGCCCAACCAAAAAATATGATCTTGGTCTCTGAATTTCTATTTTTATGAGTAGAATCCAGCCGTGGTCTCCGATTAGAGAAATTCCAACTTTCTCCGAAGCCCTAAATTCTGGAAGCCATGAAAGAAGGTGCTAAAAAATAATTCTGTTTTGACAGAAATATGTACCTGATTGTTTATGGTGTAACTTCAAACTTTTCGATCCATAGGGTCTTAAAAATTTTCCTCAAATAGACTGACCTGTTATCTTTCCATCCTGATAGGTCTGACCTCAATTGGTTTCTCTGAGAGAGAGAGTTATTCCAAGTGTCGCAATGTGCCCTGTTTATGGGATAAAACAAGAGAGCAAACTTGTACGGCATTCCACGTGTCACTGGTTCAACTTCAGCCTTTGAAAAGGTTTCCTAAGATATTACAGTCTGTGTACTACCTGTCACTTTTTACGAAATTTCATTTGGAGCTTCCTAGCCCAAGTTATGACCTTTTTGCCAAGGTCACCTGTGTTTGACTCAGATCTGGAAGAGGCAGAAACCCTATATTGTACAGATCATAAATCACATAGTACAATGAATTAGAGTTTTTCCTTTGGACACAAGGTACATGAGGATCTAATCTTCGACCTGTAAAAGTTTCAGATCCACAAACTTCGCCAAAATGGATTTATAGCGAAAGTTCTACGATGATTGGTTTTTGCTATATCAAGCCCTAGCATCGTAAGTGCAACAAGTGTCATACATGCCATATCATGCCTTCTTTCATGCTAGCTCTGATACCATGTTAAATTTTCAGAATTTTCTTCAATCTAATCTAGGATCTTAACTGAGAGAACAACATGTACAACAAATCTACAGCATATCAATCATGGACACAATAATGCAAGCACACAAGAGACACAGCATTTACTTGGGGAAAACCATAATGGTGAAAAACCCCAATAACTTCCTCAGAGATAGATAGAGCAATGATACAACCAGAATCCAAGAGATAGTCTTCTCCTAGTAGCAAATCCTCCTCCTCCACAAGTGCACAACTCTCCCAAGTGTGAGTGAGAGAATAGAATGTGTAAAATGAGAGAGACACACTCTCTATTTATACACTAACTTGACTTGACCTTTACTCAACTAGGTCGGCCTCAACTTAACCACTTAACATAATGCTGACTGGGATGAACCCCACTAGGGTGGTCGAATAACCCTTTGACCCACATGACTTATACAGGGCCAACCCCAACAAGGTGGTCTAATAACCCATCAAGTATAAGTTACGACACTTACAATATAAATGACGACACTTCCGTATAGAGCAATAATAACATCTCTATAGGAATACAAACACTTCCATATCGAGGAATAATAACATCTCTATAGGAATACAATATACATATATGTGAAATACATTCCGAAGTTACATATACATCAACAATCAATTTGAAGTCTTATTGTTGAGAATTTGTTGAGTGGAGGTGGCCTTAATGGAAATATAGACATACATTTAATACATTTCCAATGTTGCAAGGTTAATTGTCCTTGCATCGACATATGGCATAACTAACATTTAATGCTTCTAATATATTGTGATTACACCATTACTATTTCAGATAAATCATCAACCACACATCATGCATCAACCTCCATTATTTTCCATGCATCTTTCCCATGCTCGACTCTGCATTAGTTTAGAGGGATTCTAGATACTTCCATGCCAAGTTTCATGACTATTGTACCCGATTTTTTCTCTTTCAAGCACTTGATTTCCTTCTTCCTATCCTCAACATCCACCTATAGCAGTCTCTCCATCCATTTCTCATTCTCAGTCATAAATATCACAATGATTAGGTCATGATATCATGTGACACTAAGTTTGGAAGCCTATTTTTATTCTCAATAGCACACCACGGGGTCTTCACTTAGTGAAATTATTCCATAGCACATTCGTTCATGGGATATTAACGAATACCCATAATTTCACTAGATATTGATAAATAGATACCAAAATCCTTGTGTTGAGCTCCCCTCCCAATATGTAATGTACCCAAACCTAGGTCTAGGTACACTAACTCAAAAATTGACTAGTTTTTTTTATAAGTTAAAATTTATGACCCAAACACCTCTAGACCTCTAGAAATTCTACAAGGAGGGATATTAGGGTCTAAAATAGATTAAGGAAATCCTAAAATATCCTTATACAGATACCTAACTTCGACAGTTACATATTTTCTAGGTACATCACACCTAGGTAGACTCCTTTGTCTAAACCAAGGGCTTCAAGGCAATGGCCCGGGGACTTATGTGGAACCCAATAGATTCTTGTGCAGAACTAGAAGTTCCTGGTATGTAACTACCCCAATGTTCTATGGAAACACTAATATAGACAATTAGATTCAATTTGAAAAGGTTTGGAAGCTAGGAGGAAATTTGCAAATTCAAGATAGCTCAACTAGGTGATTTACAACTCAATTCTAAGGGAATTTAAGGGTCATGAATTTTTGATATGATGGTTGGGATGAGTTTATTTATGATTCTTATTATTGAATCAACTTACAAAATAATATTTGGATATGTATAAGTCAGGTTATTACAATAATTATGAAGAATAGCTTATTTAGTATTAAAACAAGCATATGAGTAGAAATTCATTGAAGAGAAAGATATAATTTGCATAATAGAAAGAAAATTTAGCGTACTGATTAGAAGAGGAGATCAATTACATTGCATGGTGGTAGTTACAACATCAAAAGGATATGAGGATATTTGTACATGTTATTGTAGGAGCATCATACCCATACAAATCTTTGAAAGGTGGCATGCTAATGGATATGTGGAATTTTTTGTTGTAGAAAAATTATCTTAAATATAACCATGTAATCCATGCTTTTGTTTCCCTCTGACATAGTTCCTGAGATAGCCTCCAAACCATTGATTCACCCTTTCAATTTTTCCATCAGTCTGAGGGTGATATCTTGTACTAATACCCAATCTTGTTCCAACTAGTGTGAATAGCTCTTGCCAAAATGCACTTGTGAATTTGATGTCCCTATCACTTATTATGGTTTTGTGCAAACCATGCAAATTGAATACTTCCCGAAAGAAGATACCAACAACTTGGCTTGCTGCAATAATGGATGTAACAGCAAAAAAATGTGCAAATTTTGTCATCCTATCAACCACCACAAAAATGCAATCTTTACCTTGAACTTTTGGTAAGCTAGTGATGAAATCCATGGATATACTCTCCCATTTTTTCTCTAGAGTGGGTAAAGGTTGTAATAGGCCAGTAGGATGTAGATTATCCACCTTATTCTTTTGGCATGCAATGCACTCTTTCACATGATTCACCGCATCATTTTTTAGGCCCTTCCATGAGAACCTCTCTCTTACCTTTCTATAAGTTTTCAAGAAACCATGATGACCTGCGAAGGGTGCATCATGAGCAGGTTTTAAAATTCTCTTTTTCAAATATGATTTTGTCACCAAGAAGATTTGATCCTTGTAGTATATGACCTCATTAAGAACCTTTTATTCATAATCATGTATTAACCCATCTAATAACTCACATGGAAACTTATTTTTAGAGTGGTACTCTACCACTATCCGATCTTTCCAATCAACAGGGAATTCCATTAAAGAAAGAGTTGGCTTCCTAGATAATGCATCTGCAACTACATTCATTTTCGCTTCCTTGTACTCTAAGTGAAAATCATAGGTGCAAATCCCAATGAATACTCTCAACTCAATCACATTCTTGGGGCTTGGCCAATAAATAGTAGTATGGATCTTCTCCATGTGTACTTTTACCCCATCTTGTCCAATCACATGACCAATATACAATAACTCATTCATTCCAAACTCACATTTGGATAGCTTTGCATACAATGATTGTTATGCAAAAATGGTTAGTACAACTTCCAAATGATGCATGTGTTCATCCCAAGTCTTGCTATAAATTATAATATCATCAAAGAACACTAACACATACTTATGGAGCTACTTACTGACTAATCTATTCATGCAATATTGGAATGTAGTTGGAGCATTAGTCAAGCCAAAGGGCATGACTAAAAACTCAAAGTGTCCATAGTGATAGCGGAAGGATGTCTTTTGTATGTCTTGTTGATGTATATGTAACTTCGGAATGTATTTCACCTATGTATATTGTACTCCTATAGAGATGGTATTATTCCTCTATACGGAAGTGTCATCATTTGTATTGGCAAGTGTCGCAAGTGTCGCAACTTGCAAGTGATGGGTTATTATACCACCAAGTGTGGGGTCGGCCCTGATTAGTACAACCATGGGTTAATAGACTGAGTTAGACAAGTCGGCCCTACTAGGTTATTAGGCAAGTCAGGTCATGTATAAATAGAGTGCGGGAGGAACTCTATTTGATAATCTCATTATTCACTTATACACTACTCGGAAAGTGGCGCACTAGTGAGGAAGGAGGAGTAGCTTCTAGGAGAAGACTGTCTCTTGTACTTGGGTTGTATCTTTGCTCTTTCTATCTCTCAGGAAGTTGTGGGGTTTTTCACCTTGATGGTTTTCCCCAATGAAACTCTGTGTGTCCATTGTCTTATGTGATTGCTTGTTATGCTTGATATGATTGATATGTTGTACATGTTATTCTCTTAGTAAAGATCCTAGAGTATGTTAAATTAATGCTAAAAATCTAACATGGAATCAAAGCTAACCTGAGAAGAAGACATTGTGCAGTTGTGGAAACTAGGGTTTCTTGTTTATTGGGTTTCTCTCCATATATTTTGGAAAGGAAGTAAGGTAAATTGACTCTACTTAGCAAGGTGCATCTTTCTATCCAATCAGAATTCAATTCTGGGCACTTTAATTTTTGGCCCTAAAAATTAGGGTTTCCACAAAAATAGGAATTTCTGAAATCTGAGACCATAGTTGGAAGCTCCTTGGAAAAATCAAAGTTTAGAGATTTGGATCAAACTTTTTGGTTGGGTGAAGATCCGGGAAACTCAAACCCTAATTCAGGGTCCTCTCTAGTGAATCCGGGAAGACTAAAAGACATTTCTGAAGAGTGAAACTTTGCAGTTTTCAAATTCTGAGTATACCAGGCTAATTAGCTCATCAAGGTGCATCTTTCTGTCCTTTCAGAAGTTTGAAATTCAAAGTTTTAATTTTTAGGGTTTCTCTGACAAACCGTAATTCGGGACCAGATCCAGTTTTCAACAAATCAAGTGGTAAGACCTAAATATTTTCTATTTCCATTTGAAGTACTCTTTAAAGATGTCTCTCCACAACAAGCTTGAGGATAAGCTTGAAGGGGCTAATAACTTCTGAGCATGGAAGTATAGGATTGGGTTAATCCTGGACGAAAATGAGTTGGACACTTACATAAGTGGAGAGGTCCCTATCCTAGAGGAAGAAGAGTCTAAGGCCTTACACAAAAGGAATTTGGTCAAGGCTAAGAGGATCATTGTTGATTCTATCAAAGACCATCTCATACCTCATGTGTCATCTTGTTGTTGCTGCAACATCCTTCCCCAAAATTTTTTATATATAAATGTTGGGGCCCCTCCTTCCACATTTTTTTGTTTCTCTTTTCTTTGAAGCTTAGACTGCTCCAATTTGGCAAACTTCGACACTTATTTCCCAATGAATTTTTTCGTTCGATCAAATTTTTTCTAAGGAAAAGTCACCTTTAGCCTTCAGTGCAAGTTTTAACCATAACTCTGTCGCTTTTGGCGATAGTATTATCCACAATTCGACCATCTTTGGCGCAGTTTCAAGCTTTATCTTGGCCTCTCTTTGCGCAAATCTTAAACTTAAATTGGCCGATAATGGCGCGGAATCTAAAGTTAACTCAGCCACCTTTGGTGCACTTTCAGAGCTCATTTTACCCGATCTCTTTGCGTAGATCTTAGCCCTATCTCGGCCAGCTTCAGTGCAATTCTTAATTGTATTTCGGGCGCTTTGGCATAGGTTTTAACCCTAAAAGGGATGCCCACACGAAGATCCTTTGAATCTTTTCTCGCGACTTTTTAGTGCAATTTTCAGTAGCGCAAACGTTGTGGCTAAATTATCTATCGACGCAAAATACTTATCCCTAGAAAGGTCATCCTCATGAATGCGCCTCATCTTTAGACACAGTCCTCGAGTTCAATTTCGAGCGCAACCCATCATCGCAGGATTTAAGCCTAAGACTGCCGCTCAAGGCGCAGAACTTAACAATACGATCGTTGCTTTGGCGTAACAAATATTTTTGGGCATATGTGCAGATACGAGGTTGGTGGAGTCATTAGTATCACCATGTGTGGATTTAAATTCCCATAGCTTTGAGCCCCGTGCTCATTAACTTGCCAACCCATCCACTCACATGAAATTAATACTCTCCCTATATAAATGCATAGAATGGGATTTTGAAAATCATTCTACCACTTCCGAGGGAGAACATAGATCGCCACCCGCCATTGGATTTCCTTGTGCACTGTCGCCCATCTTGGAATGCCCGCCAGCCATTCGGAGATACTCCAAAGCTGATAGGTAGGTGTTCTTCCCCTCCTCGTTTGTGTTATCCAAGCTTTTCCATTAGAATTTCACTCCTTGTTAGTAGTCTGTTGTTGCTATATATATATGTGCTGAAAGGAACCCATACACACCGAGCGGGTAATTTTCATTAGAAACGATGAGGACACGAAGCCACTTTCTGTGAACAAGAGCCCGGAAGACCCCATCCTAGCATATGCATCTTGGCCTCTTCCCACTAGTGCTTAGTAAGTTTTCTCCCACGCAACATTCCTCTCGATAAGAAAACAATCCCTAGTAAATTCCCATTTACAGCTTAAAGGTCGTAGTTTGATCACATGGACTGTATAGTTCACACCCGACGCCCAAATTTGTAGCAAGCACTTGTGTTTGGTTAAAACAGCACAATTGCATTCATCCCCGTGGAGAGAAACACGCTAAAAAAGACAATCATTCGTGCCTAAGCCATGAAAACCATTAACGCCTCACATAACCACATCCCTCTATGGAGGACTGAAGCAAAATTAGCATTCTCTATCACACATGGTCGGTAATGACTAATAATGATCGTTTTATATGAATTACGTGTTGATCTAGTGAGTTATGGACCTGGTTTGAAATTTGTCCGCGTTACCCCCATCCGTGAATAATGTTGGTTGAAAGCTGAAACATCAAATTACACCCGTCGTTTTAGTAAAGCCTTTTGGCCTGCAGTAGTAGCATCATGAATAACTCTGCATTCATTTGTAAAGGCCAGTGATAGTGAAATGATAGCTGTATCATAAATTATTTAATCATTTCTCAAAATAGCTTTCGTATTGTGAAAACTGCACATTCCAGAAATTTTATGGTTATGCTTGAAAATCATTTAGTTAGAAGCCAGTACTGTCGCATTTTTTACAATCTGTCGGAAGTATTGCATTTAAATAGTTGCTCTAAATTTCTTCATACTCCTTATTTGTGTTACCCGACTCCTCGCAGGTCATGCATAGAAAATCTGCAAGGAAGAAGGTAGCACAAAAGGTAGAGTCAGATTCAGATGTGAAGATTCTGCTAGATACCTCACTTGAAACCATGTTCACTGATACTCAAGCTACCACTAATATACCCCCAAGAAGCTTTGCTCCAAAGTTCCAGTGGGGTGACTTCTATAGATTCATCAGGGATCAAGACTACCCTAATTCCCCAATAGAAGATACTTTGGTATATGCAAACATCAAGAGGTCCTGTCTCCATAAAGAAGTAACCCGACCTGAGTTATTTCCATGTTCCAAGGTTCTTGGTTGGTTGATCCTTCATGTCAAAACTAACACAAGGTTCATAAATGATAAGAATGGAATGAATCTGGCATCATTTGCACCTAAACATATCACAGCCGCTTACAGATTGCCCCCGGCAAGGGCTTGGTTGGACAATAACTGGATAGTAGAACATTCCATGGACCCTCTAGTTTTTGCTAGGAAAATGATGATAGTTGATAGGAAAATAAGACAAAGGCAGACAAATGAATATGAGAGCAACCTCGTGAAGAACCCCTACAGACTCATTGTTTTGATGATGAGCCGGATCTTCAGAATGCCAAATGAAAACATCTTCAAGCTTGGCTGGGTACCAGTAATGTACCATGTAGCCATGTCCGGTACCATTTTCAACTGGGCTGATATAATTTCAGAAAGCCTGGAATCAGAGTTAATCGTCGCCCAAGGAGGAATGAATTAGAAGAAAACATAATTCTTTATGTCTTCTTACTTGATAGACTGCCTGTTGAGCAAGCACACTTTCCCAGACTTGGGTTGTTCATGGAACAGAAAGGAGACACCTCTCTTCATAGCCTATCAACCAACTTGGGCAAGCAAGTATGCAAACTACTACAAGCAGGTCTGTGAGAAATTCATCATGCCCTTATATCAGCTTATTTTTGTAGCGAAACCAAATTGCATGTCAGAGAATGCCATGCCCATTGTTGAAACATTTGGTGATTACTACAACACCCAAGAAGGCACCTACATCTGTATGAGTGGAGGATCCGTAGCTCCCTTCCTGCTTCCCCTATATGCCACTGACTTTGTGATACATAGGGAAGCTTTAATACAACTCTTCAGTGTCGATGGAATCAATAGAATCCTCACCGAAAGGAAAAAAGGGATGTATCCGCCAATGCCTTTCACTATCGGTGCATACAACCTCCCGAGGGAAAGGGAAGGAGAAAACTGTGTTCAGGACTTGGAGATCTTTCACTTTGGCACAAAGTTCTATAGGAGGCATGACCCTTGTGGAAATGTTGCCAGACATGTTGTTGATGTCAAAACTTCCTTTGAATACACCCATCTTGTAGACCTAAATGAGGAATTCTTTCGCAGTGCCAGAAATTTAACAGAGTTAGGGAAACACTACAAGAAGAAAGGCAGGAAGAGTAATACTCCCAAGCTTGTTGGTCTGATACAACTGGAGCAATAGGCAGCGACATCCCAATCAGGAGGTGCAAAATACATAGAACCAATAGAAAGAGACAAAGTCCTACAAGAACAGGCTGCCAAGCAACACCAAGATGAAGAAACTGCAAGTCTTCAAAATGAATAGGCCACCAAATTACAATAAGAAGAAGAAACAAGGATTCAGCAAGAGAAATCCATTAAGTTGCAGCAAGAAGAGGAGGCTACTAGAATCCAAAAGCAGCAGGAAACAAAAGCCTTGAAGGAACAAGAAGAAAGAACCTTGTTGGAAGAAGCAAACAGGGTGAGAGCGGTGCTGGACGAAAGACGAGAGCAAGAAGAAGCTGCTAAAATCCAACAGGAGTAGGAAGCAAAAGCTCTGAGAGAAGAGGAAGACAGAATCCTCCAAGAACAAACTACTAAATTGCAAGAAGATGAAGAAGGAAGACTCTTTTTGGAGGAAGCAAACAGATTGCAAGCATAGTTAGCAAAAAGACAAGGAAAGGAAGAATCCGGGAAAGATGCAGAACAAAACCCACCTAGCCCACAGGCCATGGACTTAGGTATGTTAGAGATAAACCAACCAGGGATAGCTCATGAAGGGGTTGTTTCTACTGGAGGAATAGCACTTACCACACACAACCCCAGAAAGCAGTGCCAAGTGGCCAACCTGGATTCCGTCTATTTTCACGAATGGAAGAGGGATATTATTGATAGAAGAGTACGGAAAATGGAAATTGGGGAGGACTTATATGAATTCAGAGTAACGGAGACCACGCTTGTCCAAGGTACCGACATCGATCCTTCATTCCAAGCAGGATGGATTGTACTGTTAGCGCAGGAAAGTAAAGCCAATATCGATCGGTTAATGGAAACTGTTAAGAACTACAGAGAGCTGTGTTTCAATATAAAAGCTGACAGGAAGAAAGAGGTATTAGAAAGCAATGAACTAAAAAGGAAATACAAAGAGATCGTGGAGGAGAATGAAGAAATCACTTCAAAAGCCCTGCAACTTGAAAATGATAAGAATTCACCGGAGATGCAACTAGCAATTTCAGAAGATGAACAAAAGGACTTGAAATTTCATATATCATAATTGGAAGGACTGACAGAGGAAAAGACTGAGCCGTTGGAACAACTCAAAGAATCCAATGAAAAAAGGTAAGATCTTTCCACCTTTTAGAAGCAGGGCTGTGACATGCAAGAAAGGATTCATCAACTGTTGGTACTAATTTCTGAAGAAGTTTGTGGGATGAAAGAAATGATCACAGGTATGACAAGCCTTGATATTGAAGCACTTCATATTAAATACAAGTATGCACAACACGTGGTTGAGATTAAGGAGTAGTCTGAATGGAGAAAAGGAAAATCAGGTTTTCCCTCAAAATTGCGCGCCTTAACCGATGAGGAGCTAGATATGGATATAGGGGTCCTTGAATTTTGCAGAGATTGTGGCAATAGATTAAGTGTTGAAATCCAGAAGACAGTAAAAAAGTGCTACGTCATCTATTCCAAGATCCAAGAAGCTCACGTGACCTGTCAGATGCCTCTACCACAGAGTATTTTCGAGTTTCCTGAAAGAGACCAGCGCATGACGGATTTAAAGAATCATTTGAACGCTGAGTTATATTATTTAAAGAATATAGAGGCTATATCTCCAGAAGACCTTAATCAGTTCATTGAGTAGATTTTTGTCCACACTCACTTTATGGAAATTTGTGTGCAGAAGACTGTAACAGGGATAGCAACCATCAAATTAGATTTACGCAAGCACAGGATAGCGCAAAATGTGACAATATCAGCAAGAGGGAAAACCATTGTGAGACAAATTGGACAATGGTCAAGCTATATTCAGTAGGAAGGTAAACCCGCACAATCAGGCGAGCCTATAGAAGAGAGCAAGTTGATAGGAGAAGAGCAACCCAATGAGTCAGCAGAACCAGCTAGGCCTTAGATTGTCTTATTATACTTTAGGAAATTAAGCTGGAAAGTTTTCATGTGTAAATACATTAAAAGACAGTTGTCCGATATTTTGTTTTTTGTGAAAGGGTCCCCACGAACCATTCAGTTTTGGAGTCATGCA
Source organism: Larix kaempferi (assembly GCA_027924585.1). NCBI lineage: Eukaryota > Viridiplantae > Streptophyta > Pinopsida > Pinales > Pinaceae > Larix > Larix kaempferi. The sequence goes on along the minus strand of BSBM01000766.1, from coordinate 490,049 downwards.
CTAAGTGACAAATTAGAAGGTTCCAGAATTTTAGGGTACACTTGTTAGTTCAAGGAGCAATTTGTAAGACTATATATAGAGGGATAAAAGAAAGAGAAAGGACTTTTTGCAGGTGAATTAATTTACTTCCTTATATGTGAATTAATTTGCTACTTGCTCCAAGAACTCAATTTTGCCTAATGAAAGCCAGGGAGAAGGCGTTTTTTCCTGGGGAATGTGTCAAATGTGTGTTGGATTATTCCTGTATCATCTGCATATTGCTGTGAGATCATTCTTTGCTATCATGAATTGTTTTTATGTGATGAATGCTCTTACATTTTCCTATGCAAATATGTTTATCTCAAATGAGTAATGGAATGGATTAAATGAATTGAAGTTATCTTTAATATATTTCATATTCTGTTGTAGGTACATCTTTATGATTAAATGGCTATCTGTATGATCTTTATTAAATGGCTATATGTATGATCTTTAGGTGTTTTCTTTCAGCATATTACTCATCTTTACAATTTGATCCTTGCAAGGATAGGTTAAATTTGCTTACATAGTCTTAGATTAATTTAGATTAGTTACTTACATTTAGCTTAGGGCACTTGCATTTCATCTTTAACATAAAATACATAAATGGTGGATCAGGATGCAACTGGTATAAAGAATAAGAATCTTCAAATATTATGGTAGTCGGAACCATTAACTGGACGGATTCCCCACACCAAACGGCGAGTGATCTAATTGAGCTTGCTTACCGGGGAGAATCCCTTGCTGATTGATGCTACGATTTTCAAGGCATCGACCATTTTTGGCACTAGAAGGAGGGCCACCAGTGTATGGATTATATAGGAAACTCTTCATTAAGAGGAGATCTAGCTAGAAACCCGCTTAAAACAACAATCCCAAACAATTCAGATCTGGAAGTGACAAATCAAGAAAATCCCAACTCTGAATTTGAAAATCAAGAAAATCAAGAAACATTGTATTCTATACCTTTTGCTGAAATAGCAAATCTGAGAAGACATACCCGTGCTTACGTTAAACAACTTGGCGGTTTAAACGTGATCCCTTTTCTTCCTAGAAGAAGAGCTCCTAGAAGGGAAAGACAGTACACACGTGATTCCATTTTGGTCCAGGACTTTGAAGAACTAGTAGACTTATCTTTAGAGGAAATCATTGAACCCCTTGGAGAAATTGAACTGGAAAACCTTCAAGTTTGTGAAGAACCTTACACTCCAAATAATTCTCCACATCATACTCCATACGATACCCCACCTATTTCTCCACGTGGAGCTATGGAGGTAGCTTCCTGGAGAGCAAGAGGAGAATTAAATCTAGCTGGACCTTTTGACAATCTTCCTAAGAATCCCGAGAAAGTTTTTCCTAAGTATGACCTAGGGAAAGTTATCTCTGATGAAGATCACATTAGGAGCTTTTATTTAGCCTTGAACCTTTTGAACGTGCAACATGAAGATGTAGTTTGTAGACTCTTTCCTTATACTTTCAAGCCTAAGGTGTCTTCATGGTATTTTAGTTTACAAGCCAGCTCGATAGCTAATTGGGAAGAATTTGAACAATGTTTCCTAAAGAAATATGGAAATCAGAAAACAGTAGCTACACTCATGAAAGAATTGTTGTCCATGAGGATGGAAAAGAAAGAGAAGGTGCAAGAATTCAACCAAAGATTCACTACGCTGTTAAATAATTTCAGCGAAGTAGCTAGACCCACAGAAGAATCTTTAGTTGAATACTATACAACCGCACTCGATCCTCCAATAGCAATGTTTGTCAAAAGGACTAAGAAAACCACCTTAATAGAAAAATTTGAAGAAGCTAGGAAGGTAGAAGAGGAAGCAGAAACATTACTAAGCATGCGTTGGATGTGGAAACAAAAACAACAACCACTAAGAAACCAGGAATAAAGAAGAACCTTCAGCGGATATGGAAAATGTAGTCAAAATGATGCAAAAATTGTCCAATAAAATTGTAGATCTTGAAAACGATAAGGAAGCTAGCACTTCCAGGAATCCTTTTAAACCTTTCTACAAGAAAAGAGAAGAAAACGATCAGCCTCATCCACCTATGAACAACTCTCCTGTTTTAAATTTGAATGAAGTAGGAATGGAACATTTCTGCACCTTTCATCAGGAACCACACTCTGAAAGAAGTTGTTCGCAATGGATAAATTCAATGAGATTGGTGATGAACCAAATGCTAGACTCACAGATCCCAAACCAAGACAATCCTCCAGAAGATCAAAATCCTGAACCTGAAGAACCGGTCACGGACACTACTATGGTGTTATGGGATTGGGTACCTTTGACTGAATTAGTTGAAGATGATCTCGAGGAAATTCAAGTCTCAACTGTTAATATTAATACTCACAGTAAAGGCCCAATCGCTGATCTAACTCCAAGCTCAACCACACCCAAGCCTAAATCCTCCAAAGAGATACCTAAAAGGCATATTACAGTCATTCCACCACAGCCCAAACCTAACCAAATGCCTACTAAGCAGCCAAACATGGAAACAATTTAGCCAACAAAAGTAACTTTGAATAAAACTGACAATCAACCCAAAGTTGTAAAGAAATGTGACACGGGATATGACATCATCGAAGACATAAAGAAAGTAAAAGCTAATGTATCTATATTTGATATGTGTAGTTTTCCTCAACAAGGAAAGAAGCTATTGCAAGATCTCGAATCCCAATCTAGCACTCCATTAGCAAACCCTCAAGAGGATCCCGAAATAAATGAAGCTAGCATTGACGGAAAATCTAAATCCCAAACACTCCCTTTTCTATTAACTTTTGAAATTTTTAATCACAATGTGCATAATTGTTTAGTAGATTCTGGAGCTTCCTCGAATGTCATGACTCTGTCTATTTGAAAAAGGATCAATGGGCATCCAGTTCCATCCCCAACCCAGATTATTCAGCTGGATAGAACTGCTGTTAAAGTAATTGGGGAAATGAAAGATGTGCTTATTAGGTTGTCTGTTGATTCTAGAGTGTGTCAGTTTATTGATATAATGGTAGTTGATATCCCTGAAGCTTATGGTTTGATCCTAAGCATAGATTGGTCGACTAAACTAGATGGTTATTCAGCCACAGATTGGTCCCACTTATGGCTGTCCTATCAGAATAGGAAAAACCAAATTAAAGTGTTGAGGGAACCACACATGAAACAGAACGTAACTCAACTAGAGGAAAAGAATGAAGCCATAGCTTTCTCATCTTCCGTCCTAGGGAATTGTTTCTTAGAAATCGAACCTGGAAATTATCGATCAGAAGATATCAGCAATGAATCATCCAAATAGTCTGATCTCCTTCAATTTTCTCGGACTGACGATATCGACTGTAACATAGTTAACTTAGTCACTGACTTAGACAGTTCAGATACTAACTTAGTTAGATCGAAGAATGTTTTTTGGGTTTTGTACTTTGATGATTCCAAAAATCAGGAAGGATCCGGAGCCAGTTGTGTTCTAATGGACCCCGAGAGGAACAATCACTTCTTGTCTTATAGATTAGAGTTCGATTGTACTAATAATACTGGTGAATATGAAGCTCTAGTCCATGGATTGAAGAAGGCCATCGGTTTGAACGTTAAATAGCTGAAAGTTTTCGGCGACTCGAAAATAGTCGTCAGGAAGTTAAGAGACACGATTCATTGTCTTTCACCACATCTGAAAAGCTATCAGTTTGAGGTATGGGATCTAATTACAAACTTTGAAGCTTTTAATATAAAATTTGTTCCTAGATTACAGAATGTTTCCACTGACTTATTAGCTACCTCTGCTTCTAGGTTAGTGCCTACTAATAATAAATATTCTATTGAATTGGTTTTCAAGCCTTCTGTTCCAGATAATATAACGAATTTTAGGGTGTTCGATGATGACAATCAAATCATTAGTTTCCTTACTAATGAAAACATGTTTCAAGAAGCTGTTATAGATGAAGAAAAACATGATGCGGATTTGCAAAATAAAGACGTAGTCAAAGGAAATTTCATGCCTAAAGGAGTGAGATGACTTGAAAGTTTGTTTGATCTGCAGAGCAAGTTCAGGAAACCAACAAATGTTAAAACTCATAGGTTCTTCTATGTAGCATGAATTGATAAATCTATGTACAGAAGCCGAACCAAAATATGTCAATCTCGGTAGATGTTGTTCGCAGAGTGAAAGAGACAAGTTCATCAAAAAAATTTGGCAATATAAATATGTGTTCGCTTGGACATATGATGATCTAAAAACATACGATACTCGTATCATTCAGCATGTCATACCAATGAAGACAGGGGTTAAACCATTTCAGCAACAGCTAATAAGAATGTACCCTACTCTCGAGCCTTTAATTTAGAAGGAATTAAAGAAGTTATTAGACGCTAAGATCATCTTTAAAGTCCGACATTCAGAATGGGTCGCTAATTTAGTCCCCGCAAGGAAGAAGTATGGAGAAATAAGACTATGTGTAGAATTCAGAAACCTGAATAGAGCATCTAATAAAGATAATTATCCTGTTCCTTCAATGGAACAAATTTTGTAGATGGTATCAGGAGCATAAATGTTTTCTCTACTAGATGGTTTCTCCAGTTACAATCAAGTGCTGGTAGCGAAAGAAGACCATCTTAAGACTAGTTTCCACACTAAGTTGGGAATGTTCACATACCGAAGAATGTCGTTCAGATTGATAAACGTAGGAGCTACTTTCCAATGAGCAATGGACATTTCTTTTCGAGGATTGGGTGGTCACTGTGTCGTAGTCTATTTGGATGATGTGATAGTAGTTTTGAAGAAAAGAGAGGACCATGTCCTCCATTTGAAACATATTTTCGACCGATGCAGAAAATATGGTATTTCTCTAAACCCCAAGAAAAGTGTGTTCGCAGTACTTGAGGGAAAGCTTCTTCATTACATCATCTCAAAAAAAGGAATTTCGAGATCAAGGGAGAGTGCAAGTTAGTAGAAAAATTCACATGCCTCACAGCAAAAAAGCCATGCAATTGTTTATGGGAACGATTATATTCGTTCAAAGATATGTCCCTGATTTCGCTTAGACTGTCAAACCATTACAGCAAATGGTCAAGCAAAATGTGCAGTTCAAATCGACAGATTTAGAAAAGGATGCATTTAAGGATATCAAAGCAGCCATAGCCAATGCTTCCTCTCTAAGAAGTCCATATTTTGACAAAGATTTTATTTTATATACCTTCGCTTCATATGACTCTCTCGCAGTTGTGTTTACACAAAAGGTGGAATTAGGAGATGAATACCCAATCTCTTTTATGAGCACTAGTCTGCAAGGCGTTGAAATGAACTATCCTTTCATGGATAAACAGGCATATGCCGTATACAAAGTAGTAAATCAGTTCAGGCCATATATTCTCAAGAACAGAACTAAAGTTGCGGTTCTCCATCCAGCCGTTAGATCCATTTTTCGTTCAAAAGGAAATGGGAGAAAGAAGAGGAAATTGGGTCACCGCTCTTCAAGAATACGATTTAGAATTTAAACTAGCCACCATCATTAAAGGTCAAGGCCTATGTAAATTGCTCACTGAACACCCAATAGATGAAGAGCGAGATTGGGAAAATGAGTCCGAACTAAATACAGCTGAAGTATGCCCTATCTTCACAGCACCTGAATCTTGGTACAGAGACTTAGTGCACTACTTGCAACAAGGGTACCTACCCGAGCATTGGAGTTCTAAGCAAAGAAGAGCACTCCATTTGAAGTCGACGGCTTACCAGATCATTGATGGATTACTTTTCAGAAAAAAAAATTATGATGATATTTTTCTCAGATGTTTGGAGAAGGAAGATGCAAATAAAGTAGTTAAAGAATTACACGATGGCCCTGTTGGTGGACATTACTCCGGAGACACAACAGCTCACAAAATACTGAGGTTTGGATATTACTGGCCCACTTTATTCAAAGATGCTCATACCTATGCATGGAATTGTGATGTGTTCCAAAGGAGTGTCGGGAAATTACCCAAAGCAGCAGGACCATTGCAGCCTATTATCATTTCAGAACCTTTCCAACAGTGGGGCATAGATGCCATTGGAGAGATAAAACTGAATTCCTCTCTCCAACACCGGTATATCCTGACAGCCACGGATTATTTTACAAGATGGACAGAAGCTATCTCGTTGCGCAAACTCAATGAAGATACAGTCATCTATTTCTTAAAGGAGAACATTATAACCAGGTTTGGGGTTCCAATTTCCCTAGTCTTTGATAATGCAACTCATTTATCATATTTTAAGATAAATGAATTTGTTTATGAAAGAGGAATTAAATTACATTATTCAGCTAACTACTATCCCCAGGGAAATGGATTAGTTGAATCTTCGAACAAAAACCTCATCTGAATCCTCAAGAAAACTGTGATTGAAAACTAGAGAAGTTGGTACACTGCTCTCCCAAATGCTTTATGGGCAGATAGAGTCACTCCAAAGAATGCTTTGTTAGTTTCCCCATATACCCTCGTTTACGGTAGAGAATCCATCCTCCCTCCTAACCTCTTACTCCCATCGTTGCAATTGTCTCAAGCTTCCCGAGATTCCAGTAGTCAAATTTTACAGTCTAGAAAAGATGGTTTGATAAAAGGAAGTCCAGCAAAAGAAATTTTGAAGTAGGTGACCTAGTCCTGAAATGGGATCATCGACACGAGGGAAAAGGAATGCATACAAAGTTCCAACATCTATGGGTTGGCTCGTGTCTAATTTCCAAAAAAAATGGCCTATCCACTTACAAGCTGAAAGACCTCCAAGGAGAGGAAGTAATCCTTCCCCTCAATGGCCTCGCCTTGAAAACAATACTTTGCATAGTCTCATTGAGGTTTTTGTACATAAATAAATAGTTTCTTTGTTTCTTTTGTTTCTCTTTTCCTTTCCTTGTTTATTGTTTTATTTTATGAACAAGTTCATGTAGTTTGGTCTGTTATAGATAGTTTTCCTTCCCATTTGTTTTTCTCTTTTCTTTACTTCACTTAATAAAACCCACATCGACTCTTGGCACAGTTGTAAGATAGAGCTCCGAGCAAAATCGAAGTCTTGAAAGACATAATTTCACATACAAGGAAAATATAGTTCTGTGACTTTGCCTTCACTGATTAGCCTTTAAGAATGTAGAGATCCTTCTCCTGTTTGGTCAGAATAACCCCAGTTAAATGACTAATGATGCAATGTTTCTCTCTCACTATCTTAAGGCTGCACCCACTTTAACATCGATGCCTGTCTCAATTTTTTTTCTATTTATGGATCCACGGGAAGGAAGCATGTTTCACAGGTGTCTAGTATTTAAAATGATCCCATGCTACAAATAAAATCCCAGAGAGATTATATCAAGGAGTCTGATTTCCAGAAATTCTCGCCTCAATTAAAGCATGGCTGAGATGAAGCAAAATGTTCAATCTAGAAATTTGTTCAAGTAACGCATCCCAAGCAAGATTCTTCTCCGTCCGTGAAGCATGATAATCAAATAAAATCTCTCGCTCACACAAAATGACATTAGGGATGGAAGAAACCAGATCAAAATATTGATATTTTAAGCAAGTCATTTCTGGAAGACTCAAACAGCTAAAGCTGTCAATTTAAGAGACATCCAAAAGAGATGCAAATAGCATGGGAATGAGGAAAACATGAATACGCCTGTGAGACATTGTTACGATCGTGTGGAGTCCTCCTTTAGTCAAAACACCTTAAAGACATATCCTAAGAGAATTGACTCCATATCCCAGCCTTGAGAGAGTTTGTAAGAAGTATAAGTCTTAGCCTCCTTTTCCCAAAAGACCAATATGATTAAGAGATCACTGCATTCTTAGAAGTTGAACTGAAGGGAATTTTGTTATGCTTGAAGCTACTAATTTAAAAGTCATTCTGATCATGACAGGATTTTGTTTCAGAGATCTGTGTTCGCCAGCAAATCACCAATTGTTGTAGCTGCAACATCCTTCCCCAAATTTTTTTATATATAAATGTTGGGGCCCCTCCTTCCACATTTTTTTGTTCCTCTTTTCTTTGAAGCTTAGCCTTCTCCAAGTTGGCAAACTTCGACACATGCTTCCCAAGGAATTTTTTCGTTCGATCAATGTTTTCTAAGGCAAAGTCACCTTTAGCCTTCGGTGCAAGTTTTAACCATAACTCTGTTGCTTTTGGCGATAGTATTATCCACAATTTGACCATCTTTCGCGTAGTTTCAAGCTTTATCTTGGCCTCTCTTTGCGCAAATCTTAAACTTAAATTGGCCAATAATTGCGCGGAATCTAAAGCTAACTCTGTCGCCTTTGGTGCACTTTCGAAGTTCATTTTAGCCGATCTCTTTGCACAGATCTTAGGCCTATCTCAGTCGGCTTTGGCGCAATTGTTAACTATATTTTGAGCACTTTGGCACAGGTTTTAACCCTAAAAGGGGTGCCCACACGAAGATCCTTTGAGTCTTTTCTCGCGACTTTTTAAGTGCAATTTTCAGTAGCGCAAGCATTGTGGCTAAATTCTCCACCAATGCACAATAATTATCCCTAGAAGGGCCACCCTCATGACTGCGCCTCATCTTTAGACACAACCCTCAAGTTCAATTGCGGGCGCAGCCCATCATTGTCGGATTTAAGCCTAAGACCGCCGCTCAAGGCGCAGAACTTAACAATACGATCGCCGCTTTGGCGTAGCAAATATTTTTGGGCATATGTGCCGACACGAGGTTGGTGGAGTCATTAGTATCGCCATGTGTGGATTTAAATGCCCATAGCTTTGAGCCCCGTGCTTATTAACTCACCAACCCATCCACTCACATGAAATTAATGCTCTCCCTACATAAACGCATAGAATGGGATTTTGGAAATCATTCTACCACTTCCAAGGGATAACATAGCTCGCCATCCACCATTGGATTTTTGTGTGCACTGTGTCCCATCTCAGAACGCCCGCTAGCCACCCAGAGAGACTGCGAAGCTGACAGGTAGGTGTTCTTCCCATCCCCGTTTGTGTTATCCAAGGTTTTCCGTTTGAATTTCACTCCTTGTTAGTAGTCTGTTGTTGCTATATATATATGTGCCAAAAGGAACCCATACACGCCGATCAGGTAATTTTCATTAGAAACGATGAGGACACAAAGCCACTTTCTGTGAACCAAAGCCCAGAAGACCCCATCCTTGCATATGCATCTTGGCCTCTTCCCACTGTTAATTACTTGACATCTCAAGTAAGTTTTCTCCCACGCAGCATTCCCGTCGATAAGAAAACAATCCCTGTGAAATTTCCATTTATAGCTTAAAGGCCGTAGTTTGATCACATGGACTATATAGTTCACACCCCGTGCCCAAATCTGTAGCAAGCGCTTGTGTTTGGTTAAAACGCCACAACCGCATTCATCCCCATGGATAGAAATGCACTCCAAAAGACAAAATCATTCGCGCCTAAACCATGAAAACCATTAACACCTCACATAACCACATCCCTCTACGGAGGACTGAAGCAAAATTAGCATTCTCTATCACACATGGTCAATAATGACTAATAATGCTCGTTTTATATGAATTACGTGTTGAGCTAGTGAGTTATGGACCTGGTTTGAAATTTGTCCACGTTACCCCCATCCGTGAATAATGCCGATTGAAAGTTGAAACATCAAATTACGCCCACCGTTTTAGTAAATCCTTTTGGCCCGCAGTAGTAGCATCATGAATAACTCTGCATTCATTTGTAAAGGCCGGTGATAGTGAAATGATAGCTCTATTGTAAATTATTTAATCATTTCTCAAAATAGATTTCATATTGTGAAAATTGCACATTCCATAAATTTTATGGTTATGCTTGAAAATCATTTAGTTAAAATCCAGTATTGTCGCATTTTTTACAATCTGTCGGAAGTATTGCATTTAAATAGTTTCTCTAAATTTCTTCAAACTCCTTATTTGCGTTACTCGACTCATTGCAGGTTTGACATGCATAGCAAATCTGCAAGGAAGAAGGCCGTGCAAAAGGTAGAGTCAGAATCAGACGTGGAGATTCTGCTAGATACCTCACTTGAAACCATGTTCACTGATACTCAAGCTACCACTAATGTACCCCCAGGAGTCTCTGCTCCAGAGTTCCAGTGGGGTGACTTATATAGATTCATCAGGGATCAAGACTACCCTAATGACCCCTAGAAGATACTTTGGTATATGCGAACATCAAGAGGTCCTGTCTCCATAAAGAAGCAACCCGACCTGAGTTATTTCCATGTTTTGAGGTTCTTGGTTGGTTGATCCCTCATGTCAAAACTGACACCAAGTTCGTAAATGATAAGAATGGAATGAATCTGGCATCATTCGCACCTGAACATATCACAACCACTTACATATTGCCCCCAACAAGGGCTTGGTTGGACAATAAATGGATAGCAAAACATTCCATGGACCCTCTAGTTTCTGCTAGGAAAATGATGATAGTTGATAGGAAAATAAGACAAAGGAAGACAAATGAATATGAGAGCAACCTCCTGAAGACCCCCTACAGACTCATTGTTTTGGTGATGAGCTAGACTTCGGAATGCCAAATGGAAACATCTTCAAGCTTGGCTGGGTACCAGTAATGTACCATGTAGCAATGTTCGGGACCATTTTCAACTGGGCTGATATAATTTCAGAAAGTCTGGAATCGCAGTTAGCCACCGCCCAAGGAGGAATGACTCAGAAGAAATCATAATTCTTTATGTCTTCTTACTTGATAGACTACCTGTTGAATAAGCACACCTTCCCATACTTGGGTTGTTCATGGAACAGAAAGGAGACACCTCTCTTCATAGCCTATCAACCAACTTGGGAAAGCAAGTATGCAAACTAGTACAAGTAGGTTTGCGATAAATTCATCATGCCCTTATATCAACTTATTTTTGTATAGGAACCAAATTGCATGTCAGAGAATGCCATGCCCATTATTGAAACATTTGGCGATTACTACAACGCCCAAGAAGGCACCTACATCCATATGAGTGGAGGATCCGTAGCTCCCTTCCTGCTTCCCCGATATGCCACTGACTTTCTGATACATAGGGAAGATTTAATAAAACTCTTCAGCATCAATGGAATTAGTAGAATCCTCATAGAAAGGAAAAAAGGGATGTATCCGCTAATGCCTTTCACTATCAGTGCATACAGCCTCCCGAGGGAAAAAGAAGGAGAAAACTATGTTAAGGACTCGGAGATCTTTCACTTTGGCACAAAGTTCTACAGGAGGCATGACCCTTGTGGAAATGTTTCCAGACATGTTGTTGATGTCAAAACTTCGTTTGAATACACCCATCTTGTAGACCTAAATGAGGAATTCTTTTATAGTGCCATAAATTTAACAGAGTTAGGGAAACGCTTCAAGAAGAAAGGCGGGAAGATTAGTACTCTCAAGCCTCTTGGTCTGATACAATTGGAGAAAGAGGTAGCAATATCCCAATTAGGAGGTGCAAAAGGCATAGAACCAGGAGAAAGAGACAGAGTCCTACAAGAACAGGCTGCCAAGCAACACCAAGATGAAGAAGTTCCAAGGCTTCAAAATGAACAGGCTGCTAAATTACAATAAGAAGAAGCAACAAGGATTCAGCAAGAGCAAGCCATTAAGTTGCAGCAAGAAGAGGAGGCTGCTAGAATCCAAAAGGAGCAGGAAACAAAATCCTTAAAGGAACAAGAAGAAAGAAACTTGTTGGAAGAAGCAAACAGGATGAGAGCGGTGCTGGCCGAAAGACAAGAGCAAGGAGAAGCTGCTAGAATCCAACAAGAGCAGGAAGCAAAAGCTCTGAGAGAAGAGGAAGACAGAATCCTCCAAGAACAAACTACTAAATTCCAAGAAGAAGAAGAAGGAAGACTCTTGTTGGAGGAAGTAGACATATTGCAAGCAGAGTTAGCAGAGCTAGCAGAAAGACAAGGAAAGGAAGAAGCCGAGAAAGATGCGAAACAAAACCCGCCTAGCCCACAGGCCATGGACTTAGGTATGTCAGAGATAGACCAACCAGGGATAGCTCATGAAGGGGTTGTTTCTACTGAAGAACTAGCACTTACCCCATACAACCCTAGAAAGCATCTCCAAGTGGCCAACCTGGATTCTGTCTATTTTTACGAACGGAAGAGGGATATTATTGACAGAAGAGTAAGGAAAATGGAAGTTGGGAGGAATTATATGAATTCAGAGTATCGGATACCACACTTGTCCAAGGGATTGACATCGATCCGTCATTCCAAGCAGGATGAACTATACCATCAGCCCAGGGAAGTAAATCCAATATCGATTGGTTAATGGAAACTGTTAAGAACTACAGAGAGCTGTGTTTCAAGATAAAAGCTGACAGGAAGAAAGAGGTATTAGAAAGCAATGAACTAAAAAGGAAATACAAACTTTCCAGAAAGTGAGTGTGGCCGACATGCAATAGTCAAGAGATCTGAGGAGTGGCCGACTTTGGTTTCAATACTTCCTATGAAAAAGAGCATGAGCAGATGGATAGACTCAGGAAACATAGAATCGATATAGACTGTGTGATGCAGGAGGCACCACAAAGGGCTCCATAATGACTGGTAGCTTAACCAATCGGTAGAGAAAAATGAGAAACAAGAACAGCTCCTAAGGTCCAACTATAGTCCCGACTCATAATGTACGGATTGGAATGAATGCTCTGTTCAAAGGCGACACAACAACTACCAACTAGAAGTAGTAATCATAATCCCATCCGACTTTTTGGAATATTTAATTTTTTGGTCTTTTTCATATTTGGGAAAAGCTTGAAAAAGAATAAAATTGCTTATAGTACAACAAGTGAGGGAACGAGTGTCAAGTAGCGAGCAGACTAGTCCCAAGCAGCGGAACATACCTATGATCAATGCAAGGAAGTGCATATAGGATGTGGACACTCGGGGGTGTGTTCCCTCAGGGTCAAAAGGTCATCAAATTGTGAAGGACAAGTGGAATCTCTGCAAGGCTTGACAGGGAGAAGTGCTCAGGCACTAGGCTAACAACTGATTAAGTGGGAGCCGACACAAGGCTCAAGCAGCAAGCAGGATGATGCAATGCAATCACAACATGATATAAATGAGGGTAGTCCTTGAGGGAGATGGCTAGCATAAGACAAAGTATAGTATGAGTCTTTATCGCAATGTCATGGCATAACTACAAAGGACTCCAAATCCTAAGGACAAACAATGGCATGGGCACCAGAATGCACAAAGGTGTTCTAACTAGGGTACCCATGTTCGGAAAATCCCTACCGCCACATAAAGACACTTCCATAGCAGTGTGAAGGTTCCGTGTCCATTAAGAAGCAGGATCGCACCTAGGGTTTTTGAAAGTGGTCAAAAGGTCAAATGCATAATGCATGTGAAAATGACATCTAACCTATATGCCAAGTGTGAAACGTACCTGCCGTAGGTGTGAAATGCTTGGAAACAACTTCCGCTGGAGAGATCTAGTCAAAAATGCTACTCCAAGATGTTATATTAGTCCATAACAGCATTAAATGGCGAAAACTATAGACAAGTGGGTCTTGAAAATTATAAATAGTAACAAAAATTTACAATTTACAATTCATTTTTACTATTCACCCATTTGGAGTTTTGTGGTTAGTTTTCACCTCAAAGTTCAGTTACTGATTCCGGGAGCTATAGGCATCCAATCATCGAACCGTCCGGAGCAGGTTGGTAATCTCATCCCCATCTTCCATTTCAATGTTTTTATTTCAAATTTTATTGGTTGTATTTTTAGTTTAGCCAAGCCCTAAATAGCTTCGGCGCTACCAGTGGGATACTACTATGCGGGTCGTGGGTAGGGCATCATACTCGCAATCAACGCACAGGTTGACCGTGGGTACCCACTACTGTATGCAAATTTTCCCGTGGGTATGGCCGTGAAGTTGATTTTGCAAAGGAAATTGACTAAAATCTTTGTTTTTTCTCACTCCAGGATGGTTCTAGAGTGAAGGGAGAGAGAACATGACCTAGTATATGAGGTTGTTCGTAATGATCTGCGTGCATAGAAAGCATTGCAAGCATGTGGTTTATACAAGTTCTGGAGCATAGGGGGTTTGAGGGCCCAAAACCTATTGCTCCATCATTTGATAGACTATTGGGATGTTGATGCACAAAACTTCAACCTAGACGGGAAAATACTTTCACTGGAGGTGGAAGATATCTATTTCATCACAATTTTGTCCTGCCGAGGTGAGGTGGATAGCCTTCGATCATGGATTGTGGGTGGTGGGATCACTCTCCTCGACTACATAGAGATATATTGTGTTCCAAATACTCGAGTAGTGGGAAGTCAGGTGCCCATCCGAGCCATAGTCAACCTGAGTATGAAGGTTGTCCTGGCAACTTTAGTGCGTATCAGTGGATCCAAAGCTCTTCACCAGGCCTCGAGCCCAGTTATGTTCTATGCATCATAGTGTATGCAGCCTATGATATTCAACTGGTGTACTACGCTACTGGGTCTATGAAGACCCAGCTGACAGAGTGCAAGCAGGGGGATGCGAAAAACTTTGGGTATGGTAGTATTTTATGCAGCTTCTTCTTCGAGCGGGTTCCAGAGCTTAGTCTAAGGGTTGAGGTTCCTCCTCATAGTCTCTGTGACCTAGCCATGACCCGGTGGGCTGAGGTCTTGACATGATAGGGTGGTGGCCATCAGGCATCACCGTATACAGAGGAGTTCTTTCACTGGTGGGATCGACAAGTCATAGCGAAAGATGACTACCCTTATGAGGGGATAGACTTCCGGCAGGACCAGGACATGCTGCTCCCACTAGATGCAGTGTTCGGAGACATCGGTGAGTACTCTTTTTAGTTTTTTGTGTGTATTAAATTTTTACGGATTTTTTATTATAGATGTAAATGAAAATATTTTTGGGGGTAGTATCATGTATTAATGTTTGACTGTTTGCCTGCTAACAAAGTCCTAGTGAGAACCGATGGCTTCCTGAGACATCATCGGGGCAGGGGTGATGAGATGGCAAGTGTTGCAGTAAAGAAAACAATACAGACTCTGCGGTCCAACATATCACGGATGACTACCAGGGTACCACAGGAAGAGGTGGCGCAACTACCAGAGGCTATGCAGTGCCAGGTAGTGGGGGTGCTAGGTAACTGGGTACGACTGCTGCAACAGATAGAAAATGCAGTGCAGTACTTCTATGAGACACATCCTGTCGGGGCGTAAGCTAGGCCTCCTCGTAGGGAGTAGATATCTGAGGATCTCATTTTTGTAGCGATATGTATATTTTTGAGGGCTACAAGCTCTAGTTTTGTATCACGATACTACCATTCTGGACATATTATTTATAAAAAACTTTGGTTCTCTGGTTCTACTATATGTGTGTATGTACAAATATGTGAATGTCTTCTTTTATTTGTGTGCTTCATGGTGAATGTGACAAATGCCAATCTAATACATAGTTAGCATATGCATCAGATATATGATTAACACTTCTTGGAACATGTATGTATGTAATTGAAACACAGTGTCATTCCAAGAGTCTTACCCTTAGGAATTTCCATAGTAACATAGGATCTCACATGTAGTACTGCCCATTCAAGTGAGATACAACCAGTTGTGAATCCAAGCGGACTTCTAAAGAATGGATACCATGGAAATGGCATCCTGAAGTAGCTCAATCATGGCACTATACTCAACCACATTTTTAGATGTAGGACCGAGGCAAGCACCTCCTGAAGACACAACTAGGTGGTCAGGTGAGAAAATAACCCAGGTAGCAAAAGCAAGCTGCTGTGTATGACAGCTAGCACCATCCGCGAACCCTAAGAATGTACGAAACTCTGCTGACATCTGTCAATCAAACGGAAGCTAATCAGTAGACTCGAAAACCAAAAGAAAGCTAAACTATGTACATAAGTAACTATAAAGTAGTATACAAAAGTACTAGCCTGAAGCAGAGGTTCAAGCGTAATACCGTTTGAGGTAGAGCCCATTTCTAGGCTCCTTCAAGACAGTCCCCTCATAGTCTTCTAACTCATAGGCTCCTTTTTGTAGGACACATCTCACGATGTAAGGACTGTGCCACATGGGGTTAAAATTTCCTGCCCCCAGGGGTTCTTTAGCTTGGTCGTACAAGAGGACCAACTCACATTCCGCATACTGTTGGGGATGGACAGACCTATCATACTAAACCTTGACACAATGTTTGTTGGAATCTATAGCCACAGTGGCATCTCGACGTTGCTCATCAAGTTGCTCAAGGTGGATTAAACGTTTCTCAATACTTGTCGTATTAGGGAGGAGCTCTATGGCCAATTTGAGCGAAGGGATTTCGCATTCAATCGGTAAAATCGACTCCACACCATGTACTAACTGAAATGGTGAGAACCCGGTGGCAGTCTTGACTACGGTTCGATACACCCACAAAGTAGGATATAACACGATTTGCCAGTTGTTCTTGCTTTGTTGGACGGTAAGTTGGAGAATGGTCTTCAAAGATTTATTAACTGCTTCAACTTAACCATTCGCTTGGGGAAAATAAGACGATGAGTGTTCTTGACGAAACCCAAGATTGAGAGACAAATCCTCCATCATCTTGTTCTAAAAGTGACTACCATGGTCAGTGACAATCTCTTTCGGAATACCGAACCGAGTGATAATTTGATTGAACACGAAATGGGTTGTTGTAGCACCATTGGCTTTTACAATAGGCATTACCTCAGCCCATTTGGAAAAGTAGTCCACGGCCACTATGATATGGTGATGCCCCCCATCCAAAGCTAGTTTGCAATCCATGAAATCCACCCCCCACTTGGTGAAGGGACCGACGGTGACGACCGGATGAAGGGGCGCTGGATGCAAGTGTATGTTCCGAGAGAACACTTAGCAAGGGTGCCATCTCTTCATAGCGTTAATACAATCTTTAAAGATTGGAGGTCAAAAGAAACCAGCTCGCATTATACGTTGGGCTTTAGCAAGCTCAAATAAGTGACCGCCACATGCCCCTGCATGGAAATCATTAAGCACCCGCTCCGCTCCTTCGTGAGTTAAGCAATGATGGAGAATGGAATCCTTTCCTCGGCGATACAAAGTGTCACTGACGATAGTATAATATTTAGTGTGATGTTTCACACGCTGTCGCTCATCTCATGAATAATGCAGAGGAAACTTCAAAGTTTGGAGATATACAATGACATCTCCATACCAAGGGTCCTCAGATGAGATAAGAAATAAATTCTCATCCACAAAGGAATCTTCATGAATGAAATCCTCATCAAGTCTCGAAAGGTCCGACATAATCTCAGCGAACACCAATGATTTCACCAATTTCGTCGAAGCAAAATTGAGATCGAACTCCTGAAGGATCACAATCCATTTATTATACTTCCCCCCTATAAGATGTCGTGATAGCATGAACTGGAATGGATTGATATGTTCTACAATTGTGGTAGTTCTAAGCAAAATGTAATGTTGTAACCGCTGGACTGTATGGACAGTCACAAGTGCTAGCTTTTCTACGTGAGTATACCTCAGTTCAGCGTCTACTAGATTTTGACTAAGGTAATAGATAACATGCTCGATGAGCGCGTCATCAACCTGAACTAAGACCATGCCAATCGTCTCTTGAGACGCAGCCACATAAAGGATAAAATCTCGTTCAAAGTCTACTAGGCTAAGCACAGGGGCTAATACCAAAGCTTTCTTAAGGGCATCGAAAGACTGTTGGGCTCGCTCATCCCAAATAAAATGTGTGTCTTTCTTCAATAAGCGTACGAAACCTTTGGTAAGATTAGCATAATTGACTACAAATCGACGTAGAAAAGTAGCTCTCCCTTGGAGGCTCTGAAGTTGTAACAAGTTGCGCGGAGGAGGCAACCGAACTATTGCCTCAACTTTGAGAGGATTGACTCTAATACCCTCTTTCGAAACTATAAATCCCAGAAGGCGACCAGTCCTTACAACAAAGATGCATTTATTAGGATTCAATCGAATCTTGTAGCATATACATCGTTCGAGAATCATGCGGAGGTGCTTAGGGTGGTCCACTCTCTTGCGAGAATGGCCGGCAAGATCATCCAAGAAAACCTCCATAATCTTTTTAAGATCGTGAAAGGCATAAGTCATGGCACGCTGAAACGTAGCTCTAGCGTTTTTAAGGACGAAGGGCATTTTGCGATATGCAAACGTCCCCCAAGGACAAATGAATGTTGTCTTATGTTGGTCCTCGGGTTTGATATGAATCTAATTATAGCCTGAAAAGCCGTCCATAAACGAAAAATTCTCACTTCCCGCACAAGCATCCAAGATCGGATCGATGAATGGCGTGGGGAAGTTGTCTTTCGTACATGCACGATTCAAATCTCTAAAATCAGTGCATACGTGGATCATTCCCTACTTCTTATCCACAGGAATGGGATTTGACACCCATTCAGTAAGGGGAATGGGGTAAATGAAACTAGCTTTGAGCAGTTTCTCCACCTCTTCCTTGATAGTGGCTTCCTTCCTAGGGTTCACAGCACGTAGGCATTGTCAAACCGGTTTAGCGTTGGGATACGTTCTAATCTCATGTTCAACAATGCGGGGGTCTATTCCTAGCATCTCCTCATATGACTAGGCGAAAGCTTCCTGAAGTTCTGTAAACAAATCAGTGTAAATAGCAATCTCATCAGTAGTGCAATCGGCACTGATGTAGACATTCTCCACTTTTCCGGGAGTACGAGATATGTTGATCGACATAGTTGGGGAAATATTGGCCATATTTCCCTCTACAAAAACATCATGTGACCCTAAAAGAGCCACAAGGTGACCAACTATCTCTGGTAGAGTCATCCTAAACTCTTCCTATTCGGCGAGCTTGAGGTTGGGAAGGAAATAAGAGTGATGGTGCATATCCTCCCAAGGCTTCTCACTACCACACATGGCCTCCATAATAGCTTCATCAGAAGGAAATGTATCATCAAGGAAGTCATGTGAACAAGATGAGTTGGCTGCCCAAACTAGTAGCGTAACGGGATCTTCTTCAATTGTCTATGAAGAAGACAGATCTAGTTCTGCAGTGGCTTGTTGAATATGCTGGTAAGCAAGCTTAGCTACAGATAGTGGCGTAGACATTCTGACGTGCGCAATATCTCCAGACGTAGAACTCGTGGATGGTAAAGTCCATGGATCATTATAATAGGAAGTCTGGAATGGCATACTATGCAAAGGAGGAGACACATCGTCGGAAATGGTTCCGATGAAGTTCACAGGTGTAGGAAAACTATAAGTTCCCATCAATGAAGGGTACATACCAACACCTATGTTCCCAGTTGTCGGCTGAGAATCAATAACTTGCGGGACTATGGATCCCATGGATGCTGTGGAAGGAGTGTTAACGAAATCCGGCTGATCGATGGTCACAATATTGCCTTCATGAGGAAAGCAGATAACTTTGAATATAGTGGACGTGATAGCCTTCATAGCGTACATCCAATTCCGACCCGGTAAAAGGTTGTAGTCAATGGACGCATCAACCACCTCGACTTCAATAGGCACAAACTTACCTCCCAGGAAGACAACAAGGGAAGGGATAATTCCATGCAGTTTAAAAGACCGACTGTCAAATGCAGTGAGCATGGTTCTAGATGTGAGTAGAGGAGGAGAGCTAAGAGATTTCCAACAAGTTAATGACATTACTGATGCGGAAGCACCTTCATCAACCATAGTACGTTTGACAAAATTCTGAAGGCACGCCACCTAGATTTGAAAAGCCACATGGTAAGGTAAGAGAGGTTGAACATTAGTAGTATCGAACTTGATAACACTAGGACTTCCCCCATCCTGAACTCCTAATGCACTCAAAAGGGCATGCTTTTGAGAAGGGTAGGCCTGCAAGACTTCAAGAGCCGACATGGCTCACGGTGATCCAGGTGGATATCGGTGGCGGCCCACCTCTTCCAATTGGCTCAAAACAGTCTTCTGGCAATCTTGGTAAATTACTATTTTTAGTAGTTTTTCGGGTCCTGAACTTCCGGAGCCATTTTGAGGCCCTAAACGACATTTTTTGGCGATTTGGGGGACCAAATGGTTGCCGCCGGCATACATTTGGGCCCGACTGAAAGTTGTAAATCTTGGATAGACCTTTCCAACGGGCCACCGAGCGCCCCAAACGGAGATCGTATGCAAAAGTTATGACCCCAGGAAGTTGACTGTTCAACTAACTACCTTGGGGCCGCTAACTCTATGACGGTTCATCTTCTAGGGTTAGGTTTTTGGATGTTTGGGATTCTTTCCCTCATGCTTATGATAAATAGGCCCTTTCGGCCTCTCTTTGTATTCATCTTGGCACGAATGAGCATAGCGGCCACATCTCTTCTCAGAGATAGCTACCACCATTCTAGCTATTGTATTTTACAGTCTGTTCTATTTCCGCTATTTAATAGAATATGTGTTTACTGTATCACTGTGTTATTTGCAATATATCTCTGTATATGGTTCTATATATGCTATCTTTTGTTTCGTTCCCACATAAATCCGGATCAGTGGTATCAGAGCAGTCTGCTCTTTGATTGTTTCTCGGTGCATGTCCCCGACGAGGTCAGGATACAGAGAGTTGGGTCTCGAACTAGTTTCACTTGGGGAAGACCACTCTCGCCGCCCCAAATGGCCTCCCATGGCGGAAGAAAAGAGAGACGACGGAGCAGTAGATCCTATCAAGTTGTTGCTCGAGGAAGCCCTTGCGCGACAGAGGAACGAGATGATGGATAATTTCGCCCAGATCCTTCAACGCATGCCAACAGCGGCAAATGCACCCTCAACGAGCAACCATTTCGGATATACGACTCCCTTCAAGGTACAAGTTAATTTTGATATCCCTTTATTTGAAGGCCAAATCGATGCCGATGCCCTAGATAAATGGCTGAATCTACTAGAAGGGTATTTCTCTGTCCACCAATTTTTCGACAGGGAAAAGATCATCTTTGCGCTCCTTAAGGCCGTCCCCCATGTCAAAAATTGGTGGGAAACTTATTGTGAGCAAAACTCATCAGACAAGTCTGGATTGTTTGAATATTCCAATCCCACTTGGGCCTCTTTTATAGATGCCGTCAAGGAACAATATTACCCTGTTGGAAACTATGATGACCAGTACACAAAATGGACCATTCTACGTCAAGAGAGGGACCAAACGGTGTCGGAGTACACCAACAAATTTCATACCTTGCGCACAAAGCTAGGTATCAAGGACTCCGAGCGACACCTAGTACTGAAATATCGCAGTGGCCTACACCGGTACATCCGAACAGAGATGGATTTCCTGGAAATCTCTTCACTCGGATCCGCCTATCGATATGCTGTCAAACTTGAGCAGACATTTCAACAAAAGAACAAGCGTGACTTTGGACCTGCGCAGAAGCAGGCCAAGGGAAACTCTGGCTCACAGAACATGGGGCAGGGAAAGGACAACCAGTCCCAACCACAGGCGAAGAAGGGTAAAGAAAAGACAAAGAAATACACTGGGAAGTGGTGCGAGTTCCACAAAAGCCCCTGGCACAACACTGATGATTGTCGCTCAAAACAGTCATTGGTGGCTGAGATCAAAGCTTCAGAATCAGATCCCAGTTCTGATTCTGACTCGGAACCTAATTTCACAGCCGCGCGAAAAGGGAAGCAAATCATTGATGCAGAACCCAGTGCCGTTGTTGCCACCACATAGATTCAGCCAGAGGAGCCTGAAGAGTCGGAGGTAGAGGAGCACCTTTTCCACTCCCAGATGTGGGTGAAGGGAATTCCCCTACACTTTGTTGTGGACAGCGGCAGCCAGAAGAACCTGATCTCAGAAGAAGTCATCAAGATATTGGAGCTACCAATAATGCCACACCCACAACCATACACCATCGGATGGCTAAGCCAAGGACGAAGGATCCGTGTCAGTCACCAATGTCGCCTACCATATGGCATCAAGCCCTTCAAAGATGAGCTATTGTGTGATGTGGCCCCACTTGAAGTATGTGATGTTCTCTTAGGACAACCATATATGTGGAAGCGTCATGCTATATATGAAGTCCGACCTCGCAGTGTCATTGTCACTTTGGGAGGACAACTCTATCAGATACCAGAGACAGTTTCACCTACCCCAACCAAGCAGGGTAGGAAGATAATCTCCCACACTGGGAAATTTTCCCTATTCGCAAATGCCACTAAATGTGAACATCAGATCGCAGAGACATCCACAACCTCTACAGATTATCCTTCTACTCAGCAAAAACAAGAAAAACACAAAGTTAGTGCAGCATCGCCTATTCGGGTACCTCTACAGTGCAAGGCCACGCATTCAAGGTGCTCCTCCAAAAAGAAACCATCCACACCAGTGCATACCAAGGATACCACAACAACCAAAATTGTTGAACAGCTCCAGCGCATCCATCAACAACAATTACAACCCTCTGAAGATGTCAAAGTAAGGCAACCTTTCCACTTTAGCAAATGTCGCACCAAGACCTCAACTCGACACACAGCTCGACATATGATAAGGGATTTAACGCAATGGAGACCATTTCTTCCTAAGGAGGGAGGATTGATCCAGGTGGATATCGGTGGCGGCCCACCTCTTCCAACTGGCTCAAAACAGTCTTCTGGCAATCTTGGTAAATTACTATTTTTAGCAGTTTTTCGGGTCCTGAACTTCCGGAGCCATTTTGAGGCCCTAAACAACATTTTTTGGCGATTTGGGGGACCAAATGGTTACCATTGGCATACATTTGGGCCCAGTCGAAAGTTGTAAATCTCGGATAGACCTTTCCAACGGGCCACCGAGCGCCCCAAACGGAGATCGTATGCAAAAGTTATGACCCCAGGAAGTTGACTGTTCAACTAACCACCTTGGGGCCGCAAACTCTATGACGGTTCATCTTCTAGGGTTAGGTTTTTGGATGTTTGGGATTCTTTCCCTCATGCTTATGATAAATAGGCCCTTTCAGCCTCTCTTTGTATTCATCTTGGCACGAATGAGCATAGCGGCCACATCTCTTCTCAGAGATAGCTACCACCATTCTAGCTATTGTATTTTACAGTCTGTTCTATTTTCACTATTTAATAGAATATGTGTTTACTGTATCACTGTGTTATTTGCAATATATCTCTGTATATGGTTCTGTATATGCTATCTTTTGTTTCGTTCCCACATAAATCCGGATCACACGGGGTTTGGCCCAAATCTTCCACAATTGAGTAGTTATGGGCGGCTCAAGCATTAGGATTACGCGTAGAGTGCTTAAGAACACCTTTCAGTATCCGCGTCATATTAGAGGGCTTCTTAATATGCAAGAAATTGTCAGGAGGAGGGAGAGGCTCACTCCCCATATTAGGTTGTGGTGCACCATAATCGCGTTGACGAGTGGCAACACTAACCTTCGATTGAACCATATTCACACATCCATAACCATTAGTATTGGAAGAGGACGTTGTCGTCTCAGTAGGTCCATAACCAGTGGTGGGAGCATGCAAAGCCATGTTTTGATGATGAGGAAGGGGATCCTTTAACACATTTAGGCTCTATGCCAAATGCTTCGATGCTTCTTCGATTCGAGGACATAAGTGAGTAAGATGATCTTCCCCACATAGCTTGCAAGGAAATTTCACCTTACGCCTAGGTTTACGGTCCTCACTAGCATTTCCGCCTTCCCGAGGAGGGTTGGCATTCTCTTTACGAGGAGTATTGAGATTGCTATTATTGTTATTCCCATTGTTTCCACCCCTATGGTTGTTTCTCCCTTTTTCTTACCACCAGGTTGCTGGTTACCTGATAGTTTCGTTGATTGCACATTGTGTACATCAGATGTCGGGGTGGAAGTGGACAAGGTGTGAACCTGTCCGAGAGTAGATTGGCTTAGCGACAAATTTAGCATTTGATTAGCCACCAAATCTACAGGGTGATTTCTTACGGATCCCACGATGCCATCAGCATGCAGTCCAGGAACTGACTTGGGCTCATGGTGTGTTCTCGGTGCGTCAGGAATAATGTCATATTAAATGCCAGACTGAGAGTATAGAAGGTCTAACTACTGGACTTTCAAGATGGCTTGTTCCTCAGTCACAATTCCAGACATCGAAACATCCTTGGCAATATATGGGAGTAAGGACTTGAGGAACCATTCCAACAGAAATTCTAGAGGAATGTTGGCTTTCACTAATCTCTTCCGCCGATGCCACTCTTGAACGTGGTCAGAAATATGTGTGGCTTTATTCTGACGGGAGGTAGACAAAAGTTCAGTACCAGTATCATAGTGAACCAGCAAGTGGAAATGGTCTAGTAAAACCAAAGTGATCTCACTGAATCCCTGATAAGTGTTCCCAGGCAACTCAACATACCACTTCGCAGCTGCCCCCCTGAGGGTGCATTGAAATAGTCGTAATATAATAGAATCGTGATTCAATGAGTTGGAGGAGCACCAAAGGTGAAATGTTGTGACATGATCACCTGGGTCCTCACCACCTTTCCCTTCAAACTTAGGGATGTCCGAAGGGAGCTTGGTAGGGACCAAAAGACAATTGGGGTCGTGAAACATTGGATCATTCGTGAGCTTCAAAAGATCCGGAAGATTCAAGTGTGCAAGGAATGGGATCTATGGCTGGAAAGCTTGATTATAAGCTCCCATAAAAGGCTGGTTGAACGGAACCAAATTATTAGGTGGACCAAAAACTTGACCATGAACATTAAACTGCTGATAATGAGGACCTGACAGACCATAAGCTTGACCATGGCCATAAGGTTGATATCCTCCCTCGATCTGACCCATATGAGAGTAAGTAGTTATATAAGTATTTTGGGCACCGTATTGAGGTGGGTTAAACTAGTGGCCAGAACCGACTGTGTTGTAGTAAGGGTTGCCACCATAAGTATGGGGCATATACATACTATTCGTAGCGGGAACCAAGTTGTAATGACCATAATGGTAAGGTATGTTCCAACCCCCAGCATTAGGATTAGCATGAGCAGTCGTGTGGTGACCATAAGCATGAGAAGTGTTCCCAACCCCAACTTTGGTGTTACTAGTAGAAGGAATGGTGGCGTTATGTCCATGAAGATAAGATATATTCCCACCTCCTACATTAGCATTACTAGTAGTGGTGGTGGACGCAAAAGTGTGCAGTATATGTCCACCCCCGTGGTTAGGAGGAGCATTAACATTCACGAAAGTGGTCCTGGGTTGATGAGTAACGATATGTGTGTTATGTGGTGGATGACAAGTCGTGTTTTGAACAATGTTCCTATTAGGTCGGGCAGTCCCAGGAGGCGGTCTTCTTCCAACATTAGCATTGTGAGGAGGATTATGACCAGTCCCCATATTATGTGTGTGAGTGGACAACATGATGCCCCCGACGAGGGTATTCCCCCAGTGGGTGCAGTGTTGCTAACACCATGACTAGTGCCAGCATGACTACCAAAAGCAGTGGGAGGATCAACTGTGTTGAAATCGGGCATACTATATGAGAACGGGTTAACATTGATCGCAGGATCTTCGTCCTAGGGTAAGGTTGGCATCCCATAAAGATAATTATCCAGATTCGAAGGATCGAATGGATCGTTCTTGAGTGGATTCAACCAAATTGAACCAGGTTGAGTCTCAGATGGATCACCCCCCCATGCCTCACAAGGAGTAGGGGTGTCAGAAGTGGGGTCAACTCTACCCAATGGACAAGTAGGGATTTCTCCTATGTCAAAGTGTGCAGTGGTCATGACGTCGGTGACGTATGTCTTGTAAGAATCCAGAGACTCAGAGGAAGCCCGCTGGCATCCCTGAGCAACACGGCATGAAATCTCGGCCGGTTCTAAACCAGCTAACCGACGGGATCGACGGAGAGTAGGACTCTGCACCACGATATCTCCGTAGAGAATATCAAATCACAACATCTCCTATGGCCAACTATTGATCAAAAACAGTAAATCAAAAGCACACGCCTAGAGAAACTATAGCCAAGAGCAGACAAACAGAGTGGCTAAATGAGCTCCTGACACTAGAGCCAGTATGTCTCTCCTAGGAGAGGCTTGAGACTCCCAAACTATAGTTGGAGGTAACAGAATCACTTATAGAGACACCCAGGATTCACTGCATGCAAAGGGTCATAACCCTCGGCAATAAACAACTGTGTTGTCCAATCCCTATCTAACTCAGGACACAAACAACATAACCACTGCAAGTACCTTGTGCGATACCCAGGTAAGGCAACTATTGTCACTGCAATATAACCAATGCTCAGGGGGACAGTTGCAGGTGGGATTTGTCGTATAGGTAGGGTAGCTGAGCCCGAAACCCAATGAGGGTCAAATCCCCCAAAAGTCCCTAGATACAAACAAATCCTGGAAATATCTCCCATGTTCAACCGGTATCAGAGGGATATCTCTTCAACCAACCTCCCGTGACCTCGTGCTTAACTCTGGTTTGAGTAGAGCTTCCTGAGAACACCAATATATACCATGAATTCCTACACTCCTTGGTCAGACACCTAATGTTTCGTCTAGTAGTCTTGGATTGTTAACTCACAATGATCTATTCCAAGACTCTAAGCCTATGCTAGTTGGTGTACCCTATAAATAAAATCAGTCTAATCAATTTTAAGATTAAGCGTTAATTTTAGTGGCTGTGATTACTCAAGGGATATGGTCATGAAACTAGTGATGTGTACGACTCAATAGTATGAAAAATCGTCAAATCCTAGACTCATCTATCCAAAAAAACAATGTCATTAGCATGCAAAATCAATCCAACGGTTTCGAAATAAAAATGCAATCTTTTATATTTTCAATGCACAAGCAGAACCTAAATGAAGGCAGCAAGCACTCAATGCAAGATGCAGTACATGAAAGTAAAATATTTTTTTGTATTTTCTCTTATAAGCAAAAGGAAAATGCAAAACTATATGTATTTTTTTTGTATTTTTCAATATAAGGAAATGAAAAATGCAAACAAAATCCTACTATCTAGTCACTAATATGCCATGGAGATCACTAAGACAACCAGGAAGATACCAAACAGTAAGACTCAGCCAAAGGAATGAGCTCAAAAGGAAAAAACCAACAAGGCTAAATCCAAAGATGGGTAAAAAATCAACAAGGCTCAACCAAGAGAAAAGAAGAGCTCTGGGAACAGTCAAGAAACAGGCCAACAAAGACTCGGGATCATCTAAAGCCAACCCAGCAACAACCAAAAGTCATAAATCAACTAAAGCCAGAGTTTTATGCTACTGTCGAAGGAAAACTTGTGGGTACCTGCGAGCAGTAGAGTAAACAGAGGCGGGTGTACACGGGTAGAGCAAAGCTAGCCCGCGGGTAAGGAAAGGCAAATGGGCAAATAAAGAGTCCAATGGCTCAGAAAAAGCAATTTTTCTATAGTGTATCTCAACGGCCAATCAATGACACAGAGCTTCAACAAACAACAACTCCAATTAAGGACTAATGCTAAAAAATCCCCAAACATGGATGTTTTCCCCAGCGGAGTCACCATTTTTGTATTGGAGAAAACTCACTATGGCTTGGGGTAGACCACTACAGACAGATGACTACCATAAATTAACTCTATTTTCAGTACTATTCTATATAAATGACAATGCTAAGATAATGAATAATATAACCAACCTGGATCCCAACGTTTGATGTAGATCCCCATTGGAGCTTTCAATCCGTGCACTTAAATCTGCAAATTAGTCTTGACAGCCAATATACAACAAGTACATGTAATATATAAACAATATTAACATCATCAATAGCAACGGTCCATTATATTATAAGTAAATGCAACCCAATGTAAAATAAACAACATTCACAACATTAATGGACGAGAATATGAGTATTTCTATTAATAAACAAGAAGAAGTACAATGTGATACGACCTCTTGCCAGCAACCAATCTGAACCAAGATCTGGATCAATCCACTTGTGCCTCCACCACTTCAATCCTCCATGAATGGAAAACTCAAACTATGGTAGGAGTTTTGAAGGTGAACATAAGGGGTTCACAACTACAAGGATCAATGAGTGTAGACTCAAGATAGGGCAAAAATCCACTAGAGTTCTCTTTCTCTCCTTTCTCCTCCCGTCCATAAGCCAAATGTGCTCAATATATAGTCCTCTCAAAGGTAAGTGAAAGGGCACATCGAGGTGTTTCTTGGGTAGATGGAGGGTCAAAGGTCACCCAATAACCGATTTTTGGGAGTAAAAAGTAATAAACTAATTATTTTTACCATTTTACATGCTACCCGCGGGCTATAGTGATGCAACTCGCAGGTATGCCCACTGTAATGATGCAGCTAGCATACAGGGGAAAAAATAGGGAAAAATAGTGTCTAAAGGATATAAAGTGGATCTGAGTCAGTGAAATAGATCCTGCAGGCCAAAGAATGTTGATACTCACAAGGTGGAAAATTCCATTGTAACACAGAGGAAAGTCCTTCTATGGTGAGATGTAAGGGCCGGGCCATTCTCGCATGGTTAGAGGAAAGTCCTTCCATGGCGAGATGTAAGTGCTGGGCGTGGATTTTTCGACATGGTCAGAGGAAAGTCCTTCCATGGTCGTGATGTAATTTCCAAGCTTTTTTGACATGGTCAGAGGAAATTCCTTCCATGGTCGTGATGTAATTGCCTAGCCGTTCCGACATGGTCAGAGGAAATTCCTTCCATGGTCGTCGATGTAAGTGTTGTGAGCCTTTCCCAGATGGTTAGAGGAAAGTCCTTCCATGCAGGTGAGTGTAAGTGTTGAGCCTTTCCCGGATGGTCAAAGGAGAGTCCTTCCATGCCGGTGAGTGTAAGTGTTGTGTGTGTGTGCATTTGGGTTGTGCTTTGTGGACTATGACGATGATCTGAAGATGATGATGTGATAGTATAGTACACAGGTTTTGCAGAGGCATATGATCAGTCCTGAGATGCTCTTCCAGGTTTTGCAATGGCAGTGTAATCAGTCCTGAGGTGTACCTACTTGATGGCTTGCTTGCAGAGATGTTGAAGACCTACATGGAGGCTAGGCCTACATCCAGCATGAAAAAGGGCTGGCTTTGTAGATGATGAAGACCCACAGGTGGTGGGCCTACATCCAATATGAAAAAGGACTGGCTCTGTAGAACTTCCTATGACGAGTAGATTGGAGATTGATTGAGATAGCAGCAGCAGTGACGATGACGATGATGGTGATTCGATGATGATGATCCAGTGACGATGATCCAGAGAAGAAGGCTTGTGCTAGCATATCTGTGTCGAGAAATACCTTCCTTGTTAAGAGGGAGTGTTGATGTATATGTAACTTCAAAATTGAAATAGTCAAAATTTTCCAAATGGCATTTAAGTCTTTAACATTTCTAGACATGAAATAGGAAAATGTCAAAATGAAAATCGAAATACAAAATTCCGGAAAGTAGAACACTGTGCTAGTGAACAATGAAAAGTCAAAGACTCAAAAGATAAATCAAAATGTTTTGGCTTCATCAAGCTGTGCTACCTGAGCTGAGTATTGCCAAATGGAGAGGGCCGAGGTGTTGATATGGAGAGGTCGTAGCCTGTTTCCCGAGCTGAGTATTTCACCTATGTATATTGTACTCCTATAGAGATGGTATTATTCCTCTATACGGAAGTGTTGTCATTTGTATTGACAAGTGTCGCAAGTGTCACAACTTGCAAGTGATGGGTTATTAGACCACCAAGTGTGGGGTCGACCCTTATTATTATAACCATGGGTTATTAGACTGAGTTAGACAAGTCAGCCCTACTAGGTTATTAGGCAGGTCAGGTCATGTATAAATAGAGTGCGGGAAGCACTCTATTTGATCATTTCATTATTCACTTCTACACTACTCCGAAAGTGGAGCACTAGTGAGGAAGGAGGAGTAGCTGCTAGGAGAAGACTATCTCTTGTACTTGGGTTTTATCTTTGCTCTTTCTATCTCTGAGGAAGTTGTGGGGTTTTTCACCTTGATGGTTTTCCCTAGTGAAACTCTATGTGTCCATTGTCTTATGTGATTTCTTGTTATGCTTGATATGATTGATATGCTGTACATGTTATTCTCTCAGTAAAGATCCTAGAGTATGTTGAATTAATGCTCAAAATATAACATGTCTTCCTCTCTCATTCTGATTTGATGGTAACTAGAACGAAGGTCTATATTAGAAAATAAGTTGGCCATATGCATCTCATCTATCAGCTCATCAATTCTTGGAATTGGGTACTGGTTCTTAATGGTCTTCTTATTTAGGGCCCTATAATCTATGCACATCCTCGGTGTTTTGTATTTCTTCTTCACTGAAACCATTGATTATGCAAAAGGACTCAAACTTGGTCTGATGAGTCTTAATTCAAGAAGTTCCTTTATAGCCTTATCAGTTTCATCCTTGAAATTATTGGGGTGCTTATATGGGTGGTTCATGATGGCTTGTGTTCCCACCTCTATTTGATTACATGCTCCACTCCTCTATCTAGTGGTCTGCCATGTGGAAGGTCTCCAAAAACCTTTTCATGCTTTCAAATAAATCTCTTGATGTCCTCTGGGTGTTGTGAGACATATATGTTGGTACCTTGAGTGGTGATGAGGTAATCAGCAACCCTTTCAATGTCTCCATGCCTCAATATTGATCTCATATTGTGTGAAGACACCACTTGATTATGATACGTGTTGATGCCTTGAAAGACTATCTGCTTCCCATCAGAATATTGGAAGCATATTTGAGGCACCTTATAATTCATGGAATGATCCCAAATGGAGTATGACTATTGTACTCCCAACACCAAGTTAGTGTCAGCCACATTCACGGCATAAAAAATGTCGGTCAAGGTATAATATCCTATGGTTACTTGCATCTTTGGAATCCATATAGTACAATCCATGGAGTTATTATCTGGTATGATGACTGTGAAACCTTCAAAGGTTTCAATAGGAAGATTCCTTCCTTCCACCAAGACTGAATCAATGAATTTATGAGTAGCACCTTCATCAACCAAAATTGTAACTCTTTGTCCTTGAACCACTCCCTTGAATCTAAGAGTGTGGACGCGAGGTACTCCTACCAGGACTACAATCTTGCCACTTGCTGGTGGTAGTTGTTCTTCATCTACTGTCTCATAATCACCACCTACTTTAACTATATCCTCCTCATTATCCTCCTCACATTCTCTCTATGAGAATACCTCAATGTAATGTGCCTTCCCTTAGCACACTTTTGGCCTGGAACCCATGGTTCCTGGAAAGTGAAGCATAACTTTCTCCTCCTTAATTCATCTCTATGTATGAAATTATTCTCTTGTTAATGCCCTGGAATTCACAGCACCAACAGTAGGGATTCTCCCCGATAAGCAAGCCCAATTAGATCGCTCACCGTTTGGTGTGGGGAATCCGTTCGGTTAATGGTCCAGCTACAGTGTGCATGATTATTAAAGTTCTTTACCGGTTACGGCCCAGTTCACCATTTATGTGATTTTATATTTAATTATGAGATGCAAGTGTCATAATTAAATGCAATGGATTTGATAGGTAGGGGCCTCACAAAGTGATGTGCAGGTTCTTACCTCTCGTCTTACCGCACCCACCTTATCAATTCATTTATTTATCAACTAGTCTAAACTAACTATTCTATCCTATCCTATCCCTGCACGGAGCAAATTTGAATTAAGAGTAATAAACTGGAAATGTTCATAAGAGTCTCAGAGATAGTTGTTTCAACACAATAATCACATTTACAGCAGAAAAAATATCAAAGATATCTCTGATATGATAAAGCATATTATTACTCATTTAGAAGAGAAATCAAAATCATTCATCACCATGAAGTAATTCAAGAAATTTAGAACAATCTCACAGTTTTAGTTATGAATGAAAGAAGAAGAATTCCACATTAACATTCCACAAATTCCATGCAAAATCTCTGCACCAACTTTTCCCAGGAAATAGATCCTTCTTATTCAGTAGAAAAATAGTTCTCTTACAAAAATGGTCCAGCTCTATTGTCCTAGCCAAAATTCCTTCATATATATTCTCTTACTCTATTTTAATTAAAAAAACATTTGTCCTCTAGTGACTCTTCACATACCCTAAACCTACGGATTCCCAAAATTTTGTCCTTTAGTGTTTATATAAAGAAAATACAAATATTAATTTCCAGCTGTCTTTTCCACATCATAAATGTATTTGGCCCACATGTCAGTTTCTTTTGAAATAATATTACTTTGTACGGAGTCCACCATTTTTAAAGAGATCTCATGATTATATAATTTAGCTTCTATACTCTTTACTCCTTTAGTCGTTTCCTTGTAGCTATCTTCTAAAAAGTAAGCATAAATGGAAGCCTGTCCAATGAAATGATGAAAGTCTTATTTTGTTAGCGCCCCCGGCTTCTTTATGTAGCTCAGATCATCACTTAGTGTGTTCTACAACTTTGAGAAGCATTGGTCCCTGTCAAGAAATTCTTCCCTATTCGGAGGTATAACCAATTGACACTTTTCATGGATTTCACGGATTTTCTAGTAAAATCTTGTGCGTTTCTCGATGGTTTTTGGAATCTTGTTATTAATCCGTAGACCATATTTTCAGCAGAATTCAAGGAGGACTGAGTCCAGATTCGAATCTGTAGTGGTCTTGTGAGGCAAGTACTCAGGGAATTCTGATTTCCCTTCTCTCCACTTTATTTGATTCTTAATCTCGTCCATGGTGACTACCAATTTCCTCCTAATTCTCAGAGCTTCAACATCAATTTCTCCCATTCTTGATATCATTATCTTCATCTTGTAGACTTCCTCAGTGATAAGTTCTTAGGAATGATAGATCTTCTTCTAAATGTCACATGCCTACTCATGAAAGGGATTCAAGACTTGCTTCTTATCATTTGCAAGTTTCAGCTGTTCTATCATACACTCCTTCTCCTTTATCATTTCATCCAACTGAACCTTCAAATATTCAATCTGTTGTATGTCGTCTGCCTCTCTTTGTTCCAATTCATTTATGCGATTTTCCAGGTCGTTCTTCTCGCCCTCTGTAATCATCAATTGCACAGTTAGTGCATCCTTTTCTATTTCCAAACTCTGGTATTCCACCACTATCCTTTCCTTCTCGGATAGAATGGAATCATGCTTTCTTTTTAGTTCTATTCCTTCACCCCATATATTCACCAAATTATCTTTCAATCTGATCATTTTCTCTTTCTTTCTTTCCACATCTCTCATCAACATATTAACATTGTCTGCACTTGCTTGTGTAGAAACTACACTGACAGATGCTATGAGATTGGGGTCTCTTTGAGTACCCTCTAATATTTTGTTCTCCTGAATGGTGACAACATCGGCATGGGCTGGTAATTTCATTCTCTTCTTTAACATCTTCATGATAATCTTCCTTTTTTAGTCAAAGAATATTGTGTCTAATCGGGCTACCGTATGCTTCTTTGATGGGGTGAATGGGGTGATAGTGAGCTCCAGAGGTGGGGAGTGTCCTCCGGTGATTATCTATGGTAGGTCTATGCCCATGCCTTGCGTGTTTGGGAATCTCTGTTACACAACTTCCTTGGAATTTTCTTCTTGCTCCTTATGCTTTTTCCATTCGGCTACTTCTCTGTCCGCTTGTTCCTTTTGTAGCCTTTCTATTTCTTCTTCAAGCTTCTTCTCTGCTTCCTTTTTCTATTCTTCGGCAACTTCTCTTTCCTGTCTCGCGGTTTCCTCTCTAAGCCTCCTTTCTGCTTCTTTTAGTGTATTTTGTAACTCTGCTTCTTTCGTAGCTTTGGCATCAACATTGGAACTACCCCCGCTTTTGGGACAAAATCGCTTGTTTAGCTTGGTCATATGGCTTGCATTTCGATACACTTCTTCATATTTTTCGAAGTGGTTAGCATAATCGCAATGTACTTTGACTGCTGCACAATGTTCATCCACCTTGTCATGGCTATAATTCCTTGCAAAACTCTTTTCGCCAAAATGGAATGCTTCCAAATCTTGGACCAAGGTTGTGACCATCTTAACCTTATAGAATTTGTATGCCCCCATGCAAAAGGGAAGAGGCTGAAAAGTATATTTATTTTGATCATGAGGGATTTTTCCCATCCCATTGATGAAAACCTATCTTACTGCTTCCTTGTGGACCACAAAATTAGTCGCATACCTAGGAAGAAGGGATGGAGCTCGGGAACATCCATACATTCTGATGTATGTTCCTTCCTGCAAGAAGTAGTAATCCCCATACACTTCTATGACCACCATGGCATTTTCAGAAGAAAAAAAATTTAGTTCTTTGTTGAAAATCAACCAGTAGAGAGGCATGATAAATTCCTCACATATGAGCTTATAGTGACATGCATACTTATGGGCCCACAAGATCTGATAAGAAACATAGATTGAGGAGTCATCTCTATTCCAGATGCACCCCAACTTAGGGAAAGGATGCCTTGATAATATACAATCCACAAGGTACGAAGACATGTAAAATTATTCCTTCTTCTGGGTCAAACGTCCTTTTGTAGTTGCTATTGTGGCTAACAGACTGTCTGACATGATGTTTGCCCAATTAAAGACTGTGCCATTGAAGGCTATGTGGTAAATTAGGGGTATCCAATTTAGTTTGTAGATGGTCCCATTTGCCTTGCCGAAAATCTTGCTTAGCATCAGGGCTATGATCCTATAAGGGGTCCTTAAGCTTTGGCACTTGTATTCTCCGTTTGCTTTCCGCCTCAGCTGTTTTCCGGATACTAACATTTTCTTGGCATATTCTAGAGTGTCCATGTTAAGGATTTTGATCCAATATTCAGTCATGAATACCTGTGGTTTCGGTAGTTGGTATGCTACTGCTATATGGAATGGATGGAATGATGCAAAAGCTTCTCCTTTGCTGTCAGAAAGGATCCTTGATGTGGCATCAGCTTGCAACAGAATCCACCCAATGACTTCTGAGCAAGGAGAAATCTCTGGGCGTGTGGTTGCTTTAGTAATGCTAGATTTCTTGACGTTTTGATATCAGAACATTTAATCTAGGACTGCATTAGGGATATTCTGATCCCGGATCATGTGATATAGTTCCCCCCATTTGAATTCAGGGACAATTCCTGTTATTTCCTTTGTGTCCTCGAACGTGGTCTCTATATTGGTTTCCAATATAACCTTGACGTCAGACCCCAAATTAGCTACCTTGGATTTCCCTTTGGCTCCCTTCTTAGTAATTTTCAAAATCTAATGTGGAAGCAAAAACCGTGTCTAAGAAAAATTCAACAGAAATTAACCAAGTATTTTCTTTCATATCATTGGTAAATAAGCAGAGTTGAGAAAACCACCGCTATCATGATGTCAAGTTCATGCTTTTTTATTATCAGTATGCAGGTGAGCAAACAAAGCATATGTAAAATAATTCTGAACGATTATGCCAACCATTTTAAAAATAAAACAACTAATTGCTGGTAGTAATCATAAATTTTGAATGTAACTCGGGGTGAGCATCTAAACCAGCACCTAAAATATTTAGCCTAAGGGAGTATGTGAAATGTGTTGATTAGGTTCACTTTACAAAGGTGCGCATGGTAATTGCTTATGGATGCAGATCGGTTAGTATGTTGAGGACGGAAACTAGGGCTTGAGTCTACGAAGCGACAGAGTAGTTGCCACAGGTTTACTTTGGTCTCATGGATGCAATTGGTTTACTGTGTGCAACCGGTGGTGCAAATAAAATCATTAACTGTTCCAAAACCCACTTCAACCTAGTTCAAAATACTAACGCAAGGACCTGACTCTGTTGTGCGCTCAAAGGGAGGTAGGACGGCTGGTGTAGTCAGAACATTCTAGGGCTACGAAAATCAACGTTCCCCCCTTAACGACCACTTCTAGAAAAATCCTTAAACTGGTTTGACTCTGGAAAGTAAGGACGACGTGGAAGAAATGAATTTGAGGGAGAAACGACATTTGAAAAAGAAAAAAGAAAATAACATAAAAACAAAACAAAAAGAACAAAATCAACCGAAAAGAGCACATGGCGACCTACCTTTCAGTTGATGGTTGGTTGATGAGTTCTACGGCGTCGAGATGCATAGAAGTTGGCGACTGGTGGAGGCAATAGCTTACAAATGACGTTCTTGCAATGTCAAAACTCAAAACAACTCAAACCCTTATAAATAACCCTTGGTAAAAGACCAATAAATGCAAAACGAGGTTGGTTGGTGGGACTTTAAATGAGAAATTAGTGGGGTTAGGTGGGGTCACCTTTGGACAACCCCGTTTCGGGAGGATAATTGATTTTAAAACAATGTTGCCACTAAAATTTCATCCCCGACCATTTCGGAGAGACTTTTTTATTCTCTGCGAAACGTATTAGCGACGTTTTGCTAACTGTGTCGATGCATTGCGATCAGTGAGTTTCGGCTTTCAATTTTGCGATCGTTTTGGTGGACATTTTGTTACATGTCGTTGCTCATAAACCTTAACCGCTGACTGTTTCCATAGGGCTTGTTTAATCTTTGCGAAATGTGTCGACAATGAATTTGTAAAATGTGCCGACGGCGTCCCTTTGCAAATTTCAGCTTCCAATCATTGATTTTCGGCTATCGTTTCGTAGTTCAACCGAAATGTGTCACGACTATATATCCTTTTTGCTGATATCTTCTATGCCAGGATGCATTGGATCAACTTAACAACTGCTAGCGATTATTCCAGCTCAAATATCCCAGTTTTTCTGATCTCTTCCATGCCCAAAAGGTGAGAAAACGTCTAAGTGTTGAAAAAGCAAAACAAATGCACTCTGACCGTTTCGACAAAATTGACCGAGTTCCTCCAACCGTTTTAGCTTGTTTCAGCGAGTTTCTCCGAAACAAGAAAGGTGTGTAAACCCAAAAGATGCTTCCAACCATTTCGGCCGATCTGACTGAGTTTCATCAATCGTTTCGGCCCCAAAAGATGAGTTTTACTTAGTGATAAAAAGCCTTCTTTGCTCGATCCTTTGGAAAAAACTAAGTTCAAAGTTATGATTTTCTAGCAAGACTTGAAAATAAAAAAACTCTCTTGATAGAAAAGGAGGGGCCCCATAATTTTCAAAAAAATTGGTGGTCAGGTTATGGCAACAACAAATTGTGATTTGCTGGTGAACATAGATCTCTAGATAATCTCTTTCCAAGGTTAGAAAAATTACATGTTATTGACCCCATATGTAACATAGTGCTTTTACAAGCCAGATTTTATACATGGGAGTAACCACTTTTATCACATTAGTCATATGGGGAATAAGGGTAACTTTGAGTCAAACTTCTTAACCACTCTCCTGAGGCCAAAATGTGAAGTTCATTTTAGATTCATCTTTCGGATTCCCACTAAATAAGACTCCATGGGATTGTAACAGAATCCAACAAATGTATTTGTTTGTTCCTCATTCCCATGTTGTCAGCATTTCTTTAGATGCTTTCTTTATTGACGTATTTTGTCGTCTGAGTCTTCCATGATAGTTTTCTTCAATTTTCAGCATTTGACTTGGGTTCTTCCATCCATAATGTCCTTTTGTGTGAGCATGAGATTCATTTGATTGTCATGCTCCTGGACGAAGAAGAACCTTACTAGGATGACCATTAGGGAAACTTTCTTGATTGGATGTCTTCGTTTCTCAACCATGCTTTGATAGAGGCGAGGTTTTGTGGACAAGGGACTCTTTTATATAAGCTCTTTTGGATTTTGATTTGCAACATGGGATCATTTTAAATACCATACATCTGTGAGACTTGCTTCCTCTCCATGGGTCCATCATAGTGAGCTGCCTGAGACAATTATTAATGTGAGAGTGGATGAAGCCCCAAGATAGTAATACAGAAATTACAACTCTTAGTTATTTTACAGGGGTTATCATGACTTAAAAATAAAACTGAAGTGGGTTTTCCCTTTCCAAAAACTGATTAGAAAATGGCAATGTCACATACAGAAAATTTTTATTTTAGAAGTAGATTCTGCCTTTTCAGGAGATTCTTTTGAGATTGTTCAGATCCCTATCTTTCCATGTACCAAGAAGTTGAGCTGGGATTTATTTGAAACAAAATAAATAAATCAAACAATAAGCAAACAAATGGAAAGAAAACAAAACATACTACTAAAAAACAGAAACAACAAACTAGAAAGGTAATGAAAAGCAAAGTTTATTTATGTACAAAAGTGCTCCTAAACCTAAGTAAAGTATTGCTTCAGAGTAAGGCCATTGGCAAGGAGATTTTATTCCTCCCCTTGTAAATATTTAAGTTTTTATGTTGATGAACCAAGCTTTTCATCAATCTAGTAAGGGCCAATCCATAATCATTGAAATTTTGTATGCTTCCCCTTGTCATCATGTGGGTGATCCCACTTCAAAATTAGGTCACCTACCTCAAAGATTCTTTTCCAGATTTCTATTTATCAAACCAAATTTTGACAATATCTTGGTGTTGGTGGAATCTATCTTTGGCCTTTTTCCACGACTCTTCAAGTTTCAGCAAGGTATTAATTCGTGATTGCAGGACTTGTCTACTGGAACCTCGAGAGGCTTGGGCTAGTTGTAGGGATGGAAGTAGTATATTAGGCAGGAGTAAAGCTTCCTTCCCATAAACTAGTATATAAGGGGAGAATCCTAAGGAATTCTTTGGAGTGACTTTGTCTGCCCATAAAGCATTTGAAAGGGCTGTGTGCTAGTTCCTTTGACTCTCAATAACCGTTTTCTTAAGGATTCAAATGAGATTTTTGTTTGTAGATTCGGCCAGTCCATTTCCTTGGGGATAATAATTTGTTGAATAATGCAATTTACTTCCTATTTCATAAGAAAATGCAGTTAATTTCACAGATGACAAGTAAGTTGCATTATCAAAAACTAAAGAAGTTGGAACCCCAAACCTGGTTATGATATTCTCTTGCAAGAATCCAATGACTGCGTCTTCATTTACTTTACACAAAGGATCAGCTTATGTCCACCAAGTGAAATAATCAGTGGTTGTGAGGATATACCAATGTTGTAGCGAGGAATTTGGATTAATTTATCCGATAGCATCTATGCCCCACTACTCGAATGGTTCAGATATAATGACTGGCTACAAGGGACCTGCTTCTTTTGGCAATCTACCAGCACTTCGTTGACATACATCGCATTTTATGGTATGAGCATGAGCATATTTGAAAAGGGTGGGCCAATAGTAACTGGATATGAGTATGTTATGAGCACTAGTATCTCCAGAATAATGTCCCCCAGCAGGACCATCATGTAATTCTTTGACCACTTTATCAGCATCCTCTTTCTCAAGACATCTGAGAAATACCCCATCATATTTTTTCCTGAAAAGTACTCTATCAATTATCTGATAGGAAGCTGATTTTAATCAGATTTCCCTTCTCTGATTAGGACTCCAGTTTTCTGGTAGATATCCTTGTTGCAAATAATACACCAAATCTCTATACCAGGATTCTGGAGCAGTGAAGATAAGGCATACCTCAGCTAGATTCAATTAAACTTCATTTTCCTACTCTTGATCTTCGTTGGCTGTATTTTCAGTGATCAACTTACACAAGACTTGACCTTTAATTATAGTGCCTGGCTTAAATTCCAATTCATACTCTTGAAGAGCAGTTACCCAGTTTCCTCTCCTTTAACCCAATTCCTTCTGCACAAATAAAGATCTCATAGCCGGGTGAAGTACTATGACTTTCATCCTATTTTCAAAATGTATGGCCTAATTTGTTTCACCGCTTTAAACACTGCATATGACTTCTTATTTACAGCTGGGTAGTTTAGTTCAGCTCCTTGTAACCCGGTGCTCATGAAAGAGATTGGATATTCGTCTTTGGATTCTCCTTTCTGAATGAGCATTGCTACGAGAGATGAATCTGAAGCAAAAGTGTATATGATGAAATCCTTTTCAAAGTTTGGACTTCTCAAAGAAGGTGCATGAGCTGCGACATCCTTTATGTATTTGAACGCAATATTCTCAATATCAGTCCATTTAAATTGTACACTTTGCTTCACCATTTGTTTCAAAGGTTTAACAATTTGCGCAAATCAGACACAAACCTTCGAATCACAAACCTTTTTATTATGGGGCATGGGAATTCTAGTTATGGATTTGACTCTCTCTGGATCTATGGATATTCCCTTCTTCGAGATGATGTGAACCAACAGTTTTCCTTCCAAAACAACAAAAACACTCTTTTTTGGGTTCCGAGATATACCATATTTCCTGCAACGATAAAAAATCTGTTTTAAATGGAAAACATGGTCTTCTTTCTTCTTGGAGAAAACAGTTACATCATCTAAATAAATGACCACACAGTGGCCAACTAATCCTCAGAATGCAATATCCATGGCCCTCTAGAATGTGGCTCTAGCATTCATTAGGCCAAAAGGAATTCTTTGATACACAAATGTTCCCTACTTGGTGCATAAATTAGTTTTCAAATGATCCTGATCATGCACCAATACTTGATTGTAACCAGTGAATCCATCTAATAGGGAGAACAATTCTAAGCCGGATACCATTTGTAAGATCTGTTCCATTGGTGGCACGAGATAGTTGTCCTTGTCTAACACTCTGTTCAAGTTTCAAAAATCAGTGCACAATATTATTTCTCCTAACTTCTTTGGTATGGGGACCAAATTATCCACCCACTCAGAGTGTCTAACTTTGAAGATAATCTTAGCATCCAACAATTTTTTCAATTCCTTCTGTATTAAGGGCTCGAGTGTTGGATGCATCCTTCGTAACTGTTGCTGAAATGGTTTCACACCTGGCTTCATTGGTATCACATGTTGTATAATACGTGTGTCATATGTCTTCAAATACTCATAATTCCATGTGAAAACATCTTTGTATTGCAGGACAATATTGATGAACTTACTTCTTTCTCCTGGTGAACAACATTTACCTAGATTAATATATTTGGGCTCATATTCTGTACCCAAGTTTACCAACTCATGTTGCAACGAGGAGCTATTGGTCTTGACATTGGCTAGCCTTCTGAATTTGTTCTGTAAATCAAACAAACCTTAAAGAGTTCTTACTCCTTTCGACATAAAATTACCTGTACTTGCTTCCTTATTTCACAAATCCAAATTGTGTTCATCTTCATCGATTATGGATTCTTTGAAGGCGTCCTCATTTATTAAGAAACTGATGATTTGTTCATCGTCATCAAACAACCTCAGATTTGTAACATTATCCAATATAGATGGCCTGAAAATCAATTCAATAGAGCATTTAGTATTTGTTGGCACTAATCTAGAAGCATAAGTAGTTAATAAATCAACTACAACATTTTGTAATCTAGGAATAGAATTAATGTTAAAAGCATCAAACTGTGAAATTAAATTCCAGAATTCAGACTGATATCTTTTTAAGTGCGGAGACAAACAACGAATTGTATTTCTTATTTTCCTAACAACTATTACTGAATCATTGAAAACTTTTAAATACTTTATATTCAGATTAATAGCTCTTTTTAAACCTTGGACTAGAGCTTCATATTCAGCTGTGTTGTTTGTACATTCAAACTCTAGTCTACAAGAGAGAAATTGTTTGTCTCCCACAGGATCAACCAAAACACAATCGGATCTGGATCCCTCTTGCATTTTGGAACCATCAAAGTACAAAACCCAACATTTATTTTTTGTTTTAACTATGTTAGTATTATTTTCTAAGTCAATAACTAGCTCTACTATGTTACAATAAATTCCATCAATCTGTGAGAATTTAAGGAGATCGAACTATTTGTTTGAATCGTGACTGACATCTTCCGATTGATAATTTCCTAGTTCGATTTCTAAAAATCAGTTCCCCAAGACCGAGGATGAAAAATTAACAGGCTCATTATTTTCCTCCAGCTTAGTGACATTCTGTTTCATATGAGGCTCTCTCATCACCTTGATCTGATTTTGCTTGTTTTGACAAGGCAACCACAGTTGAGACCAATCTGTTGCAAAATAACCATTCAGTTTCGTAGACCAATCCATGCTCAATATCAGACCATAAGCTTCAGGTATATCCACTACCATGATATCTATGAATTGACATACCCTTGGGTCTGCAGATAATCTAATAAGCAAATCTTTCATCTCTCCTATGACTTTGACAGCAGATCTATCTAATTGTATGATCTGGGAAGGAGATGGTATAGGTTACCCATTAATTTTCTTACAGACTGATAGTGGAATAACGTTGGATGAAGCTCCAGAATCTACCAAGCAATTATGAACGTTATGATTAAAGATTTCAAAATTTAATAGGAAAGGTAGAGTCTGGGGTCTTGATTTTCCACCAATGCTTGCTTTGTTAATTTCAGTATCAGACTCAATGGTTTCTAATGTACTGCTTGATTGCAGGTCAAAAGCTTCTAGCAATTTATTTCTTTACTGGTGAGGATTACACAATTCAAATAAAGATATATTTGCTTTAGTTTTCTTAATGTCTTCAACAATATCATACCCCATGTTGTATTCTTCTGTGCTTTTCCCAATATTTCCTGGTTTGTTCACTATAATGTTTACCTGTTTATTTGTTACTGGGTTTGTTTCTTTTATAAATTCAGTATTTACTTTGGGTTGGGGGGTGGATACAACATTCCTTTTCATAACTTCTTTTGTAGTCTTTACCTTAGTCAATCCCAGGCTTTGATCTTCCACTGGTCCTTTACTTCTAGTGGTTACATTCACTGATGATACTTGGACTTCTTGAGCTAGATCTTCTTCATTTAACCCCAAGTGGGTACCCAGTCCCATAACACCATTGTGGTTTCCTCCATTGGCTCCTCTTTCTCTTTGGTTTGATCTTCTTCCACGTCTTCTTGATCTGTCAGTTGAGCATCCAACAACTGGTTCAGTACTAAATTCATTGAGTTTATCCGTTGTGGGAAGCTCTTTTCAGAATGATGTTCTTGATGAAAAGTGCATAAATGTTCCATGCCAACCTCATTCAGATTTAGGACAACAGAATTAGTAATAGGTGGTAAAGACTATCCACTTTCTTCTCTTTTCTTGTAGAAGGGTTTGAATGGTTTTCTAGACGTACTAGCACTTTTATCCTTTTCCAAGTCCACTATTTTATAGGATAATTTATGTACCATTTTAACCACGTTTTATAACTCATTCGAGGGTTCTTCTTTAGGTATGGATAATATAAGAGGCTTCTTGTTGGCCATTGGTTTTGTTTTCAATTCTAATGTGTGTCTTGCGATACTATCCAAATCAGCTTCTACCTTTTTAGCCTCTTCATAATTTTCTATTAAAGTAGCCTTAATCGCTCTTTTTAAAAACATGGCTATGGGTGGATACAATGCTATAGTATAATATTCTACCAAATATTCCTCAGTGGGATTTGTCGCAGCACTAAAATTGTTTAGCAAGGTAGTGAATCTCTGATTGAATTCATGTACCTTTTCTTTCTTATCCATCCTCATAGATAACAATTCTTTCATGAGCGTGGCAATGGTCTTTTGATTTCCAAATTTATTTAAAAAACATTTTTAAAAACCGTCCCAATCTATTATAGAATTAACTTGTAAACTGAAATACCAAGAAGATGCCCTTGGCACAAATGTGTAAGGGAAGAGTCTGCATACCACATCTTCGTGTTCTACATTTAAGATATTTAGAGCCAAATAAAAACTCTTCAAATGATCTTCAACAAAGATGCCTTTTCCAGGATTAAACCTGGGCAGAACCCGTTCTAGGTGTTTGGGAATATTTTTCAAAGGAGCAGCCAAATTAAGTGGCCCTCTGGCTCTTCATG
The DNA here is from genome assembly GCA_027924585.1 of Larix kaempferi. Lineage (NCBI taxonomy): Eukaryota > Viridiplantae > Streptophyta > Pinopsida > Pinales > Pinaceae > Larix > Larix kaempferi. The sequence continues at coordinate 446,419 of BSBM01000766.1, read as the reverse complement.
CAGGTTGGTTTCCATCCATAATTCGTGGTGGAGAGTGTGGTGGAGAATGTGGAGGAGAATGTGGTGGAGTTTGGGGAATTTCCTGAGTTGGAGGAGATTTGGGTCTCAACTGGTCAAAACGATTTGTGATTTCTTGAAAAGATAAATCCAACAATTCTTCCAAATTCTCTACAAGCACCGAATCTCTGGTGTATTGGATTTCTTTCTTAGGAACTCACCTTCTGGGTAATGCGGGAATAATGTTTAATCCCCCAAATTTTCTAACATAAGAGCATGTATGTTTGCGTAAATGATCTACTTCTTCAAAGGGAACCACGTATAGGGTTTCTTGATGTTCACCTCCACAATTTAGATTTTCTTGATCTTTTGGTTCCAGAATGAAGTGTTCTGGTATAACTGTTTCAAGTGGGTTTCCAGAGGAATATTTCCATACAAATGGGTCTCCTTTTCTAGCCATGCATTGGTATCCCTCCTTCTAGCGACAAAAACTGTTGATGCCCCAAAATTCGCAGCACCAACAATAGGAATTCTCCCCAGTAAGCAGCCCAATTAGATCGCTCACTGTTTGGTGTGGGGAACTCATTCAGTTAACGGTCCAACTACCATGTGTGTGATTATTAAATTTATTTGCCGGTTATGGCCCGGTTTACCGTTTATGTGATTTTATCTTTAATTATGAGATGCAAGTGTCCTACTTAAATGAAATGGAATTGATAGGTAGGGGCCTCACAAAGTGATGCGCAGGTTCTTAGCTCTCGTCTTACTGCACCCACCTTATCAATTCATTTATTTAACAACTAGTCTAAACTAACTGTTCTATCCTATCCTATCCCTACAGGGAGCAAATCTGAATTAAGAGTAATAAACTGAAAATGTTCATAAGAGTCTCATAGATAGTTGTTTCAACACAATAATAACATTTACAGCCGAAAAAATATCAAAGATAGCTCTGATATGATACAACAAATTATTACTCATTTAGCACATAAACAGTTGCACAGAAAGAAAAATCATTCATCACCATGAAGTAATTCCAGAAAGTTAGAACGATCGCATAGTTTGAGTTATGAATGAAAGAAGAAGTAATTCCACATTAACATTCCACAAATTCCATGCAAAATCTCTACACCAGCTTTTCCCAGGCTACAGATCCTTCCTATTTAGTAGAAAAATAGTTCTCTTACAAAAATGGTCCAGCTCTATTGGCCTAGCAAAAATTCCTTCATATGTATTCTCTTCCTCTATTTATATTACAAAATATTTTGTCCCCTAGTGACTCTTCACATACCCTAACCCTAGGGATTCCCAAAAAAATTTCCTTTAGTGTTTATACAAAGAAAATACAAATATTAATTTCCAACTGTATTTTCCACATCATAAATGTATTTGGCCCAATGTCAGTTTCTTATGAAATAATATTACTTTGGATGAGGTTCACCATTTTTAAAGAGATCTCATGATTATATAATTCAGCTTCTATACTCTTTACTCCTTCAGACATTTCCTTGTAGTTATCTTCTAAAAAGTAAGCATAAATGGAAGCTTGTCCAATGAAATGATGAAGGTCTTATTTTGTTAGCGCCCCCAGATTATTTATGTAGCTCAGATCATCACTCAGTGCGTTTTGCAACTCTGATAAGCACTGGTCCCTGTCAGGAAATTATTCCATGGTTGGAGGTATAACCAACTGACACTTTTCATGGATTTCATGGGTTTTCTAGTAAAATCCTACGCATTTCTCGATGGTTTTTGGAATCCTGTTATTAATCCGTAGACCAAATTTTATGCAAAATTCAAGGAGGCTTGAGTTCATATTAGAATATGCAGTGGTCTTATGAGGCAAGTACTCACGGAATTTTGATTTCCCTTCTCTCCACTTTATTTTCTTCTTAATATCGGCCATGGTGACTACCAATTTCCACCTAATTCTCAGAGCTTCAACATCAATTTATCCCATTCTTGGTATCATTATATTCATCTTTCAGACTTCCTCAGTGATAAGTTCTTGGGAATGATAGATCTTCTTCTGAATGTCACATGACTGCTCATGAAAGGGAGTCAAGTCTTGGTTCTTATCACTTGCTAGTTCCACCTGTTCTATCATACACTCCTTCTCCTTTATCAGTTCATCCAATTGAACCTTCAAATCTTCAATCTATTGTCTGTTGTTTGCCTCTCTTTGTTCCAATTCATTTATGCGAGTTTCCAGGTCGTTCTTCTCGCCCTACATAATCATCAATTGCATAGTCAGTGCATCCTTTTGTGTTTCCAAACTCTGGCATTCCTCCACTATCCTTTCCTTCTCGGATAGAATGGCATCATGCTTTCTTTTTAGTTCTATTTCTTCACCCTGTATCTTCACCAAATTATCTTTCAATCTAAGCATTTTCTCTTTCTTTCTTTCCACATTGCTCATCAACATATTAACATTGTCTGCACTTGTTTGTGCAACAGCTACACTGACAGATGCTATGCACGTGGGGTTTCTGTGAGTACCCTCTAAGATTGTGTTCTCTTGAATAGTGACAACATCAACGTGGGCTGGTAATTTCATTCTCTTCTCTGACATCTTCACGATAGTCTTCCTTTTTGAGTCAAAGAAGATTGTGTCTAATCGGGCTACCGTATGCTGCTTTGATGGGGTGAACGAGGTGAGAGCGAGCTTGATCCAGATGGATATCGGTGGCCACCCACCTATTCCACTGGCTCAAAACAGTTTCCCATTTTGCCAATTTTCTAGTAATGTTTCTATAGTTTTTCGAGTCCCAAACTTCAGGGGCCGTTTTGAGGCCCTAAACGACGTTTTTTGAGGCCCAAAATGACGTTTTTTAGGGTCTTGTTGGCCCGATTTTGTGACTGAGGCCAACGAAGGAGAGATAGCCCACACAGGTCGTTTACAGTAGCTTCCGATGTGTTTGAAATAACTAACTCTCACAGGATTCAAGGCCCTGTTGCTTGTGTTTTGTGCTCTCAATGATAGAGAGTCTCTCAAGGTGAATAAATCCCCAAAAGAAACTATCCGTTAACAACTATCGAAAGAACTTAAACTACTTATGATCTAATCCTAAAAAAACTATCTAGAAAGTAAATAACAAAGTTAGTAATTCCTAATATTACTCTATGATAAGCTATGTGATACTAATCTATCTAAAGTCAACATTCCTATCTCGGCCAAGAGCAAAGATTGATTTATTTGACTAAAAGTCTGAAGCAAAGAAAATATTCACTAATTAAAGCTTAGTAAAAAACATACCAAACAATAAAAAATGAATTTAAATTACTTCACAGCAAATAAAACAGAATTGTTGTAAAATAATTTTTATATATGAGAACTTCAAACTAAAGCCAAAATTTACTAACAGGATATGTCATTCTGAAACATGAAAAATATAATTAAAACTAACTTCCAATTGAAACAAGACCGACCTGCAAATTAGATAATTACAAAATTTGATTAACATATTGACATCATGAAAAAGTTCTTCAATATCAATAAGAAGGCAAATCAATTTATGATTCAGGTGAACATAAACATTCGAATTTTTCATTAAACATTCCACATATAATATGAAGATATTTATATATGAAAAACAAGATAACAAAAGAGAGATAAATCACACACTATTGATATCCAAAACTTAGCTAAGGTTTCAGTATCCTGGCACATTTGACAATCATCAGAAGAAGTTCATGAAGTTCATGAGACAGTCAAAGTAAACAGAATAGAATGATGCTGTATAATAAAGGCTCTCCAATGTCTTAGAAAATCGAACCCTGAGGAGAAAGAGAGTAGAGCTTCTGGGAAACAGCTCCCATCTTTCTTTACAGAGCTTCCCCCTCTTCACGGCAGTGTCTCCTCTGTCGAGATATCAGAATCAAGAAAACAAGGTTTCTTTCTTCTGTCGAGACCCCCTCCCCTTCTTCACAATCGATTCTCTGTTTATATAATACATTCATGAGAGATAATAACAAAACTCCTCCACGACAGCTGCATGAATCATTCCAACAGACCGTCGGTTTCTGTGCTTACAGTTAAACAGGTCACCATCCAGCTTCTCTTCATAATTTGATATTCGGTTCTCATGCAATCTGGCGATGAAGTAAAGTGATATCTCAACGATCAATTGACAGGATCACAATGACTCTCTTGATGCGATCTTGTATTGACATGTATCATATGAGTTGGCCTACATCATACAATATTTTTTGGCGAATTTTGTGCATGAATATCAGGTAACATCTTGAGGATCTTTTCATCCTCGACTATCCTTATAAAAATAGTAGAGCCTTTCAGTTAAGAATAGTTGGTTCCTTTTTATTGCTGTCACCTTCTCCTGCAATTTCTGAGGATGGTTGTGCATTTCTCTTTCTATTTTTCCGGTAAAAAGGTCTTCGTCTTTTTAATAGGCTGGTGAAAATTCCTTAATGCTTTGCGCTTAATTTCCCTTTACATCTGCGATTTTCTTCGAAATTAATCCCTTCTCAAAAGACTCATTGATAGATTAGCATTAATTCAGCAATCGCTCTGGCAGCTAGATGAACTCCGTTTTCTCTGGCGTGACTGAGATGTGGCGGTTCTTCCTATTTGTCTAAGAATGCATGGCAATAAAAGATACTTCAGCTCATAAATTTTGCCAAGGTTTTGCGTGAAATGATCTGGTTGTATGTGACATATGGAGATGCGTACTCATTTGATTTATTGTTGCAAACTTTATTACATTCATCATAATAAATCCACCACCAAAATTTGTCGAGCTTCCTTCTCCGTAATGACTTTATAACAAACTTTCACTAGCGCATAATCCAAAGAACTCATATTCACCTGGAGTCTCTTCGTAACCTGCACAAGAAACAATTGTATGAATATTCAAAACCAAATTATAGTCAACATATTGTGTAGACTTGAAACATTTATCAACAAAATCGAAGATTGATAGTGTGGAGAAGGATAATCAAGACTCGGAGTATTTTATTTTAATGAGCTCTCCTTATAACAACAATTGCAAACCGTAACGATTTGTAGGCAACTCGATATATTTATAATTTGGTTTGATTTATATATCAAGATGTACTAAATTTCACTTCTTATGACATAAAATTATGCCACCCTCAAAACGAATGGTTAATAATTCTCCCAAAAGTATATATATACATATATATACAAAGTTTGAACACTTTTATGCCTTCTGTATCTTATGTCAAAGCTAAATTAAAGTAAAGGGAAATTGAATCCAGCTCATATGACAAAGATAGAGAGGCCCTTTTTTTAGATTTTAATTAAAAAGTGTATCATGCTTTATTATTTCATTCTTCCCAGCATAACCAAGAGCAGCTGAAGGAGCAATCCAATTGTTAAGTTGTAGGTTCCTGGGGGTTTTTACTACTATAGTGGAGTAGGAGGTGTAGGCTGTATAACTGATTGGGTCTAATTTACTTTAGCATTAGCTTAGGGAGCATCTACAACACCATCTCCCATAGAATTACAATCTCGATGACAGTTACGACGAGGCCTAGGAGGGGCTATAGCAACACTGTGCTCATAAGGGAGAATGTATCCATCATACTATTTTATATTATGGCAGATATAATAAGCCGCCTCCAGAGCAAGCACCTTATCCATGGCTTCTTTGAGGGTTACAAGATAGTTATATGCTTTATTATTTGAAGAATGATGTTCTATTAATTTAATATGTATAAATTTGTCTTTGAGAACAAATGAACTTATTAATGTGTATTATTAAATTGAATCATAATCTTTATGAAGAATATTTTAATTCAAAAAATTTAAAAATTTGATGATATTATTGTTTATATCAAAATAAGAAATTGGAATATTTCATCAAAATAAAATAATTTGTTCACAAGATTTTGATCAAAATCAAGTAATGAAGGCTCACATTACAATTTATAGAAATGAAGTGAAATAATTTGTAATGAATTTCAAAAGGAGAGCATCAAACCATGAAGCAAATCCAAACAAGATAAAATAAAGAAAGCTAAAGGCTAAATATTTACAAAATTTACATGGGGCCCCTTTATTTTGCACAAAATCTAAGGGGAGTTGTTGGGGTGCCAACAAATGGCGACATGTTGGGCGAAGCAGTTATCTCTGCCTTGAAAAGATAGCGTTGTACATGTATAAAAAGATAATGCTTTTAATAAGAAGAAAGCTTTCTCTAAAACATGTGTACCACATTAAGAAGTCAAACTTTTAAAGATTTACCCAACTGAAATTGATATTTTAATAATGCCCTTCTAACTATCATTTGGAATGCAAAGATAAGTACTAATTAACAAAATATGTTCTTCATTGAAACATGCTCTAAATGAACAATTTGTGATGACAATAAGATGTTATCTTAATGTTTTGCCTCCAATACCACGGGCATGGCCCTACTGCCAGCAAGCGTCTATAGCCTCGACAGGTTTACCTTTTAACCCAATAAGATGCTTTTATCCCATACACTAGTTAAATATGCGAAGCTTATCAATCCTTGTTAGAAGATTTGCATTTCTAGAAAGAAGCTAGAAACCACTGTCCTGACTTGGTGATCAGATTGTAACAATGTCATTCACACCAACTTACAGATAATGAGCGGGTTGGCTCGTGATGAGACCCCCCGTCCTTCAACCATTTTTTTTTGTGGCTACAAGTCAATATCCTGGCTTGGTGACCAGATATTGATAAATTCTTTCCATAAGAAGGTATGATCATGAAAATGTCGGCTTATAATAAGACCTCCTTTTTCCCAACTCACTCCTAGAGATGTTAAAGAAGAGGATTGGGCTACGTTTAATGTTAATCTCATAAGAGATTACTTAATGGATGGGGAAGCGACTTATACTCCTTAAGAGAGCGGGATGGCGTTAAGAGGTTTGAGATGATAACAATGAAAGCCTCACTGATTTGCTCCTAAAGAAGGATCCAATTAGAGCATAATGCAGAAATTAGTTAAAATAGCTTTGCGTATTGATTTGTGATAATTAGAAAGATAATCAATGCAGCTATGTTTATGTATGAAGGTACAACTTGGAAAGTGTTCCACCACGGGAAAATGGATAGCCTCTTCTTGAAAAACACCTTGTAAAGATTCCTTCACATACAAGATTTCAAAAGATGTAGGATTAGAATGACAAACTTGCCCCAGAGTATCATTAATTAAAGATCAACAATCCCCTATCAATTAATTTTAGAAAAGGTTGATAAATAAAACATGATTGAAAATAAAGAATTGTAGAATCGATTGGAATCATTTGTTCAATAATTAATATTTCAACCTTTCGCCCCAATGCAAATGACTATTAAACTAAGAAATCCAAGCCTAATCAAACAAACCAAACTAAATATAAAATCAAAAAGAAAACCGAACGCTATTTACAACAAGAAAACCAAGATGAAAAAGACCAATGCTAAATTGTGCAGTTTATGGTGATAATTACAACATGAGTGGGCTATGTTCATAAAGTTCTTTATGTCAAGGGAGATTAAAAATTATGAACACATTCTTTATAATTTACTCCCCTAAAAATTTGTGTTTGCTTTAAAACTGCACATGACCATATGTAAGCATTTTGTCATTAAGTCTTAATAGTTATTAATGGAAAATAAGACTAAGATGATGTGACTAACATATGAAAGCATGATAAAAATAATAAAACAATTGGATGGGGAGTAGAGTAATGTGTACTTCCCTGAACAGTAGCTTTTCCTCTTGTACTCATCCTAAAATTGATATACCGCTTGATAACTGCACATTATTGAAAAGAAAGCAACCTACTTGTGACAAATAAACTAATTAAGTTAAATCTAAAAGTACCTCTAGAACTAAATATATACATATGTATAATGAAATCAGATATACAAAAATCAAGTAAAATGAAATATCCAATGAAACCACCAAAACATCTTTATTCCTGCAAGATGAACATCACTTTCAATTAATAATGGAAAATGATATGTTAATAATAGAAAAATAGATGCATCGTGATTACCACTAAAACTTGTACTTATATATACATAAATTAAAGCCTTACCATTGAATGGAAACTTCTTGAGGTAAGAAGCCTCAAGCCCATCTCCAACTCTATCATGAAAAATATAAACATGCGGATTAATAAATGAGTGATCAAAGTGAACAAAGTTGCGTGATTGAGAAATTATACAAGATGAATGAGGATCTTTAGTAATCATTGGTTGAAACTAAAGTAAGTGACTAGAATCAAATGAGGTATCATCCCATATTGTGTTAGATGTGTCTTCATCAAATGAATGGGAATCATGATTGGTTTTAATGAAAAATTCAGTTCCAACTAACTCATTGTTTAAACAATGAGATCCTTCATTAATTGTGAGAGGTGATGAATCAATCAAAGGTGTTTCTAAAAGTATATGACTCTCATCTTTGCATTTACCAGAAGATTCACAAGAATAACATTTTTTCTCTTCATCTTCAAAATATAATTTATCATCTGAAGACCCATGAAAATTTTGCACATCAGGATGAAATTCTAATAGATGTGAAAGATTATCCTGAGAAGCACAATTATTAAATAAATCAGGGTATAATGAAAAATAGGTGGACGAAGAAAGAAAACTGAAAGTATCTGTTGATAACGAATTTTCTTTGAAAGAAAAGTTTTCTTCTATTTGAATATTTGCATTTGATTTCAAATGCTCATTAATTCCTTCTCCTAAAATTAGATCAATACCCTTTACTGAAAAATATGAACATGACGAATTATCTTGTTCATTGCAAATAGGTAAAGGTATAAATGAAACACAAGACCCATCAGAAAAATGAGATTCGGGAATGGAATCCCTTAAAATAATATCTTTGCCTTGCTTAATTAATGTAGGAGGAGCTTTTTCAATATAGATTTCAGATTTGGTCTCTTTCTCTTCTAAAATAGTCATAAGATCTTGATGTGAATGACAACTTTCTTCGTTTGGTCTTTGAGTTTTGTTCTCATTAAGAGAAGATAAAGACGAATTAGGATTATCAGAAGGGACATTAGCATTTTCTAATACATTGTATTCCTTTTGATTAAGTGAGGTGAAAAAAGTTGGACAATATTGCTGATCTATAACTTCTGAACTTTGATTAGAATCAATCGGAATATCGTTATATGAAGAAAATTGATTTTTATCTGATTAATCTAATTCATTTGAAAAAGACATAACCTCATCGATCAATTGAAAAATAGAAGTGACCAGTTTCAAAGGAAACCTGTAACAAAGATTAAAAAATCTGTTTGCATAGTTGTCATATGATTCATCAAATTCTCTTTTAAGATTTAACAATTCTACAAACAATTTCTCATAATCAGGATCGTGAAAAACATGAATGAACTCACCTAAAAATTGTTGTAAAGAATGTTGCGATGGCAAAGTTTCAAACCATTTTTGAACTCGGCCTTTGAAATTCAAAGCGAACGATCTGCCAATGATTGCTTCATCAAAAACATGATTAGTAAAACAATTTTGCAAAAATTGAGAGACATGATCAACTGCAGAAATTTCACTTTCACCATCAAATTTGTTTCTTGACAAGTGATAAACTATCTTAGGAGTAGAATGATTATTTCTTGAGACAGGACTCCTAATAGAGATTTGGGATAAATCCATGAATGATAAATAACATTGAAAAAGTGATTCATAAAAATGGTTAGCTTGTCATCTAACTAGCCCTTACGCACATATGCTATGACGAAGAAGAGTAAAATATAAAAGCTGAAAATGAAAGAGCAAAAGGATAAATGGTTATTACAAATAATTGAAAATAAATAAAACCACTTGTTTTACCTCGGCCCTCCTTCTAGCACCATTTGTTGGCCCGATTTTGTGACCGAGGCCAACAAATGAGAGATAGCCCACAAAGGTTGCTTAGAGCAGCTTCCGATGTGTTTGAAATAGCTAACTCTCACAGGAATAAAGACCCTGCTGCCTTTATGATATGCTCCCCAGAAAGGGAGTCTCTCAATCTAGTTGTTTAAATTCCTAAAAATGTAACTAAAACCCTAAGATGCAACCTAACATAACCCAAGATGCAAAATTTAAAATAGTTGAAAACAGGAAATTTAGTAGTTGCTAAATTGTAAACAACAATTTAGTAGCTCCTAAAAAGTCCTGTAGGTTTTAACTACTAAATAAAATCTAAATAAAACTTCTAATTAATCTATCTCTAAAATTACCTATCCTAACTATCCTGATCAGGAGCAAGTTTAAAAGAACAATGTCTGATGCATAAAGAGTATGATTTAATTATAGTTTATTTAAAGAAATTCAAATAAAATATAATTTTTTAAGCACATCAACATATTCAAAATCGAATAATTAACAAATTAATTACTGATTTACATGTTGCTTATTACATCAGATATCTATGACTGTCCCAATGATTGTCCCAAACATTCAAACACAGTGAAATTAATCATTCTAAGCAAATAAACATAAGATTTTAAGTGTAAGAATGTATGAAGAAAATGTGTTAAAAAAACATTCTATCTAGCAAATAAGTAAAGAACAACAACAAAGTACAATCTCAATATAATTGTTAAAAGAATCTTGGCATAGTAATAGCAACCATCTCTGGTTGCAAATATTTCTGGATTAAAGAATACAGATCTCTTTACATAACCAGAAATCACTTCTGGCGGAATCTCTCCTTCTATCTGCAAATATAAAGATTTACAAGCAGAAACAGAATTGAGAATTACAAAGTCCTCTCTATTCTGCTATTCTGCTGAGATCAACCCCCGTCAGTCTATCGAATCTCTCATGCTTAAATAAGAAAATAAGACCAATAATAACTTCAACTCCCTCCTTCTTGAATGAACCGGGCCGTCCCTTAATGGATTTGCATCACTGTCCTCTTCTTCACGAAGGATTGAGATATGCTCGCGGTCTGTTGTAACTATCTGTTGGTATTCGGCGATGAGATCCTTCTATCTCTGTTCATTAAGTGAATCGAATTTGGTTCAATCACTTCCTTTGAATGTGGAGACACGCACACGATCTGGCGTAACCTCTCCTGTTTCATCGTTCTCTCGAATCAACTTAAATGAGTTCATAGGTTCTTGTATGAATTTACCGCGTGAATCCTGTATTTCCATTTTAACCTGCACAAAATTCAGATCCAGATATTCGTCAGAAATTATTTTCAATATATCAATAAAATTTTACTCTTCAATCAACTAAAAAGAAACGAAATATGAAATGAGATGTGAAATAATAATAATAAAAATGGTGATGCTTTTGTTGCAATCTCAGGTTCTGACGCCCACGATCTCTTCCAACTGATGCACGATCCATTAACTTCTTCCTTCACGAACAGTTCCTTCTCCATGGATAGAAGCAAATCCGCCTCAAAGTAATCATCTCCCGAGAACTGGTCGTATGGTGGACTACCTTCTTAAATAGTTACATTAAACCTTGCGCAACATTATACCTCGAAATAAATGTTGAGCACTGGTGGTAATAAACCTACTTGCCATAATTTTACTGCGCTTGCGCCCAGGTAATTGCAAGGTTTGTTTTGATAACTTCACAACTGCAGTAGTAAAAATATTGCTTTGACAAATATAGAGGCGATCATTGTGATCTCGCTGATCTATTGTAACACAATTTAAAAACACCCCTTTATGAATGAACATGATAAGATATTTGTCAACAAGGTGAATCCCCTATGCAGCACATGTCTACATGATTTTAAGAAAATGACGAGTGCATAAACTAGTGGAGGAATTGGATCTAAAAGACAAAGTTACCTTCATTGTGATGTTTTTGGTCCTTTCTTTCTCCAAGATAACTCTATCAAAATTTTACAAAAATTTGACTTATACTCTCTTTGTTTGTTAGTACACTTTACTAATTCTATAAGTTTTCTTTTACTTTTTTTTCAAGCATAAACTAGATTTCTTTATTACAACATTATTGAAGAAAACTAATTAACTAGCACAATTAGTGTAACTATAAATTATGAAATACATTGAATAGGGTTTTGCATATAATGGTAGACATAAATAGACCCTTATTATGCCTTCCAAAACAGAGAATTATTTTATGCAATAGTGTTTTTTTTATAGGGTATTGTCTCATGAGGTTCAACATCTGTGGGTGTAACAACAAGCAATCCTTCCCTCCTAAACTACTACTCATTTATGAGAAATTACACATTAGATTCACCGATTGATTCCACCTATAGTAGTCGACGCATGGATTTTCATTTAATAAAGTAAAAGAATATGAGGCATTTTAAAGCATGGGTATGATGTCTTGAGCGATTGAAAACTATTAGCACTGCTACAACTTGTGTTGGAAATATTGTTGTCATTGATGTCAAAGAAAAGGGAAAGGATATATTGTGTTCATTAATGTCAAATACATGGGGAGATTACTGATAGAGATTGCAAGATGAATATTGTTGAAAATATTGTTTTTGGATGCTCTGTTTGGATCCCTATCTTTGAAGGCATTTTTACTCTAGACACCTAGATCAAATTGGAATATAGATTACATGGGTATAAATATTATTGCAATACATTTCAAATGATATATGAAACTCCCTCAAACTCGAATACAAAGATATGAAAGAATTTGTAAATTTAACCCAGCCAAAATGCTAGGTCATTCTTGCTAGGATATTGAACAATGTTATGTCGGCCCAGAAAGTGATTTAAGACTTGTATAAATAGAATAAGGCACTCCCTCATTTATTCATTCAATTATCCACTCAATGGAGCTTTGAAAAGGTCCACACTTGTGGAAGAGAAAGGTCTTTTAGGCTTTGAAGATATTCTTAATGGTACTTTCTTGAAGGTTTTTCTTAGGGTTTCTAAGGCTCTCTAAGGAAGAGAAGGCGCACTTTGTGAAGAAAAAAGGATGTTTCTTGTAGGTTCTTCTTTGTATAAGGCTAAGAGAGAAGGTTATTTTGGAGCTAACTTGAAAGTAGTATTATAAGGCATATTTGAGGCATGCATGAAAGTGCGCAAACATGTAAGGAAGGAATGAAAGATTGGTGCACAACACATCTAGTTAAGGTTGGATTGTACAGAGCATAAAATGACCATGTGGAATTGAGGAAGAAGATATGTGGAATATATAAGTAGGAAGAATGCAGGTACCATGGTATATGATTAGTAGAGAGGATTGTCTTCCGCAAAGGAAGACAATCCTCATGTAGTAAGTTGTCACGACAGACCATATTGCGAAAGGTAAGTTGTCATGCAGTACATTAACGCATAAGTTGAAGGAAACACAAAAGTTGAAAGAAACACATAATTTGAATACCATGCATAAGCAACGCATGAGTTGAAGGAAGCACGGAAGTTGAAAGTAGTTTAGGAGTTGAAGGCTACACATAAGTTGAAGGGAATGTAGAAGTTGAAGACTATACATAAGCAACTCAGAAGTTGAAGGCAGTGCAAAAGTTGAAGTAGCATATAAGTTGCAGAATGTGAAAAAGTTGAATTTACATAGAAGTTGAAGCTGCAAAAAAGTTGAAGTACCATATAATTTGAAGACTACATTGAAATAGAATAGAAGTTGAAGTTGATTATGAAGATATTATGCTAGCATTCTTATACCTGATTCTTTAGTAGGTTGGTTCCTACATATTACTGAGTTAGTGCTTATTTGAGGACATTAGTGTCTCCAGTAGGTTGGTGCCTACATATTATTGAGACGATGATCAATTGTGGATATTGGTGTCTCTAGTAGGTTGGTTCTTGTAAACATTGTAATAGTAGGTTGGTTCCTATTCAAAATTGATAATGATAAGAATCATTATGGTTTTCTCCCAATTGGGTTTCCACATTATATCTTGTGTTCTATGGTTTGATTCTACTTATTTTTATTAATATGAATTGTTTAAATAATGATTAAATAAAGCAAAATTACGTTGTATGATTCACCCCCCTCCTAGTATAACCATAAATCCAACAATTGGAATCAGAGGAGGTTCTTTCAAAACAACTTAACCATTGGAAGGAATATCTTGAGCACATAGAGTTTTTGAGGAAAATAGTTTAAGCATGGACAGAGCCCCTTTGTTCAACGGAACAAAATTTATAATCTAGAGCATAAAATTGAAGATATATTTGATGGCCCTTGGATTTGTTATATGGGAATCAGTAACAGTAGGTTATCTAGAACTTATATAGGAGTCACAAAGTAGAAATACAAAATCAAAGGATTCCATCTTGAGTGGCTTACCAGATTCTGTAATTGAAAAGGTAAACAAGTGTACATCATCCAAACATATTTGGAACAAGCTGCAAAATATTTATGAAGATAAATCTAATGATTGTTCAATCTATGAAGCTGAGATAGAAGAAGCACAATCTGTTTCAAAGACAAAAGGAGAACCTGGCAAATACAAAGGTAAGATATCCTATAAATGCTTTAATTGTGGTGAAATAGAACATTTTGCTGCAAAATGTCCATATGCAATGAAATATTTTGATGATGGAGAATAATATCTCTCCATGAAAACAAAGTCAGTTGATCAAGAATATGAAGACAATCAAAATCTAGATACACAAAATGAAGAACATTCTGAAATAGATTAGGAAGCTAATATTGAAGAACTTATTTGTGATCTAGATGAAATCACAAAACTCAAAAGAGAGAACCAATCACTAAGGGAAAAACTGGAAAAGTATCAAGAGGGAGATCAAAATTCTAAAGAAGAGATGTCTCACGGCCTCTGAGAATCGGAAAGGATTGTCACCGAACTAAATATCAGCTAGAAGAAAAGCAAGAAAAGTTTGAAAAACTTGGAGCATAAATTACCTCTCTAAGAATAGAATTAGAAGAGACAGAAACCTAGTTGAAAAAAAAATTTGAAATCCAAAAAGAGTACCACAATTCTAGATGAGATTCTTAGTTGTCAAAGTTTACCATTTATCAAGAAAGGTCTTAGTTATGATGACAATTAGAAGACACTTGAATAAAATGCAATCCCTAAGTCACTTGAGAGGAAAATTGAAGAGAAGCTTGAAGGCTACGCCAATGTTCTTCAAAACACTAATTACATATAAAACAAGGACAGAAAACATGACCAACAAAAGACTAATTTCTCACTCAAGGAAGATAAATCCACCAAGAAGAGCCTTCACAACTAGGTATCAAGGTTATTGTTTTTCATGCAATGTTTTTGGTCATAACGCTATATATTGTAGAAGAAACAACAATAGAAAGGTCCATGTATTTTCAAGGAGAAATTACAACTCATTAAATTATAACATCATCTACAATGATTGCAATAATTATGGACATATAGCAAGGTTCTGTAGAATCAATTCCGAAAGAAATGAGAAAGAGAATACCCATGTGAAACATAATGATAAATGCACAAAGTTATGGAGGAGGAAATCAGAAGAGCAAAAGCAGGAAGATTGTGTACCAACAATATATGCTGACAGTGGATGTTGAAGACACATGATATGGAACTAGACCAAGTATTTCATTTTGAAGAAGGACAACAAAGACAATGTAATGTTCAAAATAAAGGGCTCTCTTAAAAAAGATGATGAAACATAAAATGTCCTATATGTTAAGGATTTGAAAAATAATCTTATCAGCCTTAACAATTGACTCTGAAATTTGAAAAATGAAGAATACCTCATAGCAAATGAGGTGGAGTTTGGGGAAGAAGGAACATAAAATTCAAAAATTCAGTCAGTCTTACAAGCCAATTTAGTAAGATAGTTCACAAGCAATGCATGCTCTAGAATTGAAATAGGGAATGTTGATTAAGGATTATTAGCAAAAAGAGAACTTGAGAATTTGGTAAATCTAGTCAACCATTCAAGGATATATTTACAAGACTCTAAAGAATTTAGTTGAAGAAGATGTCAACAAACTGATATAGTTCTTACTAGAAAAGTATTATCTCATTTAGAAATGGAAGAGATTCTATAAAATCAACAGAACCAGAGAATTTAATCAATTAACTGAGCATGACAATGAATCATACTCATTAAGATGTGACTCTTTCTCAACATATAATTAAGAATGTACAAAGTGTTAGTGATTTACTTACAATTGGTCTAGAAGAATCACATAAGAATATGTTTACTATGGGGGGTAATGAGAAGCAGGATCTAATACTGTGGTTCATGATACAACATTTTCTTCAACAAAGAAAAGATTAGTTCAAGAGGATTACCAAGTGAAGAAGAAGAGATACAAGAAAAAATAAGCAATAATTTAAAATATCTTCATGCACAAAGAGAAAGAACATGATGCAGTCATTGGATGCTAAGGTTTTTTATTTAGCTTCCATGATGGAAGAAAAGTGCAACAATGATTTGGAAGTGTCCATTCTGAGCAATGAAATTTATAGACTTTGAAATAATTAGCTAAGAAAGATAGCTCTCAAATATGACTATATAAATAATCAACAAATTATTGCCCTACAATTGACCCAAACATAACAATTTTTCCACTCATGTAGTTTAAAATATCGGTGCTTCCAAAGTAAAGGAAGAAGAGATAAATGCTAAAAGGATAGAAGGTTGAAATAATGAAATGATGATGAACCTTGATCAATAGATGAAAACATTGGCTTGGTTTAATAGGACATGGTTATTTATGAGATTACCTCTATGAGAGATGATTTGAATTTCTACAAGGTTGACCTCTATGAGGAATTTGAAGAGAAAGAGTTCAAGATTGATTTTCCAGTGGCAATTGATGATAACACTTGTGATAGACCATATATTTCTAAAGGTCGTGACAAAATATTCAATATGAAAGATTTATCCAAATGGATTAGTTATTGTTGATATTAATTTAGCTAAGCTTATATACATGGAGATCAAGATAAACATCATGTGGTTTTTTTCCGAATCTAATTTAGATGAAGAAATCTTAGAAATGTTTGTGATTGTAAAGGTAATTCAAGCAAAACCCCTCTACAAGTAGCAATCCGTACAATAATTGTAGGTTGTTGGTTCATAATAGAGAGAAGAATATAATGAGAGTAACAGTAAAACAAATTGAAGGATGAAGAAGAGGATACAAATGAAGGAGCAAAAAGATAGGTGGAGTTACAAGAAAATTGCAGTTACAAGAAAAGTTACAACAAAGAAAAAAAAGCACAGTCTCGGGGGGATAAGTTCCAGGGTGAAGCATAATTCCAAGGGGAGCAATCCTTTTCCAATGATGTAGTGATGCAGGTAGAGGCACAATTGTAGGCAATAAATAAGGTGTAGACACAAGGATAAGAATAATCTCAAGGGGAGAAACATTTTTCCATTGATGTCAAAGGGGGAGAAATTGCATAGGGGGGAAGCTACAGATAATGAAATTATGCAAAGACGAAATTGTACAACAGAATTGCATAGAGACAGAATTGCGCAGATACAGAATTGTAGACAAGGGGAGTATCTAAAGGTTCGTTGTAGAATTGTTTAAAGGTTGAAATCAATGACAAAGGGGGATATTGTTGAAAATATTATTTTCATTGAGGTCAAAGGAAAGGGAAATGTTATATTGTTATCATTAATTTTAAAGGCAAGGGGAGACTACAAATAGAGATTGCAAGATGAAGATTGTTGAAAATATTGTTTTTGGATTCCCAGTTTGGATCCCTATCTTTGAAGGAATTTTTACTCTAGATACCTATCTCAAATTGGAGTATAGATTATGGATGAAATTCTTATTCCGATACATTTCCAATGATATATGCAACTTCCTCAAACTCCATAGGAATTAGGAGATATGAAAGAATTTGTAAAGTCAACCCAGCCAAAATGTTAGGTCAGTCTTGCTAGGATATTGGACAATGTTATGTTAGCTCAAAAAGTGATTTAAGACCTGTATAAATAGAAGGATGTGATCCCTCATTTATTAATTCAATTATCCACCCAATGGAGCTTTAAAAAGGTGTGCACTTGTGGAAGAGAAAGGCATTTTAGGGTTTGAAAATAGTTTTAAAGATATTCTTGATGACACTTTCTTGAAGGTTTTTCTTAGGGTTTCTAAGGCTCTCTAAGGAAGAGAAGGAACACCTTATGAATAGGAAGGGATGTTTTCTTGCAGGTTCTTTTTTGGATAATGCTAATATAGAAGGAAAATATGGAGCTAACTTTAAAGTAGCCTTAAAATGCATATTTGAGGCATGCATGAAAGCAAGGCATGAAATATTGGTGCACAATACATCAATAGTTAAGGTTGGCTTGTATAGAGTAGAATACGATAGTGTGGAATATGAGGAAGAATATATATGTAGGAATATTGTAGGTAGTGCGATGTATGAGAAGTAGTGAGGATTGTATTGCGCATATCATAACATGACAGAACATAGTGTGACATATAAGTTGCCACACAGTACATTAACGCAAAAGTTGAAGATTATGCATAAGCATTTTAGAAGTTGAAGGCTTCGCAGAAGTTGAAAGAAACACAAAAGTTGAAGACTGTGCATAAGCAGTGTAGAAGTTGAAGGTAGAGGAGAAGTTGAAAGAAGTGCAAAAGTTGAATACTGCACATAAGAAGCATATAAGTTGAAGGCAACCTAGAAGCTGAAAGCACCGTAGAAGTTGAATACTGTGCATAAGCATCATAGAAGTTGAAGGAAACGCAAAAGTTGAATACTGTGTAGAAGTTGAATTTACATAAAAGTTAAAGCTACAAAAAATTTGAAGTACCATAGAAACTGAAGAATGTGCTAAAACCAAAAGTTGTAGAAGTTGAAGCTGGTTATGAAGATATTATGCCAACATTCTTATACCTGATTATTCAGTAGGTTGGTGCATACATATTACTGAGTTGGTTCTCATTTGAGGATATTGGTGTCTCCATTAGGTTGGTTCCTACATAATACTGAGTTAGTGCTCAATTGTGGAGATTGGTGTCTTTGGTAGTTTTGTGCCTACATATTGTTGAGTTGGTTCTCTATCAAGGGGATTAGTGTCTCCAACAAGTTGGTTCTTGTAAACATTGTAATAGTAGGTTGGTTCCTACTTAAGATTCATAAATATAAGAATCATTGCAGTTTTCTCCTGATTGGGTTTCCATGTTATATATTGTGTTCTATGGTTTGAGTCTACTTATGTGTATTATTATGAATTGTTTGATGAATGAATAAACAAATAAAAGGTGCATTATACTGGCTCACCCCCCTCTTAGTATAACCATAAATACAACAACTTGAAATCCTAATATTTCACCCCATTTCTACCTTTGTTATGAATCACCTTGCATACCCCGAGTCCCAATTTAGTTACACCAAGGAGCAAGGGAAAGTATGCATAGGTAGTGCTCAAAATTTCAAATTTGTGAAAAACTATAATTTGGTTTTGGACTTCCATAGATATAGGGAGCTTCCTTTTAAGGCGAACATTCTATATTTTTATCAAAACTAAGCTATAGCATTGCCTAAAATTTTGGTCAAGTCTCATGCTATCACTTATGCATAGATAAATGAGGTGTTTCATATCTATACTATGGGAAATTTCTCAAGTGAGTAAGAAAAAAAATAATGAAAGGATAAATAAGTTGTAGTAAGAAAGGGAGAGCCAACATGAAGGGTGGCCAACAAATATAAAGATGGTGGGAGGTGGAGAGAGACCAACAAAGACAGAGGTGATAGGAAGTGGAAAAAAGGGGGGGGGAATTTTCTATGCAATCTACAAGCACAAGGGGAATCCCACCAACAAACACCATCATTTCCTGTCCATTTAATGGATGCATTGACTACATACACCAAAAATTAAATATTTGAATCCTTCTAGGGTAAAACATAGGTAATTTTGAAATGAATAAAAAAAATGTGAATTAATAGCAAGATAGAAAAAAAAAAAAAAAGCCTATCTTGAGTTGATTTGTGAATAATGAAAAAAAGTTGAGTTAAGTGGATGAAGAGAAGACATTAAACTTAAAAAATACATAAATGGATATGAATTGGTTACTAAAAGTCTTTTCACAAGAAAAATAGAGATTAAGAAATTAAGAAATACTAAGACTAATAACTAAATATATTAAAAGATAGATTTAGATATATAATTAATTCTAATATTATTTAAAAAAAATATAATATCAACATGTAGATTTCAAGAATATATAGATTAAACGATTTTTCTTTTTACTCGACGAAGGATGACATAAAGAACTTAAAGATATGTAGTGGAGAAGAGATATTAAGGTTTTAGTATTGAATGATAAAAGCTAGGCTCTTCTGGCCGTGAGGCCTCTTGGCTGTCTCATATCAATTTGGATATATTCTGACATATGTGGGGATTATGCTAGTATTACAGGGCTTGCCTTGTTAAACATTGGTATACAGGTGACCATTGGGAACGGTTTATATATTGGCAATGGATTAGCCATTAGTTATTACAACCACGGTTTTGGTTTTGTATATGGCTATGTGGCAGATGACATGGATGTCATATTGGATTACTACTTTGTGACAATTGGTTTTATTTTACTATTTCGCATTATTAATAGTAAATTAAATTTTTCTATGGAAAAAAAAAGGTTTTAGTATTGAATAAGTTGAATGTAATATGTGTGCAATTGTGTATGGTATATTCATTTAAGTGTTTTACGTATTAAATTAAAGAATAAGTTAATAGGTGGTTAAATTTATTATTTTTTGGGGGGGAATTTTTGTCATATGGTAAGAATTTTTTTGTTAAAAGTTATGATTCTATTTGATTGATGATCATTTTTTCATTAATGGTTTTAATTCATTTTAACAATGATTCTAATGATCTAATTTTCAAAAACATAAATGGATGAAAAAAAAAATTCCTTACAAAAAAAAAGAAGAACAAAAAATTTCATAGATCTATTGTAAAAGTTGAGTTTTACACTTAGTAACTTAATAAGTGTTCATCACAAAAAGTAAACTAAAATATTGAGTTTGGCCACTTATTAATTAACTCCTTTGATTATTAAATTAAGAGATGTGTCTATGTTCATATGTAATCTTGCTAAACTTACCTTTGTTTGACATTTTTCAACTTTTCGAAAATTGTTTTATCTTTTAATTTTACAGCTACCAACCTTTGGTTTGAGCATTTCCTTACAGAGTTGGGGTTAAAATTTTCCTCCATTGTTTGGTTGGGGATTCCTTACCTTGGTCTTTTACCAAATTTTACTTTGAGTGTGAAATTAGTTTCCCATTTTCCCTTTAAGTTTGATGAGATAAAGGGGAATATGTCTAGGTGTGCCTTTGTTGACTAGAGGGTTGTTGGGATTAGTGATATGTGTTTGAAAGATTATTGATAAAATGGTTGTTGAGATCAGTGATATGTTCTTAGAAAATGAGAAAGATAAGTGAACAATATTTTGTTGAGCAAAGGGAGATCATAAAGAAAAGGATTAAGTCAATAATTTTTTTAAGTGTAAATTTATTGAGTAAAGGGTTACTCTGCTTAAAAAATGAGAAATTCATGCTGAACAAATAATAAATTCAATAGATCTATGTCATTGCATTGAGTAAAAGGGGATCCAGTTGTTAGCTAAAGACTTGGTATAATTGACTAAATGTGAAGGTTTTGAGAAAAAAGGTGAAAGCACAACATTATGACCTTTTTAAGGGATTTTTTTAAAAATAATACTATTAAGATAATTTTTTGGTCTCTAATAGGAATACACCTTTATTATTATAATCTTTTCTAATTTCCAATAAATTTATATAGGTTTTGTAGAAAATGAAAATGGAATCTTTTGAAACAAGAAAACATAAATTGTATTTTGGTATAACGTTTCACCTTACCTAAAGGACATAGAATTCCTTGTACCATTGAAGATATATTTATAAAGGCTACAAATTTCATGTTGTACATTTTTTCTTAACAAATTTGTGTATGTGTTCAATTTTTCTTAAAAGGAAACCTTTTTACAATGCTCAATGTTGATTTATATATATATAGATATTAATTTTAAAAAATGTACAGATTTTTAGTAATTAAAAAACATGTATACCATGAAAGTTGTAGTCCTAATCAATATATTTCCATTGGTTTAAGGAGAACCCAATTTTGAAGTTAAAATGGAAAATTTACGCCAAAACTGCAAATGGATTCCTTTTCCTTTTAAAAAACCATATTTTATTGTGTAAATTGTTTCCAAACTATGTAGAATAAAAGAATTTTTTTTTCCTTAAAATAGAATCAAAGAAAACTTATAAAAACAAAGTTATAAAACCCTAAAATACCTTTTTAATGATCCAAAGGGTGGCCAATTCCGAATTCAAAGTAAAAAGTAACGATAAAAGTGTAAAAACTAGTAAAAAATGAGTACAATGTGAATTGGGTCTAATGTTATGAGTCCAGAGTGCTCAATAAGTAGCTTATTGTACTAATGATTGGTGAAGGAGCTAGGCTAATTTATTTTTTAGGTTCCAAGTAAAGGCACTGATTTTCCCCCTGGATCCGGGTGTTAGCCCTGTTCACACAGGCCAACTTCCACTTGGCAAATGCAACAGCCCAGGCCACGTGATTGAGAGTACCGTCCCTACCTGGAGACCCTCCACCTGCCAACACACTCCCCACAATGACGACGGACATTCAAGATTTGAGGGCGAGCCCCTAAACTCGGCCTTCACCCAACTGCATTCTAACGACGTCAGGACAATGGATGAAGGCGCTGGAAGGCATTTGCGATATTAATTCTTCCACCTTTTCCAAGGATGACAGCCTGTTGCATTTACTACCCCCATTGGAGGGAAATGTTTTGGCTTGGCTCCATAAATCCAAGCATCGACACACCTCATTGCTCTGCTACCGTGTTTTCTGCCTGGATATTCATCGTGGATCTCCCTGCGCTCTTGTTCTTGGAAGCTCTCTGGTGACCAGACACCATGGCATGAAATAGAGGCACCCCTCGTTGTGGTAGTAGCAGAAAAGGTTCTGGCTCAGGCGGGCGTCCTAAGAATGATATGGATTGGACAATAATGAATGGTTACGTAGAGATTATTTTTGCTCGGACCTGTAGTCTCATTGATGGATGGGAAGATCATAGGGTTGCGGCTCTCCTGGCATTGACAAGCAATGGTGGAGCTATCAACCATTATTGGATGATGGAAAATATGATAAGTACTTTAGTAGAGGAAATGGAGGCAAGTTGGGAAGCCAACACCAGCATTGTTCAGAACATAAAATTCAGTCTAACAGAAGCCTCTGAATGCGTGAGCACAATGGATGCTAACATGACTTGGGACATCTTCTCCCTTGGGCGCAACAATAAGTTGGAAACTCTGGGAAAAGAAGCAGTGACCAACGAACCTGTGGCTCTGGACGATGGCTCATCTAAGGAGAAGGATACGGTGAGGAAGGACATGGCTCAACCACCTGCTACGTTGGCCAACCATTCGGCGCAAGATGGACACGGTGCACCCAGACCCTCTTCAACTGTCCTCCCCTCTCCGAGGAAAATTGAAGGTTTCTATGCAGGTTGTCCCATCCTTGAGGAGGAACCAGAAGCACCGTTTGTAGAGGCATGCCCCTAGATGGGTCGCTCCAGCTCCGAGTTATTTTTGTAATGTTCAGCTTTTTTGTTTCTATTTCTTTTATAGTCCGCTATCCATAACTCCTAGACATTATGACATTTTTTTTGGAAAAAGACCTAGCCTTTTTTCTAGGCAGGCCTCACCCAGGAGGTCTTAATTTTGTATAATGACAGCCATTTCAGTATTTTTGAGCGACTGGGATGGTGGCTTCATCACTTGAGGCCTCCCCAGTCAGCGCTAGACTCTTCGGATACATATGTAATTTTCGCCATCTTTTCGGCTTTGTTTATTAAATTTTCCTCTGCAACTTACAAAAAAAAAGGCATAGATTTTCCATTGAGCGAATCCCATTCTTTTTCCCTCAATAAAGGAGGTTGATATAGCTTTTGGGATTCAAGTTTTTGCTAAAAGAAGGAAACTCCAAAACCTTGAGCGGAAAAACTTGACAAAGTTTTCGAGAAAAGCTTAATTTCCAAGTTTTAGCAAAAAGCAATGGAAGGACATTGAGAAGAGGAGGCTTGCAGAAGTTTTAAAAAAAGGATATGGGAAATCTTAGCATGCCATGGAATCCCAATTAGAAAAAACTAGGTAATTATATATAAGGCATAAAACAGAATAAATAAGGCAAATATAATTGAAGAAATAACCATTGGGGAATTTAAGTGGTTTCCAGGGAAATGATTTATAAGTGGAAAACCCAACTATAAGGGAATGCCACAAAGCTAAAGGAAAGAGCCTAAAAATAGATGCCGAGAAAAATATGAAGCCCGATATCATGAGGAAAATATTTGTAATACCTATAAGATTGAAATTCTTAGTTAATAGATAATTTAGTGTTTACACATGTGAATACCTAGAATGTGCCACATTCTTACCATGAAACCAACATAAAAAACAAATGAAATAATTTGGATCATTTAGGATTTTTGACTTGGTGAAATAACATTAGCAAACTATGGTTTTGGAAGTACTGGTGGAAACCTCATATTATGGCTCAAAGAAAAAGGATTATACATATTGGAGAAATGTGTTGTATTTTGTGATAATTCATAGAGGTTTGAAGGTTTGTGTACATGAGGATTACATTGTGAATCAAACATTTAAACTATGTAATCCTCTAATAGGTTTATAGTCACACAAGTGGTAGAGGGATACACCAGATTTGTAGAGGTTGTAGTAGTCCATGTGGCATGGAACTATATGTCATTATTCCCAAATGAAAGTATGCATGAATATCAAACCCATAGATGTGATAAAATTCCAATAACATCACTTAAGGCTCAAACAATTCATATAAACAAAAACATATTGAATAACTTAATGATCATTAAGAGAAAAATAGATGTGGTTAGCAATGGTTCCTACCTCAACCATAACACTTTCTCTCTAGATCCAAAATCATGCTCTTTAATAGTTATTTGATTGATACATAGTAATCTAAGGGATCACGGTGCAATCTCGTTCCTAGTTGTAAATTATAAGCAAAGAATCATGTTTACAATATATCTAACTATCTAAATATAGACATAGATAAATAAAGAGAGAAAAAGTAACGATAGAGCCAAGAATTATGTAGCCTCTATTATATCCTTGAAAATCTATATGTACAATGACATATTGATGCATATTTATACTTTATTACCTAGTGTAGGTAGTTATAATTGTTGAATTAACTACCTCAATTACTCAGTTGATCAAACCCATGGGTCAACTGACTTGAATGCAAGTTGACACTGACGTAAAATATAGTTTCTCTATCTCAACTTAGTCGACTATGGCTCCTACAACATTTTCCCCAACGTCAAAGTCTTGTTCATCCTGAAGAAAGGAGATGGATACAAAATTTTATCAAAACTATAATATATGTCCAAAAAATTTCTTCAATGTCAATGGTCTATCTAGATGATTCGGGTTTATACTAGTTCTGGTGTAGTTAGTGGTTGCTTAACATATGGGCTTCAATGGAAGGATAGATCAATTGGTGCCATTGATTGAGGCTCTAGTTGCTCTGATTATAGAATTTTTTTGTCAACCCTATAACTTCTATATAGTTTTAATAGATATGCGATTAAATGGATTTTAAAGGTATCTTCAAAATTTTATTATTCTTCCAAGACTTGTTCCGCATTTATGTTTGGATTCTTCATATGAAAAACATAATTAAGTTTAGCATTAAGAGGCACACTTTGTACTTCCGGTTGATCCAATGGGTTAAATACTCTTTCATCTGTAACACTGGTTGATGTGTCCCATATTTGTGAGACTACCTTGTCAATTTGTTGTTGTACACCTTTTCCTTGTTGGAACCATTCTCTCTCCCAAATCTTCAACTTTACAAGTTTTTCCCTTTTTTCTTGTAATTTTCTATTCACTCCATCTCCACTTTAAGGGTCTAAATTTGCACTAATTATTTCCTCTAATTTTCTTATCAAGACTTTCTTACTTTGATTTAGTGACAAATATTAGCATAATATGATGGCCAATTATCTAATATAATGTTGGTCAACTTGGACATAGCTTTAGTATCCCTTAATCTTTGTTGTTGTTGTTCAGTTTTTTCATATTACGTCTGTGGTGGTTTGACCTTTCCTTAAAAATATAATTTCTTCTACTACTTCCTCATATTGTAAGATTCTTCAAATTTTCCACTAACTCAACTTCTTTTGTATTTATTGGGATATCAAGTAGTTGTTTTGATCTATTTTTTCATAGATTCTAAATTGTAATTTTCTTTATTTTCTTTCATCTTCTTGCTCAACTCACTCCATCTTTTATAATTTTAACCCACTCCATCTTTCATAATTTTCTTAGTTAACTTCATTGCATAATGCTCAAAGCTCTTTGTCCTTGTCTTCCTTTGGGAAAGAAGAGTATTATTTTACTTGGTTGGTCTGTCTAACATTTAAATGATTTGAATCTATTCATCTTGACCACTTTCTCATTCTGGATCTATATTTTCTATTTAGTACTAAGAGAGTTTCTTGTCCATAATCCCCCTTGCTTGCTCAATATTTTCCGCTTTTGTCTATTTATAGGTTGACTTATACATTATCGAATCGGGCTTATCTTCCTTACTTTGTGTATATTTTTGTTTGACCTCTTTAATATGTATTTCTCCAATAGTATTACCCAAATCTCCTTCATGCTTAGACTGTATAGTTTCTTGTTCAATTACTATTGACTCTATAGTTTCGTCAATTACTGGCTGATCCATTCATAAGTATGTGACTTCTTCTTTAATTCCTCATTTTCTATCACATTCAACTCAATGCATTAATGGTTCAACTTATATTTGGATCTTTTTTTTTTCATAAGAAAATAACATACTTATATTAAAAAAGTATAAGGTGTAACAATCCGAAGTCCAAGAGATATCAAATAGAACATACCGGATACAAATCCCAGCAGCATCAAACCAGAGACAGAGAACCACGAGCCATCCATGCCCCAACATCAGAAGAGTGTCTAGGATATACCAATCCCCCAAGAGTAGATCGATAAAAAACGAGGGACATACAAAAAAATGGGAAAAAATAAAAGAGCTAGCATCGATTCATATTTGGTTCTTTGTGATATCAAAAGATACTCAAACCTTTGCCTCGATTCTATGGTAGTGTGATTTGCACCAAGATAATATTATGTATTAGATTATATAGAGAGATTTTAAAACTAACATTTAACTAATTCAGTCTTCATAAAAGGCAAGCTTACAACTAAAATATTAAAGTGATCGATCTTAATAAGAGTTAGCAGGGACCTCACGAGAGTGATGGATAAACACTTTACTTATTTATTCAATGCATTGACTTTCAAGTTGTGACTTACAAGACTTAATGATCTATAAAGGTTATCGTAATGTGTTATGCAACACTCTTTTCCAATTTTTGTATTTTATCTATTTTATTTTTTACAGCAATGATTCTCATTAAAACTAAATATACACTATCATTTTAAGTATCTCATCTAATAAAAAACATTTTTACTTTTATAATAAATTTTTATTTAAAATACTTAAAAATGGAATATGCCCTTTTGCCAAAAAGATGTCGCTCCAAAGGACTAATTTCATGGCCATAGTCATCAAAATCTAAGGAAATAGTTGTCTGTCCTAATGTATAATATGTATGTCCCAATGGTCCCACATGCACTAGTTTATAACATTGAAGTTAATAGGTTTATACGAGAGAAAAATGAAGCTGATATACTAGATGTAAGGTGATATGACACCAATATTGTACCTATAAGGACACCTTCACCTTTTTAAAGAACAATAATTATTTATTGAAAGAAAGGTGTTTGAATTCAACGAACATATTCTTTTAAAGGAAGGCATCACCACATTGTTTTGGTTTAATCATCAAGCGGTTCAAATCATTGAACACTTTTTTGGGAAGGTATCAACGCATGGTTTAGATTTAATAATAACGTTGTTGGAATTAGTGAACAATTTTTTAAGATTTAAATTTTATTTAATATGTATGTATGTTTACTTTATTCTTAAAATGAATGTTGGCATTGGCTCAAATACCAAAGCTGAATTATTTGGGTTTTTGTGTATTATTATGGTGGTTGCTATCATGGGATTACATGATCTGACTGTATTTGGCAACTCCAGGGTGACTATAAAGTGGGCACTTCATGAATACCAATTAAATGTCATATCATTGTAACATTGGTGTAGCAGAATTCAGGAAAAAATCAATTTTAAAGACATCACTTTTGAACATGTCTATCGTCAACACAACACTATTGCTGATGAACTTTCGAAGAAAGCACATGGAGAAGCTGAAGGTGTTGTCATTTGGGAAGACTACTTGGAAAAATATAGTTGTGACAGGGGGATGGTCAACCTGTTTGACTACTATTAAATGAGCAAGACTATGACATGATACATGAGAATTGTTGGTTTGATATTGTTGAAATTTTTGCAGTTTTTTTATGAACATTGTAACTAAACTCTGGCTATAGTTTGCACATAAGCCTGCTTGTAGAATTATGAATATTGTACTATTTGATTCGATTATAATGAATATCAGTAGTATGACTTTTTTCCACTGAAAAAAAAAGTATGTAAATCACTCATATATAGAGAGAGAGTTTTTATCAAAAAATTATGTGGGGGCATTTGACAAACAAGAAACTATATTATTTTTAGGACAAAGCTCTAAATGTGTCTATCAATTATATGAGAATCCTTCGACTATATAGAGAGTTTTATATAAAAGTGCACCAATGATTCTTTATTTAAAATGCACCAAATAGTATTTAGCCAGTTTCTTAGATAATATAAGTTTTGTTTTAAATTTTTTTTTTTAAACTTATAATTCACTCCCATGTAGATGCATTTCCATATCAACATATTAGCAAAACATAACCAATGCATTTGTAAATAGTCACCATATGTTATACCATTATTTGGTCATCAATGACCATTGATGCCTTGTTGGAAAGATATCATCCATTCCCTATCTTTGCTCCACATGAAACATATGTCAAATTGTATTTTGACTCATACCCATGTGTTTCCTTCAATAAACACATAGGTACCCACTCTTATTATTCAAGAAATGTGTCAATATATTCTAAAAAGTACAAAAATAATAAATGAGCATTAATTGCATGCTCCTAAGTGAGATTTATATGTTTTATCCACATGTACAACTTTGATTCTTATTGCCAACAAACTTGACCAAATTTTGATGGTATAAATTAGGTTCAGATATTAGAGATGGGGCATAGAACATTCTAATATCCTTATGTTGCAACATTGTCTTGGAGATTTAGCCTTGGCTTTTATGACCAATTCTTTCTCGATAAACCCATGATTTTGAAATTGGTTTTCTTTCATAGAGTTGTGATTTGTTTTTTTTTTCATTCATAGATGATGATATTACTACATTTAGAGTCTAGATTCAATGTTCATTACATTTAGAGTCCAGATTCAATGCTCATTTGATGTTTTTAATGTCAATTAAATAGTTAATATCGATTTTCCTCTTATTGAATACACATCGAAAATGTTATATGAAAATAACATAACAAAGTGTCGAATATACAACACAAAGGAAAATATAATTTGATGATACTCTATCAACCTAAGCATTGCTTCATGTAATCGATGGGTAGTTGCCTCTTCAAACCTAGTCCAAAACACAATAACAAAATGCAAAATTCAAATGTCCTCTCTTAAGCAACGTAAATCGATGTGTATGTTGTACTAGCAACGTCTCATTGAAATCAAAGATATTGCTTGAGCGACAAATCAAGACTTTCTACTCGACATTTATGATGACTATTAAGTGATTCATTGTGTTTATAAAGGAATAATAATAATATGGCGTGGCAACCTTCGATTCAAAAGTTGTGCCATTAGGAATATAAACCAGATGCACATGTTGTACTAGTGACTTTGCATCAACATTGGAAACATCACTTAAGAGGCATCCCATCAATTCTAGAAATTTATAGTCGATGTTTGTGACATTGCTTAAACAATGCATTGTGCTAAAAAAAACCTATAATGGTGTCAACCTTAGATTGTTCTTTTAGGATTATTTCTTGCATTAAATGCCTAAGTATGGTTTTTTTAAGAGAGTGGCATTCTCTTTGGGATAACCACTTCTGTTTTTCCACTAATATTCTTCCATTTTCAAATGATTTTAGTTTAATTTCTCATACAAATGAAAATCTCCAACATGACAACAAGATAAACATGTGTGGAGAACCAAGGTATTTGGGCCATAAGTAAGATAACATGGAAAATGTAAAACATCTCTTCTCATACAATTATCATACTTTAGAACCATAATATAGTTTTGATTATAATCATATAATTAAAATAACATGAAACATCAACCATGGCAATTTTATTTACTTGAAGTATTATGTAAGAAACCAAACACATGATCTTGTCCTAAGCATACAAATAGGTAGTTCATATATTTAATTAGGGAACATCAATCATGACAATTTTATTTACTTGAAGTATTATGTAAGAAACCAAACACATGATCTTGTCCTAAGCATACAAATAGGTAGTCCATCTATTTAATTAGGGAAAATCAATCTATGGATATTTCCCTCAATCAATGGTTCCAATGATTCATAAACCAACAAATTGAATAACATGAATTAATGTTGTGATATAAATTAAGATGCATGTAGCGATTTAATTGAGGTGAGATTAAGCTAGGGTGATTGGTCAAGCATAAAGGAGAGAAAATATATCTCTATAACATATTATTACACAAAATCCAAACATATTTAGCAAATAGAAAAAAGGATTTTTTTTATACATGTACATATAGTTTCTACCATCAATAATGTGTTATTTAAGGGGAAAACCAAGCTGTAGGTAATTATTAATACATACGAACAAAAAATGAGACTAGTAGCCTCATGTTTCTGCTATGTATGCAATCCAAATATTGGTATATAGATTAACCCCCATTTAAACCAAGTAGACAATATCTAAACAACTACAAACTTGAGAGAGCGAATTACCTTGCAAGCCTAAATGGAAAAGCAACATAGATGAATACTATATTATGTTTGAGAATTTACCACTGAAGCCATATGCTCTCGATGGAAAAAGCATGGTTAATTGATTTGAAAAAATGAAACAACTATGAGGGGAAATTTCTCAACCTTATGTATTGGCGCCAATTATTCTTCCACTTTGGTTTCTAACGATTGTCAATGCGTCATCTTTTTGTATATTCATAGAGGTCACAACAATGGTTGAAAGGCATATTTGGGAATCTATGAAAGAGGTACTTGTTACGCATGGGAAAGGAGAATTTTTAAATGACACTTACATAGTAATAACATGGCTCAATGTATATTCTCAGCATGTCACAAACTTGAAGAATATGAAAATCAAGGATATGAAGAGGCATCTATCCAAAATAATGGAAAGAGGATTTTGGAAAGAAAGATAATATAAAAACCATTCCACAAAGCTTTAAAGATGATTTGGATGCAATAGAGGAAACAATAGTGCATGTGCCTATGCTAGACATTCATTACAAATGTTCTCGAAGGCTCAATAATACAGACCATAGTTCTTCTTGATGAGACTTGTAGGGAGCTTAATATTGTAGCACATATGATGGATAATTCAGTCATGTATGAGAAGATGAATATTACATTCAATCCTATAACTATAAAGTGCGATGTCATATTTGCAACCAATTTATATGTTACTAGAGTTTTATGTTAGAGATGTTGTGATTCTTGTTTTTTTTTTACAATAACATAGGGGAAGATTATATAGAAGCCGGTATATAGCTACCGAATGCTTAGTACATTGAGAATGCAGATACAATACGCATCAAAACTAAGATACAATGACAGTACAGAGTTCATCCAAAACGAGGCAGGGGCTCCACTCCTCCCAATTGCCAGAAATAGTTATTTAAGTATTACTGTGGAGAATGGCGTATTGCACTGCTGGATCATATTTCATTTTTCCAATTTGGCTTTCAACTTTGCAACTTCAGCTTCCAGGGCTGCAATCCTGTTTCCAAAGTTTCCATGGAGGTTTGCTGCATCCTTGAATCCTGTACGAGTTTCATCCTTAAGGTCTTCCATTTTGTCAGAGAAGTCAGCACGAAGTTGCATTAGCTCCTTATTCAGAAGGTCCCAGGACTGTTCTCCTGCCTTTGAGAGCGCCTCCAGCTTTGTATTTTGATCCTCATGCTTGGCCCTTAGCCGGCCCAAAGCAGCTTCCAAATATCCGATCCTTTCTTCAGCAGAGACTCCTGAGCTTGATGAGCCATTATACGCCATATTGGGCAGGAGGACTGAGTGAAACTCGAGATGGGCCCGATCTTGACTGGGGGAATACTCGAGATGCTTGAACGCCTTAATCTGCCAAACTCAAGGAAAACGTGGGTTGGGGAGGTCCAATGAGAGCGCTGTGAGAAGATCCTGGATCCCTCACAGCTATGGAATGTCACATCTCTGATGAGTGCCATCTATACTTAAGATGCTTTGAGCCAGCTCGACACCTCTATTAGCTTCATTATCTGCTTGCATATTCAGCACACGAAGCACATGGAAATATTTGATCTTTTGGAAGTATTTTCTCAGATGAAGGATTCTTTGAAAGATATGGCGTAGTTTGATATTCGGAGGGCTCTTCTTGGTTATGAGGGCGTTGATAAGAATCCTGGAGTCCCCAAAGACAATTAATTTGCTAATTCCTTTAGCACGCGCTAGATTTAAACCTTGCCATAGACTACAAAACTCAGCTGTATTATTAGACTCCATTCCAAGCCCCCAGGCATAATTGGTGAGAGAGATCCCGCTAGCTGAACTGATTACTCCTCCGGCACCTGCTGGGCCTGGATTTCCTTTCGAGGCACCGTCGAAGAAAAGGCAAGGCTCATTCAAGGAAGACTTCCAATGCCTGAAGTCGGCTTCCTCAAGTCTAATTTCCCAACTCTCTGACTGTGGAACACGGCAAGTGGGACGAGATTGAAGATTGGCCATTAGCGGACTTAACCAGCTTATCTCATCTTGCAGAAGTGGGTTGGAGTTTTTTAATGAAATGTTGCATTCCAGAGCTTCTCCAAGAATGGCTCTAGCCTTCACTGCAATTTTTCGGGGAGGGGATTCATGACTCCTGAATATTCTATTGTTTCTCTCGAGCCAAAGCTTCCAGCAGATGGCTTTTGGGAGCCATTCCCAAGCAGTTTGAAGCAGATTCTTTTTGTTTAGCCTGAAGGGAGACAGGGACTTCCACTTGGAGAAGAGGTTATAAACAATTTGGGGCAGGTTAGTGGCATAGTTTAGGCTCATAGCTTGGAGCCAGACTTCATTTGCATAGGGACAGTCCAACATGATGTGATCCATAGTTTCTTCATGGTGTTTACAGAGGGGGCAACGGGAGGGTCCTTCCATTCCTCTTTTCTTGAGGTTGTCACTGGTGAGGATACTCTTATGGGCTAAAGACCAACAGAAGATATCAATTTTCGGAATGAAAGGTTTGGACCAAATAAACTTCCAGATAATCGGGTTTGGGGCAGCATAGGGGATGGCCTGTATTTCCTTGTAGCCTTCAGCAGTAGTGTAAATTCCAGAAGTTCCCCAACCTCTTCTATCTCTGGAGTCTATTTTAGAGGGGGACTTGCCTTGGAGGAGGACAATTAATGCTTATGCTTCAGAGTTCAGATAAGGAGGGAAGTGGCCTAAATCCCAACCTTTCCAGTTATCTCCTTCCCATCCAGAAAGGTCCCATAGCGTGGTGGCACCCTTGTCAAGAAGCCAACTTTGGATGTTGCTGATTTCCATATTAGAACCAATGGGGGGATTCCCTAGGATGGAGTCTTCCCAGACGTTGATTGAGATCCCATTTCCAGGGATCCAGTAAAGTTTGTTTTGGAATGGGATCAAAGCTTTTATGCATAATTTGTAGATTGGAGAGCCTTTCCGAGGAGGGGGTTGCAAGTCCAGGCACCTTTTCCTAGGTCCTGGGAAATATTTTTTGCGAAGAACTTCTTTGCTCCAGCTAGTTTTTCCTGAGATCAAATGCTAGAGTAACTTGGCTCCCAGAGCAAGATTTTGGATTGTTAATCTGCTTACCTGGAGACCACCTTCATCCCGGGGCTTTTTAATCTTTTCCCAGCTGACCAGATGGATTTTATTCCCATTCCCTTTACCGCCTTCCCAAATGAATTTTCTGAGCAGCCCTTCAATCTTGTTGACAACTGAGCAGGGAGAAAGCAATATAGAGGATTGGTAAATAGGCATGCTATTGAGAACAGATTTTATGAGAATAGTTTTACCTACTAGATTGAGCCAGCTGGCTCCCCAATTTTGGATTTTGCGTTTGAGCTTGTCAACAATAGGTTCCTAGTCTGCAGAGTTGATTTTGTTTTTACAAATGGGAATTCCGAGATAAATGAAATTGTTCCAGTCTTTGGCACCTTCCATCCCCAACGTTCTGATGATGTTCCTTAGATCCCTGGCAGCACAATTCCAGCTGAAGATTTTGCTTTTCTGGAAATTTATTTTGCTTCCGGAGATTTTTTTGTATAACTCCAATTCTTTTTTGAATTGCTCCGCAGAATGGACTGAGGCTCCTCCCAGAAGCAGTGTGTCATCAATGAATTGGGCATGGTTAATGTCCCTGACATTGTTCACTATTCTTAGCCCAGGGAGCATGTGGATATCTTGACTAAAGTTAAGTTGATAGCTGAGGATAGAAGCCTGGATGGCATAAAGAAGAGGAGAGAGCGGGCAGCCCTGCCTTAACCCTCTAGAGGCTTTGAAGAAGCAAGTAGGCCTTCCATTTACTAGAGGGGTGATCCAAGGGTCCCCTACACAGCCTTTGATCCAGTTTATGAAATTGATGGAGAAGCCGAATTTAGCCATAACAGCAAACAGAAATTAATGTCTGACACGGTCAAATGCGTTGGCTAAGTCGAGTTTGATGACCATACCTTTTTCCTTACGCTGGATGCTAGAATGGATTGCTTCTTGGACAAGTATGATGTTATCAAGGATTTTCCTTCCTTTGATGAATCCTCCTTGATTTTCCGGGATGATCCGAGGGAGCATTCTTTTCAGTCTGGAGGCAATGATCTTTGTTATGAGCTTGTAGCCAGTATTGCAAAGAGAGATGGGCCTGAAACGGTTGAAGGTAGTGGCTCCTTTTTCTTTTGGAATCAGGGCTAGGAAAGATGAGTTAGTGCTGCCTCCCAGTTTGCTGGTTTTCTGGGAGTACCGAACCATTTTGAGGAGATCATACTTAATAATTGCCCAGCAGCAGGTGAAGAATCTAGTGGTAAAGCCATCCGGGCCCGGAGCGCTATCAGGTTTCATAATAGAGAGAGCTTTTTTAACCTCATCCATGGTGATAGGCGCAGTAAGGATCTTATTATCCTCCAAATTGATGAGCTGAGGAATGAGATCGAAGGGATGGAAGGTGACGTCGATAGGATCTTCAATAGGGGCGGTGAAGAGTTCAGAAAAAGTTTCCACAGCTGCTTTTTTTATGCCTTCAGCATCTTGGACCAGTTCTCCCTCAAATTGTATTTCCGAGACAGCTTTGTAATTCTTTCGAGCCTCTGCTTGTTTGTCAAAAAATTTTGTATTTTTGTCACCACTCAAAAGCCAGAGGTTACGGGATTTTTGACGGTGGAACTCTTCTTCAGTCCTGCAGGCAGAGAATAAGTTTTTTTGCAGGGTCTCTTCCTTAATGAAGAGAAGATCAGACGCAGGAGAGGAATCTACTATGGCTTGATGCGCTTCTAGCTCAACTTGGGCGAGTTCTCTGTTGGAAACCGGAGAGGGGAGGCGTTTGGCCCAGGATTTAAGGTCGGACTTGAGTCTTTTTAATTTGGATTCCCAGATGAATGAGGGTGAGCCAGAAAGGTGGGCATTCCATGAGTCAGCTACCGTTTGCAGAAAGTCAACCTGTTGAATCCAAATTGGACTGAACCGGAAGGGGATCGGTCCAAGAGTTTGATCAGAAGAAAGCTCAAGCATGATCAGCTTGTGGTCAGATGTGCAGTGTGGGAGGATTTTGGAGGAGGCTAATAGGCCCAGATCGAGAAAGGAGGAATGGACAAGGAAGCGGTCAAGCCTTGCTGCAACATGGCCTGGACCATTTCTTTTGTTTGTCCAAGTAAATTTACCATTGATAGGCTTGATGTCAATCAGATCCCAGCCAGAGATGATGTCTTCGACCCATTCTCTTGAGGGGTCTCTAACCAGATTACCTCCTTTCTTTTCATTAGCAGCTAGAGTTACATTCAAATCTCCAGCTATAATTATATTTTCTCTGTTCTGCAGTTGAAGAAAGGATTCAAGAGTGTTCCAGCACTCTTTTTTTTCCTCATGCAAAACAGGAACATAGAGATTAAAGAGGCTTACCTTATGTCCAGATTGCTTGTGGTTCAGTTTGGTGAAAACCCAGTGGACAGTTCATTCTTCAGCTTCAATATCATATAGAAACGGATCCCAGAAGGTGGCTATTCCTCCTGAAGCGCCTCTTGAGTTGTTGCCAATACCAGTACCTTTTTTCCAGATTTTTTTCCCAGTTTGGAGGGTAGCCATCTCCTCCATTTTAGTTTCCTGGACAAGCAGAATCTCTGGCCTATGAATTCGGATTAGATCTCTCATTGCATCTTCCTTCAGGGTAGAGCCAAGCCCTCTGCAATTCCAGGAAATGTATTTCATTAAGAATTATGGGGGGAGGGGTTGGCCTCTTTGGAGGCCTGGAATGTACCTTTTTTTGATCGGGTGTTCATGATGCCTTTTAGATTTTTTTGAGAGCCTTCGAGGACTGCAAGATAGGTAGCTTCTTCTCTTTGTTTCTTTTTGGATTTCCTCCCTCTGGGAGTTTTGATAGAGATAGAGTACAGACCGCTTGAGGATGTATCTTCCTCAGTTTCTT
Source organism: Larix kaempferi (assembly GCA_027924585.1). NCBI lineage: Eukaryota > Viridiplantae > Streptophyta > Pinopsida > Pinales > Pinaceae > Larix > Larix kaempferi. The sequence continues at coordinate 409,549 of BSBM01000766.1, read as the reverse complement.
CACCTGGATCTGAGTCTTGCATCAGAGGATCTTCATTCACTTCTTTGGGGGATCCTGGATTATCAGCTCCTGCTCGAGGTTGGGATAATTCCCCAAGCTCCAGTTGATCAGCGTTCGGGGTTCCAGTCTCTTTCCTGTTGGATTGCTTGGCCGGTTGGAGCTCATCACTTGCTGTAGATTGCTTCTTCTCATTTGGATTGGGATCCTGATGTTCTTTGGGGTTAGGAACCACGATTGGATCATCTTTTGAGGCTTCGTTGGGGGGCTTATTTGAGCTTGAAGGTTGATTTTGCATATCCATTGTGGTCCTTTCAGGATTCTTTGAACTTGCCTTGCCTTTCTTGACTTTTTGCCATCCTTCTTCATCTTCCGAACTCTGATTTTTCGGGCAGTTTCTTTGGAAATGACCATGTTCGTGACATTGAAGACATTTGAATGGGATTTGTTCGTAGTCAAGTTTTTGGTAGTATAGCCAGTCTCCAACTTTGAGTTTAACAGCTTCAGGAAGGCCTGCTTCAAGGTCAACCTCAACACATATTCTAGCACATGAATATTGGCCCTTGTTATCGGCTTTGTCAATGTATTTTCCTAGGGTGTTTCCAATTTTGTCCAGGGTAGGAGTGTTCCAGCAGTGGACTGGGAGATTAGGGAGCCTTACCCATACTGGAACTTCTTTCGGCACATCAATTTCTGCATTGAAATATGGCGTCCATCTATTGAGGTACAATTCTTGAGCTCCCATGAAGTATGGACCATTTTTGAAGATCAGATATCGGTCTTCTTGGGCTATAAACTCAAAAATGAAGAAGCCTCATCCAACGGGGTAACAGGTAACATTATTCTTAAGCTGGGGTCTCCAGTTCCGTTGGATCCAGTCGTCTGTGGTTTTGGTTGAGGGCCAAAGCCCCATAAACTGGCCAACCAGTCCCCGATCTGCTAGAGCCAGAGCAACTTTGATGGGGATATCACATGGCAGGTCGATTTCAAGGATCGAGTCGAGCTTTTTGATGAATTTAGGGATGGCAGGAGTCTTGGGCTTGGATCCAAAGGGCCGCAGGAGCCGGTTGAAAGCTTCAGACGCAGAAGAAGAGGTGGGAGGGAGGAGCCCTGTAATATCCCTCCTTGTATCCCTATTAGATCTATAAATGCATATTGTTGCAAAAGAAAATTATCTTATCACCGCATGTCAAGTTTAATTATTAGAGTATCCCTTGTTTCATCTCATTCATGCGACCATGATGCTGTTTTAATTTTGGGATTGTGGAGCACTCAACCCCGAACCTCTTATCACTCGCTCAGTTATGGAGCATGGCATTCATTGACCTCCCACTCGTCATTTTAATATGAGGAATGAAACTAATTTTCATTACAACCTTTTTTTTTATGAAGGAATGCCTTCTTCTAGATGGATGCCACACGTTCCATTCGGTAAGCCAAATATGAGTGGTGGTGAACCGCCGCCGTTAAATAGTTAGTGGATACTTCTTTCTTTATAAAAGGGAGGAGAGTTTTGTCTTGCAAAACTCTCAGAGCAGAAGTGGGCTTCCCTTGCATTAATGGCGACCTCGTTTTAATGAGGAAGGTATTCACAAAAAAGAACATGGCGTTTCCACCTATCCCCACGATCTCTTAAAGAATAAACTGATGAAGTTGACACTTACTCTTTAGTAATGGTCGCAAATTAATTATTTTACCTTTAAAGAAGATTATATATATATATATATAAAAGCCACTTCTAGTATGTAGTGGAAGGAGGATGTCATTAAGGAATAACAACCGTCAAGGAAGGAAGAAGGTGGAATAACTCCGAGTAGGATGTCCTCGAGACTTTTTAGGAAGTTGTCTCCATAGTGGAGCTCCCGGCTGCCATAGTGAAGCACTCTAAGCCCATGATTGAGAAAGTATTTGAGAACCACTCCCACTAATCGAGGAAAATATTCCTTTAGGGTGCTACAACTACTAAAACCTGGTGACACTTGTGTGCTTAAGAGGAGCCACGACTCCCTACCAACGGAACGCAGATCTTTCATAGAGAGGTATTAGAAGTTAGTTTGGAGGATTGTTTTTTTTGAGAATTTCGTGGGAACTTGTCCCTCTAAAGAACCACCCTTACCAACCGTTTTGAAACCCACTTCACCATTTCTATGATAATGGAAACAAGTCGAGCCATAACTAAAAGAATCTTGTGGAGGAATCTAAGGAGCAAATTCAGTAGGTTGTCTCCCTAGTGGAGTTTGGAATTCGAAGATAGATCTCTGTGAGTACACTGCAGATCTCTGCGTGATTCTATATATCGGTGAGACTCTTTAGATCTCGGGGATGCTATGAGTATAGATCTCTGCGATGGACCTAGGCTAAAAAAATATATGCAATCTTTAGAGAGTCTCGGTGATGGACTTAGACGGGATTTCTATAACTATTAAGAATATCTTTGCCATTACCACACGTTGGATTTCTGCAACCGGGAAAAATCTCCCTCTCCACGTATTGGAGGACTCTCGTGGTAGTAATATCTCTGCGCATTAGAAAACTCTTGCTGTGGAATAAATCTGTGTATTAGAGGAGCTTCGCAGTAGAAATACTTTTGGGGGACGACTGGGAGAGAGTTCTGTGAGCTCCTTAGACTGGACCTCTGCGAGGGCTTTTTGATTAGGATCTCTATGCGATTTCCTTTACCCTACAGTAATCTTGGTGATCATAGAAGCAATCACCATAGCTACCACTGCACGGTTATATATTTCCTGCTAGTACTACTTCGGTGAGATCCCTTTACCTGCCAGAAATCTCTGCAGTGAACACTTTAATTGCCAGGTATGATTCCGTTTAGAGTTATATATGCTGGATGCTTGAGCTGGGGAGGCTTTTTGGTGAATGGCGTTGGGGGCGCTCGGCGAACATGGGAAATGGAATAGAGACTTCAATCTCAGGAGTTTTGCATTCCTTGGATGTTTCTCTAAGACTGGATCCGGGTACGATCTCGACATCTTTATAATTTTTATAGAGATTTCAATCCTATGGAGATACGTGTTTCTTGAGACTATTCTGAACGTGGTAGTTCGTGTTTCCTTACTATCTATTATGCTGAGATCTCTGTTGAATTATGCACATGAGTCAAGAAATGGCAGATACTGTTAAATTTTCAGTATTAAATCACAATACTATAGGATCTTTGCTGAGAGAATAACATCTACAGTATATTAATGCATGACAATCATAATATGACAAGCATCACAAGCATCATAAGAATCAAAAGCATAGAGACAAGAGACACAGAGTTTCCGTGGGGAAAACCCTAAGGTGAAAAACCCCACAACTTCCTCAGAGATAGAGAGAGCAATGGCTCAACCAAAATACAACCAAATAATACAGAGATAGTCTCCTAGCAGATGATCCTCCTCCTCCTCACTAGTGCGCCACTTTCCAGAGAGAGAGATAGATACTTTTTCGAGTGAGTAAAATAGAGATCTCCTATCTCTATTTATACTCACCTTTTTGCCCAGTGACCTACTGGGGCCGACTTGTCTACTTTAGTACATCCATATTATATTATATATTAATTAGGGCCGACCCCATAAGGTGGTCTAATAACCCATCGGCAAGTACACACACTTGCGACACTTGTCAATCCACATGACGACACTTCCTTATAGAGGAATAACACATCTCTTATAAGGGTACAATAAATATACATATAATATACTGATGAAATACATTCCGAAGTTACATATATATCAACACTCCCTCTTAACAAGGAAGGTATTTCTCGACACAGATTTGCTAGACAAGTCTTCTTCTCTGGATCATCATCATCGATGCATCGTCATCGTCATCGTCACTGCTGCTGCTATCTCGTCCAATCTCTGTCTCTACTCGTCATAGGAAGTTCTACAGAGCCAGTCCTTTTTCATACTGGATGTAGGCCCACCACCTGCAGGTCTTCATCATCACTGGCCATACTGTGGAATCCTCAGGACTTTTACGTGCGTCACAAAACCTCGAAAGAGCATCCCAGGATATTACGGGTACACAACTCCAACCTGTAGGATCTCCCAGGGCGCTATTACATGTGACCCCACCACAAAACCTCGAAAGAGCATCTTAGGATGTTACGGGTACACAACTCCGACCTAAGATCTCCCAGGGCACAAATTACATGTGGTCCACCACAAAACCTAGCATCTCAGGATGTTACGGGTACACAACTCCGACCTGAGATCTCCTAGGGCACAAATTACATGTGGTCATGGAAAAACCTCGCAAGAGCATCTCAGGATGTTACGGGTACACAACTCCGACCTGAAATCTCCCAGGGCCCAAATTACATGCCATAGGACAAAACCTCGCAAGAGCATCTCAGGATGTTACGGGTACACAACTCCGACCTGAGATCTCCCAGGGCAACGAATTACATGTCCTCCCAGAGCAATGTCTCGAAAGAGCATCCCAGGCTGTTACGGGTACACAACTCCGACCTATAGGATCTCCCAGACATGCTCATCTGCACAACCTGATCCACGGCCACAGAGTATCAACCTGATACTCACGATACATCATCCTGATGTACTCATGATCGTCCTGATCATAATCACTGCAACGTCCTGCTGCAAGTCATCTGGAGCAACATCCTGAAGCTCGTCATCTATGATCATCCTGATCATCACTGCAACATTCTGCTGCATGTCATCTGGAGCAACATCCTGAAGCTCGTCATCTATGATCATCCTGATCATCACTGCAACATCCTGCTGCATGTCATCTGGAGCAACATCCTGAAGCTCGTCATCTATGATCATCCTGATCATCACTGCAACATCCTGCTGCATGATCTACCTGATCATTAATGCATCTTCCTGATGCATACCAAGTATCATACATGATCCTCCTGATCATCAATGCATCTATCTGATGCATACCAAGTATCTACCTGATACATATCATCATACATGATCCTCCTGATCATCAATGCATCTACCTGATGCATACCAAGTATCTACCTGATACATATCATCATACATGATCCTCCTGATCATCAATGTATCTACCTGATGCATACCAAGTATCATACATGATCCTCCTGATCATCAATGCATCTATCTGATGCATACCAAGTATCTACCTGATACATATCATCATACATGATCCACCTGATCATACAATGTATCCACCTGATACATATACAGATACATGGTCCAAGCATCCAACATGATGCATAAACAATACATACACATGATCCAACTGATCATATCCTGCATCCAGCATGATGCGTACATACATACATAAAATGATCCAACTGATCATATCCTGCATCCAACATGATGCGTACATACATACATAAAATGATCCAACTGATCATATCCAGCATCCAACATGATGCGTACATACATACATAAAATGATCCAACTGATCATATCAAGCAGAAACTAGAACATCATCCTGATGCTCATCATCCAGCGCTTACATCCACAGCCATGTGAAGGATCCTCCTTCCAACATGCTTGGAATGGCTTCAGCAAATGTGTCCGTCACTTCTTCCTCGAAGTGTCCTCGATCTGAATAACGCCAAGCCTCTCTCTGAAGTACTCGAACTTCACCCTGGCTAGTGGCTTCGTCAGCACATCTGCAATCTGCTCATCCGTCGCAACATACAGAAGCTTCACAGCTCCTCTCTGCACCATATCCCTGATATAGTGATATTTGATCTCTATGTGTTTCAACCTGTCATGAAACACTGGGTTCTCGGACAGCTTCACACAACTCTAGTTATCACAGAAGATACCAGTAGCCTCCAACGGGAGATCAAATAACTCAGACAGTAGCTTCCGTAGCCATACTGCCTCACAACTAGCTGAACAGGCTGCAACATACTCTGCCTCAGCTGTACTCAGTGCTACACAGGACTGCTTCCTGTTAAACCAAGAGATCACACCTGATCCCATATTGAAACAACATCCAGATGTGCTCTTCCTATCTGCAGCACTGCCAGCCCAATCTGAATCAACATAACCCTGTAGGTTAAACTTTTGATTCGCTTCATACTTGAGCCCATAATCCACTGTACCCTTCAGGTACCTCAGAACATGCTTTACAGCAACTAGGTGAACACTCCTCGGATCCGTCAGGAACTGGCTCAATGTGTTCACAGCAAAGCAAATGTCTGGTCTCGTGTTTGTCAGGTACATCAAGGACCCAATCATCTGACGATACATAGAGACATCAACTGACTCAGATGAAGCATCACATAGAAGCTTCAGATTCGATGCCATAGGTGTGGCCATGGCCTTGCAATCCATCATCCCGAACCTCTTTGGGATCTCTACTGCATACTTCCCTTGTCCAAGGAAGATTCTATCTGCACTTTGCCACACCTCCATGCCAAAAACAAATAGTGCATCATCCCCAAGTTCTTCATCTCGAACTCGGTAGTAAGCTTCCGCTGCGTGTCGGCAATCAATCTATCTTCACCATACCAAGTTCTGGGAGCTTGCTTCAAGCCATACAAGGCTTTCTTCAATCTGCATACATATGACTCCCTGTCAGGTCTTGGGACTGCATCCCAAACATCTTCTTCATGATCTACGGATCATGGCATTCCATTTCTTCATCCCAGATCCTGGGAACTTCAATATCTTCAATAGATAATTTGTTGCTGAACAAATGTTGTAGTTCTTCTTTTGTAGGAGATGGCATACGATCTTTCCTACACAACAAGTTAAATTGCATGATTAGAAAACATCTCATAGTTTTTAGAAGAAATTCTTACACATAAAGAAATATGCCATACAGTCATGCAATTATCTTAGCCAATGCTTCAATACAACATTTATCCATATCCCGTAACTTTCTAGATGCCTTCCAATCTCTACCAGAACATTGTTAAGAGTGTGCACAACTCCCAACATGTCAGCAAAGAGGTTTCATTCTAGATAAGTAGCAATGGAATGTTGTACAGTGCCATAGGCCACTTACCCATGTGTATTAGTAGTATACTGTTCATTAATGCAACTATTCTAATATGCACAAGACATATCCTAAGTCTAGGAACATGAGCATATACATCATTGAACAATTTTACTTAAACAAACAAATATGCAAGAAATGATAATTAAAATACTTATCTTTGTTTGTTCGTTGGGTGGACTCCCTCTGAGTCTTCGTTTCCTTGTAGGAGATGCTGGAGTCCTAATCTGAAGTAGCTTCTTCTACACCTTTATGTTGTGGAATGTAGAAACATGGTCAACTCCCTTTGAATATCTGCATCCTTGCAGAAACTACTGAAGTGTGCTCCTTTTCTTTATTGCAGGAACAACTGGAGTGTGCTCCTTTGCTTTCTGGCAGGAGCAACTGGAGTGTGCTCCCTCTTGATCTTTGCTTCCTGGATTACCTGTTCTTGAACTCATATTCATCATTGGTCCCTATGCATGCTTATTAGTATCATGATTGTGTTATCCTTGTAATCTCATACAAAATCATACATTCATTAAAACACAATAATCTCAAGTATGTATAGTCATGATCATTTCAAACAGAAATAATAAGCATTAGCATTCAAGGTTTATATATAGGACTCTTATGGTTAGTCATATCATAAGAAACATAACATGTATAAACCTATAATTACTCAAACCTATGACTCTTCTGGTTAGTCATATTATTAATTAAGGTAAGACACATAATATGCATATGCCCATGATTATTCAAACTTATGACTTTATGAACAATCATCATCAATCATGCCATGCATACTTATATGATAGATCCTATGATATAAGAAACACATACCTGGTCACCATATTTGCTAGTTATGTCTAGCAATGTGTTCTTGTTCTCTTCAATGACCTGCATAACTCATTAGTTAACTTTTGCAAAAAACAAATTATACATACCTCTATGTGATCCATGACTATGGATGAATCTTTGTATTTATGTCACCATGGCATGTTCAGGTTGTCCCTTCAAATTGTACAAACCTCCCTCTTGCTTTCCAATCACTACTGCATCATCTATGGTCTTTCCCTTTGGCCACATTAGGACTTGGCCATCCACAAATGGAACCCTCATACCTTTTGCATCTAATGCAGAAATGGAGAGTAAGTTCTTCTTGAGCCCAGGTACATAAAGTACTTCTTTCATCTTCAATGATTTTCCAGAATCTAGATTGTAGGAGGCTTCACCACTTCCTTTGATTGGGTATTGATAATCATCCCCAAGTTTCACTTTATGGGGTGATTCATGTTCAGAAAGATTCACAAAAGATTCCTTGAACCCAGTCATGTGTTTGGAGGCCCCACTATCAATTAACCAATCATTACATCCATGGGAGATGGTACCTGTAAGAGCAGAGATCAGAACATACTCTTCTTCACTTGATGAGTCATCATCACTATCACTTTCTGCCCTAGCCTTCTTCTTTGGAGGTTCATCATCTTCGGCAGCATGAGCATGAAACCTTCTTTTGCTGCCCTTCTTTTTCTCACTGGAGTTGTTCTTATTATCCCTTTTGTTCTTGGGACAATCTGAAGCAAAGTGACCCTTCTCATTGCATGTGAAGCATCTTAGGTCCTTCTTATTCTTTTGATGGAATCTTTTGGGGTGAGGGTGATCCTTCTTGGTTTTGCTTCTTTTGATGTGAGCTGCAAGAGCTTGATCTTCACCTCCCATCTTTTCCTCACGAGCTATAAGTCTAGCTTCTTCTTGAGAACATTCTTCCCGAAGTCTACTGAAGGAGATCAACTTCTTCCTTGCACAAATTCCTTGAATAAAGGAATCCCATGACCTGGGTAGGCCATTTAGAGTGGTCATCACCACTTCACCATTCTCCACCATTTCATCTACTGCTTCTAATTGTTCCTTGATCTGAGAGACCCTTGAAAAGTAGGATTGAATGGTTTCCCCATTCTGAAACTTTACTGCTTTCAATTGGTTCCGCAGGGTCATCTTCCGATTTATGTTCTTTCCTTCAAATAGCTTGGTCAAAGATTCAAACATCTCTTTGGGTGTCTTGAGAGAAGACACATGGGGTATGAGATAGTCTTTGATAGAATCAGCAATGATTCTCTTTGCCTTGACCAAGTTCTTCTTGTGCAATACCTTGGCCTCTTCATCCTCTGGGATAGGGATGTCTTCTTTCACATATGAGTCCAACTCATTCTCTTCCAGGATTAGCCCAATCCTATACTTCCAGGCTCGGAAGTTATCAGCCCCTTCAAGCTTATCCTCAAGCTTGGTGTGAAGAGACATCTTTAAGAGTACTTCAAATGGAAATAGAAAAGATTTAGAACTTACCACTTGAAGTGTTGAAAACTGGATCTGGTCCCGGATTAGGGTTTGTCAGAGAAACCCTAAAAATTCAAAATGTGAATTTCAAAATTCCGAAAGGATAGAAAGATGCGCCTTGGAGAGCTGATCAGCCTAGTACATTTAGAATTTGAGATCAGCAAAGTCTTGTCCTTCAAAATTGCCTTTTTGTCCTCCCGGGTTCACTAGGGAGAGCCCTGAATTAGGGTTTGAGTTTCCCGGAGATCTACCCAGCCAAAAATCTCGATCCAAAGCTCAAACCTTCGATTTTTGCAAGGAGCTTCCAGCTGTACCTTCAGTTTCCAGAAATTCCTATTTTTGTGGAAACCCTAATTTTTAGGGCCAAAACTGAAAATGCTCGGAACTGAAATCTGATTGGACAGAAAGATGCGCCTTGATGAGTAGATCCAATCTACTATACTGAATTTCAAAAATCTGTGGAGAGAAACCCAATAAACAAGCAATACAAGCTTCCGTCACTGCAAAATGTCTTCTTCTCAGTTAAGCTCTGATACCATGTTAAATTTTCAGTATTAAATCACAATACTATAGGATCTTTGCTGAGAGAATAACATCTACAGTATATTAATGCATGACAATCATAATATGACAAGCATCACAAGCATCATAAGAATCAAAAGCATAGAGACAAGAGACACAGAGTTTCCGTGGGGAAAACCCTAAGGTGAAAAACCCCACAACTTCCTCAGAGATAGAGAGAGCAATGGCTCAACCAAAATACAACCAAATAATACAGAGATAGTCTCCTAGCAGATGATCCTCCTCCTCCTCACTAGTGCGCCACTTTCCAGAGAGAGAGATAGATACTTTTTCGAGTGAGTAAAATAGAGATCTCCTATCTCTATTTATACTCACCTTTTTGCCCAGTGACCTACTGGGGCCGACTTGTCTACTTTAGTACATCCATATTATATTATATATTAATTAGGGCCGACCCCATAAGGTGGTCTAATAACCCATCGGCAAGTACACACACTTGCGACACTTGTCAATCCACATGACGACACTTCCTTATAGAGGAATAACACATCTCTTATAAGGGTACAATAAATATACATATAATATACTGATGAAATACATTCCGAAGTTACATATATATCAACAGATACTAGGTTTAGATCTATACATATTTATATATGCGCTATAACATTTTCGGTTATTTATATATAATCAAGCTCTATGTTATGTTTAGGCTGATCGCTATGCATCTAGCAAACCCTGGATCGTCCTACGATAGATTTTGTGTTATATATTTTTGAAATATAGTCACTATGTCCCCAGATTTGGATAGCTATCTCGGTTAATCGATTTTTCTTTCCTGTTGATCATTTTTTTTTATGTCTATTTTCTCTCTGGGCCGATCACTTTAGCATATAGCAGATCCTTTTGTAATATATTTTATATACTACGGATAGCCCGAAGGCTTGATTCGTGTTCTGTCCAAGTATTATATATTTTTATACTCTGTGGAAAGCATAGATCCTTACTGTGTGGGTACTTCTGTGGTAGCAGATCCTTTTGTAATATATTTTATATACTACGGATAGCCCGAAGGCTTGATTCGTGTTCTGTCTAGGTATTATATATTTTTATACTCTGTGGAAAGCATAGATCCTTACTGCGTTGGTATTCTGTGGTAGTAGATCCCTGTGTAGTATATTTTTTTGTCTATACTCTGTGGAGATGTAGGAAGGCGTAGATCAGTGTTGCATTGGTAATTATGTGGTGCAGATCCCTGTATGTTTATATAACGAATGAAACCATATTGTGTGATTTACGTGGACGTATTAGGGAAGGGATAGCAGAAATGCTAGATCCCAGTTGTTTCCCTGTAATTATATATATGTTATATATAATAGAACTCTGTGATTTGCATGGCCGCATTGGGGAAGGGATAGCATAAATGCTATATCCCAGTTGTTTCCCTATGTTATATATATAGTAGAACTCTGTTATTTCATGGACGCATTGGGAAGGGATAGCATAAAATGCTAGATCCCAGTTTTAATTCTATGGAACACATATGTTATGTATAGTAAAACTCGGTGTTGGCATGAACCGGTGGACGCATTGAAAAGAGTCTCTGCTTTTCACATTTTGATTTGGAGAATCGACCCATGCCCAGCTACAACTCTGTTATGTTAAAATATAGTGGATGTAGTTCCACTGATTAGTCATCTATGAACATTGTTTGCTTGACAGAAAACTACTTGATTTTTGCATCTCTGTATTATATATTTTTACAACTGAGTTTTCACTTGGAATGGCAATCTACGCAGATAGAGGTTGCTTGATCGATATGATCTCTACTTGATTTAAATATCTGCATGCATTGCTTGAAGAAGTTCTTATTTAGATTTCAACCTCTGTGTATTATAGGCTTGGAAAATCCCATAAGAAGATAATGTTATGTGTATGCTCTTGATGAGAGTGGCGATTATTTATGGCGACAACTGTGTCGCAAGATGTAATCTCTTTCGAGAAGAATATAGTTGATTATTGAGAATGATCTCCCTCTAGAGGAGAAGCTGGAAGAATAGCGACATTGAGTTGCATAATGTATCCCTTGACGTTGAATATTACAAGAATTGACCTGCCTTTGTGGACGTAGCCCAGCCGGGGTGAACCACCTATATTCTTGTCTCGGTTTTGTGTGTTTAAATTTGGCTTATTGTTTTGTCAATTGGGATGTTGTGTTAAGTTCTTGTATGTCCACTTCTAGATGTATGAGATAAATTATAAATGTTGCATCTAAATGTATCGGATAAATTATAAAGGTTGTATGTAGATGTATGATAAGTTATAAGTATCATGAGTTTTCGGCAGGACAATCTACTCCAGTTAAATGTATGTAGTAAGAGAATAATAAATCAATAAAAAATGTTACTTGGTGGAATGTTGCAAAGTGTTACATAGGGTTGTTTTATTTATCTTTATTATGTGCTGTGAAAAGAAATCCTTTTTTTTAATTCACTAAATCCTAACATCATTATTTGGGAGATGCTACATATGGTATCAGAGCCTTAGGTTACAACACTAGGGCCTAATGAGCTCAACATGCGATAATTGAGTATGAATGGTTTTAATTTTACTAATCAATGGTTTTCGTTTCATTTGGATGCATGGATTGTACCGGAGGAGGGGAAAATAAATCTCCAAGCTCAACTTCAAGTTTCTTCCACCAGAGCATAGGTTGTAAACACTTGGGCTTATTGAGCTCAATTGGAGAAGAACAAATACAAGTTGGTCAGACTAGAAAGGAGCTGCATTCTATAAGCCAAGAATAAAATGTTCACTTCCAAAGAATCGTCAAGGGGTAAGCGACAAAACTTCTTGAAATTGCAAGTAAGTACGTATGAGTTATAATTAGAGTATCTATTTGTGAACATTACATAAGTTCATTTGAATGATCTCCTATGGGTGACACTAGACGATGAATATCTCCTCACCCTTTACAATTAGTTTCATTGAACGACAAGAAAGTACTCTTTTAATTAGTTAGATTATTAGAGTTAAGTCCTTATGAAATGGGTACTTGTAAGTAGAGTAAAAGCACGTATTGGAAGTTATCCTAGCTAATTCACAGTGAAGTTTATAGGCTGAGGAAGTCTCCTAATTTGGTTGACCTTAGATAACTAAGTAAACTTGATTGACCTATAGTCTAGATTTCCAAATATGAAATTTAGATGGGAAATGTAAGGCAACTTAGATCTGTTAAAAGATCCATTAAGATCAGCTCAAAAGTAAGTCTTTATGTTAAAAGGTCCATTAAAGATTTGATAGTTTGGGTCAGTCTTGGGTTCTGAACGGTGTAAGAAACGATCAAGTTCCGTTTACATATGAGTTACCTTAAATAAGAAAGTTTATAATTTATAATGAGGTTGACCCTAGTAGTAAAATCTGTAAAGGTGCAGGTTGCAGGAGGAGTCATTGTGAATTTATATTCCTAGTTATGAGGGAAGCATAATTATGTGATGTTAAGTTGTTGTTTTACTCCATAAGGAGTATAGTTGACTAGACTAGGATGTTTGGTTTCCTTTAAACAAAGAAATTAACTTTAATTGGTGTGAAGCTTTCTATGACTAGGAAATTGTGAGACTACAAAGGAGAAAAATGGTTAATAGTCTCCTCGCTAATCAATTTCATTCTAGAATGTAATTGTATAGGATAAGCAATTATAATATGATTTTTGGGACATTGAAGCATGTACCCTTACATGTAAGTGCAACAAAAGGAAAATGGTTATAATTACATATACATGTGAATATTAATCAGTTAAAGATGAGAATGCATGAGTACTTTTTATATATACCTCTCATTTCAGTAATTTTACTAAGATAGACATAGGAAACAATGAGTAATAGTAATACTTTTTGCTATCCATGTACACTATATGTTTTCTCAAATTGATTATTTTGTTAAAGGATAGATTATTGGAAACCTAGACCCAACATGAAATAAATACAGGTTAGTAGGACGCTGTAATCTTTTGACGTTCTTATGTTGCCACAAAGAATGACTGTTTTTATTTATTATGTGTGGAGGAAAAACAATTGATGACATGGAATTTGCAGGGTAGATCGGAAGTGATCTTTGAGACAATAATCGAGGTATAAGCTTTTATGAAACCAGTAAGAATGATGTTGGAACATATGTTATATATACGATTGTCTTATGATTTAATTACCTTTATACGATTAACACTTTGAATGTTGTGGTCAAGCAAATGTTAATTTTTTTTTTTTTTCCACACATCACTGCGTGACACCCATCAACGGGTAAATGTGGGATATATATATCGATTCAAGTATAATACTAATACGTGATGAATACAAGTAAACTAGAACCTCGGCAGATGAAGGTGAGCTATGCGGTCGCCTTTACAAAGGTACATGGTTATCTGTATAAGGTATGTAAGTTTGTTTAAACAATTGGTTATTCCTATATGATGTTAGGGTATACAAAAAGGGTTATATAACTAAAATAGGAATTGTGTTAAAATAGTGAAAACTAAAGTTCGAGGTTAAATGATCATAATGTCCATAGATCATCATAGAAAGAATGTTATATTATGTTCAAAGCATTATGAGGTCTTATAAGCTAGTTATGTGTAGTAGGAAATGACACTTTAAAGGATCACACATGGATATTTTATTAAGAAAGATGACTTTCGGTTTAAAGGAAGGGATCTTCTTACAATATTTGATTTGTGTATAAAGTGATACTAACAAGTGAAATTTGGCAGATGGTGAAATTCCTGTGAAGCTTGCGAAAATGCAAGAGCATAAATATTATGCATGGTAAAAATCAGGGGATGAGGATTTAAGGTCCACATCGAAATTGTTATTCATTCTTTAAGTTTAATAATTATTGATTGAATAAAGATCTAGACTCACTTGGGTCAGAGTAATCGTATGGTTACAAAATATATATGACGAAATAAATTGATTAAATGGAAAGAGATTTTTCTAGTCTCAAGCAAGGCGGCTTGGGAAAAATAAATTCCGGGACTCAAGCGAGAAGGCTTGAGGGGAATGGTGTAAAGAATGTTGTAATGGCATTGGAAATACTCCCTAAAATGAGGGATTGAGCAGCCACTAGGATTCTTGGAGAATCGGCTGGCTGTAAGACCTAGGCAAGCTATAAGAAAATGTATATGTGGGAGGCAGGACGCTGCTTAGTATACATGAAAGAAATGTTTGCTGTGTGAGCACTAAGGTGTTAGGCAAGACATAAAAGAAATGTTTGCTGTGTGAGCACTAAAAGTGTTAGGCAAGACATGAGAGAAAGGACTGCTGCGTGAGCACTAAGGTGTTAGGCAAGAATTTCCTGGATCAAGTGAATGCTGGTTGTTGATTTAGTCAACAATATAGAATCATGGAGTGCTAGATTTATCCCATATATTGCAAGTGATATGTACAGTAAAGAATTCATGACTTATGTTTCCGAGTTTGATTATGAAGTTGATGATAAAGTTTTTTATTATTATTTTTCGTTTTCCTTGAAACCCGGTTTTGTAGCCGAAAACTCAGGTTTGATCCATAACGATTTGCGAGAAATTTTTGAAAGACTAGAAAGGGTCAAAATAGAGAGGACGAGACAAGTGAACTGCTAAAAGTATGAACACCGAGGACGGTGTTAATTTTAAAGGGGAGGAGGATGTAATATCCCTCCTTGTATCCCTATTAGATCTATAAATGCATATTGTTGCAAAAGAAAATTATCTTATCACCGCATGTCAAGTTTAATTATTAGAGTATCCCTTGTTTCATCTCATTCATGCGACCATGATGCTGTTTTAATTTTGGGATTGTGGAGCACTCAACCCCGAACCTCTTATCACTCGCTCAGTTATGGAGCATGGCATTCATTGACCTCCCACTCGTCATTTTAATATGAGGAATGAAACTAATTTTCATTACAACCTTTTTTTTTTATGAAGGAATGCCTTCTTCTAGATGGATGCCACACGTTCCATTCGGTAAGCCAAATATGAGTGGTGGTGAACCGCCGCCGTTAAATAGTTAGTGGATACTTCTTTCTTTATAAAAGGGAGGAGAGTTTTGTCTTGCAAAACTCTCAGAGCAGAAGTGGGCTTCCCTTGCATTAATGGCGACCTCGTTTTAATGAGGAAGGTCTTCACAAAAAAGAACATGGCATTTCCACCTATCCCCACGATCTCTTAAAGAATAAACTGATGAAGTTGACACTTACTCTTTAGTAATGGTCGCAAATTAATTATTTTACCTTTAAAGAAGATTATATATATATATATATATAAAAGCCACTTCTAGTATGTAGTGGAAGGAGGATGTCATTAAGGAATAACAACCGTCAAGGAAGGAAGAAGGTGGAATAACTCCGAGTAGGATGTCCTCGAGACTTTTTAGGAAGTTGTCTCCATAGTGGAGCTCTCGGCTGCCATAGTGAAGCACTCTAAGCCCATGATTGAGAAAGTATTTGAGAACCACTCCCACTAATCGAGGAAAATATTCCTTTAGGGTGCTACAACTACTAAAACCTGGTGACACTTGTGTGCTTAAGAGGAGCCACGACTCCCTACCAACGGAACGCAGATCTTTCATAGAGAGGTATTAGAAGTTAGTTTGGAGGATTGTTTTTTTTGAGAATTTCGTGGGAACTTGTCCCTCTAAAGAACCACCCTTACCAACCGTTTTGAAACCCACTTCACCATTTCTATGATAATGGAAACAAGTCGAGCCATAACTAAAAGAATCTTGTGGAGGAATCTAAGGAGCAAATTCAGTAGGTTGTCTCCCTAGTGGAGTTTGGAATTCGAAGATAGATCTCTGTGAGTACACTGCAGATCTCTGCGTGATTCTATATATCGGTGAGACTCTTTAGATCTCGGGGATGCTATGAGTATAGATCTCTGCGATGGACCTAGGCTAAAAAAATATATGCAATCTTTAGAGAGTCTCGGTGATGGACTTAGACGGGATTTCTATAACTATTAAGAATATCTTTGCCATTACCACACGTTGGATTTCTGCAACCGGGCAAAATCTCCCTCTCCACGTATTGGAGGACTCTCGTGGTAGTAATATCTCTGCGCATTAGAAAACTCTTGCTGTGGAATAAATCTGTGTATTAGAGGAGCTTCGCAGTAGAAATACTTTTGGGGGACGACTGGGAGAGAGTTCTGTGAGCTCCTTAGACTGGACCTCTGCGAGGGCTTTTTGATTAGGATCTCTATGCGATTTCCTTTACCCTACAGTAATCTTGGTGATCATAGAAGCAATCACCATAGCTACCACTGCACGGTTATATATTTCCTGCTAGTACTACTTCGGTGAGATCCCTTTACCTGCCAGAAATCTCTGCAGTGAACACTTTAATTGCAAGGTATGATTCCGTTTAGAGTTATATATGCTGGATGCTTGAGCTGGGGAGGCTTTTTGGTGAATGGCGTTGGGGGCGCTCGGTGAACATGGGAAATGGAATAGAGACTTCAATCTCAGGAGTTTTGCATTCCTTGGATGTTTCTCTAAGACTGGATCCGGGTACGATCTCGACATCTTTATAATTTTTATAGAGATTTCAATCCTATGGAGATACGTGTTTCTTGAGACTATTCTGAACGTGGTAGTTCGTGTTTCCTTACTATCTATTATGCTGAGATCTCTGTTGAATTATGCACATGATTCAAGAAATGGCAGATACTAGGTTTAGATCTATACATATTTATATATGCGCTATAACCTTTTCGGTTATTTATATATAATCAAGCTCTATGTTATGTTTAGGCTGATCGCTATGCATCTAGCAAACCCTGGATCGTCCTACGATAGATTTTGTGTTATATATTTTTGAAATATAGTCACTCTGTCCCCAGATTTGGATAGCTATCTCGGTTAATCGATTTTTCTTTCTTGTTGATCATTTTTTTTTATGTCTATTTTCTCTCTGGGCCGATCACTTTAGCATATAGCAGATCCTTTTGTAATATATTTTATATACTACGGATAGCCTGAAGGCTTGATTCGTGTTCTGTCCAAGTATTATATATTTTTATACTCTGTGGAAAGCATAGATCCTTACTGTGTGGGTACTTCTGTGGTAGCAGATCCTTTTGTAATATATTTTATATACTACGGATAGCCCGAAGGCTTGATTCGTGTTCTGTCCAGGTATTATATATTTTTATACTCTGTGGAAAGCATAGATCCTTACTGCGTTGGTATTCTGTGGTAGTAGATCCCTGTGTAGTATATTTTTTTGTCTATACTCTGTGGAGATGTAGGAAGGCGTAGATCAGTGTTGCATTGGTAATTATGTGGTGCAGATCCCTGTATGTTTATATAACGAATGAAACCATATTGTGTGATTTACGTGGACGTATTAGGGAAGGGATAGCAGAAATGCTAGATCCCAGTTGTTTCCCTGTAATTATATATATGTTATATATAATAGAACTCTGTGATTTGCATGGTCGCATTGGGGAAGGGATAGCATAAATGCTATATCCCAGTTGTTTCCCTATGTTATATATATAGTAGAACTCTGTTATTTCATGGACGCATTGGGAAGGGATAGCATAAAATGCTAGATCCCAGTTTTAATTCTATGGAACACATATGTTATGTATAGTAAAACTCGGTGTTGGCATGAACCGGTGGACGCATTGAAAAGAGTCTCTGCTTTTCACATTTTGATTTGGAGAATCGACCCATGCCCAGTTAAATGTATGTAGTAAGAGAATAATAAATCAATAAAAAATGTTACTTGGTGGAATGTTGCAAAGTGTTACATAGGGTTGTTTTATTTATCTTTATTATGTGCTGTGAAAAGAAATCCTTTTTTTTAATTCACTAAATCCTAACATCATTATTTGGGAGATGCTACATATGGTATCAGAGCCTTAGGTTACAACACTAGGGCCTAATGAGCTCAACATGCGATAATTGAGTATGAATGGTTTTAATTTTACTAATCAATGGTTTTCGTTTCATTTGGATGCATGGATTGTACCGGAGGAGGGGAAAATAAATCTCCAAGCTCAACTTCAAGTTTCTTCCACCAGAGCATAGGTTGTAAACACTTGGGCTTATTGAGCTCAATTGGAGAAGAACAAATACAAGTTGGTCAGACTAGAAAGGAGCTGCATTCTATAAGCCAAGAATAAAATGTTCACTTCCAAAGAATCGTCAAGGGGTAAGCGACAAAACTTCTTGAAATTGCAAGTAAGTACGTATGAGTTATAATTAGAGTATCTATTTGTGAACATTACATAAGTTCATTTGAATGATCTCCTATGGGTGACACTAGACGATGAATATCTCCTCACCCTTTACAATTAGTTTCATTGAACGACAAGAAAGTACTCTTTTAATTAGTTAGATTATTAGAGTTAAGTCCTTATGAAATGGGTACTTGTAAGTAGAGTAAAAGCACGTATTGGAAGTTATCCTAGCTAATTCACAGTGAAGTTTATAGGCTGAGGAAGTCTCCTAATTTGGTTGACCTTAGATAACTAAGTAAACTTGATTGACCTATAGTCTAGATTTCCAAATATGAAATTTAGATGGGAAATGTAAGGCAACTTAGATCTGTTAAAAGATCCATTAAGATCAGCTCAAAAGTAAGTCTTTATGTTAAAAGGTCCATTAAAGATTTGATAGTTTGGGTCAGTCTTGGGTTCTGAACGGTGTAAGAAACGATCAAGTTCCGTTTACATATGAGTTACCTTAAATAAGAAAGTTTATAATTTATAATGAGGTTGACCCTAGTAGTAAAATCTGTAAAGGTGCAGGTTGCAGGAGGAGTCATTGTGAATTTATATTCCTAGTTATGAGGGAAGCATAATTATGTGATGTTAAGTTGTTGTTTTACTCCATAAGGAGTATAGTTGACTAGACTAGGATGTTTGGTTTCCTTTAAACAAAGAAATTAACTTTAATTGGTGTGAAGCTTTCTATGACTAGGAAATTGTGAGACTACAAAGGAGAAAAATGGTTAATAGTCTCCTCGCTAATCAATTTCATTCTAGAATGTAATTGTATAGGATAAGCAATTATAATATGATTTTTGGGACATTGAAGCATGTACCCTTACATGTAAGTGCAACAAAAGGAAAATGGTTATAATTACATATACATGTGAATATTAATCAGTTAAAGATGAGAATGCATGAGTACTTTTTATATATACCTCTCATTTCAGTAATTTTACTAAGATAGACATAGGAAACAATGAGTAATAGTAATACTTTTTGCTATCCATGTACACTATATGTTTTCTCAAATTGATTATTTTGTTAAAGGATAGATTATTGGAAACCTAGACCCAACATGAAATAAATACAGGTTAGTAGGACGCTGTAATCTTTTGACGTTCTTATGTTGCCACAAAGAATGACTGTTTTTATTTATTATGTGTGGAGGAAAAACAATTGATGACATGGAATTTGCAGGGTAGATCGGAAGTGATCTTTGAGACAATAATCGAGGTATAAGCTTTTATGAAACCAGTAAGAATGATGTTGGAACATATGTTATATATACGATTGTCTTATGATTTAATTACCTTTATACGATTAACACTTTGAATGTTGTGGTCAAGCAAATGTTAATTTTTTTTTTTTTTTTCCACACATCACTGCGTGACACCCATCAACGGGTAAATGTGGGATATATATATCGATTCAAGTATAATACTAATACGTGATGAATACAAGTAAACTAGAACCTCGGCAGATGAAGGTGAGCTATGCGGTCGCCTTTACAAAGGTACATGGTTATCTGTATAAGGTATGTAAGTTTGTTTAAACAATTGGTTATTCCTATATGATGTTAGGGTATACAAAAAGGGTTATATAACTAAAATAGGAATTGTGTTAAAATAGTGAAAACTAAAGTTCGAGGTTAAATGATCATAATGTCCATAGATCATCATAGAAAGAATGTTATATTATGTTCAAAGCATTATGAGGTCTTATAAGCTAGTTATGTGTAGTAGGAAATGACACTTTAAAGGATCACACATGGATATTTTATTAAGAAAGATGACTTTCGGTTTAAAGGAAGGGATCTTCTTACAATATTTGATTTGTGTATAAAGTGATACTAACAAGTGAAATTTGGCAGATGGTGAAATTCCTGTGAAGCTTGCGAAAATGCAAGAGCATAAATATTATGCATGGTAAAAATCAGGGGATGAGGATTTAAGGTCCACATCGAAATTGTTATTCATTCTTTAAGTTTAATAATTATTGATTGAATAAAGATCTAGACTCACTTGGGTCAGAGTAATCGTATGGTTACAAAATATATATGACGAAATAAATTGATTAAATGGAAAGAGATTTTTCTAGTCTCAAGCAAGGCGGCTTGGGAAAAATAAATTCCGGGACTCAAGCGAGAAGGCTTGAGGGGAATGGTGTAAAGAATGTTGTAATGGCATTGGAAATACTCCCTAAAATGAGGGATTGAGCAGCCACTAGGATTCTTGGAGAATCGGCTGGCTGTAAGACCTAGGCAAGCTATAAGAAAATGTATATGTGGGAGGCAGGACGCTGCTTAGTATACATGAAAGAAATGTTTGCTGCGTGAGCACTAAGGTGTTAGGCAAGACATAAAAGAAATGTTTGCTGTGTGAGCACTAAAAGTGTTAGGCAAGACATGAGAGAAAGGACTGCTGCGTGAGCACTAAGGTGTTAGGCAAGAATTTCCTGGATCAAGTGAATGCTGGTTGTTGATTTAGTCAACAATATAGAATCATGGAGTGCTAGATTTATCCCATATATTGCAAGTGATATGTACAGTAAAGAATTCATGACTTATGTTTCCGAGTTTGATTATGAAGTTGATGATAAAGTTTTTTATTATTATTTTTCGTTTTCCTTGAAACCCGGTTTTGTAGCCGAAAACTCAGGTTTGATCCATAACGATTTGCGAGAAATTTTTGAAAGACTAGAAAGGGTCAAAATAGAGAGGACGAGACAAGTGAACTGCTAAAAGTATGAACACCGAGGACGGTGTTAATTTTAAAGGGGAGGAGGATGTAATATCCCTCCTTGTATCCCTATTAGATCTATAAATGCATATTGTTGCAAAAGAAAATTATCTTATCACCGCATGTCAAGTTTAATTATTAGAGTATCCCTTGTTTCATCTCATTCATGCGACCATGATGCTGTTTTAATTTTGGGATTGTGGAGCACTCAACCCCGAACCTCTTATCACTCGCTCAGTTATGGAGCATGGCATTCATTGACCTCCCACTCGTCATTTTAATATGAGGAATGAAACTAATTTTCATTACAACCTTTTTTTTTTATGAAGGAATGCCTTCTTCTAGATGGATGCCACACGTTCCATTCGGTAAGCCAAATATGAGTGGTGGTGAACCGCCGCCGTTAAATAGTTAGTGGATACTTCTTTCTTTATAAAAGGGAGGAGAGTTTTGTCTTGCAAAACTCTCAGAGCAGAAGTGGGCTTCCCTTGCATTAATGGCGACCTCGTTTTAATGAGGAAGGTCTTCACAAAAAAGAACATGGCATTTCCACCTATCCCCACGATCTCTTAAAGAATAAACTGATGAAGTTGACACTTACTCTTTAGTAATGGTCGCAAATTAATTATTTTACCTTTAAAGAAGATTATATATATATATATATAAAAGCCACTTCTAGTATGTAGTGGAAGGAGGATGTCATTAAGGAATAACAACCGTCAAGGAAGGAAGAAGGTGGAATAACTCCGAGTAGGATGTCCTCGAGACTTTTTAGGAAGTTGTCTCCATAGTGGAGCTCTCGGCTGCCATAGTGAAGCACTCTAAGCCCATGATTGAGAAAGTATTTGAGAACCACTCCCACTAATCGAGGAAAATATTCCTTTAGGGTGCTACAACTACTAAAACCTGGTGACACTTGTGTGCTTAAGAGGAGCCACGACTCCCTACCAACGGAACGCAGATCTTTCATAGAGAGGTATTAGAAGTTAGTTTGGAGGATTGTTTTTTTTGAGAATTTCGTGGGAACTTGTCCCTCTAAAGAACCACCCTTACCAACCGTTTTGAAACCCACTTCACCATTTCTATGATAATGGAAACAAGTCGAGCCATAACTAAAAGAATCTTGTGGAGGAATCTAAGGAGCAAATTCAGTAGGTTGTCTCCCTAGTGGAGTTTGGAATTCGAAGATAGATCTCTGTGAGTACACTGCAGATCTCTGCGTGATTCTATATATCGGTGAGACTCTTTAGATCTTGGGTATGCTATGAGTATAGATCTCTGCGATGGACCTAGGCTAAAAAAATATATGCAATCTTTAGAGAGTCTCGGTGATGGACTTAGACGGGATTTCTATAACTATTAAGAATATCTTTGCCATTACCACACGTTGGATTTCTGCAACCCGGCAAAATCTCCCTCTCCACGTATTGGAGGACTCTCGTGGTAGTAATATCTCTGTGCATTAGAAAACTCTTGCTGTGGAATAAATCTGTGTATTAGAGGAGCTTCGCAGTAGAAATACTTTTGGGGGACGACTGGGAGAGAGTTCTGTGAGCTCCTTAGACTGGACCTCTGCGAGGGCTTTTTGATTAGGATCTCTATGCGATTTCCTTTACCCTACAGTAATCTTGGTGATCATAGAAGCAATCACCATAGCTACCACTGCACGGTTATATATTTCCTGCTAGTACTACTTCGGTGAGATCCCTTTACCTGCCAGAAATCTCTGCAGTGAACACTTTAATTGCCAGGTATGATTCCGTTTAGAGTTATATATGCTGGATGCTTGAGCTGGGGAGGCTTTTTGGTGAAAGGCGTTGGGGGCGCTCGGCGAACATGGGAAATGGAATAGAGACTTCAATCTCAGGAGTTTTGCATTCCTTGGATGTTTCTCTAAGACTGGATCCGGGTACGATCTCGACATCTTTATAATTTTTATAGAGATTTCAATCCTATGGAGATACGTGTTTCTTGAGACTATTCTGAACGTGGTAGTTCGTGTTTCCTTACTATCTATTATGCTGAGATCTATGTTGAATTATGCACATGAGTCAAGAAATGACAGATACTAGGTTTAGATCTATACATATTTATATATGCGCTATAACCTTTTCGGTTATTTATATATAATCAAGCTCTATGTTATGTTTAGGCTGATCGCTATGCATCTAGCAAACCCTGGATCGTCCTACGATAGATTTTGTGTTATATATTTTTGAAATATAGTCACTCTGTCCCCAGATTTGGATAGCTATCTCGGTTAATCGATTTTTCTTTCCTGTTGATCATTTTTTTTTATGTCTATTTTCTCTCTGGGCCGATCACTTTAGCATATAGCAGATCCTTTTGTAATATATTTTATATACTACGGATAGCCCGAAGGCTTGATTCGTGTTCTGTCCAAGTATTATATATTTTTATACTCTGTGGAAAGCATAGATCCTTACTGTGTGGGTACTTCTGTGGTAGCAGATCCTTTTGTAATATATTTTATATACTACGGATAGCCCGAAGGCTTGATTCGTTTTCTGTCCAGGTATTATATATTTTTATACTCTGTGGAAAGCATAGATCCTTACTGCGTTGGTATTCTGTGGTAGTAGATCCCTGTGTAGTATATTTTTTTGTCTATACTCTGTGGAGATGTAGGAAGGCGTAGATCAGTGTTGCATTGGTAATTATGTGGTGCAGATCCCTGTATGTTTATATAACGAATGAAACCATATTGTGTGATTTACGTGGACGTATTAGGGAAGGGATAGCAGAAATGCTAGATCCCAGTTGTTTCCCTGTAATTATATATATGTTATATATAATAGAACTCTGTGATTTGCATGGCCGCATTGGGGAAGGGATAGCATAAATGCTATATCCCAGTTGTTTCCCTATGTTATATATATAGTAGAACTCTGTTATTTCATGGACGCATTGGGAAGGGATAGCATAAAATGCTAGATCCCAGTTTTAATTCTATGGAACACATATGTTATGTATAGTAAAACTCGGTGTTGGCATGAACCGGTGGACACATTGAAAAGAGTCTCTGCTTTTCACATTTTGATTTGGAGAATCGACCCATGCCCAGCTACAACTCTGTTATGTTAAAATATAGTGGATGTAGTTCCACTGATTAGTCATCTATGAACATTGTTTGCTTGACAGAAAACTACTTGATTTTTGCATCTCTGTATTATATATTTTTACAACTGAGTTTTCACTTGGAATGGCAATCTACGCAGATAGAGGTTGCTTGATCGATATGATCTCTACTTGATTTAAATATCTGCATGCATTGCTTGAAGAAGTTCTTATTTAGATTTCAACCTCTGCGTATTATAGGCTTGGAAAATCCCATAAGAAGATAATGTTATGTGTATGCTCTTGATGAGAGTGGCGATTATTTATGGCGACAACTGTGTCGCAAGATGTAATCTCTTTCGAGAAGAATATAGTTGATTATTGAGAATGATCTCCCTCTAGAGGAGAAGCTGGAAGAATAGCGACATTGAGTTGCATAATGTATCCCTTGACGTTGAATATTACAAGAATTGACCTGCCTTTGTGGACGTAGCCCAGCCGGGGTAAACCACCTATATTCTTGTCTCGGTTTTGTGTGTTTAAATTTGGCTTATTGTTTTGTCAATTGGGATGTTGTGTTAAGTTCTTGTATGTCCACTTCTAGATGTATGAGATAAATTATAAATATTGCATCTAAATGTATCGGATAAATTATAAAGGTTGTATGTAGATGTATGATAAGTTATAAGTATCATGAGTTTTCGGCAGGACAATCTACTCCAGTTAAATGTATGTAGTAAGAGAATAATAAATCAATAAAAAATGTTACTTGGTGGAATGTTGCAAAGTGTTACATAGGGTTGTTTTATTTATCTTTATTATGTGCTGTGAAAAGAAATCCTTTTTTTTAATTCACTAAATCCTAACATCATTATTTGGGAGATGCTACAAGCCCTCCCTCAGGCGCAGGCATGACGCCTGATAAAACCAGAGCGGCGGTAGCGAGTCGTCTAGGGCACGGCCAACACCATCGTCATGATGTTGTGATTCTTGTTGTTGTTCTTAAATTCTTTGAATTTTGTACGAAGTGATTCCTAAATCCATATTAGGATTAGGAGGTTTAAGGGGTGTGCTACTTCTTACACAAGCTTGGTCAATTCAATATTGATGATAAAATTCAATGAGAATTACCCATGTGTTTCCCTCTTCTTGTGGATCATATGAGAAATGAGATAACACACCTTGCAAAAAAGGGATTTTTCGCTATTGTTGTCTCTCCTCTTTGGATTAATTTGTCATGTATTGGAGTATGTTTTCGCAAAACAAACAACATTTTTGTGAAAGGTCGATCATGTATGAAGGAAAACTTCAATGAGGAATTTGAATTTTCTTATTGTTGCATATCATAATAAAATCAATCATCTGCATCTTGGGGTATTATCAATATCATAAAACTTCCATTACTTCTCACTTGATTTTGGTACTTTCAAGTACATTGTTGGTGATGCACTAGAACAAAGAAAAGTTGCTTTTGAGTTTAATTGATAGATATTTTTATTGATAATTGTATTGATTAAATTAATCATGCATCTTTCATTATTCCCTATCTACACTTAGTTTTGAATGATCATTACAATGTGAAAATCATGTGCCACCTCATACCATCAGACCTTGTGGATAAGTGTGCTTATGTAGTTCTCCTAGAACCCTTTAAAAAGAGAATTACTCACAAACCAATGCAAGATGATGTGAAGCAAGAAGTTTGTATATATGATTCAAATTGAACATCATTTAGTTGTTTCTATTAGTTGTATAAGATTAATTTTAGGGAAGGTTTGGATGCAACACGTTTTTTTGGTAGTTAGAGGTGCAAGCATGATGTGGCAATGAAGTTTCTCAAAGACCAAGTCCATGAATTGAATTGTTGTGGACATAGAAAACTACTTAAAATATATAAATATATTGACCAAGTGACAGACTTTAAAAAAGAGTTAAGACAATATGAAAAGGTAAAAACCAAGTACAAGGCTTCGTTCACAGCATGCAAGATTGATATGTTTACATCTTGTGGATACTTCCATGGTTATTTTAGATCAAGAGTTTAGTCCATAACATGTGGCTTATGGGTTATACATAGGCCATCCAAGAGGCCTTATCCCATCTTTTCCCTATGAGAGGGATATGGTGGCCATTTTGAGGTTTTTCACATCATGGATTCTTCTTGGTCACTAATCCATGGTTTGATACCAAAACCCATGTTTTTGGGATATAACATTTGTCTATGGGGATCTTGTTCTTTGCATAGTAAACCACATCATTGCATAGGTCTTGTGAGGTAATCCTTAGCCTAAATGTGATATATGGCTACCACATTGACGAGGGGCACACTAGGTATGGAAATTCATAACCATTCCATGGTATAAGGAAAAATCTAGGACCTTCTGCTATAGAATTTTACTATGGAGATCATGGTCAATGTGTGGAGTCCCAAACCACCACATTGTCCCTCCATAGGGAAACTTTGGCCTACAAGTGGGATATGGTGCTCATTTTGAAGTTTAGAACATTAAATATGGTTCTTGGTACCTGTGATGTGGTTCAATGCCAAAATACAAGGTATCAATTTTTCCATTAGAGTTCATCTAGGAACATGTCGGATTGTGTGAAATATCTTACTATTTTGAATTGCATTAGGGCCTAATCCCTAGTGTTTCATCCCAAACCATGATTTAGGTATCGATACCAATCCCTCATACATTAATCCTTAAATTTATGCACATATCTCTTTCATAGGTAAAAACTTAGGGTCCATGTGGTGGTCAAATGCTCTATCCATGACCCATGGGTCATATAATTAATAGTTATATACTAAGACTCTAGTTTTTATGCCATGGTTAGGACCAAATAACCATTCATAATGCGACAATACTTGAAATTGTGCCCTTATCACACTCAAAGGTGAAAAATTCCTTCTATAGGTATAGGTATTATGTCTTTAGATCCCTACACATGGAACATGATTCTTATAATAAACAATTATGGCATAAGACCCTAGTTCCCATCTCCAAACCATGTCCTAATCCTTGACACCAATCCCTATTGTTTGTAACCAAAAGATATGATTGATTATCACCAAATTGTCTAGGTGTAAGAAGGTTCTTAAAGTCTTACCTTATGTGCAAAATGACATGTTTACAAGAACTTCTAACTAAGGATGGTGTGATCTAAGATCTTGATTTCATTTTGCATTATTTCATTTCATATTGGGTGGAAAGTTCATTCAAGCCCAATCATTTTTAGTAGGTTGGTTGTGATCCTAATAATGCAGATTGTGGGGATTACTTGTCTTTCCCGATAGTTGCTTACATTATGTTCTAGGTATCATCTTTGTGAGAGTAGTTACAATTTTTGCTACTTAGAATTAATTTATTTCACATTGGATATATATTAGTTCCAAGGGATATATATAGCTCCAACTTTACATACAGTTATTGTTACCGAGATATAGAGACAGAAGTGGTTCAAGAAAAAAATAGGGGGACTACATGGCCATTTGATTAAGAATTCAAGGAAAAAATAGTCAACACAAAGACAAAATATTCTATTACTACGAAGGAAGGGGAAATTTTGTGCATAATATTAAAGGAGTGGTAATCATTTTGATGAAATTCATGTTACAGTTAATTAGGCTAATGTTGAAGGTGTGTTTGAAGGAGTGGTCAATTTTTTTTATGAAAGTGTTAGAACTAATTAAGATGCTATTAAATGTGTAAAATATCAAAATAGTAATACAAATAATAAAGTGTCATTTGATAAATACTTATGAAAATACAATAGTAAACTTAATTTGGAAAAGGTCAAATTCTATCTTTTGTCATAGAACGACATTTTAATGGGGCCCATATTGTGCTTTCAAAAAACTAAGGTGGTGAACTTACAAAATTGTGATAATCACATGCATTGGTGTGTTTATTAGTCAAAATGGATTACTATATATATTGGTCAGTCCCCACATTACTTATACACTTTATTCACTCACTTATTTGTGTGATGCTCCCTAGAGTTGCAAATGAATTTGAAGAGAATCTAATTGCTAATTATATCATAAGAGGAGGATGTTATTGATATCCTTCACCATGATTTGGATTCTCAATCACTCATTTACACATGAAAGGAAGAATCTACTCACTCTTAGGATCATGACCATGAGATCATCTCACTTATGAAGACAATATCACTTACTCACTCATGTGAGAGTAAGATAGAGCACTTGCCATAATTCTTGCAAAGGTAATTGGGCTTCCAAAACACTTCGTGAGAATCCCATCATGTCACCAACCACGAGGTGAAAGATACTTTCACTCTTATTTCTACAAGCCTAACATTAATGCCCAAAGATGTAAAATATAAAGTATTATCCTTTGGTATGAAATCATTTCTTCATTTATGAAGGTAGACTAGGTCGTTCGCATTCATTTTCAAGAGTGCAATCAGTATTAAGAAGCCAATGAAGGATTATGGCTTAGCATCTAATATATAGCACCTAACAAACCTCAAAAGGTTAGAAATTTATCAACACTCAACTATTTATCAATAATTATAAACCTTAATGATGAGTCAACACTCTTGTATAAATATTTATATATACATTTGAATTTTTTCTTAGAACTTTTTAGTTTTCTAGCATACAAAATTCTACCTCATAGTACTTCTCATAACTTGGACATGCCAAAATTTACAATCTCACAATCCAATCCTTGATGATTATAATCTTATGCCATTCTCCCCATGGTTGATTAATAAAAGATATTTACACTATATACTATATATTTGTCTCCACTATAAATACATATAATTTTTATATATTTGTCTCCATTATGAACGTAGTTTTCTAGCATACAAAATTCCACCTCATAGTGCTTCTCATAACTTGGACATACCAAAATTTACAATCTCACAATCCAATCCTTGATGATTATAATCTTATGCCATTCTCCCCATGGTTGATTAATAAAAGATATTTACACTATATATTTGTCTACACTATGAATGCATGTAATTTTTATGTATTTGTCTCCACTATGAACGCATGTAATTTTTCATGTTAATCGCTTTTAGTTTATAACTCTAAACTCACTTGGATGATATGATGTCCTATGTACCACTCACCTTGAGCATAAAGGATGGAGATAAAACAATCAGTCGTTTAAACAAATAGATTTCTCAAGTGATTTATTTTCACATGATGGATGTTGGTTGCATTCATATATAAAAGATATTTCAGATAATATTAAAAGATGAGTTCTTACCACACTAATATTGATTTTCCATTTTTACTTTATTGAAATTATTTCATTAAATCTAAATTCTTCGTAACTAAAGTAATGTAAAATATTACAATGTGTATAAGTGGATAAAGATATACAAGGGAATTTACAAGGGAATTTCTTCAGTGAAGAAACTAACATTAAAGGGTATATATTATGCCAAATTCCATTAGATTTTATAATTGGACCCATCCATAAAGTAATGTAAAATATTACAATGTGTATAAGTGGATAAGGATATACAAGGGAATTTCGAATTTCTTCATTGAAGGAACTAACATTAAAGGGTATATATTATGCCAAATTCCATTAGATTATATAATTGGACCCATCCACAAATACAAGAACAATCAATAGCATTATCATCAACAAAAACAATCTAAAACGGGCAACACGTGTTATTGAAAAAACTTAAACCTTGGTGGAGACATTAATATTAATATTGTCAAGTTCCTATTTAAAAAGTGCAACCTTGATATAATTATATTTTACATAGAATCTATAAATATGGGTTGTTTAGTTGTTAGATTCCGTCAATATAAAAACTCAGAGTTCTTATCAATCCAAAACTTTGATTTAATTTTTGACAGTTTGGTCGATTTAGAATTGGTAAAAACTTTCGAGGGCATTATTGCATCATGTATAGATCTTGGATTATTGTAAAACTCCACTTGTGCCTACATTTCTTACTACATTCTTATTAAATTTGTGGTTGGAAAAAAAAATCGTTGACTACAATATTATTTTATTCCTTTTTAATATTAATTGTGTCTAGTTTGGGTAGTTGTGAAAATGAATTGTTATTCTCCCTGCTTAAGATAAATTAATGTAAGTGACATGATGATCTCTTAATAAGTGTATTTTTATACTAACCTTAAGCCCTAAAATTTTTTATTTATTTTAAGTAGATACTATTGTTGAAGTGAAAAAAAATGCCTAGTTAATTTTTCATATATATATATAATAAAAATCATTCACCCTTCGAAAATGGAACATAGGCCAAAGAGTTAAAACAAGAAGGATAAAAAATAATTCGTTGAAAGTTCTCGTGGTCTTCGGCAAGGATGCCCCTTATCTCCACTCTTATTTCTGATCGTTATGGATGGACTTAGCAGGTTGTTAAATAAGGCGTTGGAGCATAAGGTGATTTCTGGTATCAGGGTTACAAAAAATTCCAGGGTTACTCACCAGCTCTTTGCTGATGACGTCATGCTCTGTGGAAATGACTCATTGAAGGCTATCAAAATACTCCTTGACCTCTTCTACAGGGCTACTGGGATGGTTATAAACATCACAAAATCTGTCATTCTATATCATAATATTGAAAGCAAGATACTTGCAGACATTGTCAATTGTTTTCCTGTGTAGGTGAAAGATCTAGCGGAAGGAACCACTTACTTGGGCTATCACTTAAAACCAAATAACTATAGAACACATGATTAGTATTGGCTTCTTCGGCATTATGACAAGAGAATTCACCTGTGGAGCTAGAAATGGCTCTCGATTGGCGGAAGACTGACCCTGGCAAAGTCAGTCCTACAAAACATGGCGGTTTTCTAGCTATCTTTATGTAGGATCCCAAAATCTATTATCTATGGCATTAGAAGGAAAATTATGAATTTCATTTGGGCTGGAACGGATAAATCAAATATACATCTGTGTAATTGGCAACGTATCACAACACCAAAAGCATGTGGCAGTTGGTCTCTGAAGAATCTATATGTTTGTGCTGACGCCCTCCGAGCAAAATCTCTATGGAGAGTTCTCACGGTGGATTGTACCTGGCGATCGGTTTGCAGAGATAAATATTTCAAGGGTAAGTCGGTGATACAGTGGCTGAGATCGGCTCATGGGCGATGCATTGGTGCCTTTGCAATTTGGTCGGGATTGGTATCGGCCTGACCTATCATCTCCCAATGGCTAGCATGGAAACCTGGTAACGGTCGTTCCATAAAACTAGGTGAGGACCCGATCATAGATGGGCCTTTAATATTTAGATTATCTCCATTTTTACTTGCCTTTCTTCGGGCCAAGGGTTATTATTTGCTGTCACGTGTTGCAATATATACACCTCGGGTTTTTGGGCCTACTGTTTGGATGAGCGTGGAATAGCTGGGGCTCGTTGGTGGGTTGGCAAAGGAATGGACATCTTATTTGCAAGGTCTAAGCTTATGTTTCTTGCGACTATTGGATCAAGACGATTGTCTGTTGTGGTCATGGAACACCCACGATGGTCGAGTGACATCCAAACTAGCATATGCCTCCATTATGGCAACTACATAGGGAACATCTTGTTGGTGGTACTCTGCCTGTTGGAATTGGCACTTACCACCGAAACTGATAATTTTTATTTGGTTATCTCTGGAAAATAAGATGCTCACATGGGATAACCTTCTCAAAAGGGGGTTTATTGGACCAAATTTCTGTGTGTTATGTGGATTCGAGGCTGAAACTATCAATCACATTTTCTGTCATTGTGCATTTGCAATTAGCCTGTGGCGTGAGGCTCGAATCATTCTCTCTGACATGGGTGTGTGGAATGGGGACTCCATCCACCTTTGTCTTCAAAATTGGATAAAGTTTAACCACCGGTATACTTCTTTGGCTGTATATATCCTCTGGGAGATATGGCTGGCACGAAACATGCTTATTTTTGAAGGAAAGAAGACCTCTCCTACTTGGTTGGCTCGTAAGCTGGTTGCACTCTACTCGGCTACTTCTGATATTTCTTTGCCTTGCCATGAACAACGGGTAAGAGTGCATGATTCTATCACCCTACAGCCTGATCTTTTAGCCTTTTTTGATGGGGCATCCTAGCAGGGAGGTGCCATTTGTGGGGCTAGAGCAGTTATCATCATTGATCAACATCATGTCTACAATATCTGGATGAACGACGGATTGGGATCCAACATAAGAGGTGAACTTCTTGCTCTTTGGATGACCCTATTTGTCTCCAAGCACAAATCTATACCTCTCAAACAAATTGTTGGTGACTACAAGACTATTATTGACTGGGCGTGTGGCCACGGCTCTCTACTTTCATTGGTGCTCGCCTCATGGATGGATATGGTGGCTTCTCTCTTAAATTATTTTCATCAATTGTCGATCAACCATATATTTCGTGAGCACAACACTCAGGCTGATTTATTATCTAAGCGAGCTCTGACTGTGATTGGTGGTTGTATCCATTTTGGGTATTGGTCCCACTCTCTCCTCTCTTCGAGAGGGAGTATTTAATTTTCTGCATCCTCTTGCTGGTAGGGGAGTACCTTTTTGGGATGTGGGGCTTTTTTTGCGGCTATATTTTTTGTCGTTTACACTTCTTTTCATATTTTCAGCATTATTTTTTGGGTGCCTTTCCTCCATAAGAGTGACGTGGTGTGCCTCTTGTGGTTCGTCATCTCTTTGGTTTGTGTGGATCTTTTGGTTGTTGTGGACATCTATTGTTGTGATCTATTCTCTGCCTTGGACTTTGTTGGTCGGTTTGTGACCTTCTCCATGTGGATCGTTGTATGAACCTTATCATATATTTTTAATATAAAAATATAGCTATTTTTCTGTTTGAAAAAAAAAAAATACCTCAAGCTTAGCTAGTGTATTTTGAAAAGGTAACCCTTCATGTTCTTTGATAATTGCATTATTGGAAAATATATTAGTACTTCATAAAATTATAATATAAAGTTCATACCTTCAATGGTTTGAATGATAAAAACCATGCATTGGGATCTCCAAATGTACTAAGAGGGATAATATGTCAAATGTACTAAGAGGGATAATATGTTTTCTTGTTCTCAATGCGACTTCCAATGATGTGGATTGTTATTATTATTATTATTAAAAGACTTGTTATAAACAAGTGAAAATTACATTTAAAACAACGTTCCTTGCTTGACTAAGTTTTAGTCAAAATCAAATTTAGGAGATCGAGTTCCTTTCATTAAATTCAATGCAAATGTGACTTTCCTTTGGGTTTTATTTCATTGCATTTCATTTTCTTTATCACGGGAGACTCGAAGGAGACACAACCTTCATTCAAGGAGTGTAGGATTTGATGGCTCTATTTTTTTCGTGGAGTAGAGGGGAAATAAGATTTGTTTAAGTGAATGTGAGTAGAGTAGAGCTTGCAATGGCTACAGAAAGGAGATGGATTGGGTATTGCTAGCCAAGTCCACTTCAGCCCCACCAATGCCTACATCCAGGTATGTCTCTTTCTCAATTTTCTCTCATATCCATTCATGTTTTGCTATTCCAATTTCTCACTACAACCCTATGTATCTTGTACATATATATCTACCATTCTTTGTTCTTGAGTTTCTACAACCCTAAGTGTCTTGTACATATATCTACCATTCTTTATTCTTGATTTTTTTTCAAGTTGAGAAAAGTGAAGTTTGTAGGGTGAAATTTTTGTGGAAAAAAATAGCTCTGATTGAAATACTCTTCATATACTTCGTTTTTATTACTAGTTTTTTCTATCTTCTGGAAAATGCATCAATTATTTACCTATGCAGAGTAATTAGGGTTAACTTATGGCCATCAAATGGGATTAAAGTTATCTAAGGGAAGATTCGACAGAATATAATTTCCATTCATCATCTCTATCATGAATTTATATAATCCTTCCACATAAAATATTTCAAACTTCTAGAAAGTTTGGTCTTACACATCTTGAACTTCACCCCTAATGCTACATCCTCTTCACTTCAACAACTTGAAAACATTTTCACTAAAACTTATGGTTATTACATTTCCTTTTTATTTTTTATTTTTTTTTATGTTTGTTCCACAAGTATGACATTTGACATCATGAGAGTATTAAAATGAACCGTAAATGGCTTACAATAGGAATATCCAACATTTTCCAAGCTTGAAAGCACTTCAGTTGAGTCCCTGTGAATGGGTTTATTGATTCTACGAAATTTTCATAGGACTTGCACCTGATCCCATCGATAAAAAAACAACATGCTTGGATAAGCAAGATAATATGATTGCATGGGGAGATGGGTCACAAGGGGTGAACTTATTATGGCCGATTTCAACCTTGGTAGGTGATAAAACACTTTTAATAAACTTAACTAGATAGGAAAGGACTTTAATAGATGCTTCCATTTCTTCCTCAATATTAGTCAATTCCTTCAAATTTTCCTTTTTTTATTGGATATACATTCATCTTTTTTTTCTTGATCTGTTTTAAGTTGCTATCCATTTGAGCCATGGCACTTTCCTCACGGGTCTCATCGATATGTTTCCAATTTGAGACAACCAAATTGCAGAATCCTTCATTCTCCATCCATGAATGGTTGAACTTGAATGGGGAAGGAGGTTTGTTATCTCTTGCATCATACATGAACATAATTGGATTATGATTCAAAGCTACATTGACCCTCACATAAGATCTGAATCTAGTTAGATATTTAGTCAAAGGTTTAGAAACTAAAAAACGATTGAGACGTTTTGATATGGCCTCTCACCTCTTTTTGAATTTCTCCATGTAGGGACCGGTTGGACTAGTTTGATATCAACTAAATGTTCATCTCTAAAAATGTGATTGAAATATTCTGCCAAGGGATCATAATGGGTTTTTTTACCCCAAATTTCACAAGAGGATAGAGTTACTCCAATTATCATTGAATCGTTTGTAAAGATACCTTCACCTGTGATCTCTTCCTAGAAATAATTCTTGTAATTATAAGGACTGTAAAAATTAATTATCTCTAGGGCTTTCCCAAGCCTTTTATCCTTGCCTTCCATGATTATACCCACATTGATAGTATGAGAAGAGATAGCATTAAATGAATTATCCCACCCAAATAACAAACTATCGAAGTGTCCCTTTGAATCTAACGTGCAAAAAATGCCAATCATATAGAAAAGATGATAAGAAATTAGTTATCTTAGTCCCTAAGCACATGGTTTCTTGAAATAAGATAAAATTTGGCTTATAGACCAAAATAATACATATGAAGGCTTGTTGTTTAGGGGCATTCCCTAGCCGTCGAATATTTAGAGATAGGATGATCATTTGGCCACCTTCCCGAGGTTTTTTCTTGCTCTTAGCACCCCATTAATGGTTAGTTGTTTTCCATTTATCACCTCCCGAGTCACTTTTTTCTTTACCTTTTCTATATTGGATTTGTGACCCAAGTGGGAGGGTAAGACCAGATTTAGCCCGAGACCTCCTTCAATCTCCCCACTATCATATATTTCCATGTCCTTTTTAAAACTAAGCATATAGGAGGGTTTTATGGATGGTTTATTTTAATGAAGAGACAGGCAAGATGACTCAACATCCATGTCATGAGGTGAGTGCAAGGAATCCTAATTTGGAGAATTCAAAGAGGGATATTTTAATATAGAGTGGGTTTCGGAAGAAATATCATTCTTTTTTACTGGGGAAATCTCTTCATGGTCAGATAGCTACATACTTGATAAACAAGTGCCTTCCTTTGGATCCAACGATGCTTGATTTATGACTAATGAAAAAATCTCAACCCCTCGTTTCCTTGAGGGGCATGATTGTTTCTTCATTCCCCTCTTGTTTTTCCTTTGAAAATGATGTCGAAGGATCCTTTTGACTCTAGGAGGGATTTTCTTTCCTAATCCATATTTTTCTTGTCCCTGCCTTCTGGTTTTTTGCACACTCATTATGCAAGTGTCCTACCTCCTGAAAAACTGAACGACGAAAATGAAGTTTCTAGTAGTCAAGGGGTTGAGTAAAAGTTCCAAGCTTCCATTCTAGATTCATGCTCTCATGCATAAATTTTCGATATATCCAATTCAACTAGAACCTTTGTTATTCTTTTATCCTCTAGATGCTCGAAAATTTCCTTCATCGCTATAAATTTATCAATTGAGTTCTCGATGGGTTTAAAAACTTCATTTGAACACAATTCCAATGGAAATCTTGGAATCAAAACCCATATGTGCTAGATGTAGAATGGTTCATAGCGTGGATCAAATGATGGAGACCATGGCTTCAAATCAAGGCTTGATGGCCCCCAAAGAGAAAATTTGATTTTTATGAGATCTGTTGCTAGAGATTTTACCTTATAGTAGGGGATGGAGACTACCAACATACACGGGTGTAGGATGGACATATAAAGTTCTGCATACACATATTCTTAAGAAAATAAGTTAGAGGTTAGAAAGACATGCGCCTTATTTTGAAGTTTGATCCTAGCTTTCTCCTTCGTTGCTCCTTAATGTGTCAGCATGCAAAACAAACCCTAGACCTTCCTCAAACCAATTTGATTATATAAAAACAAATTGACATCGATAACAGCATGAAACATCAATTAATAATCAAATCTACAACATATGACAGAGATTATGTTGAGAAAGGAAGAATGTCGACTCTTATTAATCAATAAATGAAGCAAGTACAATTATACCTAACTTATGTATGAGGCACCTTTGTAACCAAGACCTGGGCTCCTGCTCCTCTCTTGACTTAGGATTTCTCCAACATAACAATAGCTCTTCAATTGGGGTCCCTTTAGGCTCATGCCTTCCCCTTGTATTTATAACAAGGCAGGGAGGATTAGTTCGAAAGGTAGTTGAGTTGGGAAGTTGAGGAAGTTAGAACAACTGACTCAACTAATCTCAATTCGTGTTTTTAATATATTTTTTCAAGTTTCCTTAAGACACCTGCGACTATTGGACATAGCAACTAGCGAGTAACTCGCAGCATGTGGGCTCAGCAACTCGTGAGTCCATATTTTTAATTGATACTCGTGGGTTGTCAGTATGGAGACCCGCGAGTGACTCGCAACATGTCAAGTATAGGAGTCATAGTTTTATGGTGAAATAAGTCAAAAAAAAAAAAACAAGTTTTAAGCTGAAGAAGTAAGGATTCAAATCCAAATCATCCAAGGTCAACTAAACTCTTCCATCCATAGTGTCCTTTTGTGTGATCGGCAAAGCGATGTGATCATGGATGGAGAAGTGCTAAATTGACTGATAACAGATGCCCCCTAATGTGCGAGGTCAAAGGGAAACGATGGCCGAAATACATTACAAATCCAAGGCAGAGGAGGAACGAGGAAACCATAGGATGAAGTCACAAAAGTACAAGAAACAAAAGACCAGGTCAACGAGCAATTACAATCTTGACATCAGAAGATGTTCATGATGATAGAACATAATCTCCAATACATAACTAAGAGATGTATATAGCATGGCCACTGAAATACAAGCGTGGATCCATGTCAAAATAGGAGATCATAGCCATAACAACAAGATGTATCTATGTCTCATCAAGAGCCAAATATGAGTGAGGCTCAGTCTTGTGAAACTTGGGCAATAACAAATTGAGATGATGTTATCATAGGCCCAAGGTCTTCATTCAAACCATCACAAGGTACGAATCCTGACCATGTGAATAAATGAGTTGGAGTCGAGCATGGGGGATGCTGTTTGATTATCGATCATTGATGTATACTGTTAACAAACATGAGGGAACCCACCGATAATGAGAATGGGGCCCAAGGTACCTGGTACATTCTAACAAGTGTGAATAAGGGGTTCTAAGTTCGAACACTTGAAGAATCTGTCGAGTAGGATACATTGATGTATTCCCACTACTCAACAGCGAAGGAAATTGCCACTGATGACTGCAATCCCCAAGGTACTACCAATAACTCTAAAATTATTTCCCAGAGCAAGATGAGTTGAATTCGATGGAAAGAAGTCCGTTGGAAGGGAGGCCTTAAGGCATCCTCCATCATCCAACACGAGGATGAACCAAAGGTTGATTTGATCTAGAATAGAAATAAGTACATGATGAAACAAACTGACACCAGGGAGTGGCCGACACATGAGATCAAGGTAACTGCAGAATGGCCGACACAGGTGGTATCCTTGAACAGTGTGGCACGACACAAGAGTGACTTAGGAAGCTTTTGAAACACAAGGGGACCATGATATAAATCTGCAATGTAAAAGACATTGACAGATTCTCCATATGATTGGAAGAGTAACCAATCTAAGGAGTAAAAACTCTAAGATCAGGTTTTATCCTAAGGCCAAAAACTAAACCAAACTGTTTGATAGACTCAAAAGGTGCTTTGTTCAAGGATATGACTGGCTTGCTGCCATAAAACTGAAAAAGATGTCTGACATACTTCCCTTCTCTTTTTATCTTTTTATTAAAGAATATCCTTCTTGGTTTTTAATCATTCCAAGAAAGCAAACTCAATATCCTTTCTTCATTTTTAAAGAAAGCTCGAAGAAAGAGGGAGAAGATTGCTTGATACAAGTCCAACCATGTGTAAGTTTAATGAGTCCATGGGAGGGAAAATCAAGACCTTCTTCATTTTTTATAGATTTTGAAGAAGAGATAGATGAATACTCTATAACACTGATCCATGGATTTTAATATCGAGTATGGATCGGTTCATGATCGCTGGTGTTTTATTTTTTGAGGAGTCTGAAAAACTTAAACAATAACTCCATACACCTACTCGTGGATTTTAGTATCGAGCCCGAGTTGGTATGTGCTCGCCGGTGTTTTCTTGTTTGAAGAGTCTGAAAAACTTAAACAATAACTCTATATACCCTCTCGTGGATTTCACATCGATCCTGAGTAGGTGAATGCTCGCTGGTGTTTTCATGTTTCGAGAGTCTGAAAACCCTAAAGAAGACTCCCAAAGGTCATTTTTTGTAAAGTTAGTCTCCTCACCCGAAAAAGTGTAAAACAATGAGAGAATAACTCTTCTAGCCACGTATTACTAGAGTATACCTTTTTCGTAACTAATCCACAAAAGTACGAAAAATGGGTAAACTTATACTTAAGTGGATGTACCTTCAATTCCTTTAACGAGTCTGAAGTGAACAAGTATGCTCGACAATCTCGTTTGTTTTTTAAAAGTCTAACGAGGGCTTAAAAAAGACTTTATAGGCATGACAAAATGCTGAAATGACCAAGTTAGTGACAAATGATATATAACATGATCATAAAGGAATTCATCACAACAAAAGGTATTATACCTAACTGACATGTCATAAAGTAAAATTCACCTTAGTAGATCATGGTTGCAAAAGATTGTAAAAATTGTCGTCGCTTTCTTTACCTAATAAAAAAGACTTCAAAGTGAATTAGTTTGATTAAATAAAGTGTTTAAAAACAAAATTGAAAATAGAGAACTTAAAAAAAAGTGGGTAAAAATCAAAACTGATTTTTATAAATAGTTTCAAAACTAAGACACAATTCACCAAATCATTTCTTGGAGTAAAAAGTTGCAAACAACCTCGTATTTCAAATTCCCATAGCCATCACATCGGGCTATCAAATCATATCATGCCACCTACAAGTAAGTATACTCTCCTCCTACCTTCATTTCAACGCATTATTTTTAATTTTTAATGGTTCATTTTGTTTTTAATTATGTTTTAAAATTTAAGGCTGCGTACCCGTGGGTTACCATGTGGAAAACTTGTGGGCACGAGAAAAGTGCGTTGGTTTGTCGCAAGTGAACTGGCAGGTACCTGCCACTGTATAGTAGGAACAGTCATGGGTGCGGCAGTTTGAATGAAAAAACAAAAGAAACTAAAGAAACTAAAGTATAAAAGGTTGAATGAACGCAAGAATGGTCTTGATATGGAGAGAGAGAGAACATGAGGACATGGACAGGCATGCCATCAGATATCCATTGACTCTAAGTGCACTAAGAAGGTGTGGTTTACTCAAGTTTTTTCGAACCACTAGTATGAGGGCCCAAACACAACTGCTAGGAATGATTGTGAACTACTGGGATGTTGATCAAGGTGTCTTTGATATCCTTGGAGATATCATTGAACTTACACTTGATGACATATACTTCCTTACAGGTTTATCTCGAAGAGGGGAAATGGTAAACCTGAAAGATACATTCCAAGGAGTGGGTGCCCTGTCGGTACAGGATTATATCAACGCCTATTGTAGCCTGGCACTGAGAAGAGTGGAAGTCAAGTTCCTATCAGGTCGATCTTGAGCTTCCCAATGAAATTTATCCTGATTACTTTGAACAGGATTGGGGGAATCTCTGCACAACACTTAGCCTCGAGGAACTACATACAGATAGGCATTGAATGCGTCCGAGGAGTTGTATTCGACTAGTGCTCAGGCCTTTTGGTGAGTATGAAACACTAGATAACCGAGTGCAAAAGAGGAAGGAAGAAGAACTTCGGATACGACAACATCTTATGTAGCTTCTTATTTGAGAGGCTTCCCACCCTGAGTTCGGGAATGGCACTACCGCAGCTCAATCCTCACAAGCCACTGATGACTCGTTGGGGAGATATATTCCTACGCCAGGGTGGTGGCGAGTCGATACTCTCATATTCTAATGAGGATTACTTGGCATGGTGGGGTCGTTAGGTGTCGGGCTTATAGCAGTTTCCTTATGTTGGGATGGATTTCCGGAGAGATCTTGAGCTCGCTCTACCTCTAGGAATAGCCTGGGGAGAGATGGGTAAGACACACCTTTACTTTTTGAAATTTATTTCAATTTTTAAGTTTTTTATGTATATAATTTTTATAATGAGTTAGAGTATTAACAATATGATTTATGTAGATGTGGGACCAGTGCGGCCTGCAAGACACCCTTGTACTTTTACACGTCCGACCGAGCTTGGAGAAGCTGATGCCATTGTAGTGGGTATAGAGGGGAAGATGAGTTGGTTGACTCATGACATTCTAAACTACAAAATTGAGCGAATGCCACTCGATATGTAGGAGAATGTTGTGGGTGTGCCCCCCGCGTGGATTAGGGTACTTAGGAAAGTAACAAGGCTTGTCATCTTTTACAGAGAGGCTATAGCGGAGATGGCAGAGGCCCCTCCTTCTCCATAGGGAGAAAGACATATGTATATTTTTTTAGGCCTTTGAGCCCACTTTTGTATATTGATATGACTCTACGACATACTATTGACCCAAAACTCATATTTTTTGATACGGATATATATAGTACCAATCTTATATACATGTGTGTTTTTATCTTATGTGAATGTTTAATGTGATTGTGTGTGATAAAGGTGCCAAGCTAGAATATAATTTGCATAAGAGTCAACGAATGAATTTAAATGTCTTGAAATATGTTGATATGTGATAAAATAAAAATATATTTCAAGTAACTTGACCCTCATAAACTGACGGAGCAAAACAGGATCTCGAACTCTATAGTCACCCATCAACTGAAATACAACTAACTGTGAGTCGAGTCGTACCTCCAAGTGTGAAATACCGTGATGAATAGCATCTCAGAGTAACTCTATGATTGCACTGTATTCAGCTACATTATTTGTCGCAGGGCCTAGACAAGCACCTCTCGAAGACACAAGTTGACCAGATGGTGAGTAGATAACCCAAGCTACTGAAGCCAACTGACGGGTGTGGCGGCTAGCACCATCCGCAAATCCTATGAAGCATTCGGTTGTCATCTGAAAATGCAACCCATAAGACATAACATAAAAGAAAAGAGAATACTAACTATACAAAAACATGTACAACTATGATACAAGAAAAATCATAGAGGCCTAGGCATAATACGTTTTCAGGTAGAGCCCATTTCTGGGCTCGGGCAACTTACATCCTTCATAATCGGTTAGCTCGTAGGACCCTTTCTTCAGAACTTTCGAGACACTTTACGGTCCAAGCCACATAGATTTGAACTTGCCTACCCCTAAGGGTTCTTTGTCTTGATCGTAAAGCAGAACAAGGTCTCCTTCGGAGAACACCCTTGGTTTAACAGACTTATCGTATTGGTGCTTGAATCTACTTTTATGAGCCTCGTTTTCTGTGAGCGCGTTGTGGCGCTATTCATCTAGATGTTCTAAGTGCAACAAACATTCCTCTAGAAATGAAGTATCGGGGAGTAGTTCGATATCCAACTTTAATGAAGGGATATCACACTCAACTGGAATAACTGCTTCTACCCCATGAACAAGTTGAAAAGGAGAGAACCTAGTAGCGGTCTTAACATTTTACCCGTATTCCCAAAGAGCTCGATACAACATGATGTGCAAGTAAGAACAAGTGGCATTGACGGTCCTTTGAAGAATAGTTTTCAACGTCTTGTTAACCTCTTCGACTTGACCATTCGCTTGCTCCTGCCGAAAACCTAACATAGTATATAGTTCGGTCATCATCTTGTTTTGGAAGTGTCGATCGTGGTCTGTGACGATCTCTTTATGTACACCAAACCTAGCAATGATCTAGTTGAATACGAGGTAAGCAATCGTTTCTCCATTTGCTTTGACAGTAGGAATTTCCTCGGCCCACTTTGTGAAGTAGTCGACGGAAACAATGATGTGATGATGCCCTCCGGCAGAAGCTAGATTACATGTCATGAAATCAATCCCCCACTTGGTGAAGGGGCCTGCTATAATCACAGGGTGGAGAGGAGATGGATGTGCTCTCATCTTTTTGGTGAAAAAATGACATGGATAACAACATT
This sequence comes from Larix kaempferi, assembly GCA_027924585.1. Classification (NCBI taxonomy): domain Eukaryota; kingdom Viridiplantae; phylum Streptophyta; class Pinopsida; order Pinales; family Pinaceae; genus Larix; species Larix kaempferi. The sequence goes on along the minus strand of BSBM01000766.1, from coordinate 365,982 downwards.
TCACAGCTTCCACACAATCTTTAAAGATCGTGGTGCAAAAGTAACCAGCACGTAGTATCTTTTGGGTTGTTTCCAACCAAGAAAGGTGACCCCCACAGGCTCCACTATGAGCATCATTCAATACTATTTTGACTTCCTATAAGTTCAAACAACGGCATAGAATGGAATCTATCCCATGTCTGTATAAAGTATCAGAAATGATGAGATAATTCTTTGCATGATTTTTTAGTTTTCGTTGTTCATCCCTAGAGAAAGTAGGACACCTCAAAGTTTGGAGATATACTAAAATATCTCCATACCATGGGTCAGAATATGCAATAAGAAAGATGTGTTCATCTGGGAATGATGACTCTTCCTCATTGTTTACTATGTCACTCAGAAATTCAGAGATAAGTTCTATGAAAAACAAGTGACTTCTTTGACTTAGCCGATTGAAAAACTAGGTCAAATTCTTGCAATATGAAAATCCATTTATTAAATTTCCCACCGATGATACGTCGGGTTCGAACATATTGAAATGGATTGAACTCTACTAGCACTGTAGTAGTTCGCAACAAAATGTAGTGGCGCAATCTCTGAACAGCATGGACGACATCTAATTCCAACTTCTCAACGTAAGAATACTTAATCTCAGGAGCTATTAATGCACGCGAAAAATAGTAAATGACATGCTCTTGGAGCTTGTCATCCTCCTGAACAAGTACTATGCCGATTGTGTATATAGATGCTGCCATATATAACAGGAAATCGTTGGTATAATTTAGCGGGCTCAACAAGGGGGTTGATAGTAATGCCTTTTTCAAAGTCTCAAATGAAGTTTGAGTAGCCTCGTCCCAAAGAAAATGGGTGTCTTGTTTGAGAAGTCTCATGAAACCTTTTTTGATTTTGGCATAGTTAATGATAAAACATTGTAGAAAATTGGACATACCTTGTAGACTCTGAAGTTGTTGTAGGGTTTGAGGAGGAGGCATATTTACAATAGCCTCAACTTTTAGTGGATCGACCATGATGCCACAACTGGATACAATAAAACGCAGTAAACGTCCGGACTCAACACCGAACACACACTTGTTGGGATTCAATCGAATCTTATAGTATATGCATCGTTCAAACATGAGTCTCAAATGATCAAGATGATCCCGTTGCTTACGAGATCGTGCTGGGAGATCATCTAGATATGGCTCAACTACATGTTTGATATCGTGAAAAGAAAAGTTCATCGCGCACTAGAATGTAGCTCCAGCATTATTTAGGACAATTGACATATTCTGGTAAGCGAAGGTCCCCCAAGGACAAATAAAAGCTGTCTTCAGGTTTTATCTGAATCTGGTTGTATCCTGAAAAGCCATCGATGAAAGATAATCTGATCTGATATATGAACGGTGTGGGGTAATTGTCCTTAGGACAAGCTTTGTTTAAGTCCCGAAATTCTGTACAGACTCGAATGGTTCCTTGCTTCTTATCGACCGAAACTGGGTTAGAGGCCCATTCTGTCATATCAATTGGATAGATGAATCTAGCTCTAAGCAGTTTCTCAACTTTCGCCTTGATGATTGTTGCTTTCTTAGGATTTACCAGATGAAGATTTTGTCTCACAGGTTTAGCATTTGCATAGGTTGTGATGCATGCTCTACTATGGCCGGGTCGATTCCTGGCATATCCTCGTAAGAACAGGAAAACACGTTGCAGAATTCCTTAAACAGATTGGTGTACAAAGTGATCTCATCAGGAGAATAGTTTGCTCCAATAAAAAGGTTTTCCACAATGCCAGGTTTGATGGAGATATCGATCGGAATGGTTCTCGATATATTTCCCATATTACCTTCAACATAAATCTTTTGTGTGGAAGGAATAGTGGACAAATCGACATCACCACCAAGTCTCACTGGAAACTCTCTTCTTTCTATCATGTCCATATTAGGAAGAAAATAGGACCCGTGATGCATATTTTCCCATGGATGATCTAGGCCTACCATGGATTCCAAGATAGCCTCGTCAGATGGAAAAACAGTATCAAGACAATCGAAAGAGTAGGTCGAGTTGAATGACCATGAAGGTGCATAGTCCATATCTGACTCTACGGAGACAGGCGGAGTCGAGATATGGTCTGTTGCAACATTCTGTGATGCTTGATAACACACTTCTGCAATAGGTAGGGGCATGGTTGATTCTGGATGAGTAGGGATAATCCATGGATCAGTTGTCTGACTAACTGTGAAAGTATTTGAAGATGAACAATCAGTGGTACTCGTAGAACCAATAAAGTTAACGGTAGCAGGTAGGTCAAATGTTCCCATCAATGATTAATACATGACTACTCCCAGAGTCTCGCTGGGTGGGTGATGATCAATTAGGGGGATCGTTCAATCCGACAAAGTATGGTTTTTTTTCAAGTAAATGAAAGTTGATCAACCGTAATGATCTTGCCTTCATGGGGGGACATTATTACTTGAAAAACAAATGATGTGACAGCTTGCATTGCATATGTCCAACTCCTTCCTAACAACAAGTTGTAGTCAATAGGAGCATCCAATACTTCAACCTCCACAGACACTACTTTACCGGCAAGTTTGACATCAAACGACGGTAAGAATCTGTGTGGGTGAAAAGATCTTCCGTCAAAAGCGGTAATTAGTGTGTTACAAGGAGCTAACTCAGGAGATCCAAGGCATTTCCACCAATATATTGACATCACACACGTAGATGCACCCTCATCCACCACAATTTTTTTGATGGTTTTAAGGCCATGGACTGCTTCTATCTGGAGGGCTACGTGATACGGTAACCAGGGTTTGATATTTGACATATCAAACCGAGCAAGCATGCTAGATGAGTTAATGATCTCGACCGCTGCAAGAAGTGCATTACATTTTAAAGGACAACTCTGCAAAACTTCCGGTGTGGACATTGCACAGGGTGTTTGGGTTAGATCCTCAACCATAGAATAGTTTGGAGCAGCCCGTGCATTAGGGTTGTGAAGAACCCTCTTGAAGACACCCTTAGGTATCTTCAGCAATGAATCCACTAGTCTCTCAATATGGAGAGGAGTAGATGGTTCAAGAACTTCCTTATCTTTCTACTGCGAGTCTAGGTTATAGTTCCTCCCTCGGGTTTGCAGAAGCATATCTGAGTTAACCATGTTTATAAATGACTGATCAACTGATGAGACATGAGGGGTTCCCCCAATACTAGAGTTTCTAGAAGCGGAGCCTTGTCCATGAGGGAATGGGTCCTTCAAGACAGCTGGTTTCTTCTCAAGGAGGAGCTTCTGGGCTTCTTCCATCAGAGGGCACTGGTGGGTAAGGTGGTCATCCTTACATAACTTGCAAGGAAACTTGACTTTATTTTTATCCTTCTTTCCCTCCTCGGTATTTTCAGTGTTTCAAGGTTTTTGATGGTTCCCCTCCCCTTTCTTACCCTTCTTCTTATTGTTGTTGGATTGTCGAGGGCCCTTTTGATTAGTCTGCACTTGTTGTACAGATTCCATTGTTAAAGGGGAGGTTGCAACCGTAGTTGCTTCTACAACAGACTCCTTTACAGATAAGGCATGAACTTGCTTGGTCAAAGCTTTGAATGTTTCTATTTCTACTGAACCAATGATGCCATCGGCATGCAGTCTAGGCTTAGGTTTACCTAGATCTATTAGATCTCAGTGCGTTAGGGATAATCTCGTATAGGATCCCAAATTGAGCATGTACCAAATCAATTTGTTGGGTCCTATGGATGGCTTCCTCCTCAGAAGACACTCCAGAAGTTGCTACCTACTTAGAAATGTAAGGAAGGAGTGATTTCAAGTACCACTCTAATAGAAACTCTGGGGAAATTCCATCTTTAATGAGCATATTTCTCCTTCGCCACTCCAGAATGTGGTTAGATAAGTGAGTGGCCTTATTCTGCCTAAAAGTCGACAGAAGGTCTGTGCCAGCATCATACCGGACATGAAGTTGAAAGTGGTTCAAAAAGACTGTTTCTAAATCCCAAAAGTTGTCATAGGATGCGGTAGGTAGTTCTACATACCACTTAGCCACACCACCAGTCAAGGTCCTTTGAAAGAGCCTCAAGCTAATGGAATTGTCATTCAAGGAGTTGGAAGAACACCAGAGATGAAAATTTGTGACATGGTCACCAGGGTCTTCGCCAATCTTTCCTTCAAAGTTTGGAATGTCAAAAGGAAACTTAGTTGGAACTGGTGGCCATGCGGGATGGTGCCGCACCAGATCATTTGTCAGTTTTGAAAGATATGGAAAGTTCAGAGTTGACAGAAAGGGAAAACGAGGTCTTTCCGGTGGCATTTGATAAGCAGGAGTTCGGTAGGGGGAACCACCCGAAACCTGGCTCATATACTGCTGGTTGGGGTTTCCCCAGTCACCGGTTGTGAAGTAAAATCATCACTGAAGTTTCTCCAACCATAATACAAAGGATTACTTCCTTGGGTGTTCGTCCATTGCGATTGGGTGTTAGCCCCTCTGTAATGTGGGTTGAACAACTTACCACCCTCTCCACCAAACACTAAAAAGGGGATACTCCCTACAGGTACATGAGACGTTTGTACATTCGATGAAAGCATATTAGGATACATGAAGGGGTTAAACCCAGGCACAGATGTAACAGAAGAAACAAGCATCGAGCCCACAAAGGGTGTGGATGAAGTGGGAATTGAACCTATAAAAGGTGTAGAAGGAGCTATGTGTCCTCCATACCAAGGAAAACCATGACTAAAAGGAGCATACTGTGGATTACCCTGGGACTGTTGTATAAAAGGAGATGATGTAAACGATATTGAAGGTATCCCTGTGAAAGGGATATTGTGCAAGACTGCGATCCAATATTGGAACCAAAAGGAATAGCTAATGTCGAAGCTGAAGAGCTAGACATACCTAAGGAACCAGTATTGAAATTGAATGGAGGGCTTGAAGCAAAGGCAACCTGCAAAGAGCTAGGTACTGATGTGTTTGTAAGAGAAGGAGAGAAAAATCTCAAACAATGGCTGCAATAGGAGTATGGGGAACTCCTAACTCATCCCCTAAACTAGCCATAAAAAAACCAGGTGTAAACCGATATGAAATAAACTCTGGTTGACCTATAGAATCTACACATACAAGTAATGGATCGTTAGGTCCTGTCAAAGGAAGGTTGTAAGCTGTTTTAAACTCTTGAGAAGTTATGTCTTCAACCTCAACAATCTTATGAACCTATTGATACTCAGTTATAAGGTGTGGTTCTTCGGGTGGTTTCATTATACTCGTAAGTTCATACGAACCACGAGAATCAGTCCTCCGGCGTCGAGGTGGCGGTGGAGGCTCCACAGTGTGTGGGGGAATATTTTGCAACCTCCGTGACCTATGAAGAGGTTGGTCCTACACAATTATATAAAAAATAAACTAAGTGTAAAAACCTAGTGGCCACTAATCGACTAAGGAGCAAACAACATACCACTAAAAATGTCCTATAGTAATCAATACCAGGAAAAGGAAGATAATACTCTCAAAATTTAGTCTGGGATGATGAAGGCCCATAACAAACTAGTAGAATATCGAAGGTTAGTTACACGACGTCCAATACAGGTCCTCTGGGTGCAAGCGTTTGAATCACCAAACCGCCCTCTCTGGATTACTGTAGAGGGTTACCTTCCGTGTCTGTCCTAGGTGCAGTGTAAATAGCCTTCCAATATACCTATGTAGAGACCTAAGGTGAAGATACTAAGGCTACCACAAATACAAAAATATCTGGGGGAACAGTTGCAGGTCCATCCAAAACGCATGGGTAGGATAGCTAAGCCCAAAATCCAAGAGTACTTGAAGTACTAGTGGACCCTCGCATGCGAATCAACCCTAGTGTATCCTTGAAAGGAAAGTGGGGGGGTATCCCCAACAATTCTGGTCTCACATGAACTCATGCTTAACTTCGGTTTAAGTGGAGCTTCCCATAATATTTTGATAAGAGTGGATTTACCTAGATAACAGTTCACACTACAATTTGAGAGTTTAAATGATCTCGGAAAGTTAAATGTGATCTAATCCAAAATCCTAGCCTAAGCTAGTTAATGTCCTGTAACCCTAAAAAAGAAATGTTGCTAATAAATTTTAAATTAGGTTCTTTTTATAGGCTGTTACTTACTCAAGGTGTAGTGTAGTGTGTGGCATGGTTATGACTGTAAGCAAAGTGCATATCAAAAAATGAAACTTCACAAAAAAATAAAATTTGTTTGTTATTTCAAAACAAAAAATCTAAGCAAACTAAGCATAAAAAGTTTCTTTTTGTTTTGTTTTTGTTTTCAAATTTAATAGCAATGCAACTACCCTACTTCGAAAAATAAAATGACAAATCTTGTACAAGAAGTTCCTTTGTTTTTCCAAATTGATCTTTTCTCTATATACGAAAGAAATGCAAATGAAAATGAAAAACTATCAAGACTTATCAATTTGCGTGAGTAAAGGAAGATAGCCCAAGACTTTAAAAAAACAGACCTAAAGTAAGATTGTCAAAGACTTAACCCAAGAAAGTTGCTTCACTGAAGTAACTAAAAAATTTGGAACAAGATGCTAAAAAGAAAAACTGAAGTATAAGATGGAAAAATAGAAAGCTCTTTGTGCAAAACCAGACTGCTCTTGAGAATCAGAAAAAAAGAAGAAAGAAACATCCTCCAAACAGAAGATGGGCTAGCAAGCTAGGGAAAACTCTACAAACACAATGACTCAAAGGAAACAATCAAAGAGGTTCCAAAGCAGATTTAGAGCACCTTGAAACAATGTGCAAGGGGTATCTAGCTAACAAAGTCTTTCAAAACCAAAGAAAAACCCCACTGAGACTAAACCCTAATAAAAAAGGTCAAACTCAGGAAATACTCGCGGTTCACCCGCGGACATGCATAAGAGCAACACGCGGCTAGGGAAAAAAGTGCTCGACTGTATGTAAAGACAAGTCGTGGGTAGGTTTAAAAAAAAACTCAAAAATCAAGAAAGGAAACCAAAAGAAAATGAAATCACACTAAGAACATAAAAAAGGCTTCTAAAAGGCAGTGTATAGACCCAGAAGTGACACAGGAGTGTCCAACAGATACCAGGGCACAAAGAAAAATCTCAAATCATACCTAAAGACCCAAGATCAAACCCTAAAGCAAGGTTCATACCTTTTAAGGAAAACTCGCGACTGTATAAGCAAACAACTCGTGAGTGCAACTGAATGTGCGTGGGTAGCAAAGCCTGCAACTCGCGGGTACAACAGAAAGTGTGCCCCTGTATATACAGGAAACACGCGGGTAGGTACTGAAAAAAGAAGAGAAGAAATTCTGTAAACTAGACTGGACTGAGTCAACACAAAGGGATCTAAAAAGAAACCCTAAGGACCTCAAAAGAAACTGGAAAGGTTATGAAACTGAAGAAACCAAATACCCCCAAAGCAGAAAAACAAGAAGGTGTCCCCGGTGGAGTCGCCATTTCTGTCGTTAGGAATTTTACCTTATAGTAGGGGATGGAGACTACCAACATACAGGGGTGTAGGATGGAAATAAAAAGTTTTGCATACACATATTCTTAAGAAAATAAGCTAGAGGTTAGAAATACATGCACCTTATTTGAAATTTTGATCCTAGCTTTCTTCGCCGTTGCTCCTCAATGTGTCAGCTTGCAAAACAAGCCCTAAACCTTCCTCAAACCAATTTGATTATATAAAAACAAATTGACATCTATAACAAGACGAAACATCAATTAATAATCAAATATACAACATATGACAAAGATTATGTTGGGAAAGGAAGAATGTCCACTCTTATTAGTTAATAAATGAAGCAAGTACAATTATACCTGACTTCTATATGAGGCACCTTCATAACCAAGACCTGGGCTCCTGATCCTCTCTCGACTTAGGATTTGTCTAGCATAAAAATATCTCTTCAATTGGTGGTCCCTTTCTCATGCCTTTCCCTTGTATTTATAGCAAGGCAGGGAGGATGAATTCGACAGGTAGTTGAGTTGGTAAGTTTAGGAAGTTAGAGAAACTGACTCAACTAATCCCAATTCGTGTTTCTAATATATTTTTTCAAGTTTCCTTAAGGCACCTGCGGCTATTGGACATAGAAACCAGTGAGTAACTTGCAGCATGTGGGCTCAGCAACTAGCGAGTGCATCATTTTAATTGATACCCGTGGGTTGTCAGTATGGAGATCCGCGAGTGACTCGCAACATGTCAAGTATAGGATTCACGGTTTTATGGTGAAATAAGTCAGAAAATAAGTTTTAAGCTGAAGAAGTAAGGATTCAGCTCCAAATCATCCAAGGTCAACTAAGGTCTTCCATCCATAGTGTCCTTTTGTGTGATCGACAAGGTGATGTTTTCACGGACAGAGAAGTGCTAAATTGACCGATAACAAGATCCTACTGATGGGCCCCTAAAATGGCACATTATTTGGCCCATCTTGGTTAAACCAAAGGCTTATTAGGGAGGTGAAGATCTCCTAATATCAGCAATAATACTATCAAGTTTAACCAAGACATCAACGAGAGTGATGTATCTAAAAATTTTACTTTAATCATCAACCTTAAGATTCATACAAACTTATGAGGTTCCTGCACAATATATGCAACTACAAAAGGAGCTAACTATGTATGGTAATATGTAAATCCTAATCTGATTAATCAAAATAACAAAACTTTTAGCTATCATAAAAAGCAAAAGTAAATAACCTTTTAACTAGAGGTTGCTAGAGAAAAAGATCCTACTTCCCTACTTGGAATCCATTTCCTTATTGGTTGAATCAGATATAATTACTGATAGATTTCTCATTCATGTAACAACCTTCAGTGAAAACATGCTAGTAGCTCTTCCACAATTTACCAAATACAGATAGGTTCATCCTAAATCATTCATGCAAGTGATCACAACAAGCATGGGTCATTAGTTCTACCAAGCATGGATAATTAAGATCTTATGTGAACAAGAATAACATCTAACTTGCATTTGCATTTAACAAAACAAATTAGTAATCCCTATGCATAATAGACTGTAAATTACACTTAATTCAGAAAACGTAGGAATTTCTACAAGATGAAGGAACCCTAGAGCACTACTATGTTAAACTAAAATGCATGTAAATAATAAATATAAACTAACAACACAAGTTATTGCACTTAACCTTGGATGGGCCCTGATCCAAGGAAATAGAGGAACACAAAGAAAACCAGACCAATATGTGAATCAAACAACTTTCCATTAAAATGTAGACGATCAAAACTTCATTAACTTATGTCAAAGATATCCTGTAACACTAAATTGTAATCTCATAACTAAGGATTCCCAAACCGATATGGTTGGCTATCTAGTTTAAATACACAACTTTAAGTCTAAAAAACAATAGAACTCCTAGTCTACTAAAGTGTATGCCATGCACTGAACAAACTGATCATGTGCAAAGGTAGTTCAGGAATAATTCTATGTGTAGTAATAGTTTGCTTGACAACATGTGGCGCTTCGGGGATAGGCCTCCAATTGATATGATTTGTGGATCGTCGGGCGTCACTATGTATCTGTTGAGAAACTATAGCTTAACTGATCCTGGATCGTTCCTTTGACAAGATGTATTGTCAAAACATGATCTTCTTCCTTTGGGACTATACTAGTCAAAATTGGACTAAGAGTGAGCTTTTCTATATCTGAACCTTGTGGATGCAAAACTGAGCCTTGTGAATTGTCTTGAAAAAAGTATTAGTTAGCCTTGTAGTCTCAATAGATACTAAAAGTGGCCAATTTATTAGTATTATATGAGAAATGAAATTGAATAAGAGAAAAACCCGATATTTAAACAAATAATTGAAATCTTCTATTATTTTAAGTAGGATTCATATATAATCATCAACTTGTTCCATTTTTCTCTTCCTCTAAGCTATGAATTCCTGAATAAATGGGGAAAAGTACATGGTTTCCTTACCCAAAATTGGGGGCCATCATCTGCCCCCAACTAACCTATTGCACGTCCCTATCCAATCAAGTTGTTGTTCCTAATTCCTCTATGGGTGCAAGTTCTTCTATGGGTATGAGATTGCAAGCATAATAGCTGGTCATTTCTCTTGCTTGGTAGAATCCTTTGTCCTTTCTAATTTGATCCCATTGGGCCTCTTCTTCATCCTCATCCTATTGCTAGTTTACACTAGATAGAAGGAGTGGTGGGATGAATTTGAGGCCAATCCACTGTAACCCCAACTTTATTATAGTGGGAATGTACAAGGAGGATCTAAAAAGTGCATTCTCCAAGTTGGATGGTGAATGTATCTCAGAGGGAATGTCCTTCCATTCTTGTTTTCTCCTGATATTAATTCCTTGAAATTTGCTATGGAAGATTGTTGTATTTCCTTTAGGACTGGTGCCACCTCATCATCCTGTATTGGAAGTTGGTGAGATGTGAGGACTATGTTAGGGATAAGAGCTTCTTCCCCAATCCATATATGGGAGGATTTTCCAGTATCAAAGTATTGGATAATATCAATGGATCCCATGTCTTCATTGGTGAACCAAGAACAAGAGGATCTCAGTTTGAAATCTCCTATGTAGGGATGTGGTAGGATATAGTTATGTAAATAGAATGCAATTAGCTATTCCTTTCCTATCTCTCCCACTCCTTGACATGTGTCTACAAAATATTTGGGAGTGTGTAGGTGACCTAATTTTTATTCTTTCATTCTTTTGAGTTGATACCACAACCACTTTTCCTTCAAAAATACTGAATACAACCTTGAAGGTGGTCTATAACATATTATATCTTACATAACTTTGAAATTTTTCTTCAATCATTCCTCCACTTTGGATTTATCCTTGATTTTATCTTTTAATTCTGCTTCACAATTTTGTATGTCTTGTTTGAGAAGGAGATTTTCTTCTAGCACTTGTTGTTTGTCCTCCAAACACTTCATTTTGATAACTTAGAGCTTTTACTCAAATGGATGTATTTCATATTCCCGGTGTCCTTGAGAATTGGAAGCTTTTAATGCGTCCACATTATAATCAGTCTTCTTCCATTTTAGGACTTCTTGCTCTTGTTATTTCAATTGATTTTGTAACTTCATGACTTCCTAGTCCTTCTCCTGAAACAACTCATGAATATTGAGGTTCGTGGGATGGTCACTCGTAGTATTATCATTCGTGGTAAGATCAAGCATGGTAGTTTCAGGCATGTCATCCTAATCCCCTGCTTCTCCTTCATTCTACTAGTCTTCACGAGACTCTAAGTTTGAAATTTATTGTTTCTCAGACACATCTGGATTTTCAATCTATTGCTAATCAGAAGCATCCAGATATTCAATCTATTGCTTCTCACGGGCATCTGAATATGATATAGAGTAGTCTACCAAATTGGTTGAGCCATTCCTATCGAACTTTCTCATTTTTGTTTATGATTTTCATGGCTTTTTGATAATGGGGTCCCTTTCTTGGAAAGAGTCTCTTCTTCCTCACCCATGTGAAGGAGGGTATTGCAACCTCCTTTTCCTTCTCATTTTTCTTGGGCTCCTCTTATTTCCACTACAAGGAAAAGACCCTTTAATGGAGGTTATAGCGGATGCTCCTCTCAAAAGAGACCAAATATCCATCTATAGAGGAGGTCCCCTAGTGGAGGTGAGTGGCTAGAGGTTTTAACAGATGTTTTTTTCAATGTGTTTCATTCACTATGTACACACCAGGGCGTTTACCAACAACTCGGACTAGGCCGCCAAAAATTATGTTGCATCACTACCAAAATCCATTAATGAAAAAAAATAAAATTATGCAACTGGTCCAACAATTTTCTGCACTCGGAGTGGTATGTTTGATGATACTAAACACCCCAGTGTGTCACCTAACTAAACACACTATTTTATATTTTAATAAAAATTAAAGAAAATTATTATTTTATTAAAAAACACGTTAAATTATATTAAAAAACACTAAAGATGGTGTGTTTTTTAATACAAAACTCCCTAGTGCGTGAATTATCACCAAACAAATCGTCTTATATGTGATTAAAAAATAAAAAAATATATTATTTTACTAAAATACTCATAATTTTTGTTTAAAAATCTATCTGCAGTGTGTTTTCTAATATTGAATGCCCCATTGCGTATCGTAGAAACAAATGCATCATTTTATATTTTATTAAAAATAAAACAACCTATTACTTTATTAAAAAACTCGTTAAATTTTATTAAAAACCTGATAGCGCTGTGTTTTATAGTCATAAATGCCCCAGTGCATATAAACAAATGCATCGTTTCATATTTCCTAAAAAAAGGATGTAAATTTTAGTTAAAAACCTAACGACTGTGCGGTTATCTTTTAAACAACCTCGATGCATCCTATTGTCGGGCACACCAAAACAAGGTTTTATAGAAACAAATTACCACACGGTCAAACCCATTTTTACCCCCTATACAATGTGTTTGAGCCATCTACATTGGTGACGTACATCACCCACCTGAACGCCCTGTCGCCTGTGTTGATTCCTCATTGGCTACCGACACATTGCTCATTCCTATTGGATGTTGACTTGAGCTTGAATTTTTTCGAACGGTGGGAAAAAAAATCTCCATACATATCCAATATGCCTCCCCAACGTGTCATTGAGTAGGTAAATTAATTGTTACTTGATAATTTAAATTAAAAAAAAATTAATTTTTGATTAAAAAATATTAAAAAATCACGTGATACGTTTGAGTTGTTCGAATCTCAACGGTATACGGTGCACCCTGTAAAATGTTACAGGGTACACCAAAGGTGGGGTGAGTTGAACAACTCGAACGCATCGCTTAAACGGTGTGCTATGCTTTAGTAGTGCACCGCTATAACATCAATTTTATTTTTAAAATTTAGAACTAATGCGCAGTGTGCTCCTTACAAATAAGTGCACCGACATGTCAATACAATTACATGCACTGAACACACCAGTGAACATTAACAAAGAAAAAATTAAAATAAAATTATACAATACTTTTGGTTGACGTCTACATACCAGAAACTATGTGTTTACATGATCTAAATGCATCTCCTTTGTCAACTTAAAATTTCAGACCCTAAAAAATCATAATTCAACGGTGCCCCTAGTGCACACCATCGCACCGGTTTTTGGTACTTTGACATGGATTAGGCGCACCGTGAACACATTCCCCATCAACCATAAATTAAATAAACCTCGGTGCATTTAGATCATGTCAGTGCACATGTAACGGTGTGTTGACATGGCCTAAATGCACTGTCCACTACAATTTTAAAATTTCCAACCCTAAAAAATCATAATTCAATGGTGCTCCTAGTGCGCATTAATGCACCAATTTTCATTGCTATGACAAGTTGTAGGCACACCATGGCCACATTACTTATCAACCATAAAATAAAATAAACAACAGTGCTTGTAGGTAAGGTCAATGCACCGGGTATGATTCATTGAATTTTTAAAGACGCGTTGAATCCTATACTTTAAAATTTCCCCTTACAGTAAAAAATCTAAATTCAACAATGTTCCTAGTGCATGTCATTGCACCAATGTTCGATGCTCTGATGTGCAGTAAGCGCACCATGCACCGTGATCACATTATCTATTAATAATAAATTTAAATAAATTATGGTGCTTCTAGTTCAGGTAAGCGCACCGTTTCTGGGGTGTTTACTTGACATAGACGCACCGACTCCCACAATATATATATATATATATATATTGTATCCTAAAAATCATAATTCAACGATGCTCCTAGTGCATGTCAATACACCGGTTTTTGGTGCCCTAACGTGTAGTAGGCACACCATGAACCAAATTTTGGAAAACGCACCGGTGCATTTGTATTATGGTGCACCATTCTTGGTAATAAAATTTTTAATTTAGAGAAATATATTAGTGGAGTGTTTTACTTATTGGAGCACACCGGTGACAGTGCATAATAGATGAAAGCATACCACTGGTGGTGCGTTAATATTATATTGGTGCACCGTTGTCATTTTTTTGCAAAAGTGTTAATATTTGATTTTAGTACATATAACACTCATATAATGCTTTTATATGTATATTTATAAGACTGATTGATGTTATATGTTAAACAGAGGCATCAACGTCGTGATGCTAGGCAACAGTAGGAAGCATGAGTTCATTAGTAAAACTTCTTGAGAGAGTGGGAGTTCAGGGAGAAGGAGAGAGATTTATACCGCCATCTCATTACTCCTTAGATGAGACATATCTTGAGGGTTTTCTACCTCCTCAAGTTCTATGAGGATGAGACATCACTCAAGGGGAACAATACATTCCCCACCCAGTTGATTGAACGCTAAGATCATCATAGGTAGGCGTTTCTAGTTGGTCTCGATCAGTGGTTCAGATCCACTGAGAATGGCGTATATTTTATCACTGAGCTCTCTAGGAGAGGTGAGGAATTTCCTTAGTTCCCTAAGGTTACTACTAGAGCTATAGAAACAAATCATCTAGTCTACATTCAGAGATATGTTGATCCGAACATCATCGACCCTACTAAGTTTCAGGTGCGCAGTGGGAAACTCTCCATTGATGATTTTGGTAGAGAGGATGTGAGGTGCTTCTATTTTTTGGTGACGACCATCACGCATCTCACCACTAATGGGTAGCGCATTATTTTCCCTTTATTATATTATGTTGATTCTTTAGTGCAGAAACCTAGATGTGTTAGGTGGTCTACTATTTTTATATGACAGTTTTGTTTTTCTCTTAGTCAATGTTGTGCATGTACAGACGGAAGGGTGAACTTCCCTTTCAATTCATATTTGTTTTGTCTATTTTTTGAGATATTTCCGGCCATCGGGCCATATTTTGACTGGTAGGCTCCTAGGTTCATGACAGATGTGCGTATGCGCATGTGGTGGCAGATGATTCCCAAGAGGGGGCAGTTGGAATTTTTAGCCAAGATCACCGTGGATGTGCTCCAGACGCTACGAGGCAAGGACGAGCCTCAATTAGACATGGTTTCATATCCATACATGGACTTATATTAGATAGGGTGTCCCAACATCTTCTTCACCCAAGACAAGCCACCTGATGATAGAGGTAAATTTAGCATTATGTTTAAATTAATCTAGTTGCATTTTATTCTCTTTATACTTAATGAAAATAAAATATATTTTAAATTGTTATATTAAATTCATGTTTAATGAAATTGTATAATTACTATTGTGTACTATATATTTTATAGATATTGAGACATTCAATGGTGATGTGCCGCCTCCTCCAGTTCAAGATGAGGAAGAGATGGACATGGATGATTAGTCCAAGGTTCCCCACTTAGACAGACCCCGCCTTCGATGCAGGCCAGATGAGACGATCTGACAGAATATTGTGGATAGGATGGAAAGGTTGTTGGAAAATCGAGGGGTTCATCATGTACCAGTGAGGGAAATTGTGAGGTACCCTCACCTTGTAGAGCTGTGGAGGATGCTTCCTCATGATATGAATATATTGATGTAGCACGTTGTTGGTTCTTGTGATATTTTAGATTTTATCCTTGATGGAATTTCATCGTTAGATGAGGGCCGAGATCCTCGAACTCCTAGTCCACCTCATTCTCCATCAACTGCTTTGACTGGTGATGAGCTTCCACATCCCGTGCACCTCCTCCTCAGCCTCCACCTCCTCCTCCTCCATCATGTCTTCCTCCTACACATCTGACATATCATCCACTACCTCCTCCTTCTCTATCAACTCAAATGTCTTCTCCACCTACTCCACCTCCACCTCCTCCTCCATAGACGGGTCCGACATCTCCTCACTTATACCTACATGAATAAACAACCTATAATCCTGATCATCTCGTACATCCATCAGCTCCCCATGATCATGATCCACTAGTCCCCTCATTTTTACAAAGGATGCTCGCATCAGGCGATATGATCTAGCTTCCTATAGTTATCTTTGGTACCGATCTACATATTGCTCCTTTATTTCTTAGCAGAGGTACTGATCATGCCTCTGCCTCTACTGCTGGAGGTGCTGATACCTTTGGTTTTGTTAGTGGAGGTGTGTTACTGGACAATCCACTCGACCTGAGGCGAGCCGGATCTCCCTAGCTCAATGCGAGTCTAGAACAAATAGAACAGACTACAAACACGTTTCCTAGATCTACTTAAGGATCAAGTACTAGATGACTTACCTCATATTTGCAGATCCCTTTGCTCTTTGTTGATCGAATGCTCCAACGTCGTCAGATCTCCAGCTGCAAGACCCTGTTGAACATATAGATACTAGAAAACAGTAAAAGCATACATTTCATATGATTGATCTAAGTTAACAGTTAAGGAAGAAAACTCTAAACATCATCATCAATGAGACAACAGTTTATGGAAAGAGATTATATTAACTATATAAAAGTGGGAATACATAGAAAGGATGAAGCTACAACCAAAGCCTCAATGTTGCATCCTCCATCCAACATGTCCAAGCCAAGCCTCCAAGATCGTACAAGATTCCCAATCACCAGTATGGATCCTATCAGCATAAGGGTACGATAGACCTTCCCCCCTTTGGTATGGGAGTGAGCCTCATATATATAGGACTAAGGGGATGAGATTATGGATAGGATAGGTTGAGAGATGGTAGGAGAGAGATAGGGGATCTTCTCAATGAGTTAGGGGTCGAGTACCAACTCTCCAAGAGATCAGGGATAAGCCCCCAAATGAGCAAGCTTTGAGAAAGATCTTGAAATGGCTATTTTTTCCCATTAACAGACCTCGTCGCACCTTGCTATGGAGCAACCTGCGACGTCGCATGTTGCTAGTGTGCAACCTGCGACGACCTCTCAAAAGGTTGTACAAACTGAGTACAAATCCTCTCAAATGAATACTTGGTCTAGATGACTTCAGGGATGTATACACAATGGTCAAGATGACGACATTATCACAATGGTCATGATGACAACACTTGGTCATAATGACGGTACTTGCAATGGTCATGATGACAACACTAGGTCATGACAACGACACTTGCAACACTTGCGACACTTGTGACACTTGCACAAGGGTGACGACATTTTGGTGTAACAAGGTGTTGATGCCTCTCACTCTTTTGGTGGGGGTGTCGATGCCTTTAGCTCTGATGGGATAGATATTGATGCTAATCTGGTTCCAGGGGTGGACTAGACATGTATATTTGACATGTATCATTAGTTTGATATTTTCATATATATATATATATGTGAATGAATGACATTTTCCATTTTGCAGATGTTGATGTTGATGATTATGTTGATGTTTATTTATATGTAGATGGTGATTTGTATATTAGGTAAAGTTCGATGATGTTTCAATATGTTAGATGAATATGAAATGTAATGTTTATAATGGTACGTTCATGCTTATTTTTAGTTTTATGTTAATGATGGTGTGATCATGATGTTTATGTTTATGTTTGTTAGGTGTTAAAACTGATGATGATCATATGCTTATGTAAAAGAACTTTGTACTATTCAAAATGTGGATTTTTAAATCATTAACTATTTTAGAAAGTTTTCAAAATTTTGATACTTTGGACCATTTTCATATTAAATAATTATTGATTTGAGAATAAATTACATATAACTAACACTCATAAATATGACATATCAACTATCACTACAACACAAGTCAATATTTTAGACCTTTGCAAAGAAATTTATTGGGTTTTTAATTTTGGTCAAAATTTTAGCATCCTTTGGACCATTTTTCATATTAAATAATCCCAACCTAAATTTTGTAGACATTTTGAAGTATGGTTGATATATTGGTTAGAAAATGAATTTGAAAGCATGGTTGGTTGTTAGGTCATCATAAATGTGAAAATATGGATGGGAGTAATGGTCATTGAAAATGTGGAAAAATGTTTCAAGTAATTTAATATAGGTTCAATTTTTTTATTTTTACATAATGTAATGGAATTAAAAATATCATTGAATTAAATATTTTTATGAATTTTGTATTGATAATGAATGAAGTTGTGGAAATTCTATGATTTATGGTTGTTGTATAATTTGTCATAGTATCATGTTTATAATTGTTGTATAGTTTGTCATAGTATTATGTTTAAGCAATAATTTTTTTTTTCATATTGTTCTTGTATAATTTGTAAGGATATTATAATTACTGTAATTTTCTTAATAATGTAATAAAATTTTCCATAATATTATACTTATATAATAATATTATTTTGTTGTAACTTTATGTTGGGCATTACGAAATAATATATAATGATTTTTAATAAGGAAATTAGGTCTTCATCATATAATGTTGTATATAAATTAATTATTCAAATGATAAACATAAATGAATCATTTTTTATAAGTGTAACCAAACATCATAACAAAAAGTCAAGTATTGCTATGTAATATTTGTGTAATATATAAATATGAACATCACAAAAAAAATGTAAATATGAACATCAATATGACCTATCAATGTATCATTCAAGATTTTTTTTTTTTTTTACAATAACTCACTTTAGAATGAAAAAAACCACACTACAATGAACTAAATGGAAAAGAAGAAATATCATCTCTAACTATGGAGAATGCCATACAATCACAAATTACTTGATAGACATGATACATATTTCACATCAGCTTGGTTGTTAACCAACTCAAATTGTTTAAACACTATATCTAATAATAAACTTTCCATTTCCACCGTCATAACATAAAAAATAAACAATATAATTAGACAATCAAATATAACAATAACAAAATGATATCTCAATATGTTAATGATGAAATAGAACATGTACATATCACTCTCTGGTGCTATCACCCTCATTATCTTCCTTGGTTGGCATGAAAGCACTGTTCTTCTCAAAAACATATTTAGATCTACGGTCGTGTCTTAATATGAACCACCCAATCTCTATCCAAAACATCCGGGTTAAAGAACATTTGGTTGCAGTGTTTTGGGAAAACATAAGGCTCCTTACTTGCATCCCACGTCTTTCTAGATTTGATACATATCAACCCACTATCACGATATTCCTTTACATTATTCCCGATGAATGTGTTCCACCACCTGCACCGAAAAATAACACATTGGAAATATGAGAATTCCACTTGAATGATCTTCAATATCTTTCTGACATAACCCAACATCCCTCCTATAAGTTTTTGATCGCAGTGGCTAGCACGACTAGATTGGTCAAACTTGACTTCCACTCCAAATTCTTGTGTAAGATGTCCATCATCAACATCCTTGGTATGAAAATGATGTCCATAATCCCACATAGATGGGAACGAATGCACCTGTTAAAAAATTTAACAAATGATGGTGTCACATGTCTAATAAAAAAACCATTAATATATTAAACATAGATGTTATAGTTCAAAGTTGCATTTTAAAGTTAGAAATGTATAGAAAGAGATTATTACTAAGTTGTTGCACCCAATCCCAATGGTTAGTGAATCCTCCTCTCTAGGCGGGTCACGACCATATGCACCATATTTCTCTCTAACTTGGTCCACAACCCGACTATTGGGACAGATCATTGGCATATTATATTTTAAATGATCTGGAAAAATGAATGCTTCTACCATGCAACCACCTGAATTATTTTACGTCAATGTCCCATTTCCTCCTCCTCTTCATACAATGTGACCCACAGTCATGTTGCATCCGCATTGTAAAGAATGAATTTATTAATGGCATCAATCTCTGAATTTGTTGTTGTATTGATGGAAACAAACCACATTCAGTACATATGGGATCAAATATAGATTTTGAAGTTTGTTGTGAATAGTTACTATGTGGAAATGTGAAGATCAAAAGATAAATGACTTACTATTTAACATGAGCCTTTTTCTATTAGTTTATAGTAGCTCACCTTCCCTTTTTTCCTAATCATGTTCATCATCCCAAATGATTATTCCTAGTTTGTGGTCGATTTACTTGATGTACTCACTAGCATAATAGAACAACTCATATACTATGTACCCCTTTGCCATAGACCCCTCAGGTTTTTCCATTTTTCAAACAAAACCCTTCAATTTTTTCATGTACCTCTCCAAGAAGTACATCCAATGACATGATACCACATCGACTAATTCAACCTCATCGACTAGGTGAATTAGAAGATGAAACTGCAATTCCATTAAACTTGTCGACAATTCCTTCTCAAACATACAAACAATTTTAACTATCTCTTGACGCCACCGTGGAATGCTAGCGATGTAAATATTCACTACAAGAAAAAAGGTCATTGGTGAGGGTCCAAAAATGTCACCATAAGCTCATTTGGTGATGGTCAAGAGGGGTCCCGTCACCAAAACCTGAGCATCGCCAAAGGCACCATCACCTTAAGTGGGGGTATGTGGTGACATTCAAGGCCCGCCACCAATAATTATTATTATTCCAGGTTGTGACCATCACCAATATCTATGAAGTGTTGGTGATGGACCTATGTTGCCCCTCACCATTTGATGCATATATGGTGACGATCAATGACCGATCATTGGTGAGGGTTGAGACATGTCACCATAATCTCATCGGTGATGGTGAAAAATGAGGACGTCACCAAAATGTGAATGTCACCAAAGACTGTGTCCCCAAAAGTAGAGGTGGTGTGGTGACATTCAATGTTCGACACTAATCAAGATTATTAGTGACAAATAGTGACCCTCACCAATTTCAATGTTCGAAATTAATAAGGATTATTAGTTACAAATAGTGACCCTCACCAATTTATATGATGTTTTTGTGATGGACCTAAGGGCCTCCATCACCAAAACACTAAATGTCGCCAATGACATATGATGAGGGCCTTACAATGACCCTCACTATTGAGGATATTTCCATTAACATATCAATGGTGACAACCGCTATAGATTGTCACTGCGTTTCATTTTGAAAATCTCTTGATGACGAGACATAAAGGACCGTCGTCGATGCTTATAAAATTGTAAAAAAAATAATTATAATGGTCCTTAAAGGATAATGGTTTAACGTCACCATTGCTTTCCACAATGGTGACAATGGTGACAAACAATTGATTAGAAGAGAAGTATGTCCACTCATTGTTGATAGAGCACCTTCCTTGCTGTTCTGGGCGTCTTTTCAATTCAACCTACATAGATTTGAAGGGATAGTTTTCTGTTGTGTTGACTGTACCTTACAAAGGCATATTTCTGAGTTTGCTGATTGTAGTTTACAGGGGCAATTT
The DNA here is from genome assembly GCA_027924585.1 of Larix kaempferi. Taxonomy (NCBI): domain Eukaryota; kingdom Viridiplantae; phylum Streptophyta; class Pinopsida; order Pinales; family Pinaceae; genus Larix; species Larix kaempferi. The sequence continues at coordinate 344,846 of BSBM01000766.1, read as the reverse complement.
TTTGAGTTGTTGGTTGTACTTGGCAGGGGCAGATTTCTGTTCTTGTTGGTTGTACTTTACAATCATAGGAATTGTTATCTTGCATGGATTAGTTTCAACAGGCCTATAAACTTGCTTGCAAAAAATAATGCAGTAGGCCTATAAATATTTAAACACTCAACTATGGTAATTAAAAAAAAATTCTAACTACGATTGCATCATGCCTATTAAAATTCCTGGATCATAATTCTATTGGCCATCATTATTTACGATTTGAGCAAATCCTAGGGACATAAAAATTTACTATCTAAACTTAGTTTCGTATGTTCCTTCAAAAGAGAATTTTGGAGAATGGATTCAATATGTTGGAACTCATTCCAGTATATCGATTAAAAAACATGCATGTACCTGCTATATAATTTCATGTTGCCTAACCTGCCAGTATTGAAGAAAAATGTTGGGTGTGGATGATTTAAGTGGCTTGCCATGATGCTAGAATGGAAATTAAGTACCGTGTAAGGTGCCAGAAATGAAGCAAAATCAATGTGCCATTGGGTAGAGCTGATTCAATTTTTTTCCATGTTTGAAACTGCATATAGGGAAAAGAATAGACATGTTTGACACTGCAGAATTGATACAAGGTAGAAGAATAGTCATGATTGATATTGCAGAATCGACACAGGGCAACATTGGGCAAAGTACGCAATTGCTCAATGGACTATGACTATCACGAGTAGACTGGTATTGGAAGCTCTAGGTTACCAAGTCAAAGGAGAGAGCTTTGATCTTCTTAATTTATCTATTCAAATATAATAAATATTTAAATCCAAAAATCGTTGTAGCAGGAAGAAGGATTTTTATTTTTTTTGGTTTATTGATCAGTGTAGTAGGAAGAACATGAGAATGACATTCCCATCTCAGAGGAGTCATAAGAAGTATGTCAGATTTCTCTCTAAACTATACATGGAAGCACATGGTTAAGGGATCAGTCTCCAACAGGTTTTGTTTTGGAAAATTAGAGTTAATAATTTATGTCAGAGACTGGGCAGAGCTAGCTATCAATGGTAGCTCTTGGTTAAGGGATCAGTCTCCCCTTCCATTTGTAATCTGATTCATTTTCCTTTTTTTAATAAAAGCTAATTAACCGTCATTGTTAAAAAATAATACTTGAGAATTTTCTCTTTATAATTGTCATGTTCCAGAATCCAAGCATTAGTTTCAGCAGGTATATAAACGTGCTTGAATAAACAACAAAGTAGCATATCCTGTGAATTATCGGTGTTATCTCAACTTACATTCATTTTTTAATTCTCATATATAACATAAATGTAGAGCACCTATAAAAGTGAAAAATTCCAAAGATTCATATTGGCACGAAATTACACATTTTTTTTGGAAATGCTTCAACAAACTTCCTCTGATGGGTTACATAGGGTAGACTTTCTTTTCTTACCTTCCCAATATGAGGTGTATCTATACCCATCAAAATTGCTTGGGACTAGTACCCGACCTCATCCCTTTTAAACTCATGTCAGTCAAGTGGAGCAGGTCACAAGTAGAATGTAACCCTAGTAGATGGTGCTGACCAATGGCCTCCTGGAATAAATTGAACATCTGGTTATTATTATTATAACATTTTACTAATTTAAAAAAGCAAAAATATCACATTGTTATAAGTAAAGTAAATAGAACTGATTCACTAACATGTTTACACAATAACTAAAATAGATATCTAAGCTTTTTTAAGCACCTAGAAACAAGATAGCAAAAGATGATATAAAATGCTGTAACAGTTTAATAATGTATATCTACAGGATTGGCCTACTCCTGTAAGATGAGTTGTTTTTTACACTTACAGATGCACAAATGGAAATCAAACATATGGGCCTTCTTTGGAATCATGTCACCCAGCTCATCCTCCTGTTTGTTCCTCCAAGTTCGTTCTAATGTTAACTGAGGAGCGGATTTATTGCAGACTGGTCACAGAACAAAGGAAGCATAGTTTATGCTTCCGTTGAGATGAAATGTTAATGAAGGTCAATGGAAACTAAACAAGCACTATAAATCAACACTATTGACAACAACAAAAGAACAAGATATTATTCAAAAAACTATTCAAACAACTTTTTTGAACTCCAGCGAAAAGCATGAACCATACCTCAGTCATTATTTCTGCCAGCTGCTTGAAAGTGACCTCATTATTAGGATTGCCAACATTGAAAACGTGACTATTTTCCCTAGAGGAATTTCCTGAAAAATGAAATAGGTAAGTACTATAAATATATAAGCACCATACAAGATCAGTAGAAATCCACAAAGGATTGTTGTTACTTACCATCATCAAGAGAACATGTCAGCTGCATATTGTGCCCCATATGTTTAAAGACAGTTTATACAATTCCAAGCATGCAAAACCAACACAGAACAACACTAATTTTTTCCTTAAAGAAATCTATTGTGGAATAAATCCAAGTTAATGATTTACAAATAAAAAACAAATGCAAAACACAACCAAAAATACACCACTATAAAATGATATAATTCCATACCCAAGTTAACACATCTAGAAAGTCAATATGAAGCAATTACAACCACATAGCAGTCCACTTACTTTCCAAGAGCATAATCAAACATAAAGGACGAGCTGTAAATGCATTTATCAAGAACATCATTCATTCAATGTAAATCCAAACCATTAGTGACCCAATATGCAAAGTCTGCAAATGTATAAACCATGTAAAGGTGAATATAGCAGAATCGATATGTTTTATTGTTTAATATTCAACCATATTCCTTCACAATCTGAATGGACATAATCCACGTTCACGTCAACATCGACATCGACTATATCTTCTTCATTTACACATTTTGCTTCTTGAAAGTCTGTAACCCCTGACAAATCTGCATACTGAGGTTCATACGATGTACTATTTCTCAATCCTTTTGGAGTACATGTTAACACTACATACCAGTCAGTCTCAACTGGATCTTGTACATAGAATACCTATTTAGCTTGTGATGCCAGAATAAATGGATCATCTTGCTAATGATTCTGACTTAAGCATTTCTTCATATTCACCATTTTAAAACCCAAATCATCAGTTTTAATCCCTCTCTTATTGTATACATCGACCCAATTACATTTGAACAACGTGTACTCCATGCAAAAATAGTCCAATGTAATTATTTCTTCTATTACTCCATAAAATGTTGTTTTCTGAAGTACATGGTTTGGATCTTTGGAACTTGACCTCATCATTGTTTCGGCTTCCAAACACACACCACTATTTTGTGTGGTTCTCTCATTATCCATTCTTTTTGTATGGTATCTATAACCATTGGTTAGGTATCCCTTTTACTTATTCACAAATTTCCTTGGGACCCGCGCTAGCCATTTAAGTGTATCAGACACATTTCCGTCTCCTTCCACCTACATATTTTCAGTTTTTTTAATGTAGTTAGAACACATACATCCAACCTATGATAAAATATTCAAATTTATACATGACAATATTCAACATGTAATGATTTGTAAGTACTTATAATATAAATAGTATAAAGTCATCTGTTTTTTTAGCCAACTAGAAAACTGTTGGGTGTGGATTCTCTGCAATAGAGCTTCATCTTTTTTGGTTTGGGTAAATGAGTTGAGTATCTCCATTTTGTGCATCCTAATTTGACAATTATGGATAGTAAAAATGGTTGTTAATGTGTTTTGATAAAATATGAATAAAAATAATTTGAATGTCAAATACATTATTCTATCCATGGATCTTTGTTTTGTTAAACCACAAACAAACAAAATTTTTAAGGTCAAACATGTTACTTACTCTATCCATGGATCAACTTCATTTGTGTGAAATAGAACCCACCTATGGGCTTGTTCCCAACTAATGTTATCCATTTCTGATGGAATTGAAGCAAATAATGGCTTTCCATCAAGAGTTACTTCTTCAACTTCATCATCCCACACTTCATTTCGACCATGTGTGGTTCCAATAGCTTCCATACCTTTCAAGTATCCTCCACAAAACATTATTGATTCCTCCACATTGTAGCTTTCAACGATGCATCCTTCAGCCCTATTTTTGTTCTTAACATAACTCTTGTATACTTTCATACACCTACAAAAAGAGCATATTTTTTAAGTAATGTCAAAAGCCTTGAATAAATTATTCTTCTTGTGGTTCTTGATAGCAAGTAAAGTTCCATGTACCTCTCAAAGGGGTACATCCATCTATATGAAACCGGGCCACAATATTGAAGCTCACGTATCAAATGCACACTCAAATGCATCATTATATCAAAAAATGGAAGGAAGTACTTTTCAAGGGAGCACATTGTCTCCACGATATCATTTTCCAACTTGTCAAGGCTCTCTATTGAAACTGATTTTGCACAAATTTTCCTATAAGAGTAACAAAGCTTACAAAGCGTCTTTCGAACAACAATTGGCAGCACATGGCGTAGAGCTACTGGGAGAAGTTGTTGCATTAGAACATGGCAATCATGTGCTTTCATTCCACGGAACTTAAGCTCTTCCATAGATATATGATTTTTTGGATTAGAGCTATAACCATCTGGCACTTTTAATGTGAAAAGAACATGACATAGGGTCTCTTTCTCTTTCTTTGAAAGAGTATGCGGTGCAGGTGGAAGGAATATTTTTTTTCCTTTAACTTCTAGCCATAGTGATTTTCTCAAACCCATTTTTTTCAAGTCATCTCATGATTTATTTCCATCTTTGGACTTCCCTTTTATATCCAAAAGAGTTCCAAAAATGCTTTCACACACATTCTTCTCCACATGCATTACATCTAAATTTTGACGTTGTAGGTGTTTCTGCATTCCAACACATTGAGAATATTGGAAAATTATTTAATATGGAGGAAATCATAAACAATGAATTAAATGAAGACATCTAAGCACAATGACATCATATAAGCATGCAATGTATAATAATTAGGAATGGTTGATGTCTATACATACCTCCCAATATGGAAGATTGAATAGGATTGATTGTTTCTTCCACACCACAACATTAGTTTTTTCACCTTTTTCCTTATTTATTTTCCTTTTATTTGATTCACTCTTCCCCCAAACTGTTTCGTTTCCCCTTGTTTCCTTAAAAATATCTGACACTCTTACAACTGGAGGGGCATAACGAATCTCCTCCTTCCTATTAAATGGTCCCTTATGTGAGCGAAACTTATGATTTTGAGGAAGAAATCTCCTATGTCCCATGTACACACATTTCTTTCTACAATTGAGGTACTCTGATTCTGTGTTCTTTCCACATATGGGGCATGCATTATAGCCTTTTGTTGTGCAACCATCCATATTCCCATAAGATGGAAATTCATGAATCACCCACATAAGAATCGCCTTCATGTTAAAGCATGTGTTGTTGTAAGCATCATATGTCCATACTCCTTGGTCCCATGATTCCTTTAGTTCATCTACCAAGGGTTCCAAATACACATCAATGTCATTACCTGGTTGCTTGGGACCAGGTATTAACAATGTTAACATACAAAAATTCCTTTTTGTGCACAACCATGGTGGGAGGTTGTATGTAACCAACACTACAGGCCAAACACTGTATGTACTGCTCAAGTCTCCAAATGGATTAAATCCATCTGCTGCCATTGCAAGTCGTACATAGCGGGGTTTGCCTGAAAAACCAGGCCATCTTTCATCAATAGTTTTCCAGGATGGGCTATCAACAGGGTGGCGCATATGCCCATCATTGCTTGCATTCTCATGATGCCACCTCATGTTTTGTGACATGTACGCAGAGCTAGAACAACAAATAAAATCTTTCATTTATATATAATATTATCATATAATAACACTATGAAAAATGGTAAAGATAATACAAGAAGGTGAAAACTTGAATACAATTATGGTGTTGAAAATAATACCTATACATTCTCCTTAGCCTCGGTGCTATGGGGAAATATCTTAACACCTTTGCAGGAACACCTTGACGCACCTTTTGAGATTGAGCATCCACCTTCCATCGAGATTTTCCACATGTTGGGAATTCGTCTTTACTTTCGTTACTTCCTCGATATAAAATGCAATCATTGGGACATGCATGTATCATATCATAGTTTAATCCCATGATTTTATCAAATTTTTTGCGGCATATGCAGAATCTGGAAGTGTGTTATCTCTAGGAAGTGTATTTTTATGCAATTTTAACATTTGGCCAAAACTTCTATCAGACCATCCACTATTCACTTTGAGATTGTAATATTCCACGGTTGTTGATAGTTTTGTGAAATCAACACAACTAGGGTACAATGGCATCTTTGCATCTTCGATTAACTTCCTATATTCATTAACTTCATTTAGTACATTTGTTGATGCCAACCCCACATTATCACAACCTTCGTTTAGGTTTTGATCAAGACATGGATAAGCATCATTCACCATATGAAGCACTTGATCACCAACAATGGTTGTATCATCATTCTTTTCGAGTGGATCATTACCATTCTGAAACGATGTTCCAGGCTCATCAACCTGATTATCATAATGGCATTCTACATGTCCATAACCCTATTAATAAGAAAATTAAAATTCATGTCAGTGATTTTATGGTTTTTATGAAAATTAGAATGAATAGATATTGGTCAAATAGGGGCCTTTACCAATGCAAATTAGCTTACCAGTTGAGATGATATATGCTCTATAACTTCATGTGGCTCATTTTTAGGCGTTGCCTAGCCTCATCAATAATGTATGGAATCTAAAGGTGAGAGGAAAACATAATTAAGCACACATAAATATAATTTATATCTTTATTGTAATACAAGTAAGTTTGAAACTAGATCAATTCATTTATTTCAAGATACCTAACTGTGAATGCTCTCTCTATGAAAATACCAAATTTTATATTATTCTATTATTCCACCACAAATCAAGTGCTCGTGTATTTTATCAAATGTTTGTACTTTAACTATGCCACATTTATTACATGGACATCTTATTCCTTGAATGCGCCTCGGTAAACTTTAAGAATTCCTCAACCCCATCTCTATATTCTTGTAGTGTCCTACACATAACCAATTTCAATTAAGTCACATAAATTTAATTGAGAACAAGTTAGCACTGATACATTTTTTTGGTATATCACGATGAATAACCAAATATAGAAACTATACCTATTTTTCAAGTTCATCCAGTTTCTTTTGTCCATTTTATAATATGCTCCAATCTCCTTTGAAATTATGTCTACAATGAACTAAAAAAGTTAGTTGATACTAAACCTCATATATATTGAAAACACACAACTTTACACTAACAACTTGCGGTCAAACAACTGCATAAACCCACATTTCTTATTAAGAGGTATTCTGATATAAAAAACTCCCTAAACTGTTCAAATATTTGACTTAGATCTTCTGGAAATAATCTCTATGGCTTAATGCATTATTGTAATTGTCTCTTTAGATGTCAATTTGTAGAACCATTGAAATTCGAACCAATATGGCATCTAACTTCTAAGAAAGTAGAACCCATAAAGATTCTACCCAGACTCAAAACTAATTCATTCCAGGTAGCCCTTCAATGTAGAGTGTTCAACATCACTCCTCTTCATACTGAGCGTAATTCCAATGTAGTCAACACTCAAACTTAGATCTTAATTAAACCTTAAAATTAAAATGTAGCCCAACAGAGAGTAACACAATTAACTAATTCATTTCCTGGTTAGCTTGTATATTCACCAGAGTTCATCAATCACATAGACATATATGAAATCAGCACACAACATCATGGCAAATAATCCTTCTCTATTTATTACTTGGAAATTTGCAGGCTAATAAACAAACTCTGACCTATCCTCTATTTTTTTTGCCTTGATTCTTACATTATATATCTAACCCTCCTAACCATCATTTTTCAAGCCTCTCTCTCTAACCTCTAATGCTCGCAGGCATACAAGATATACTTGGAAACATAACTTGTAGCTAAATAACAAACCTCATACATTTATGGAACTAAATCCTAAAGTTTTTGTAAAGTTCTTGTAATTGTAATTGTCACTATTATGTTAAAATAAATTGATTTTCATCCTTAAGACTGTTTAATAATGTATATATACAGGCTTGGCCCAAGCCTGTAAGTTGAGTTGTTGTTTATACTTACATATGCAGAAATGGAAATCAGACACGTGGGTCTTATTTGGAATCGTGTCACATAGCCCATCCTCTTGTTGGTTCCTCCGAGCCCATCCTCTTGTTGGTTCCTCCGAGTTCATTCTGATGTTACCCGAGGAGCGGATTTATTGCATACTGGTCGCAGAACAAATGAATCACTTTTTCTACCTAGATTAGAGGATCTATCGATTCTTTGAATCTTGACAGATCCTCCTTGAGCCTAAAGGAAAGAGATCTACTTATCATATTAGTTCTCTCCTCCATTTCGATATATTAGTGCTCCATTCTTGTTACTCTTTTTGACTTTTTTAACTTGCAAGAGAAATGGAAAAATATCATTTCACAATTCTTGTGGCCGATATAAAAAACCCTTATATACGCTGCTGCATACAACAAAATTCCATGGCACAATCAAACCAAGCCACTAGAAGCTGCGGCCTCATCAATCAAGACACAGAGTAACCCTAGCAGATGACGGTAAGGAAGATCAGACCTCTACAGTCCCTCCTCAGGCCACGACTCAGCAGATCATGCCTCAAACAAACTCACATTAAAATTTTTTGACAGACCATGAGGTCTTGACTCTTGTCCTTAAAACAAGGAGGGGTTCAATGTAAAAATCTTGTAAATGTCCAATAGTTAGCAAGGTTAAACTAGAAGTTTCCAAGTGTGATGAGGTGTCAATGATGCATCATCCTTTAGTATAGAACCGAACTCCTATTTAGGGAGGCAGTTACAGAAATATAGAAAGGTCGTTAGGGTTAAACCGTTAAATTGATTCTTCATATATACGATTGTAATCCTATGGGGCACAACAGAGGTAGAGCAGAGGTGGGGCATAGGTAGAGAGGATAGGAAAATAGAGAGGAGAGGACCAGGGTAGAATACTCCCATATTGTGTAATCAGGTCACAAAATTCTGAGTAATTGAATTTGATTAATGAAGGCATTTTATATGCATATGGACTTGTGAATATCTCTTTCTATGTATATTTTATGAACTTCATTGTCTCTATTGAATGTGAATGGAATCCTGTTGAAAACATAAAGTCATTTACTCTGGAATGTGTATGTAATTCCTACAACGAAAAATGAGTACATAGGCTTTACTAATTGGTTGACTTCCTGACAGTAAGCAACTACAGGAATATGCGATTTCTGCGAAGGATTTGGAATTAGAAGACCCTTGTAAAAATGATTGTTTATCACTCGAGTGTCTTTATGTTATGAGATCTCAGGTTATGCAAATCAGAAGGAAGTGAAGTGATTGAAATTGGAACATCAAGTTACTTCAATTAGATTGTTTAAAGTACATTCTGCATAAAACCCTAACCCTAACCAAAATTTAACAGAATAAATAAATGTGTTGGGTGAGAATCTACTGTCGCTGAAGGTAAAATATTGGAGATTTTAGCATTTGTTTAACATTTTTATACAGAGATCGAGTTACGGAATTGATAGCTAGGTTCCATATTTCAGGGTTAGGGTTTGAATATTTGGAAGTGTGTTGAAGGGTAGTAGTTATTTTTTTCCACTTGTTCATGAAAAACTAAGTTTCTCAAATGTTGAAACAAACACTGAAGAAATGAACGCTGGCCTGGAGGAAAAATGGTGGCAAATTGTCATTGTGCACAAATTTGAATACCCAGGTATACTCTGTTTGGGAATCAAACTCCGTTTTAGATTCCATTTGTGTACGAGCAGTAGTAGATCATGGCCCAATTGTAATCATATTATTAAAGGTAAAATGCCATTTTTGAACAAAGAAATTGAATTTATACTCAAGGTAAGAGTTCAAGAATTTGGGGAAGTGTTTTTTGTTGAAATTGCAGGTGGTTCCTACATCAAAAATAAAAAGAAGAGTTGCATGGATAGCGTTGGAACCTAATTTCCGCAGTTCGTCTCACTCCCTTTCCTTCCGATCGGCACCTATGTCTATCTCTCCATTCGCGGTTCAACCCAACAACATTTCATTGTGATTTTTTGTCTATCTCTCCATTGCATGGTTTAAGCCAGAGCAAATCATTCCCACCCTAATTTCATCTGCACCAAAATTCAAAAATTGAATTTTTTAGTCTTTGAAAATGGTATCTTTTGAATCTTTGAAAATGGTATAAAATTGAACCTTTCGAATCTTAGAAAATGCAGGCATCGTTTCTTGATGTAATTTAATTTACAATATACAAAGTGACAAAGTGTTACCATTATTGCAGTTTATTATTTAAATATTATTATCCGCAAAATCAAGAGTCATGCATGAGTTCACAATGTCTCAGCTTGCCATAAACCCTAGGCGAAGGCATACCTGGTGGGAGACCATGTGTTACACATCAAAGAATACCGGAGTATAATTTCTCTACTACAGAAGGATAGTGATCTAGAGAATAACGAACCCCAATCATACACACAAGAGGAAGACCAAGTTGATAGAACATGATGAGAACATGACTCTCTCATATATATTATAGAGGTCTAGGGGTATAAATCATCCAATAAGTATATGATCCCACACAAGACCGACTTAACCAACGAGTTAAGTTAGGGGTCACACATCATGACCAATACTCCAATGTTAGGTGATCAGGGGCTTGCAACCGCATAAGGAATTCTCTATACCTATGACACATGGAAAACCCATCAAGGAAACCAACTCAATCCACCATCATTAAGTACTGCTACCACCATCAAGGGATAAAAATGGTGAGGGACAACTATTTGTTGAGGGATCCATTCCCTGGCTCAGTGGCGTTGGAAAATGATACCGTCTCTCTGACTAGTCCTCTCACTTTTGTTTCTAGTATTAAAACGCAGATGCACTCTCCATTTCATGACAAACCTGCGATGGGTGGTCCACACCCGCCTGTGAATGTGTCTTCGGCTATAATGATAAAACAATATTATAATATCTAGGTGGTTCTTTCAAAGCTATATTAATGCAAAAAAACATGCTTACGTTCCAACTTCATCCCTAGATATGATGGTAACTATAGAAACAGTAAGAAAATTATAGGATCACATGTTTATAGAAAATGCACAACTACACAACATGTATCATGAGAATCCCTCATGGGGGAGAAAACCCAATTACAACCTTTCACTGTGATAGAATCCGCAAAATCAAGAGTCATGCATGACTTCACAATGTCTCAGCTTGCCAAAACCCTAGGTGAAAGCATACCTGGTGGGAGACCATGTGTTACACATCAAAGAATACCCGAGTATAATTGCTCTACTACAGAAGGATAGTGAGCTAGAGAATAATGAACCCCAATCATACACACAAGAGGAAGACCAAGTTGATAGAACATGATGAGAACATGACTCTCTCATATATGTTATAGAGGTCTAGGGGTATAAAGCCTCCAATAAGTATATGATCCCACACAAGACCGACTTAACCAACGAGTTAAGTTAGGGGTCACACATCATGACCAGTACTCCAATGTTAGGTGATCAGGGGGTTGGAACTGCATAAGGACTTCTCTATACCTATGACACATGGAACACCCATCAAGGAAAATAACTCAATCCACCATCATTAAGTACTACTACCACCATCAAGGGATAAAAATGGTGAGGGCCAACTATTTGCTGAGGGATCCATCCCTTGGCTCAGTGGCATTGGAAAATGATACCATCTCTCTGACTAGTCCTCTCACTTTTGTTTCTAGTATTAAAACACAGATGCACTCTCTATTTCATGACAACCCTGCGATGGGTGGGCCACACCCTCCTGTGAATGTGTATTCGGCTATAATGACAAACAACATTATAATATAGGTGGTTCTTTCAAATCTATATTAATGCAAAACAACATGCTTGCGTTCCAACTTCATCCCTAGATATGAGGGTAGCTATAGAAACAATAAGCAAATTATAGGATCATGTGTTTATAGAAAATTCACACCTACACAACATGTACCATGGGAATCCCTCATGGGGGAGAAAACCTAATTACAACCTTTCACTGTGATAGAATCTGCAAAATCAAGAGTCATGCATGAGTTCACAATGTCTCAACTTGCCATAAACCCTAGGCGAAGGCATACCTGGTGGGAGACCATGTGTTACACATCAAAGAATACCCGAGTATAACTGCTCTACTACAGAAGGATAGTGAGCTAGAGAATAACGAACCCCAATCATACACACAAGAGGAAGACCAAGTTGATAGAACATGATGAGAACATGAGTCTCTCATATATATTATAGAGGTCTAGGGTTGCATGGAACACCCATCAAGGAAACCAAATCAATCCACTATCATTAAGTACTTCTACCACCATCAAGGGATAAAAATGGTGAGGGCCAACTATTTGCTGAGGGTTCCATCCCCTGGCTCTGTGGAGTTGGAAAATTCTACCGTCTCTCTGACTAGTCCTCTCACCGGCGTTTGAAAATGCACAACTACAGAACATGGCTACTACCCATTAATGTGTCCTCATCGACAAGGAGTGGGAATCGTTAGGGGCTCTAACCACTATATCGACATCAACAGGGAGTGGGACTGATCATCACATAACAACATAATTGTTATAATGTCCATCCACTCTTCTAGTGCAGGAAGAGACACACCATTCTACCAGTTCGTGGAGAATATTGTATCATCAATCCTGCAAACATAAAAAATAATGAGTTTGAGGAATGCATCCATCTTATGGTTCATTTGATTCAAGCCATCTATGTGGTTACAATAGTCTAATAGTAGGTGAAAACACCAAGGTTAAAATGCATGATTTTTTTTGGTATTTGTAAAGGTGTTAATTCCTCAACGTGAATTCATATTAATGGATAGGGTATTTTTAGAATAGTGATAATTGCAATCCATGAGAAGAACCTTGGATCACACATTTTGGTTTAATATTATCTTAGGCATCACTCATGATGTTTGATCAAGGAAGAAAATCACTAGCATGGATGAGGGTGAGAATTTACTCAAGAGACCTTTCGCACTACTAACCGAAAATTTCCACATATTTAGAGGAACTTTTGCATATTTGAAGGCATACCTCACCATTGAGGTTCATATATATGTTTTTAAATGTCTTTTCTTAGATGGTACACTAGGTCTTGGCACCTCTTTTATGGTGTGAGAATGTGTTGTAGGAAATGAAGTTTAAGTAGGTCCATTTCAACTTTATTTAATTGTTGCATTAGTTTTTGTAGGATAAGGGTTAACATTAATAGAAAACCAATGCATTACACTCACCATTACAGACTTTTTTTTCACACCATTAGTTTGATTGAGAAATTATATTGTTTGACTTATAATGATTTTACTCTTGTACATGTGAAGATGTTAACTTTATGTTTTTTAAAATCCATATGCTTTCCTTCTAGTTGTGCATTTTTTAGTGGATTGTGTATCTTCTATAATCATGACTACCTCTTATTATTTTAAGGATCCATACTTAAAAATGTATAAGTCTTGGCAAATCCAACCAATTCTTAAATTCTAACTATAAAATATTTGGTGATACTCTTTTAGTTTTTTTTCTAATTTATAAGTATTTTATGTACTTTATATAATAATTTGGAGAAAATAGCAACATCTGTAAATGGAAATAGGAACATCTATTGTCAAGAAAAGAATGTTTGGATTTGTATTTACCTCCATTGTTTTTAGTATTTAGATTTCCCTCCAAATTTTTATTCATTTTATAATATAAATAGGAACAAATCTCATATGTATTCAACAATATTTTAATTGAAAACATTTTTTGCTTGGCGTTGAAGTTAGAAAGCTATGAAGACTAGAGGAAATGAGAAGAAAACTCTCTTACAACAGGCAATCTTAACCCATGGAAACAAAAAGAGGTACCATTGCCTTGTACTAATGTTTGTACTATATTGCTCATACTATTGTTTTGTCTTTATTGTCCCTTTGTGCTATATTGCTCATACTATTGTTTTGTCCTTATTGTCCCTTTCCGTCTAGATGAATTATGATGAGTATTTCAACGATGTGTTAATAAAAATGATTTTTTTTGTATGTAGTTTATTTGCGAATGTCCATATCAAAGGAAGACATTAATTTTTTTTGTTTGGGATTTCAATAACTTCAATATTTTTTTAATAATTATCGTCCTTTCTTTTATACCTTAAAAATTGTCTAACTTTCTTTGAGCATGAGTTGCAATCCATATTTGTAGGGAGCTAACCGTATTAAATTAAGACATTGCAATACATCACTTTTAACAAAGTCAGGCCGCATTACCAAAAGAAATGACAATGTTATATGTGGCACAAATTCAAGTAAATATTTTAAACATGATGGTAACTTATTATTATTTTTTAATAAATAAACAATTATATTAAAAACATTCATAATATACTTGACCATAGGCTCTAAGATGGGAAACAAATTCCAACAAAATATAGCATCGGGATCCACTGTCCCATTACAAAGTGAATCTACTTGCTATAGTGTCGACAACAATTCTAATGCACATACTCTTGAGAAAGATGTGAAAGAACCACTGGAAGGTATGATCATTTCTAAACATTTTTTGTCCTATACAAGTATTTCAAGATTTCATATTAACAATTTCATATTGTCATTGTCTCAAGAGGGGTACTGGTTTGTTTTTCCAGAAAATTTTCAACATGAACCACCACAACAAGATCATGTTTTGGCGGAGGATCCACCACAAGAAGAGCATGTTTTGGATCAGGATCCACCACAACAAGAGCATGGTTTAGAAGATGCAAATGCATCTACCCAAGCTAGTACTACAATAAATGTGAAAAGAAGGAGTAGAGGACCAACAAAATGTCTCTTTGGAACCACTATAGAGGGCATTGCATTGCTTGAAATTCAATTTAATGATAGGGGCCATCCTATTGGTCCACATTCATAGAAATTCTCCTCATTTTTAGGTGTTCTTGCAAGGGAAATTCTAGGCATCAAGCACATGGAATGGAAAAAAGTATCTGAAGTGCAAAAGAAAGACATGTGGAGTGCAATCAATGTGAGCATCAACTTATTCTAAACTTTATTGATGCATGTTGAGCTTGTGTGTGATAGGTTTAGTTTCAAATAACGCTTGTATCTAATAATGGATTTTTTTTATCTATTGTAGCGTACCTATCAAATAGATCCGTCAACATAGCAATGGTGTCATAAAGCAATATCTCAATGCTTGAGAACCTATAGATATAATTTGTATAAGAAACACTATTTGAAATATGAAACAAATGAGGAGAGGATTGCAAACCTTCCTATTGGAGTAAATGAAATTGCTTGGATTGAATTTGCTAGATTACGATCTGACCCTAAATTCAAGGCAAAAATGAAAGACAAATTTGAATGTTATCATCTTTGATTTTGAATCCTCTCATACAATCAACTATAATATTAGCATCTATATTTTTATTGAGTTGCAAGAGAGGTAAAAAACAAATAAGGAAAATAGGGCATTAGAATAAGAGACCCACACTTCTGGCCATAGAGGTTACTTTAGGGTTGAAGATGACCTCGTAAGTTGCAACAAATTCTATAATTTGTTCACAATTAACAACTTTTAATATAGTTAACTAGATTGTTGTATTTGTTGATACTAGAATCAATCTCATGGTCGAAGTGATAAGCCTATAACTAGGGCTGATGTGTGGATGAAATGCCATAAAAAGAAGGATGGCACTCCAATGTCATCATTCATTGCGGACAAAATAGTAAGTTCCGAACCTATTCTTGTATCATTTATGCTTTTTTTAGAGTTAATGATGTTTCTTATATGAGTTTGTTGAAATGTTGACATTGCTAGAATCAAATTGAATCGGCACAAAATGAGTCAGTGTCTCCTGCATATGCTACAAAGCAAGATGATCTTGCTATAGTTTTGGGGCCTGAGAGGAGGGGTCATGTACGTGAGGTTGGATTCAGAGTCACTCCAACTGTATTATTTGGAAAAGAGCGTTCCTACAAGAAGGATTTTCATAATACTAAAGAGAAATTAAGAGAAAAAGACAAGGAACTCGGAAGATTGAAAAAAGTTGTTGAAGAATTAATGGAATGGAAAGCTTCCATGGAGGTGGGGAAAGAAAGTGGCAGAGTTGTTCCAAAATCCAACAATGTAAGGATTGCATGTGTAGACTTTAATTTTTTATGTAGGCCATCTTTGAAGTTGGGGATTTCAAAATCATAATGCTAACATGAACATGATCGTATTGTTGCAGGGTGTGTAATATATGAATTATTGTTTTTGCATCCTAACCCTTTATCTTCTGATTTCATGATATCTAATGCAAACTATTATATTGGCAGAGTAATATTGCCATGTCAGATGTTGAATCCAATCGAGAACCTCTGCAACTGTCACCTCTTAATCCAGTCACCCCAATCCATGTAGTTTTTTAAATCAACTCTTATTTTTTCCATTTTTATTTTCCATTATTTGAAAATCACTCACAAGTATTTATTTTTAGGAGATTCTCCAGAATAATCCTAGTCAAGGTTCATTGGAAAAAAATACAATGGCTCCTAGACCATCTAATACATTTGATACTCCAAAGTCTAATACATTTCATACTCCAAAGTCGACGATGAGTTTTGAAACTATTTAATATTTACTGCAATGTTATAATCATTATTTCACTATATCTTACAAGTATTTATTTACTAACAGGCTTCTCTGAGTCCTCATCATGCTTTGCCAAAACAAACTCCTTTGAATTTGGGAGAACATAATCGTGACCCAATTGGAAAATCAATACAACAGGTAAGTTCTAAGCCTCTTTATTTCTATATTTAATATTCCATTTTTATTCCAAGGAATCTCACAAGAATTTGTTTCTTGGTAGGTTCAACTGCAATTACCATCTTCAGATGCGGGATTGAATGGAAAACAATGTTTACTGACATATTTTACTGGTCAATTGAAGGTTGCAAAGGGTTACATCAAAAGAATTGAACCAAACTTTGTCATGCCTAATGGGGAAAAATTAGGTGATGGATATTATCTTGTGTGCCCACAATCAATTCTGGTTGATCCTGATTATGAAATCAAGCTTAAGCATAGAAGTAATCAATGCAAGTATTTAGCGGATGCAATTAACAGTTTTATACCTTGGAAAAGCATTGACATTGAATTGATCAAAGATTGAGAATAATGTGAACTCAGAGTAAACAACAGGAGGATGGGCTAGGTGACAGGATTCCAAATAAGACCCATGTGTTCGATTTCCATTTGTGGATATGTAATTATAAACAACAACTCAACTTACAGGCTTAGGACAAGCCTGTAGACAAGCATGGACAAGCATGGAAAGCAAGATGGAGGACAAAAACATGGCAAAGGTGACATGGAGGATAGATGACGGAGAATTCACTTTTGGAGAAGCCCAAGCAATGTCTGATTCTAATAATTCCACAAGTAGTGGTATATCTCCCTCTCGCAAAAGCCGTTGTTTGATACAAATAAATATCTTCACAGAGATATATTAAAAAGGGCAGTGACTGCAACTATAACCTTTTCAACATTATTTCAGGTTTATGGAAGTAAATGGATCTGTAAGAGGTAGCAGGACTGATTACCTTGCAATCAACGCTATTAGTTTCATGTCCAGCACATAGTCCTTGTGAACATGGCCCTTCTATAGCTAGTTATAACAAAACAAGAATAGTTCAGTTGGTGCATTTACATGAAATAAAAGGTCGAAGTTTTTCCTAAAATCTTCATAAAAATTCTCCACAACACCCCTATAATCCCCACAACTAGATGGTCATCTTGTTAAACCCATAATAATATCTAAAAATTATAAATAAATTTAAAACCCAAATATGAAAACATCAAAATTGCATTCACACATTTGTAATTTTTATCCCAACGAATACACCTTCAAAACCAAGCAAAAAAAATTGAAAAATTATCATGAGGATACCCACATCCCACATACGAAATTCTATATGCATCAAAATATCTCTTGGGCTTATCCATTTACATATAAATGTTTGTCTAAAAACACTAAACAAGACAGTCATTGGATCCCATGGGAAAGCAACTAAAATCAATCATGATATCCACAAACATGTATAGATTTTGCTTAAAACATGATTCTATGAACTAAATCAACGAAACACAATGTAACTTATTGATTTTTTCTATTGTTACTTGTGTTTAAACCAAGCCATATTCATGGAAATACAGATGTAGTGATGAACCCTATCACGCCTTAGAAAAAATGTGAAATGAAACCAAATGAGGGTTCCCAAAACCCATAAAATCTAAGATCAATGAAAGTGGTGGATATCTGGGTGGCGGTGGATATCAGTGCATTAGAATTCAATGGCCATTGATGTCTACTTGGACACCTATCAGAAGAGTCCCCTGCGCTTATATTTATTGAATACATCATCAGTGCAAAGCCAATGAAAACAATGGAAAAAATACAAAATTTTATTTCTATTGTCGAACATTGGGTGTGCCTTACGAGAAATATTGAACAGACATATAATTGTGTCCCTACAATTGCTATATTTCCCATAGGGACATAAAAATATCACAGATAAAGCCATGGTTTGCTATATTTCTTCAATACATAGTTTTCTTATCCAGTTTGGTTCACTGTAATAGTTTGTTGGTTCACTAGTGAGGTGCATGCAAGGTTCAATCATGGGTTCCCTTCTCATGTTGGTATTCCCTACTTGTATGCCATTAATTTCAAAGGCGTAAGGATAAGTACAAGACCTAGACTGAGAACCTAAATAGAAGGAAGTCCACTCTGTTGTGCATCCATGTTACTTAAGACTTTAGGAGTTAGGAGTTAGTTCCATGTTACTTGCAATGAGATAATTTTCTGTGTTCAAGGGAATAGAACTAATGAGACAAAGTGGACATGTGGTATTTTTTGCAAGGAACCTGTCAATGTACTCCAAGTGAAAGGTAGGCCCATAGACAATTTGTTGCTGTAGCTTTTCATCTATTTGGTCATCCCCAAGACACATAACACACATGCAACAACACCCAAATAGATCTATGGGCATTCTCCTTATCCCTCTTGTAGGCATATTAAGCATGTGGATATACAAAAGTATTGACAATAGGTTTCTTGAGTTCAAGCTTTCTCAAGGACAATATACATCAGAATGAACTCGGAGCAACCAACAGGAGGATGGGCTAGGTGACACGATTCCAAATAAGACCCATGTGTCCAATTTCAATTTGTGCATATGTAATTATAAACAACAACTCAAATTACAGGCTTAGGCCAAGCCTGCAGATATATGTTAACTAACTGGTAGGAGGCTACAACCCCCTATTTAGTTAGCTAGAATTGACAAGGAGCACCTACTCCCCTTTGCAGGCACCAACCTTCCCTAGCACCACCCTGCCACCCTTGTTAATTCCGCATTTACTTCTTGGACTACTGCTCTCTTTGGTTTGTTCTCGATCTTCAATGTATCAACCGCAGTCACACTTTTTCTTCATATGATATCTCCATACTTATACACTTTTCTCACACCTCTTCATGAAACAATGTGTCTCCTCATAGACTTCACACCTCTTTCATTAAAACTCTTAATGTGCAAAAAGATTATTAACTAACAAGTAGATTAGTTAAACTAGTTTTAGTTATAACCATACTTAGTCTTTTCTCTATTTGTTTAAACTTTGCTAACAAAGTTTTACACTATAGCTTAAAGCTTTATACTAAAACTTATGACAGCCTTTGGTTGTTTACCAAATATATTAGCGCACTGCTAAGACTTCTGATAGGCTATTGTTTAAACACATCGAATGCTTTTGGAGCTCCACTATCTTTTTGGCATTCCACCAAAAATTCACTCACGAATTTGGCTGCGAAGTAACACTTTCCATCAACGATACTTACTGCCACATCTACAGCACATCACTGCCATGTCTACAACATCTCAACGCTGTCATATCATCATCCACGTCGAACAAAGATGCCACATGTAGCAAACGATAGGGGGGCACATAGGCATCCCAAGCTCCAAGTTGGTGTTCTTCTCATCGAGAACCAAACACCCAGAGCTCCCACACTATCTTTGCACTACGCGTCAATGAACATTAGTGAAGCCTGATGTTATAAACACATAAAATACTCATCCACACAACCAATGTGGTTTAAACCTCAACGCCAAATGTGATCTCCACTGTCGATCATCGTGATCGGACGGTCCACGATCCTTTACCCTCAGAAATATTCCCAGGCACATTTCCTTGTTGTTTCTTGTTGCAGGGTATGTTACTTTGGCTTCGATTAGACATTTAACCAGCCTCCTTCCTTCAAGAGCTTCCAACAGTTACTTTAAACCTTTCCAATTTGCAGAAATAACCTATCTGCTACGTAGTACCATGTCTGCTTCTCGAGCTTCTGTAAACATGGCTTGGGCTTCTTATAGCTCCTTTCTCCTCGATCTCCTCCAATGTCTACAACTTCTTCTTCTAAAACAAGCAAGTTGGCAGGAGGTTTGGCATCCGTTCACTGGTCCATCGAATGCAGAGACTATCTTTACATGTTTTCTCTTCACTGGATTTTTGGGTTTCATTAACAGGATTGATACGAGATTGCAGTGCACCTTATTCTATAGAAGTATTTTTCCCTTATATATCTATATTGCGATAAGTGTGTATTTGCACTTGTCTGTCCATGATTGATAGAGAACAACTTTCATCGTCTTGTTTTGTAATATTCAGAGAATCATTAGCATCAACAAGCAATGTAAATGCAGGACTAGAATCCTTGTCACATGTTTCTACCAAATCCTTTTTACATGCTTCTGCTAAATTCTTTCGACAGGTTTTCTAATCTCCTGTGACCATGACAAGTTTGTTTATCTGATCAGCCACATCTATAGAAGTAGTTTACATTAGTATCAAAATCCTTCTCTTGGAATGGAATACCATCGATTCCAGTTAGATTTCCATCATCATAGTGCTCTGTCATTTCTTCCTATGCATTTCCCTCTCTTCATAATGCATTGGACAAGTAGATAGGTAGACATTCAATTTCCCTCTCTCTTTATTATGCTTCTCTTTCATTGTCTTTTCCATAACCATCTACTCTGTTTGTTGCCATTTCCATCTGCTCTTTTCACATTGCTTGTCATCATTCCTACTTTTGGCTTTGTCTTCATCCAGTTGCCATCAATGACAACCTACACTGCCCTATTGCCAACAATAGCTCCCTCTCGCAAAAGCCATGTCTGATACAAATAACTATCTTCATAGAGATAGATTAAAAAGGGTAGAGATTGCAACTATAAACTTTTCAACATTATTTCAGGTTTATGGAAAAAAATGGATTTGTAAGAGGTTGCAGGACTGATTACCTCGCAATCAATGCTAATAGTTTCATGTGAACATGGCCCTTCTATAACTACTTGTAACAAAACAAGTATAGTTCAGTTGGTTCATTTACATGAACTAAAAGGTCGAAGTTTTTCCTAAAATCACTATAAAAATATCAGATTATGGGATTTAGTAAGTTTCCATGGAAAAATTTATACACTTCTTTTGAACAAGTTCAAATTCACATAAACAAAAAAAAGACATATTTGGGAAAATCATTATATTTGAGATATCATACTTTAGAGTCTAGATAAACAAAATGCTTATTTCCACTATTGTGCATTGAATAAACCTGAAATCCTGACAAACCAATTACATTTTTTTAACATCTTCTGGTATATTTTCAAGTAACACAATGGAGATCCAAGAGAAAACCTACCCTTTGGGGAACATAAAAAAAACACCACAAGATGATATTCCATAGTAGGGTGTTATTCAACCTAGATTTGTACTAGGGTGGGTGAATTTAATTTCAAGAGATTGGGCGAAAATTTGCAAGATGTTAAGCTTTCAAGATTTGTACTCTAGACCAAGTTAAGGGTTTCAAGATCCAAAACATCAACTTCTCCTAAGTAATGGTATCCAGAATATCCACCTTATACCACAAGCATGTTTTCAATAGCAATTGTAGTGTGGCTATCTCTGGGAGCAATAAGATCCCATTCACATCAAGGGAAATCCATTTCATTAGCTTCAGGTCCAGAATATGAACAACAATCAAGTAATTTCCTCCCCCTCTCTTGTGGGGATGGTGGAGTTCCTCGAATGAAAGCATGCCTCAATTCCTTGGTCTACAATTCTAAAATGTGTAGATCATTTATCTTATTAGACCCGTTTGTTCCCCCAAACACTATGATAGTGTCGTCTAAGAGAATGGCACTATGGATGTCTCTTGTACCTAGCTCTTGCCTAGTTGATACTAATAGGATACAGTACACCATCCTATGCGGGCATTTGAAGCCCCTTGCATTTAAGGTCTCTAAAAGACCTTAGGTACACCTTGAGTTCATTGTTGGAGGATGGACTCAAAGGTATATGGTGGTCGCTAAGAAACAAGTCCTAGGATCGGATTGCTAACATTAACAGAAGGAAAATAGGCAGGGATGAAGTTGTAAATGACTTCCTCCAGCCTTGGATATGATTGACATAAATATCTTCACCTGTCTTTGGTATCTTATTGTATGGCTTAGTTTTTTGTATCAATCATCAATAAGACACCTTTTAAATGTCCTGAGAAGAACATCTATCTCTGAACAAAGGAAAAGGAAAGAATAACCTACAGCTGATGAAAGTAAGCAGTCTAGAGAGTTATGAGAATAGGAGGATGATCTCTATAGGAACTCTACAAACCTAAGAGCAGAATTGAAGAATTGTCTGAAGCATTTTTTTTGGCACAATAATTTGTGAATGCATTTGAGAACTGTTCAAAGGTAGGTTTAAAGGCTTTGAAGCTAATTGGGAATGTTTTAGTAATTCCATAAATAGTGAAGAATTAGCTGCATGTGGATATACAAAAGTATTGACAATAGGCTGCTTGAGTTCAAGATTGCTCAAGGAAAATCTACATCAGAATGAACTCGGAGCAACCAACAGGAGGATGGGCTAGGTGACACAATTCCAAATAAGACCCATGTGTCTGATTTCCATTTGTGCATATGCAATTATAAACAACAACTCAACTTACAGGCTTAGGTCAAGCCTGTATATATATGTTACTAAACTGTCTAAAAACACTAGACAAGACAGTCATCGGATCCCATGGGAAAGCAACTAAAAACAATCATGATATCCACAAACATGTATAAATTATTCTTAAAACATGATTCGATGAACTAAATCAACAAAACACAATGTAACTTACTGATTTTTTCTATTGTTACCTGTGTTTAAACCAAGCCATATTCATGGAAATACAGATGCAGTGATGAACCCTATCACGCCTTAGAAAAAATGTGAAATGAAACCAAATGAGGGTCCCCAACACCCATAAAATCTAAGATCAATGAAAGTTACAGATCTCTTGGTGGCGGTGGTTATCAATGCATTAGAATTCAATGGCCGCTGATGTCTACTTGGACACCTATCAGAAGAGTCCCCTGAGCTTATATTTATTGAATAAATCATCAGTGCAAAGCCAATGAAAACACGAAAAATAATTATTTAAATAATGGAAAAAAGCCAAAATTTTATTTCTAATGTCAAACATTGGGTGTGCCTTAAGAGAAATCTTGAACAGACATATAATTGTGTCCCTGAAATCGCTATATTTCCCATAGGGACATAAAAATATCAGAGATAAAGCCATGGAATACAATAGGGTATGGAACCATGGTGTGGATACATCCCTAAACACCAAAGAGAACTAGACTAACATGAAATGTAGTCAAAATACACAAACAAAATTCCTAGATGTGAAAACACCTCCAGAGATGGGTACATGATACTCCACATGATAATGAATATGGCTATGCCTTAAATACATTGTACAATCGACCAGGAGGAAAGAGGAAGATGCAACACATTGATCAAAAGGATAATCATACTAATTGTTTGCCAATCATATCGAAATTAAAAAGGGCAGTGACTGCAACTATAACCTTTTCAGCATTATTTCAGGTTTTTGGAAAAAAAATGGATTTGTAAGAGGTTGTAGGACTGATTACCTCACAATCAACGCTAATAGTTTCATGTGAACATGGCCCTTCTATAACTAATTGTAACAAAACAAGTATAGTTCAGTTGGTTCATTTACATGAAATAAAAGGTCGAAGTTTTTCCTAAAATCACTATAAAATATCAGATTATGGAATTTACTAAGTTTCCAAGGAAAAAATTATACACTTCTTTTGAACAAGTTCAAATTCACATAGACAAAAAAAGACATATTTGGGAAAATCATTAGATTTGAAATATCATACTTTAGAGTCTAGATAAACAAAATGGATATTTCCACTATTGTGAATTGAATAAACCTGAAATCCTGACAAAACAATTACAGTTTTTTAACATCCTCTGGTATATTATCAAGTAACAACACAATGGAGATCCAAGTGAAAACCTACCCTTTAGGTAACAATTCAAGCACCAAGCATCTGCCCTAGAAGGAAGTTTGTTGCATGTCCCTATGCAACTTATCCTCCCCGTAGTAAATTCTGATGTAGCTCAGTCCAACTGTAAGATTGGTGACTTACTCCATTTTTTTCTCGAAAGCCTAAATGATGATCCACTTCCATCCATGAAGAGTTCTTTGCAAAATCATACCATTGCCCAGCAACACTGTGCTCAGTTTTGCTGCACCAGAGCAAAAGGAAATGGAACCTTAACCCAAGCCATTGAGTACCATTTCTTCGTAGAGAATTCACATACAAACTTGTTCTTGAAAAGGAAACCTGGAAAAAGGGGTATCCCATGGGGTCCCATTGTTTGAGTACTGGAGGAAGCAAATTCCAACGGGTCTTTGAGGCCTGCAAAGAGGCCAAAGTCCCACAAAATCTAAGTTCTTCAAAACTATGTAATGCTGATCTTTGATTCATTCTAAATTGTTTCACCCTCATAGGATCCCTGAGGAATTCACTGTGACTAGAAAATGCCACTTTAGGATCTGGATGCTCTCCTCTGACGTGAATTTCGGACTGGAATTCCAACTTATAAAATAATTTCATCCCTATTTCCCACTTAATTTGATTCTGATTAAAAGATGAAAAGGCTCGTAACTGAATATCTCCTACTACAGGATTGGGATTCCATTCCAATTCATGTTCTAAAAAATTTAAACTGATAAAGTTCACACAACAAATCCTTTTCCCTTCTAGATGAGTCATTATAGATATCCACAAAGTCATCAACATTTCCTATGATGAACTTTTTGTTATTATTCAATCTAATCATCTGAAGGCCTACCCATTGTTCATGTAGGTATATTGAATAAACTCTAGCAGGACTTCTACAAGAAATGGCTTGCTTATCAAATTGAAACATTTTCCTCTTTTCTTCTTCTTTAATCATGAATTGCTGCTGTAAAGACTATATCTTGGACTTCCACTATTTTTCTTGAACCAAGTAAGCAGAAAGCCAAGTTTCTTGCATACGTTGTACTTCAAATTTATATCGTTGTTGATAAATAAGGTCCAAGTCATATAATTCATCATTTCTTCCATTCCATTTAACAGTATTTACTTCAGCTGATGCTAAAGCCAGGGAATTAGTCCAGACATCATCAAGCATTTGATTAAAAAATTCATAGAGAACATTTGTGACTTTTTCTTTATCTTCAAAACTTTTAGAGGTACTAGAAAGAATGTTTTCTTTATCTGTTGTAGCCAATAATTCCAAACTTGTATTATCCTCATCTAGTGGTATTGATTCCTTTAGTACTGATTTATCTCTAAGAAATTTATTTTGTTTCCTCAACTTTTTGTTTTGCAAACTCCATCGGTGAGCCTGATTTCTCAAAATTTTCAGTCTTTTATTAAGAACACCATTCTTTTGCTGTAATTGTATACTCCCCTGTTTTAACTTTTCATTTTCATTTTTAACATATCTATCCAAAACTTGAAATTCACGAAATTGCTTCTGAATTTTCTTAATCCTCTTCTGTAACTTACTTGAAATTATACCAGGAGAATCAGGCCTTACCACTTGATTAGATTCGTCTTCTTCCCTTTGAGCTTGGTCTTGGAAGTGAGTAGCTTCCAATTTTGGCAGGGGTGTTGACTTTAAATTCTCTCTCTGTGTATAACGAGATCTTGGACGTTTGGGTATTGTCGAAAACATATCTTTAGATGTTCTAACTTTTTCAATAACTTCTTCAAAAATGCCTTCTAGCCTTGCATATCTTCTTCTCACCGTAACTGAAATTTTATTAACCTCTTCATCATCTTTATGCGTCTTTGGAGATGGTTGGGATTGAATTGGTTCAAAAAATGTTGGTGCTGGATCAGATTCTGTCTGACCTGCTGGAGGGGGTGATACAGAATCTTGTGGATCATCATTAACCTGCTCCTGAAAACCTTTTTCCACTAAAAATTGTTCCTACGTTAGTTTTCTCTTCTGTAATTCCTCCATGATCAACAACTTAATTAATCCATGATGATACAAGCTATTACCAAGTCGTTGATCATGCCGCTTTTGGGTAGCTAAAGCCATTTTGGACAGGATCTTCCATAAAAAGTATGGAATTTTCATCAATTATTCTCCTTTAATGTGAAGGAGAAGGCGAATATGATAAAGAAAGGCAAGGCTATATCGTCCTTCACAAGTCAAATATTTCTGCAAAAAGAAAATGACATTATCCCATTCAGCAGTGAAACAGTTGCGTTCAGCTCCCTTCTTCCAACGAATACTATAACTAGCCACCTTCACAAACTGTTTCCAAGAGTCAGGGTTTTTCAAGCGACTAGCTTTAAACCATCTTTCCCCTGTTTGTGGTAAGCCTGCAGTGAGAGCAATGGACGTTTCTGAAACTGGAAGCAGAAACCCCCGAATGTTAGAACAAGCTCCATTGAAATTGAGAGAAAATTCCTTGGTCACATCTTCATTGTGCCCTCTGAATTTACTAAAAAATGCATACAATCCAATTTGTTGAAAAAGCCTCTTACTAGAGGGATCTTCGTCCAACAGTTCAATGGAATATGGCTCCTCCCTACGTTCAGCACTAGCCATGCCAACTGAAACTTTTTCTGCTGAAAGGAAGTTAGGTGATCAAACTGGTATCCTTTAACCCAAATTGGTATTTATAGGCTTGACTTATGCATAACAAAGAAATCCAACTTTCAAATCGGGTATACATATAATTATTCAGACATATAGGGACAAAAGGATAGAGCTAATTACGACAATTGACGGGGTCAAATCAGCATATACCCATTCGTCCAAAAAGCAATGAGTTAACGGTCAATCCATTTATGGAAATTATTTGAACAAAAATACTTGGTATGACATGTCATGATATATAATAAGCCATGAAATGACCTTGAAAAGCTAATTGAAATGTTTAAAAATCATTCTTATATGCTAGAATTTATACACATTATTAGGAAAAATATATTGAATTTAACCCTACAGGAACAATACTTGTCCGGAATTAAGAGAAAAATTTGAATAGCATACCACATAGGTAGGGGATAAAACCGAGATCCAATCCTTCCAATCATGCAAATACAGATCCTCCATGGATTTTAAATATTTAACTCTGTTGGAAGAAATCATTATATCTACAACTTGAAAAGAATAATTCCAAATAGAACTGAAATTTTGCTTGTACTGGGAGGGATGAATCCAAGAGAGTATCAAGGTTTTGTTCATTTTTAGGATTCCCTTCTCCATACACGAAACATTCCATTTTACCAACAATTTGTTCATCTTCAGTATTTTACTGAAATATTTAAAAAACACAGAAACTAGAGATTCTACAGGCTTGAGTCAAGCCTGTAATTGTTTGCTAAAACATGCTTAAATGCAAATTCTTCAACCAAACCATTCGTGATGCAATCCAAACCATGTGAATTCAGTTGGAGTAGAACATGGATGAGTAGACATCCCTCCATTAATGGAAATGGCTTTCAAATCTTGGAAGTACAATCTAACAGGATATATGAATCAATTTTGTTGATGTCAAATACCCAAAAGATCAGATTGCTTATGGATCCATTTTGGAATGGTACTTATAAATTGCTAGTGGTTTCTTATGGAAAACCACTAGAGATTTCTTATATACCTTATGAGTGGGTATTGTGACTAGTATGAACTTGGAAACATATTAATTACAAAGAATCCATAACAATACTAGCTGTCTTAAACCATTATATTCTTTTGCCGAAAAATATAGCAACGCTCACATAGTGTCGCCAAAAACCAATTATAATGATAATTGGTGACAAACATTTACTACACTCACCAAAAGTAAAATAAACATGTATTAGTGAGGGCTACTAAAATATTGTCACCAGAAGTGTCACCAAAGAGAGAATCAATAATGGGCCTTTAACAACCCTCACTAAAAATGTCACTGGAAAGGGATTTGGTGATGAACCTTAAAGGACAATCTTAAAAGGAACCTATAATGACGATGTTTTAAGGACCGTCATCATATGTGACATTCGTGAAAACCCTTAAAGGTTCGTCACATGTAGGACCCTCACCAATGACTTTTTTTCTTGTAGCGATCCACTGTACAAATGTAGATAGTTTAGATATGGCATGCCGCAGGTCCTCGAGAAAGTCGTGGTTCACACACCCACACACCAACAACGGATAATGACACTACAATGTAAATATAAAAATCTAATTGCATGAATTTAACTTGTGTGATAAAATATATAAATAAAAAATAAAAACATTTTTTTGACATTATGCGTACCCTTAGAAGCTTGAGATCTGGTCATGTGATTTCAAACTCGACATATTTTTTCCTTAGTGAAGTAGCACCGTAAATTAGACCCATATAAATAAGGTGCCTTCACATCCAATATAAATTCCTTTGCCAAAGAAAGACCATCATTTTTTAAAACCCATGGGACATCGCCCTCTTTCAATGACCAAGAGGGGCTAGCCTCTCCTCTATTTTCTTGTCTTGGACAATGCTTCATTTTAGTATTTGAAGAAATAATATCTCTCCTAACTGCCAACATGTCACTTCTTTTCGATGATATGTGATACCACAAAGAATATAAAACATTTTTTAATCTGTGATGGGATCTAGTAAGTGGTAAATCTTAATATGCTCCCGATATGGGAGCTCATAAAATACCAATTTCCTTTCCATCCTGATGGGTATTTTCTCAACATAGGTGTCGAAGAATTCTATATCATCGACCATAGGTTCCCCATTTGAATCGAACATATATTCAAATTCCTTCTCCTTATATTTTTCATATGCCCTAAACGAGTCAGTTGGTGTCATCATTTCATGCCTTTGGGTTCTCTCTGGTTTACCATTAAAATCAAATGTTGTTGTTCTATAAGGGTGTTTTTATAGGAGAAATACTCTCGAGCAGTTGTACATTGGATTTCATATCTCTCTAGACCATCTAGCCTTCAAAGAAGGGCCACAACATTTACATCCATGATAAAATTTTGTTACAAGACCTGCAGTGTTATGGTATACAAAGCACATTAGTGTTGAATATCAATATAGTTGCACCAAATTAAATATGCCAAGAAATATTGCTTTGAATATAAAAAAATCAAAAAACATAATTACCAAAGAAAAATACCAACCCTGGATAATCATGTGTGGTGTACACACATATTCCATACAACATAAGACTCCTATCTATTGGAATGGGTTTCGATACATCATATACCTGTATCCCTTCCCATAATTCCTTGAATTCATCGATCAATGGTTGTAGGTAAACATCCATATCTTTACTTGTCTTCTACCAGGGACTATAAGTTCCAACATGAGAGGTTCATTCTTCACAGACAACCATGGGGGAATATTGTGATTGATCACTACTACAAGACAAAAATTATAGCTGATGTTTGGTTGGGAAAATGGGTTAACACCATCAATGGCTATGCTTAATCGAAGGTTTTGTACTTCATGAATCATTCTTGAATTTATCAAGCCATGTATCCTCTATACGCTTCATGGCTATTGAATCTGTTGGTATTTGCATAAATCCTTCCTTAGTTTGGCGCAAGGCATGCCATCCCTACAACATAGCTAATTCTTTGCAATGAAAGAGCCTTCAAATCCTTTGGATTATAGGCATGTGCCTCAATATATTATGATTAGGACCATGGGCTTTAGCTTTGTTTTTCGATTCTTGGTACCTTTCATGCCCACATTTTGGACATATCTCTTTGTCTACATATTCACCTCTATATAGAATACAATCATTGGGGCACGCATGTTATGATATGTACTCAACACCCAACATTTCAACATTTGCTTTGCCTCTACATATCTGCCAGGAAATACATTATCACTCGGAAGTAAC
Organism: Larix kaempferi; assembly: GCA_027924585.1. Lineage (NCBI taxonomy): Eukaryota > Viridiplantae > Streptophyta > Pinopsida > Pinales > Pinaceae > Larix > Larix kaempferi. The sequence goes on along the minus strand of BSBM01000766.1, from coordinate 314,439 downwards.
TTATCTTTGAATAACTTGCAGTTAGTGGGAAATATAAATATACAATGTCATTAAACATTCATAAATTTGACCACTTTCAATGTTGATTGTGTGCCAAGATTTCTCAAAATATAAGGTAGTCGATGGTCAGTTACCTCAAAATTTCCGAGAAACTTGTGTCTGGCATGCCATACTTTGCTTTCAAGTTGTACAGTAACATTGTTGTCCCCAACTATATATACTTTGACCAGCCAGATCCAAAGAGAGGGGTGGTGGAAGCCAATTTAAGGCTTTCGAAGAAGGTTTCAGTGATATGAGAGTCATCCCCTAGCGCATTGTCCTAGAATGTATGTAACAACAATGAATCCATGGAACTCGTTTGTCGTAATAACTCATCCATACCAACCTCTACTTTGTGGCCTCATTGCCAGTATGTAAAGAACTACTATTACTGTAGGCATTCATAATTCGTGAGTTTGGACACCATGGAAATTGAATAGGTGGTTGATTCAACCATGCTTGGTATGATTCCTCTCCAAGTTCCTCTCTTTTTTCAGCCTTCTCTTGATTTGACATTGTATTGGGGTGCAATGGAAGATGGTAGACAGGTCTCTCATCATCAGAATCCCGATTTCAAAAATATTGAACACTACATCGATGATGTTAGTAAGCACAATGCAATTGGTTTGATCCAACATTATACAAAAGAATTATTACAGAAGCATGAGAATCATTTCCAATAGAAAATGTTCAGCTGTAAATAATTTATAAAGCAAACGTTCAAATTGAGCGATAAATTAACATCACTCCCACATAAAATTTAAAAAATTCAAATTTAGAAAGACATTTTTTTTATTGTATAAGGGCTAGTACCCATGGAGTTTTGAACCGACGACCTTATGCAAGGAGTGCTTAACAATACACCCATTAACTGTAAATTCTACACCCCATGGGAAAATTGAAAAATACATTAAAATGAATCCCATAAAAATTAAAAAATACAATTAAAACAAAGAAGAGCGTCGTTTTATACGAGCTAGCAGTACAAGTAGTGCAATTCATGAGTATGTGTGTGATATGTTGGTGTGACAATTACACATGTGATAATGGTGTGATCAAACATACTTGAGTGTATGTCGAGGGTGATCAAACATCCTTGATTTGCATAAATCCTTCCTTACTTTGGACATTAAACAAACAATTTATAAAACAAAATTCCAAACTTAGCAATACATTAACATGAATCCCATTGAACCCCCACGACAAGTTCCATTTAGAGGCCACCACGTGTCAGGTGTATGCTGAGGTGCATTAAGTCCTGTGCATGTGGGAGGGAAAGTGGCTAGTCCCAACACCCTATTAATCACGACCCCGATCGCATCATGATTTTTCTCGGATCTCTACTCTACTACCTCGTTCAGCTTGTCATTTGGTTCCAAGTATGAATTTTTGAAGGATTCATTATGGTGACCTTCATGGCCACCCATTCCAACTCGTCTCATGATCACAGAGAATGTTTCATATTGGGAAATTTTCCCATGGAAGCACTGTAAAGGTGGCCACTCTTAGATTGTTTCTTCATCTGGCGGGGTGTCTCTACACTCTTGCTTTTGCAACCTTCCTCGCCACATTTCTCCTTCTCCTCCTCTATGGAGACATACCCACTTCATGTAAATATTTATCCTGCATAGCCCCAACAATGGTTAGAACTAAGGTGACCAAATGTATAACTACGAACGGTCCAAGGTGCACCCACATGCCGCGGGATACACGAGACATGGAAAGATTTAGTCATTTTTATGAGCAATGTGTCAGCTAACAAGAAAAGGAGCATTAATTCCATTTGGAAATGATACATCAGGATGGGAATCCTTTTCCATTAGACATGAAATTAATGAAAGAGTTGGGATTTGGTGGAGGAAACAGGTTCATCCAAAACCTAGGAGACCCACCACACCAGAACCCTCTAATTGTATTGGACTGTAAAATCCCTCTTCTGCATGGCATTTGAGGAATGTATGGTCGAGGTCATGAAAGGAGAGATGTCTTATCCCTCCGTGGAAGCCCATATTTTTATAGTGGAGAATGGAATTAGACATTTGGCACAGAATTTGGTCACGACTGATGAAAACATCAACAATAGGCTCGACGTGCTGATTAGGGGGATTTGAGGAAAGGAATCTTCTCCCTCACCGATGCTTCCCAATGGGATTGAGATTGGTTCGATTGTTTCTATCTAAGAGATAAAACATGAAACCCTGGGCTCCAATCTCCTAATGGTGATTCTCTCTGATGATGCAGTGAATTATCAAACCTCATCCTTTTGTGCTTTGTTATGTTTTTAAGACTGTGCATCATGTTACCTTGTCTATTAGAAGACTTCAGTTTTGAGCTCATTTCAATTTTGACTATGGAGGTCATAACCCTAGGAATGTAGGGGAATCCTATGATAGATAAGAGGTTAATGCAACTTTTAGCCTCCTTTCAGTTTCCTTTAGTTACTACATCTATGCTACCATGAAAAACAAAACTTATCAGGCCATTGGCTGGTATGCTTTTGATATGTATAGTTGTATTTTTTAATGTAATATAAAACCAAACTTTACAAAAAAAACATGAATCCCATTGAAAATTAACAAATACAATTAAAGAATGTTTTTTTTATCTTACACCCCAAGGAGACATCTAAGGGTAATCCCAAAGCAAGGTGTCTCTGACGAGCGATTGGTGGTATACAAAAGTTATAGTTTATTAATAACTCATCACTAGGAGACAAACTATGTATTGCATGTACAACAGGAAATATGGATTCTTCCCTTTTCATAAAGAACTACTGGTCATTGAAGTGCTCCTCAAATGAACAATTTGCAGAAAAAAAAAGAGCACATAGAACTATTTACGAAACCTACAATGTTCCCATGAATGCAAGGATGACCATTTATATATAATAGGTTCTTCCTGTTAAAGTTTCTAGAAACATAACCATTCATGCACATACTATACATGGAAATGCTATGTTTGTATTTAACAATATTTGTGTAATCCAACAGACAATAGATAGGACTGCAAAATGGCATAAGTGCTACTGACTATTTGGGAAGAATGAGTACATGTGAAAGGATAAACAACCCAAGATTAAAGAACAACTGGGTTCAATTGAGGATTTCATGGATTTTTTAGTGATTAAAGAACAAATAGGGTTGAATGTTTCAAATCCAATTCCCTCCCTAATAAGAAGATATAATTCAACAATATTAAAAAGGGAAATCCCTTGCATTTCATACTTATGACAACAAAAAATAGTGGGTTTGGTAATAAATAAGGGGGTGTAATTAGTTTGTTTTAACTAAAGTCTATTCAATGTTTATTTTCTATAGAAAGTGATATAAAGCGATATAGCTCTCTTCCTAGTTAAAGTAGCATCATGGTTTGAAAGTAAAGGCAACCAGTTATAACTTGTGTCTTGAAACCTATTTGTAGAAATTTATAGATAAAAAGGTTTATTTGTTAAAATATGTTATGTTGCATAAATATGCCAATGTGGTCATATGCAATATTAAGGGTTACATGATATTTCAAGTGTGTTTTGGAATGACCATAGATGGACAAGGAAGGTTGAAGAAGTAATTTTTCCTTTTCCTTTTGGTTGCAATGATTATTTATCTCCTTTTACTGGTTGGAAAATGATCCTTATTTAAAAAAATGGGCTCTACCTTTGTCATAGACCCATGGCTGAGGGGTACCTATTTTTTAAAAATCAACCAAGACTTCAACCTAACCTTGTTTGTTAGGATATTCTCCCAAGTGTTAGGATATCTCATCATTCAGTATGTACTTTGCATGCACTTTGCACTTTGCATGCATTGCATGCATCCGCATGCTTCCCAGTCACCAGTTTGATGCCTCCAGCACCTAGTCCCTAGTCAGCCAGCACCCGGGAGCCATTTTCAACTCTGTTTTAGCCCTCCTAGTCAGGGAGGTTCCCACTTCTCAACCACCACTTGAGAAGGGCACCTTTTCTCACCTACCAGTCCAGTTCACTTCAGTTAGTTAGTTGTCTTTCCTTGATTTGAGGCTAGACTGAATCCTAACTGTTATTACCACTCCGATTGACCTCCAAAGAGACTTGAATACCTATTTTGAGTGCAGTTAAATCCTCATGTGCCCTCCACTGAGCCTCCATCCCTACATTAGTGCCACTTACCATCAGTTACACTCAGTTAGAATCAGTTTGACACCTGTCTCACAGTGACTTGTGCATTGATGACCACCACTGATTGATGATGAGGAATCCTAGTTGGATCCAAGCTACACCATGCAGTATATTCGAATGAAATCCTTGGCTAATTCGAATTGCTCACTCATTGTGACAGTAATGTATTGTAATTCTACCATTATGGATTATATAGCATTGATGCATATCTCTTGCATAGTTTTTACTCCAAATTGTTTTACATCTTTGTTATTGACATTCTTGTTCAATAGATCTGCTGTGACTAATTTTACATGGTATCAGAGCCATGGAAGGGACAATAGCTCTCTTCTACAGGTGTTCTACATGAAGATTGAGAAATTTGTGCTCACTTTGCAGCAGTTTTCTGTAGTTGCAGCACTTTCTGCAGTTGCAACTATTGCTCCATAATGGTTCTTGTTTGCTTGTGATTTGCAGGTTTCTTACTTCCTCCATTTACATTCGCTATTGCAGAGATGGAATATTCTTCTTCACAAAATATTCTTACTCCATTCAACTATGACGAATGGAAACCAAAGGTGATAGCATTCTTGAAGAGACAATGTCTCTTTGATATGTGTATTGGTATTACAAGAGATTTTGTTTTCGATGAAGAGGAGAATGATTGGCTTAATGATTGTGACAGAGCTTTTGGGACAATATGTCTTACTATGTTTCCTTGTATGCGCTACCTCAGTACTACTGCTGAAAATCCAAGAGATCTATGGGCCCAACTCAATAAAGAATTTGGAAAGCAGGAAGAAGAGGATCATGCTAGCCTTTTGGAGAACAAGCCCAGTGAGATCTCCTTATGTGCTCTCTCTGATAATGTCTTGGCCTCATCCATTGTTCAAGATGAAGAAGAAACTGTAGATTCAACACTCATTCTCTCAAAGTATTCTATTAAGAATTCTGAGCAAGATAAACCAGCTCATATTCTAGATTCCGAAGAGGTTCTTCAATCCTCTCTTTCACATGAGTTTGTCGGCATGCAGAATAATGATCTACTTGATGTTTTGGAGGTAAAATCTGATTTTAGAGGTGAAGCATATGTCCTCCTTGATTGCATGCCTCCTATAAACTTTTGTTCTATCATTTGCACAGTTTCTAAGAGTTTTACTGAAGATGAAGAGCACTACCATTCGCTTGAGTTCAATTCTCATGCAGTTTTTGCTGATTTTGGTTTTGATCTCACCCCTATTGGTTCAAAGGAGATATCAAGAAACCATTTGTCAAATATTAGAGCTGATTTAACTTCCACTGATAGGAAGTTCAAGTTTCAAGATCTATTTGATTCGATTGGAGCTATTCTAACCTCGCTTGCTTCGAATCACAGGTTCCAGGATCATCCTCATATTTTCAGATTTGTTCTCACCATTTTCGGTATGAAGAGCAAGTTCATAAAGTCTCCACATTCGCTTGCATCCACTGATGGAGAATTCAAGCACATGTTTTTGGAACATGATCCCTTTACTCCAAAGAGTAAGATACCTCCACAAATATCTACTTGAGTTTGGGGCAGTTAAATCTTTTGGTGTGTTACAGTCCATTTTGAGGGGGGGGGGGGTTCCCATGAGGTTTTCTCCATTTCCTCGGTTCATGGATTGTTCTTTATTTGGATTATTATTGTATTGGGGTGACCTTTGGTCTCAGTTACCAGGGCCCTATCGCTTATTTTTTACATCATAGTATAGCTTGAGGGGGGGTGTTCGGATATCTCATCATTTAGTATGTACTTTGCATGTACTTTGCATGCATGCATGCATTGCATGCATCCGCATGCTGCCCAGTCACCAGTTTGATGCCTCCAGCACCTAGTCCCTAGTCTGCCATCACCCGGGAGCCATTTTACACTATGTTTTAGGCCTCCTAGTCAGGGAGGACCCCACTTCTCACCCACCACTTGAGAAGGGCGCATTTTATCACCTACCAATCCAGTTCACTTCAGTTAGTTAGTTTTCTTTCCTTGATTTGAGGCTAGACTGACTCCTAACTGTTGTTACCACTCTGATTGACCTACAATGAGACTTGACTACCTATTCTGAGTGCATTTAACTCCTCAGGTGCCCTCCACTGAGCCTCCATCCCTACATTAGTGCCACTTACCATCAGTTGCACTTATTAGACTCAGGTAGACTCAGTTTGACACCTGTCTGACAGTGACTTGTGCATTGATGACCACCAATGATTGATGATGAGGACTCCTAGTTGGAGCCAAGCTACACCATGCAGTATATTCAAATTACCTCCTTGGCTAATTCAAATTGCTCACTCATTGTGACAGTATTGTATTGTAATTCTACCATTCTGGATTATAGAGCACTGATTCATATCTCTTGAACAAATTTTATTCCAAATTGTTTTAAATCTTTGTGATTGATATTCTTGTTCAATAGATCTATTGTGACTAATTTTACATGGTATCACAGCCATGGCAGGGACAGGATCTCTCTTCTACAGGTGTTCTACATGAAGATTGAGCAATGTTTTCTAACTTTGCAGTAGTTTTCTGCAGTTGCAGCACTTTCTGCAGTTACAGCTATTGCTCCATAATGGTTCTTATTTGCTTGTGATTTGCAGGTTTCTTACTTCCTTCATTTGAATTATCTATGGCAGAGATGGAATATTCTTCTTCACAAAATCTTCTTACTCCATTCGACTATGATTAATGGAAACCAAAGATGAGAGCATTCTTGAAGAGACAATGTCTCTTTGATATGTGTATTGGTATTACAACAGATTTTGTTTCCGATGAAGAGGAGAATGATTGGCTTAATGATTGTGACAAAAATTTCGGGAAAATATGTCATGCTATGTCAACTTGTATGCTCTACCTCAGTACTACTACTGAAAATCCAAGAGATCTATGGGCCCAACTCAATAAAGAATTTGGAAAGCAGGAAGAAGAGGATCATGCTAGCCTTTTGGAGAACAAGCCCAGTGAGATCTCCTTATGTGCTCTCTCCGACTATGTCTTGGCCTCATCCATTGTTCACGATGAAGAAGAAACTGTAGACTCAACACTCATTCTCTCAAAGTCTTCTATTTCAAGTTTTGAGCAAGATAAACCAGCTCATACTCTAGATTTCAAAGAGGTTCTTGAATCCTCTCTTTCACATGAGTTTGTCGGCATGCAGAATAATGATCTACTTGATGTTTTGGAGGTAAAATATGATTTTGGAGGTGAAGCATTCGTCCTCCTTGATTGCATGCTTCCTATAAAATTTTCTACTATCATTTGCACAGTTTCTCAGAGTTTTACTGAAGATGAAGAGCACTACCATTTGCTTGAGTTCAATTCTCATGCAATTTTTGCATATTTTGGTTTTGATCTCACCCCCATTGGTTCAAAGGAGATATCAAGAAACCATTTGTCAAATATTGGAGCTGATTTAACTTCCACTGATAAGAAGTTCAAGTTTCAAGATCTATTTGATCCGATTGGAGCTATTCCTATCTCACTTGGTTCGAGTCACAGGTTCCAGGATCATCCTCATATTTTCAAATTTGTTCTCACCATTTTTGGTATGAACAACAAGTTCATAAACTCTCCACATTCGCTTGTATCCACTGATGGAGAATTCAAGCACATGTTTTTGGAGCATGATCCATTTAATCCCAAGAGTAAGATACCTCCAAATATATCTACTTGAGTTTAGGGCAGTTAAATCTTTTGGTGTGTTACAGTCCATTTTGAGGGGGGGTTTTTCCCATGAGGTTTTCTCCATTTTCTCAATTCATGGATTGTTCTTTATTTGGATTATTATTGTATTGGGTGACCTTTGGTCTCAGTTACCATGGCCCTATCATCTATTTTTTACATCATAGTATAGCTTGAGGGGGGGTTTTACGATATCTCATCATTCAGTATGTACTTTGCATGCATGCATGCATCCGCATGCTGCCCAGTCACCAGATTGATATCTCCAGCACCTAGTCCCTAGTCTGCCAGCACCCGGGAGCCATTTTCCAATATTTTTTAGCCCTCCTTTTCAGGGAGGCGCCCACTTCTCACCCACCATTTGATAAGCGCCTATTTTCTCACCTACCAGTCCAGTTCACTTTAGTTAGTTAGTTGTCTTTCCTTCATTTGAGGCTAGAATGACTCCTAACTGTTGTTACCACTCCGATTGACCTCCAACAAGACTTGACTAACTGTTATGAGTGCAGTTAACTCCTCATGCACCCTCCACTAATCCTCCATCCCTACATTAGTGCCACTTACCATCAGTTATACTTATTAGACTCAATTAGCCTCAATTAGACACTTGTCTAACAGTGACTTGTGCATTGATGACCACCACTGATTGATGATGAGGACTCCTAGTTGGAGCCAAGCTACACCATGCAGTATATTCGAATGACCTCCTTGGCTATAACTAATTGCTCACTCATTGTGACAGTATTGTATTGTAATTCTACCATTCTGGATTATAGAGCACTGATGCATATCTCTTGTACAGTTTTTACTCCAAATTGTTTTACATCTTTGTGATTGATATTTTGTTCAATAGATCTCCTATGACTAATTTTACATGGTATCAGAGCCATGGCAGGGTCAATATCTCTCTTCTACAGGAAGATTGAGCAATTTTTGCTCACTTTGCAGCAGTTTTCTGCAGTTGCAGCTATTGCTCCATAATGGTTCTTGTTTGATTGTGATTTGCAGGCTTCTTACTTCCTCCATTTGCATTCGCTATTGCAAAGACAGAATATTATTCTTCACAAAATCTTCTTACTCCATTCAACTATGATGAATGGAAACCAAAGAGGATAGTATTCTTGCAGAGACAATGTCTCTTTGATATGTGTATTGGTATTACAAGAGATTTTGTTTCCGATGAAGAGGAGAATGATTGGCTTAATGATCATGACAGAGCTTTTGGGACAATATGTCTTGCTATGTCTCCTTGTATGCGCTACCTCAATACTACTGCTGAAAATCCAAGAGATCTATGGGACAAACTCAATAAAGAATTTTGCAAGCAGGAAGAAGAGGATCATGCTATCCTTTTGGAAAACAAGCCCAGTGATATCTCCTTATGTGCTCTCTCCGATTATCTCTTGGCCTCATCCATTGTTCAAGATGAAGAAGAAACTGTAGATTCAACACTCATTCTCTAAAAGTCTTCTATTTCGAATTCTGAGCAAGATAAACCCGCTCATACTCTAGATTCTGAAGAGGTTCTTGAATCCTCTCTTTCACATGAGTTTGTCGTCATGCAGAATAATAATCTACTTGATGTTTTGGAGGTAAAATATGCTTTTGGAGGTGAAGCATTCGTCCTCCATGATTGTATGCCTCCTATAAACTTTTGTTCTATCATTTGCACAGTTTCTCAGAGTTTACTGAAGATGAAGAGCACTACCATTCGCTTGAGTTCAATTCTCATGCAATTTTTGCTTTTTTTGGTTTTGATCTCACCCCTGTTGGTTCAAAGGAGATATCAAGAAACCATTTGTCAAATATTGGAGTTGATTTAACTTCCACTGATAAGAAGTTCAAGTTTCAAGGTCTATTTGATCCGATTGGAGCTATTCCTACCTCGCTTAGTTCCAATCACAGGTTCCAGGATCATCCTCATATTTTCATATTTGTTCTCACCATTTTTGGTATGAAGAGCAAGTTCATAAAGTCTCCACATTCGCTTGCATCCACTGATGGAGAATTCAAGCACATGTTTTTGGAGCATGATCCATTTACTCCCAAGAGTAAGACACATCAGGACATATATACTTGAGTTTGGGGAAGTTAAATCTTTTTCTGTGTTTCATTCCATTTTGAGGGGGGGGGGTTTCCCATGAGGATTTCTCCATTTCCTCGATTCATGGATTGTTCTTTATTTGGATTATTATTGTATTGGGGTGACCTTTGGTCTCAGTTACCAGGGCCCTATCATTTATTTTTTGCATCATAGTATAGATTGAGGGGGGGTTTTAGGATATCTCATCATTCAGTATGTACTTTGCATGCACTTTGCAATAATGCATGCATCTTCATGCATTTAATGCATCCGCATGCTGTCCAGTCACCAGTTTTATGCCTCCAACACCTAGTCCCTAGTCTGCCAGCACCCGGGAGCCCTTTTCCACTCTGTTTTAGCCCTCTTCATCAGGGAGGCACCCACTTCTCACCCACCACTTGAGAAGGGCACCTTTTCTCACCTACCAGTCCAGCTCACTTCAATTAGTTAATTGTCTTTCCTTGATTTGAGGCTAGACTAACTCCTAACTGTTGTTACCACTCGGATTGACCTCCAATGAGACTTGAATACCTATTATGAGTGTAGTTAAATCCTCATGTGCTCTCCACTGAGCCTCCATCCCTACATTAGTGCCACTTACCATCAGTTACACTTATTAGACTCAAGTAGACTCAGTTTGACACCTATCTGACAGTAACTTGTGCATTGATGACCACCATTGATTGATGATGAGGACTCCTAGTTGGATCCAAGCTACACCATGCAGTATATTCGAATGACCTCCTTGGCTAATTCAAATTTCTCACTCATTGTGACAGTATTGTATTGTAATTCTACCATTCTGGATTATAGAGCACTGATTCATATCTCTTGCATAGTTTTTACTCCAAATTGTTTTACATCTTTGTGATTGATATTCTTGTTCAATAGATCTGCTGTGACAAATTTTACATGGTATCAGAACCATGGCAGGGACAAGATCTCTCTTCTACTGGTGTTCTACATGAAGATTTAGCAATTTTTTCTCACTTTGCAGCAGTTTTCTGCAGTTGCAGCTTTTGCTCCATAATGGTTCTTGTTTGCTTGTGATTTGTAGGTTTCCTACTTCCTCCATTTGCATTCGCTATTGCAGAGATGGAAAATTATTCTTCACAAAATCTTCTTACTCCATTCAACTATGATTAATGGAAACCAAAGATGATAGCATTCTTGAAGAGACAATGTCTCTTTGATATGTGTATTGGTATTACAAGAGATTTTGTTTCTGATGAAGAGGAGAATGATTGGCTTAATTATTGTGACAGAGATTTTGGGACAATATGTCTTGCTGTGTCTCCTTGTATGCACTACCTCAGTACTACTGCTAAAAATCGAAGATATCTATGGGCCCAACTCAATAAAGAATTTGGAAAGCAGGAAGAAGAGGATCATGCTAGCCTTTTGGAGAACAAGCCCAGTGAGATCTCCTTATGTGCTCTCTCCGATTATGTCTTGGCCTCATCCATTGTTCAAGATGAAGAAGAAACTGTAGATTCAACACTCATTCTCCCAAATTCTTCTATTTCGAATTCTGAGCAAGATAAACTAGCTCATACTCTAGATTCCGGAGAGGTTTTTGAATCCTCTCTTTCACATGAGTTTGTCGGCATGCAGAATAATGATCTACTTGATGCTTTGGAGGTAAAATTTTATTTTGGAGGTGAAGCATTCATCCTCCTTGATTGCATGCCTCCTATAAACTTTTCTTCTATCATTTGTACAGTTTCTCAGAGTTTTACTGAAGATGAAGAACACTACCATTCGCTTGAGTTCAATTCTCATGCAATTTTTGCTGATTTTATTTTTTATCTCACCCCTGTTGGTTCAATGGAGATATCAAGAAACCATTTGTCAAATATTTGACCTGATTTAACTTCCACTGATAAGAAGTTCAAGTTTCAAGATCTATTTGATCTGATTGGAGCTATTCCTACCTCACTTGGTTCCAATCACAGGTTCCAGAATCATCGTCATATTTTCAGATTTGTTCTCACCATTTTCGGTATGAAGAGCAAGTTAATAAAGTCTCCACATTCGCTTGCATCCACTGATTGAGAATTCAAGCACATGTTTTTGGAGCTTGATCCATTTACTCCCAAGAGTAAGATACCTCTAGACATATCTACTTGAGTTTGGGGCAGTTAAATATTTTGGTGGGTTACGGTCCATTTTGAGGGGGGGGGGTTCCCATGAGGTTTTCTCCATTTCCTCGGTTCATGGATTGCTCTTTAATTGGATTATTATTGTATTGGGGTGACCTTTGGTCTTAGCTACTAGGGCCCTATAATTGTTTTTTTGCATCATAGTATAGATTGAGGGGGGGTGTTAGGATATCTCATCACTCAGTATGTACTTTGCCTGCACTTTGCATGCATGCATGCATCTTCATGCATCTGCATGCTACCCAGGCACTAGTTTGATGCCTCCAGCACCTAGTCCCTAGTCTGCCAGCCCCCGGGAGCCATTTTCCACTCTGTTTTAGCCCTCCTAGTATACGAGACTCCCACTTCTCACCCACCACTTGAGAAGGGTGCCTTTTCTCACCTACTAGTCCAGCCCACTTCAGTTAGTTGGTTGTCTTTCCTTGATTTGAGGCTAGACTGACTCCTAACTATTGTTACCACTTCGATTGACCACCAATGAGACTTGACTACCTATTATGAGTGCATTTAACTCCTCATGTGTCCTCCACTGAGCCTCCATCCCTACATTAGTGCCACTTACCATCAGTTACACATATTAGACTCAGGTAGACTCAGTTTGACACCTGTCTGACAGTGACTTGTGCATTGATGACCACCACTGATTGATAATGAGGACTCCTAGTTGGCGCCAAGAACCACCATGCAGTATATTCGAATAACCTCCTTGGATAATTCAAATTGCTCACTCATTGTGACAGTATTGTATTGTAATTCTACCATTCTGAATTATAGAGCACTGATTCATATCTCTTGCACAGTTTTTACTCCAAATTGTTTTACATATTTGTGATTGATATTCTTGTTCAATAGATCTGTTGTGACTAATTTTACATGGTATTAGAGCCATGGCAGGGACAAGTTCTCTCGTCTACAGGTGTTCTACATGAAGATTGAGCAATTTTTTCTCACTTTGCAGCAGTTTTTTGCAGTTGCAGCACTTTCTGCAGTTGAAATTATTGCTCCATAATGGTTCTTGTTTGCTTGTGATTTGTAGGTTTCTTACTTCCTCCATTTGCATTCGCTATTGCAGAGATGGAATATTCTTCTTCACAAAATATTCTTACTCCATTCAACTATGATGAATGGAAACCAAAAATGATAGCATTCTTGAAGAGACAATGTCTCTTTGATATGTGTATTGGTATTACAAGAGATTTTGTTTCCGATGTAGAGGAGAATGATTGGCTTAATGATTGTGACAAAGCTTTTGGGACAATATGTCATGCTATGTCTCCTTGTATGCACTACCTCAGTACTACTGCTGAAAATCCAAGATATCTATGGACCCAACTCAATAAATAATTTGGAAAGCAGGAAGAAGAGGATCATGCTGGCCTTTTGGAGAACAAGCCTAGTGAGATCTAGTTATGTGCTCTCTCCGATTATGTCTTGGCCTCATCCATTGTTCAAGATGAAGAAGAAACTGTAGATTCAACACTCATTCTCTCAAATTCTTCTATTATAAATTTTGAGCAAGATAAACCAGCTCATACTCTAGATTTCGAAGAGGTTTCTGAATCCTCTCTTTCGCATGAGTTTGTCAACATGCAGAATAATGATCTACTTGATGTTTTGGAGGTAAAATATGATTTTGGAGGTGAAGCAGCTGTCCTCCTTGATTGCATGCCTCCTATAAAATTTTGTTCTATCATTTACACAGTTTCTCAGAGTTTTACTGAAAATGAAGAGCACTACCATTCGCTTGAGTTCAATTCTCATGCAATTTTTGCTTATTTTGGTTTTGATCTCACCCCTGTTGGTTCAAAGGAGATATCAAGAAACCATTTGTCAAATATTGGAGATGATTTAACTTCCATTGATAAGAAGTTCAAGTTTCAAGATCTATTTGATCCGATTGGAGCTATTCCTATCTCACTTGGTTCGAATCACAGGTTCCAGGATCATCCTCATATTTTCAGATTTGTTCTCACCATTTTCGGTATGGAGAGCAAGTTCATAAAGTCTCCACATTCGCTTGCATCCACTGATCGAGAATTCAAGCACATGTTTTTGGAGCATGATCCATTTACTCCCAAGAGTAAGACACCTCAAGACATATCTACTTGAGTTTGGGGTAGTTAAATCCTTTGGTGTGTTACAGTACATTTTGAGGGGGGGGTTTCCCATGAGGTTTTCTCCATTTCCTTGGTTCATGGATTGTTCTTTATTTGGATTATTATTGTATTGGTGTGACCTTTGGTCTCAGTTACCAGGGCCCTATCATTCATTTTTTACATCATAGTATAGGTTGAGGGGGGGTGTTATGATATCTCATCATTCAGTATGTACTTTGCATGCATGCATTGCATTCATCTGCATGCTTCCCAATCACTAGTTTGATGCCTCCAGCACCTAGTCCCTAGTCTGCCAGCACCCAGGAGCCATTTTGCACTCTTTTTTAGCCCTCCTAGTCAGGGAGGTGCGCACTTCTCACCCACCACTTGAGAAGGGCGCCTTTTCTCACCTACCAATCCAGTTCACTTCAGTTAGTTAGTTGTATTTCCTTGATTTGAGGCTAGACTGACTTCTAACTGTTGTTACCACTCTGATTGACATCCAATGAGACTTGAATACCTGTTATGAGTGCAGTTAAATCCTCATGCACGCTCCACTGAGCCTCCATCCCTACATTAGTTCCACTTACCATCAGTTACACTTATTAGACTCAGTTAGACTCAGTTTGACACCTGTCTCACAATGACTTGTGCATTGATGACCACCACTGATTGATGATGAGGACTCCTAGTTGGATCCAAGCTACACCATGGAGTATATTCGAATGACCTCCTTGGATAATACAAATTCCTCACTCATTGTGACGGTATTGTATTGTAATTCTACCATTATGGATTATAGAGCACTAATGCATATCTCTTGCACAGTTTTTATTCCAAATTTTTTTACATCTTTGTGATTGATATTCTTGTTCAATAGATTTGCTGTGACTAATTTTACATGGTATCAAAGCCATGGCAGGGACAAGATCTCTCTTCTACAGGTTTTCTACAGGAAGATTGAGCAATTTTTGCTCACTTTGCAGCTATTTTCTGCAGCTGCAACTATTGCTCCATAATGGTTCTTGTTTGCTTGTGATTTGCAGGCTTCTTACTTCCTCCATTTGCATTCGTTATTGCAGAGATGGAATATTATTCTTCACAAAATATTCTTACTCCATTCAACTATGATGAACGGAAACCAAAGATGATAGCGTTCTTGAAGAGACAATGTCTCTTTGATATGTGTATTGGTATTATAAGAGATTGTGTTTCCGATGAAGAGGAGAATGATTGGCTTAATGATATTGACAGATCTTTTGGGACAATATGTCTTGCTATGTCTCCTTGTATGCGCTACCTCAGTACTACTGCTGAAAATCCAAGAGATCTATGGGCCCAACTCAATAAAGAATTTGGAAAGCAGGAAGAAGACGATCATGCTACCCTTTTGGAGAACAAGCCCAGTGAGATTTCCTTATGTGATCTCTCTGATTATGTCTTGGCCTCTTCCATTGTTCAAGATGAAGAAGAAACTGTAGATTCTACACTCATTCTCTCAAAGTGTTCTATTTTGAATTCTGAGCAAGATAAACCAGCTCATACTCTAGATTCCGAAGAGGTTCTTGAATCCTCTCTTTCACATGAGTTTGTCATCATGCAGAATAATGATCTACTTGATGTTTTGGAGGTAAAATATTATTTTGGAGGTGAAGCATTTTTCCTCCTTGATTACATGACTCCTATAAACTTTTTTTCTATAAATTGCACAGTTTCTCAGAGTTTTATTGAAGATGAAGTGCACTACCATTCGCTTGAGTTCAATTCTCATGCAATTTTTGTTGATTTTGGTTTTGATCTCACCCCTGTTGGTTCAACGGAGATATCAAGAAACCATTTGTCAAATATTGGAGCTGATTTAACTTCGACTAATAAGAAGTTCAAGTTTGAAGATCTATTTGATCCGATTCGAGCTATTCCTACCTCACGTGGTTCGAATTACAGGTTCCAGGATCATCCTCATATTTTCAGATTTGTTCTCACCATTTTCAGTATGAAGAGAAATTTCATAAAGCCTCCACATTCGCTTGCATCCACTGATGGAGAATTCAAGCACATGTTTTTGGAGCATGATCCATTTACTCCCAAGAGTAAGATACCTCCAGACATATCTACTTGAGTTTGGGGAAGTTAGATCTTTTGTTGTGTTACAGTCCATTTTGAGGGGGGTTTTTTCTCATGAGGTTTTCTCCATTTCCTCGGTTCATGGATTGTTCTTTATTTGAATTATTATTGTATTGGGGTGACCTTTGGTCTCAGTTACCAGGGCCCTATCATTTATTTTTTACATCATAGTATAGCTTGAGGGGGGGTGTTAGGATATCTCATCTTTCAGTATGTACTTTGCATGCATGCATCCCAATCACCATTTTGATGCCTCCAACACCTAGTCCTTAGTCTGCCAGCACACGGGAGCCATTTTCCACTTTTTTTAGCCCTCCTAGTCAGGGAGGCACCCAGTTCTCACCCACCACTTGAGAAGGGCGCCTTTTCTCACCTACCAGTCCAGTTTAGTTCAGTTAGTTAGTTGTCTTTCCTTTATTTGAGGATAGACTGACTCCTAACTGTTGTTACCACTCCGATTGACCTCTGATGAGACTTGAATACCTATTCTGAGTGCAGTTAACTCCTCATGTGCCATACACTAAGCCTCCATCCTTACATTAGTGCCACTTACCATCAGGTACACTTATTAGACTCAGTTAGACTCAGTTTGACACCTGTCTGACAATGAATTGTGCATTGATGACCACCACGGATTGATGATGAGGACTCCTAGTTGGAGCCAAGCTACACCATGCAGTATATTCGAATGACCTCCTTGGCTAATTCGAATTGCTCACTCATTGTGATAGTATTGTATTGTAATTCTACCATTCTGGATTATAAAGCACTGATGCATATCTCTTGCACAGTTTTTACTCCAAATTGTTTTACATCTTTGTGATTGATATTCTTGTTCAATAGATCTGCTTTGACTAAGTTTACACCAAGTACAATCTGTTGAGTTAATGAAATATGAGAAATCACAATAATTTCCCGTATTAGCACATAAGCATGTTCTTGAGGAAAATGTGAATTGAACCCAGGTCTCTAAAGAAAGCTCATTTGATTTACCACTTGAACACAATCTTCTGATGGTTTCATTGAAGTTTTTATTGTAAAGGAGCCTGGATATAAAATTATCAATGGATGCACATTGTAATTGTGATCCAGCAGTGCCAGTTCATCTCCCTTTATTAATCCAGCTTCTAAATTGTAGACTCTCACAATTTTTGTGTCACAACGTTTTTGTAGCAATTGCAGTAAATGATAGTTTAATAATTCTTATAATATGAATGACACTATTGCTTCTTTACAGGATTTTGACTTGAATGCCAATGACATAAAATTTAAAAATTATGAGTCCTTGTAGTCTGCATGAAATATTTTTAAAATCAAATATGAGTAACAAGGAAGATCTCTCTAAATGCATTTTAATATGCAAGATGCATTCTTATTGAAGTAATCAAAGTTGGATTGGTCTAGTAGCTAGAAAATTGCAATTAGCAACATTTATGTCATAAATTTAACTGGGGTAAAACCTGAATGTAGCACTATAACATATAAATTTCAACTTCAACCTTCACATGACAATTTGGAAACTCACACTACTCTCTTTTGGTGACCTTGAAGTCACCATGTCCGATTTTAGTTGTATGTATAAAATTGTGATTTGGGATCTGAATTATGACTGAATCTTCCTAACAGTTGCAATGTTTGTTTCATTCTAGAGGAGCCCGGAGATGAAATTATAAATGGATGTGTTTTACTTGTAATTGTGATATGGAAATAATTGATAGTTTAATAGTTCTTATAATGTGAATGACATCATTGCTTATTTACAGGTTTGTGATTTGAATTTCAATGAAATAAAATTTAAAATTATGAGTCCTTGTAGTCTACATTAAATATTTTTTAAATAAAAAATGAGTAACATGGAAGATCTCTCTAAATGCATCTTACTATGCAAGATGCATTCTTATTGAAGTAATCAAAGTTGGGTTGGTCCGATAACTAGAAAATTGCAATTAGCAACATTTATGTCATAAATTTAACTGGGGTAGAAACTGAATGTAGCACTGTAGCATATAAATTTCAACTTCAACAGGCATATGAAATTTTGGAAACTCACGCTACTCCCTTTTGGTAAGGTTGAGGTCACAATGTCTAATTTTAGTTGTATGTATAAAGTTCTGATTTTGGATCTCAATTACAAATAAATATTCCTTATGGTTGCAATGATTGTTTCATTGTAGAGGAGCCTAGAGATGAAATTATCAGTGGATGTGTTGCAATTGTTATCTGGTATTGCAAGTTCATGTCCCTTTATTAATCCATCCTCTAAATTGTAGACTCCCATAATTTTTGTGTCATAACTTTTATGCAACAACTGTAGTAATTGATAGTTTAATAGTTTTTATAATGTGAATGACATCATTGCTTCTTTATAGGCTTGTGACTTGATTGCCAATGAGATAAAATTTAAAAATGATGAATCCTTGAAATAACCAAGATATACATACATACATACATACATAAATATATATATATATAATTGATTGATAAGATGATTATACATTACAATACGTGGGCCTTATCTAATCCCAACGTGCCTTTTCAAATATAAAGGTCATGTCTCATTTACCTTTTAATTAATTATTACATTGTATTTATTTATTATATATTATTATTACTATTATTTATTTATGTACGTAACATTGACACCCCCTTTAAAGGGAGTTTTGTCCTCAAAACTATTTTCGTTGATATAATATTTATTATGGTTTTGTGTTGAATCAATGACTTGAGATATGCGATCTCGATTATGACCATTGCTTCCTTTAACTCTTTTGTTTTTGAATTTCTTCTACTTGGGAGGTAATGTTTGTAAGCTTCTCAAACCATACAAATTGTAATTATTTCCTTTCCATGTCATCTTATGGATTCCATTTATGACCCAATTCATGTAACACCCGCCTCGGTACCTTAACTGATTAAACTAATTAGGGCACTAGTTTTGAAGTGACCTGGCTAAATAAAACATGAACCATGGAATATTTCTTTGAATATTATTTTATGAAAATGATTAAATGAAATATATGCTCAACTGAATGAGAGACTAGGAAGTGGAAGTGATTAGATGATATATGATGAATTGAGAAATTATGAAATAGATATGATTGAATAAATTATATGCTCGACTGGCTGAGATAGAATGATGAATGATAGATATGCCCGACTGACTGAGACATGATGATGAATGATGAAAATACTTTATAATTAAAAAGATGAATAAATTACATACTCGACTAACTGAGATACAATGATGGATGATGAAAATATTTCATAGTGAAACGAGGTGAAAACATGAAGTTGGGAAACAATTTTGGCTTGTTTTTGACAAACAAAACTGCTAAATTTTATGTTTTTCAACTTCGACCTCTTCAAACCCATATCTCCCTTAGGAATTTAAACTTGAAGTAAACACAAAGGTTTTAGAGAATTAAATTATCTTTCTACTCGTATTTGTTTTAAATTTTTTTATTGACATATCGTGGGACAAATTTGTTGTCAACATAGGGCATATACTTGAAACGTTTAGGTATGGATAATGAGTGACCTGTGTTGACGATGGTTTTTTGATAGATGGTTATTCATTTTAGGGAAAAAAATTGTAGGCTCATAATATACACACACTACACTAGATCCTGGACTATATTTTGAGTTTTTTAAGACTTGGGAACTATTTTTTATTATTTATCGAAACAACGTATGTTCAGAAAATGGTGCATTATCGACACATGTTTTTGTCTTCACATTTTCTTTCAAATGTGACTCTTATTGGAAAAACTAAAAGTAACCTTTTGAAGAGGATGAGCCAATTATGATCTCTGTTAAATTTCAAATTTTTTGGTGTTGTCTTTGTTATGATATTGAATTTTCATTTCGGGTGATTTTCAGAGTAATAAAATTCTTAAGGGATAATGTTTAGAAAAAAATTATTAATAAATAGTAATTCAAATCGAAATGAAACAATTATTATATCATTGGAAACTAGATTCAGAGATGAATCCATTGCTACCAAGTCCGACAAATAATACTTAAAATTTGCAGGGGTTTGGGCTTGCTGAAGTTGCAGGTTCCAAAACGATGCCTGATATTTTCGCAGGTTTTGTTGACCATAAACTCTCAGTCGAAAATATATCTTCCAAACTCTCAACTGAGAGTTTAGTTCAAACTCTCATTCGAGAGTTTTTTTAAAAATACAGCGCAATGATTGGTTCAAACTCTCGGCCTAGATTTTTTTTAAACTCTCGAGCGAGAGTTTGAAATCTCAAAACTTCTGGCTTAGAGTTTTTAAAACTCTTGTATCAGAGTTTGAGGTTGACTTATTTTTGTGTGATCATCTGCCCGTGCTCCGTTTTTTTCACTCTGTTTGTCACAAAAGTGTTTCCCAGGTTCGTGATTTCACCCAGTGCTACTAATGTGCGTTTGAGTGTGTGCGGTGACAGGTAAGACGATTTACTGACTGACCCACAACGGAATTATAGGGGTTGTAAGAACTGAAAGAACACATACGGGTATGATGACAGACTACCAACCCTAAATTAGCACTCTGTGCATGGGTCAAAAGCTTGCAAGTTGGCCCATGGAAGTGTGTGGCGTACGGGCGAGGCCACAACGACTTGGTCGCGTACGATGAGTTGAGGGGTGCGCAATAAGGATAGCCTTATCCATTAGCCACCCTTACTCTCCAATAAGTGTAGTCGAGAGATCCTGGTAACAACTCCCCGATCGCTACACAGTTATCCTCACAATAAGAAAGAAAAGGAATTGTTGGAAGGGCCCATCGAAGGGGTACCTAGACAGGAACATGAAGAGAATTTTAATCCATAATATAAAGTTTAAGGAAATATAATAAAAGAAATAGATTTATTTTATTACATTTGGTAAAATGAGAAAACTTGAAATAGATTAGAAGTTTTAGCAAAAGAAATATTTTTAATCCATTTCTTTATTATTCTTTGGAAAAGGAAAACTTGAAGTAGGTTGAAAGTACTGATAGAAGAATAGATATCTTGAAAAAGGAAAAATAATTAGAAGTAGATTAAAGAATTTAATCAAATAATATTTCTTATTTCTTTTATTTATTATTTTAGAAAAGAGAAAAACTTAGAAGACATTGTTTCCATCTACTAGGAAACTTATGAACAAAAAGATTAATGAATAAAATTTTAGTAAGCAAAATACAACTAGGACTCTAATAGGAACTACTCCACCTACATACCATTGATTTAGGGATTAGAGAAATTAACTAAAGAGACAACAAGGAGACAATGTAGGGATTTAGGTGCACACTTAAAGATAAAGTGACACTTGTTTTATGAGATAAAATATTAGAGAATTATTAAATTAAATAATAATTTTGCATGAAGAGACACTTGGCATGGATATTTTGGTTATAAAAGAAAGGGAGGAGAAGGAGAATGGACTCTCTTGCTCCGTAGTGCTGTACAGGAACCATAATTGGGGAATTATCTTGCGATTCTTGTGAGTTGGGTTGAGCTTGTCCGGGGATTGGGGGATCCCTGCAGAAAGATTGCATTGTGTGTTCTTACGAACCCAAAATGCTCCGGGGTTCAGGGTAAAGAAGAGTACCCCCGATATGGTAGGGAGGTCAACCGAGAGGTCTTCAGTAAATTGGGAGATTGGATGTCTAGATCGAAGCGGCAAGGGATGTTAGCTACAACCACCTACAACCATCGGAAATCAGGTATATTGTTCCATTTTATGTACAAGTTGAGTTTTAGCATTTTTTTACGGTTTCACATTTGATTTTCAAGATCTAAAATTTTCATATGACATTAGTATTATTTAGAAAGTATTTTTGGGGGGACCCTGAAATGGGGTTCGCTACAATTCGGTTCACACGTCAACTATCCAAAAGAATAGGGAAAATTATATTAATCCCTAATTAATCAAAGAATATGTATTGATAATATGAATATGATTTTTTTACAATGATAATGTGCCAAATATATATATGACATAGAGGCACATATGGTGACCATCCACGAAAGGATGTGTCCCGTAAAAAAATAGAACTATTTATTATTATTATTATTACTTATTATATATATTTTGTATGTTAAAGTCCTTGTATTCTGCATGAAATATTTTTAAAATTAAACATGAGTAACATGGAAGATCTCTATAAATGCATCGTAATATGCAAGATGCATTCTTATTGAAGTAAGTAACGTTGGGTTGGTTCGGTAGCTAGCAAATTGCAATTAGAAACATTTCTATAATAAATTTAACTGGGATAGAACCTAAACATCATATAAATGTCAACTTCAATGGGAACATGACAATTTGGAACCTCAAGCTACTCTCTTTTGGTAAGCTGGAGGTCGCCATGTCTAATTTTAGTTGTATGTATAAAGTTGTGATTTTGAATCTCAATTATGACCGAATCTTCTTGATGGTTGCAATGATTGTTTCATGCATGTAGAGGAGCCTAGAGATGAAATTATCAATGGATGTGTTGTAATTGTGATATGGTAGTGCCAGTTCATGTCCCTTTATTAATCTAGCGTCTAAATTGTAGACTCCCACAGTTTTTGTGTCAACTTTTTTGTAGCAACTGCAGTAATTGATAGTTTAATAGTTCTTATAATGTGAATGATGTCATTGCTTATTTACAAGCTTGTGACTTGAATTTCAATGACAAAAAATTTAAAAATTATGAGTCCTTGTAGTTATACTTTTAAAATCAAAGACGAGTAACAGGGAAGATCACTCTAAATGCATCTTAATATGCACGATGCATTCTTGTTGAAGTAAGCAAAGTTGGGTTGGTCTAGTATCTCACAAAATGCAATTAGCATTATATTTCTATTATTAATTTAACTAGGGTAGAACCTAAACGTAGCACTATAGCATATAAATTTTAACTTCAACAAGCATATGACAATTTGGAAACTCATGCTACTCTCTTTTGGTGAGCATGAAATCACCATGTCTGATTTCAGTTGCATGTATACATTTGTGATTTTGGATCTCAATTATGACTAAATATTCAGTAAAGCTACATATTATTTCTTCTAAGGTCATGCTAAGAAATATTTCTGTTTTGGATGGCAAATTACATTCATTGTTCATAAAGTTAGCAATTTTAGTAGCTTATACTATAGATTTGGGTGCTTTGGATATGTTTGACACAAGTTTGGAAACTAATAATGTTTCTGAAATATATAGTGTGAATGAAGCTCAAAAGAAATTCTTTTCACCAACAACCATGGATGACAATGTTGCTATATTTATCTTTACATTATTTGGAACATACATATTTATGTGGTTATTAAATAATTATGTACTGATGGTAGATTACATATTTTGAATTTCATTAGATTTCAAACAACTGCATTATGGGTATGGTATTAATTTTTGAGAAATGTTTTTTGTTTGTCTACTTCAATGTTAGGTTCCTCATAGGCCACTCTAGAAAATGAGGAACCGTTCCTCTATTTTTGGACAAACATAGAGTCGATCCTGACTCAACACTTGTAGTCTACATGAGGTTTGAAACTCTTCCATATCTTGCACATAAACTACTATTAGATGGCTTGCCTCATATAACTACAGCTACTACTATTGATTGTGGGACTACATCTCAACAATGAATGACATTTCTTCTAATTATTGAAAACTTACTATGACAAGTTAGTATATTAAAAGAATACATGTTCAAGGGTTTGAAATTCATCACCATTCATGATATGATTTCTTGTAAAGGGAAACTATTTTCATAGTGATTTGTTTTCCTCCATTCCCACTCCTTTATTCTTAGTTACTATTGTACATATGTATCAAATTATAAGTATTGTAACTTTCACTAAGATCATTTTTCTTATCTTTTTTGTTTTAATATTTTAGCTTACAATATTGCATCTTCAGAGAGTTCATTAATTCAACTGTATTCAATTTTTTTCTTCAAGATTGATTTACTATACACCGATGCAATGATATCCTCACTAGCAATTCCTCGCTCTTTCCTATTACTCCAGTTGCATCCAGCATTCTTGCATAAGATGCATTCATAAAAGTGTGTGCTATGCAATACCTGATGCAATCTTGCATATACCTTAATTAATTATTTCATTCTCTCTTAGTGTTTTAATTCATTGTTTGGATCATAACATTTCAAATTCATTTATAATTATCATGTTGTGTTTGTTACCTACTAATACCATACACTTCTTGTTAACAATTCCCTCATCCCTTAAAGCCATTAATTTATTTTTCAAACTTTTTACCATACTTTTCTTCTTAAACCTAACTACTTTGTTTTCCTTCCTCAAATTATTTTTGTTTTGGCATTTTTGAGATATATGTTTTTACATATAATACACTCTTTTTAGACAATTTCTTGACCCCTATATCAATCTTTTGAACATGACTCTATGAGATCTATTTATGTTAATTAATTGTTGTCACTACCTTATGAAATTACATAAACAATGGTCCTATGTGTGTTATATTTCATCAAACTCTTTACCATATGATTTACAATAAGATCTTCATTAGCCTCAAGCTGTCATCATGAAAATTAGGGTAACTATTGTGACTAACTACATGATTATAAAATAGGATAGATGTCTCTATCAAAAACATGACTATGCTAAGCTTGTATTTCTATATGTGCATAGGTTTTTGATGAAATTCAGAACTTGCAAGATAAGGTTATAAATGATCATCTAGTCTCACCTACGATGATCAATTGGAAAAGTGGTAGCACATTCAAGATATTGACCTACAAATTCAAGTAAAGGACAATTAGAGTAGGATAAAAGAAAATATGCATTTTTGAAAGCAATGTGATATAAAGGAGACTCGTATTTTTTGTTCGCAATATGCTTACAATATATTCTCTCTTGAAATTGAAGGGTTTGATAGGCAGAAAACCGAAATCTCACAATGCCATGCTCTCTTGTTTCAGTGGGGCATTCAAAATGCAATGGCATATGGCATTGTATGATAATATATATATGGTATTTATTTAAGATGTCCTTGATTCGTCCACAGGGTGTAGAATAAACAGTGAATGGGTGTACTGTTAAGGTACTCCTTGCGTAAGGTCACGAGTTTGAAACTCAGTGGGTATGATCCTTACAAAAAAATGTCCTTAATTTGAAGAAAGTAGTTCATTGGTTACCATTTCAAAATAAAAACAATTGATAAAAAGGATTGTCCTCAGAAGAAAACTAATTGTCACAAGAATTCAAATGTGAAGAGTAGCACACTTGATTTATAATGACTGTATAAATATTCTCCTCAAACTGCAAAGCAATTTTTTTAAGTTCATTCATGCCATCTGCACTTGTCTGTGGCATGTGTCTCTGAAGAGTGTCCATTATGCACACAAAATATATTAGCCTTATAAACCTACTTCCATGGTTTCTATTGCAAACCAACTAGTTGAAAGAACTTTTGCAAACTTAGAAAGATCAATATTCCTTTGCTTAAGAACATACAACTTTGATAGAGTTCACAAACCAATAAGGTAAAAAAAAATCCAATGATGTGAATTCAAGTAGATCACTAATCATTTCTTCATTAGTTAGTTTTTAGTGAAAATGAGACTTATTGCATGGAACTTGATGTATATTCTAAAGGTATAGATGTCCAATAGGATTGATCCAAAACTAGAACATAAAACTATTGATCTCGACATTAACCGAGCTGGGCCTACTACTCTAATAGAACTACAATCACTATTCATTATACCCTAATTACTATAGGATAGAAATACCAAAACCTGTTAAGCCTCAAAGTCATGATTCTAGAAAATGAGTATAGATGTCAATGTAATATTAGCACAAAAGGTAATTTATTGGGTTTTGTACTTAATTGGAAACAATAATCAGTACAAGAATGATTGATGTATATAGTTGAAAATTACTTGTGACAATGTTCTACTTAGATCTAGTGTTAGATGTCTAGTGTTTTTTAAATTGATAGAATAAATTTTCATTTAATATCTCTAATATACACCAAATTATGTTCTAAGACCAAGAGGAGGAAATATTTCTAATATTGAGCATGACAAGTAAGCTTGACTATTGTCATCAGTAGGAATATTAATTTTTTTCCCTTATATGTAAGGATAGAAGTGCTCATTTTTTTCTTGATACCTTTAGTAATGTAATTCAAATTTTTACCATACAAGTTCAGAGTGGCTTATGTTTCATGGCATAGTCTTAATTAATTTATCAAATCTTGCATTTCCAATTGTTATATGTTTGAGTTTGTGATGTTGTTGTGATGCTATGATAAGTTTGAGTTTGTGATGATGTTGTTTCTTGAATGGTTGTCTATCTAAATAGATTAGCTTTAGGTTTCAAAGCATTTTCCATGTACTAGGCACCTCTTCTTTTAACTACATACTTGGTTCTTTATATGATTTTGATAGTGTAACTATAGGAGCTGATCAAGTGGATAAGCATTGACTTGTCTTGGAACATTTCTCTCATTAGTGAATACTATAAAGCACAAGTTTGAATGTTGGAATTGGCAACCAGAATTACAAATGATGCAATCTGGGTGTTAATATTTACCCTCTCCCCAATTCTTAAAGGGTGCTAGCTCAACGAAAGAGCTCCTCCCTTACAAGCAAGAGGTTGGTGGTTTGATTCCTTCATGCCCTACCATAAATTAATAAATGATATTGCAAAGTATTTGTAAGAAAATATTTCTTATGTGGTTCATAACCAACTCTATAAATTTCTATGAAGGGGGTTCTAAAATTTTACCATAGGTTTCTATGAGGGGGTTTCAAACCATCTATGTACATTTCTAGGAGGGGGGGTATACACCCCCTTTATAATTTTCTACGAGTGATACTTTAACCACCCCCATAATTTGAAATAAGGGAGGTTCATAACTGCCCCTATGTGAATCTACAAGGGGGGTTCATAACCACCCCTATATGAATCTAGGAGGGGGGTTCTAAACCACCCCTGTATGCACCTACAAAGGGAGTTCATAATTTTCCCTGTATGTATCTACGAGGGGGTTTCTAAACCACCCTGTATGCATCTACAAGGGGGGTTCTAAACCACCTTTGCATGTATCTATGAGGGGAGTTCCACACGCCCTTGTAGGTTTTTACCTAGGGGGGTGGGGCGGATTCCAAACCCCCCCTTAGGTTTGTAAGAGGGGTGTTCAAAACCACCCCCATAGGTTTGTAAGAGGAGGATTAAGAGGGGATTTCAAACTTACTCTCATAATTATATAGGGGGGTTGAAAACCACCTCCATAGGTATCTATGGGGGGGGTTAGAACTAACCCCAAAAGTCAATTCTGTGAGTGTTTTAGATCTATTCTAAAACCACCCCTAAAATCCTAAAATTTTAACGTTGGTGTTTTTGGGGGCGGTTTTTTCAAAACGACCCCAAAAATTCAACCCCCCCTAAAGTTCAAATATGTAGTAGTGAAATATGTGAAATATGGATAGAAATGGGTTAGAACAAGGATAATGATATGGATTCAATGTAGAGAAGATGTTTGTTACTCGTGGTAGTTCCCGAATTTCAATATGTAATTGGAATGTGCCACTTCTTTGAAGCATGGAGAGGTCAAAGCTTTGTTGGTTGGATTTGAAGTTCAAACAACTGGAAAGGACCAACCATATGCATTGAGACTAGGTTCAACAATTTTATATGTGGGTATAAAGCTTGAAGATATATTAAGAATTAGGAAAAGGTTTCAATTTGTTGTCAATCATGCCATGGTGAAGCACTAATATGTGGAATTTGGTGGTATCTTAGAAGGAACTTTGAGAGATAAGGACTATCTAAATGAAAATATGATTACAATCAGAAGGTACCATTTACCTATCTTTAAGACACAATTTAGCAAGTTATGATATGAGTTTTAAGTTATATTTTATTTATTATTATTATTATTGAAGAGTGTGGAAGTTTATGGGGTATGTCCATTATTACTTCATAGTTGTAGATTGGATCACCTTATTTTAGAGCCAATAAATGCACATAGATAGATAGAGCACTAAACATGGTGTTTGAGTTGAGTTTTACACCCTTGGCTTGCATTTCATTGAAGAATTTCAAAGATTCATGAGTTCAATCATTCTTATTGATAACCATAGATCGATTTACTTTATCCTAGAGCACACAAATCAACTCACATATGTAAAACAATAAATATGTTCTTTGCATTGAGTGTTACACCATTGACTTGAATTTTACTAAAGAATGCTATTACAAGGCCCAAATTGGTTCTGGGTTAAGAGACCATTTTTCAAGGAATACTTGTTACTCTACCTTCAACTTGAATTAAAGGGGCCAAATGATCTGACATATATGACCCAAGTCTAGCATGTTCAATCTATTTTACAAAAGCAGTGAAAGCTAGGATAAATAAAATTTGTTTTATGCTACTCAATGAAGAGTGCAAACTAAACCATTCCAATATTACATGGACAATATTTATCCCATACTAAGAGATAATATTGTTTCTAAATAATGAGAATATGGGCACCACAAGTAGTTGAATATTTTTGGTCTTATTCATAACCAAATTTCCTCTCATAAATGTTACAATCACGGTTCTAGAAAATCAATGTATTGCATATGGTGTCATCTATTAGCATAAAATATTTCAAGGATATTATTGAAACATTTATGGAATCAAAGTATCTAAGGAGGATATTTTAGAATTTAGTATTTGCAAATAAATTTTTGTGATGTTGAGAGAAAAAAATAAAAAATATGGAAGTGGCACCTACTCATCTCCATGATAATAGGTTAAAGTGTAATCGTGGTTCATTGGTGCACATGCAAAATAAAACTTCTATTTTTTTTTTTTTTAATTTAATGTGTTAATAAATCCAGGAAACATACCTTAATAGTCGATACATATATTTTATTTTCATGATTAGAAAACTGAAATATGTAAGTTACAATCCATGCTAGATTTAGACAAAATATATTTAACTAGAGACCACCATTTTTTCATGATCATCAATTCTAACTCTTTAGACAATTTTCTATTCGTTGTGACAACTTTTATAACTGAACTACATGGCCCTCTATAGCTTCCTTTCAACCTTAATGATCTAATCACATTATTTTTTTGTCATCTCACCATGTAGAGCTTATGAATTGCAAAGAATGTTTCATTAATTGATCCTATAATCATTACTTAAT
The DNA here is from genome assembly GCA_027924585.1 of Larix kaempferi. Classification (NCBI taxonomy): domain Eukaryota; kingdom Viridiplantae; phylum Streptophyta; class Pinopsida; order Pinales; family Pinaceae; genus Larix; species Larix kaempferi. Next base: position 284,952 of record BSBM01000766.1, on the reverse strand, counting down.
GGAAAAATGTAGTAGGTAGTTGTCATCATCCACCAAAATGATGACACCCCGAAGAAAATAGCAAAGGTGTTTAATGAGTTTAGAATCAACACAATGAAATTACTATCTTAAACATTTATAGGAATATAATGCCATTAAGAATGATCATAACTTAATTAAATTAAATTAAAATTATATGTAGAGGAAGAAAAAATTGATTTCTATTGGAAATGTCCAAGGTCAATGTCCAAACTCTTCTAATGTCAAGGTGCACACAAAGGTAAGAAATTTTATGGCTAAGCTTCCATTGCCAAGTAAAAACTGATATTTTGGATGAAACTATTTTAAACATTTAGAGGAATATAATGCCACTAAGAATGACCATAACCAAATTAAATTAAATTAAAATGATATGTAGAGGAAGAATAAATTGATTTCTATTGGAAATGTTCAAGGTCAAGGTCTCAACTCTTTTGATGTCAAGGTACACACAAGGGTAAGGCCTTTTATGGCTAATCTTCCATTTCCAAGTAAAAAATGGTCCTTTTTATGTACTTCGATTCTTTCAAATTATTATATTTAATTAACAAAGGATCCTTTTGTTTATGTTTTATATTCCCTCTATATGCTAATGGGGAAAGCTATATCATGTAATGTCCCCATTTTGACCCCCTTTGTATTAAACCGTAAATGATGTAAATATTGTAATTTAATCATGGTGAGGAGCTCAAGGCCAAGGCCCCACCATTGATTTAGCGTTTCATGTATCGGCAATTAAAATAGATGCCTATGGTTCTTGTGCGAGATGGGCACAATGTATATAAGACATCATGTAATTACGAATTTTTAATGAAAAACCCCAACTAGCTATGCAATGCAACAAAAGAGATGGGGCATGATTCTACAATGAAAGGGGGGGGGGAATTATCCAAACCCTTGAGCCAATGGTATTAATCCATGTGTCAATGGGGAAACCCATAAACCACCAACTACCCATTTTGTCCCATGCCCCAATCATTTAATTCTTCCAAGAAATTGGTTAAGGCAGTTAATGCCTTGGAAATGAAGAAGTATGGCAGCCAATTTCGTGCATGGGCAAGCCATCAACCTGGAAATTCGTGTTTTGTCTCCTTGGGAAAGAAATCACCCACGAAATGGTGCCCAAAGCCATTCGGAACAGGCAGTCTTCACTCATTCACGCAGTTGGAGCTAGCGGGGTCTTCCCCTACACATTTTTCATCCAAATCCTGCATTTTTCCATGCCTGGGAGTTCGTTTTTGCATATGTAGTAGCCTGGGAGAGAAGGGCCACGTTTTGGGGACTGTAGGGAGGTCGTTTTTGCCCCTGAATGTCCAAGGACGTTTTTCTGAAAACGGATTTGGCTTCCTGGGTTGTTCACCAACTTCCCATTTCGTTTTTGTGGGTTCCCACGTTTTTCTGAGTTAGCTGAAACCCCATCTCATGCATCCCACTGTGGAAAACGTTTTCCTCATGTCCAGCAAGTGTGGTTCTGCTGTTATGTGCATCCTCATTTTTGGTTTGAGCCTGTGAGCTGAAGTGTTGGAGTGGTAGTGGACAGAAGTGGCTTGATAAACCTAGTGGGGGAGACAACCTCTCAAGAAGATCAAGAGGGCTTTGGTTACTCTTCTATGCATACCCTGAGAGCACTAGATAGGGAAGGTATGGCTTGAGGGACTGTACAGCAGTGAAAAGAATACTTCCTTGTGCTGGGTGTGTAGGTATTGTGGGTGCCAAGCTAGATAGATCTTGCAAGGTTAACCCTGGCTCTGTGCTGGAGCTCACTAGCTTAGCAACTCTTCCTTTCCATCTCCTAGCAGCCTGATAAACCCAATTGTAGATTGGCTTGGCTCATATTGGTTTATGCTTGGCTAGGTGTGAGTCTGTTGTTCCCTGGTTCCTTGTAGAGATCATGCCCAGCTCGGGGGTGGCAGTGGTGCTGAGAGATTGAGGAGCACACTGGCCTACGGTTGGGTGGAACGTTGCAGTTGCATAGCCAGTTGCGTGGGACTACTTTTGTATAAGATAAGTATTCTCTTGTGTATTTAACTTGGCAATCGTTCCTTTGATGAATAGCTGGAATGTATTATGGATGTGCTAATGAATTTACTTTCGCTGAGTATTCAAATGTTTATGCATTTCCATATGATTTTATATAATTCTACAAGGGTCTTTATTTAATGACTGTCACAGAATGTTGAATGTATGTTAGATAACAACCGGATCTATTTAATCTCCGTTTGTGTTAGCATGCACATATACATGTCTTTGTATCAATGAGTTTGATTTTAATGAACATAGGGCTAATTGCCCGGATTGAGCACCACGTCCTCTCTATCATGCTGTATGGTAGGAAGGGGACATTACATATCAATTCTGGTGAAATGTGGGAATAAAAAATGTATAAAACTGAAAAATTGAGCTAACAAGAATTTATCCAATCTACCTAAAGAAGCATTTACTAGAACTGAAAGATTGTTTACAAGTTCAGAACCCATTCAACTACCACATGTATGAATGAACAAACATTGTATGTTAGGGTCCTACCCTAACCTCTCTATTGATGAACAAGGACATCTTATATGAACAAGGAATATTAGATAGTTATTCGATAGTTACTCAATGTAAAATGGTCTCTTTATTAAGTAGGCCCCACTAGGTGGTCGTCCCTCTTTAATTGTGGGATCACAGGTAGTTAGGGTTTTGTGATTGATGAATTGTATATAGAGTACAAGGTTTTGTAACGTGATTAAATATTGCTATTGTATTTGGAATTCTTCTCATAGGAGTTTTATCCCTCAAAGAGGAAAATGAACATTTCTCTATCATTTGGATATTACTAATACAAAAATTATTCTCCAGGTCCTATCTATTTATCTCTTGTATTTTATGTTCAACACTAGTATTCTATTGAATTATGTTAATTTTCTTTGCAATTCTACCTCTAAGTACATTACATTGTAAGAGGATCAATTTTTTTAAAAGGCTTAGGATAATATAGGACAATGAGTATGATTATGAATCTAAAGAGAAATCTCCAATTCCTTAGGCCAACATTGAGTATGCCTATGCCCACTTTTGAAATTTTGTTTGAAAATGGTTACCAATGTATCCAATCCTCAAGGCCAATGATTATGCTTAGGTTTTCTTTTGATGCTTTATTTGAAAAATTTATAATGTGTTCCAACATCCTTAAAATCAAAAGCTTAATTAGACCAACAATAATACATGGAGTAAATTGAATTGTATACATATATTCATGAGTAAAATGAATTGTATATCTATAATTTGGTAGCTATGGTTAATTTATCACAAGTCATTATTTGCACTATAAGATCTATATTAAGTAAGCTTGAAAATTATAACAATGAGTAATTGATTATAATTAACATCACTTCGGAAGTAGAAAACCTCACCAAGGAAATTATAGACATAGAGCGAACAATGATGGTTGTAGGTGAGCATAAAGGCTATGCAAGATAAGAAACCTTTACCAACTATTTATGTGTTTCTCTTGAATGCTTGAGAAGACATGAATATATTTTATAGGAGATTATCTAAAATAATATATAGCATGTTAGACTCTTTATGTGAAATTCAAGCACAACATATATATGGAACAAGCACAACAATTACTAGAGATGCATGTAGCAAAATGTATGGAAACACTATACAGAAGGTTTGCAATAGTAAAATAATCTCATAAACTCAGAAGATACATTACAATGTGTAAAAATGGCTACAATAAGACAAACAATTCAAATTCTAGAGTGGTCATTCGAATTGAATGCATGAGAGTGGCTTACTTGGCAGTTAAAACCACTCGGCACATCAGGTAACCACTTAACTACCATAAGACTGACTCAAAATGACTCTGAAACTGTCTAACTAAGTCTAACTGATTTAGAACTCAAGTGATTTCCCCAAAATAGTGGAGGGCGCCTATATGTATGTAGTTAACTGGATAGTAGGTGAAAATAACACCATATGAAGTCAACCAGTGTAGTAGGGCACCTTCTAGTCTTCAGATGACTGGATAAACTAGTAAATGTTGTCAGTTGGACTAAGTAGTGCACATAAGTCATGCAAATCACCCCGTGAATGGTGGAGGAGGCTCAGTTGATGGCCCAGTTGGCTCCTAGAATATAGGAGGAGGCCCAGTTTACCGAAACTATGATCTGTGGATGATGTAAGCATGTGATTGAGTCAAAATACTTAGGATAAGTGGAAAATTAAGCTGTGAGGCTCAAATAAATGATGTGTGGTTGGAAAATGATCCAACACCTCCCTTTAAAAAATAAGAAAAGGGCCCTAGCAACAAAGGTCATAGGTCACCTAGTACAGAAAATAATCCAAAAATGCTAGAAAAAATCTAAGTGAGGAAAGAGGGAAAAACCGAGTGGGAAAGAAAACACCCCCTCAAACTAAACACTGAAGGATCTAATATGTCCTCACCATAGTAGAACTCACCCCCAGCAGTGAACGAAGGTAAGAGAAATTATTCTTAGTGAAGCTCTTCGTGAAGATGTCTGCAATTTGCTCTTCTATAGGGAAATATTGCAGTGAATGGTTCTGTCATGCACAAGCTCTCGAATGTAGTGCATGTGGATCTCGATATGCTTGGTCCTCTATCTATGAACCAAATCTGTCAATATCTTGATAGCACTCTGATTGTTACAAAATATGACAATAGAAGTGGTGCTACCAATATCAAACTCTGCTAGAATACCCTGCAACCAAACTGCCTGAATGCAAGCATTGACTGCTCCTCGATACTCTGCCTCTGCTAAAGATAAGGCAATGACAAACTGATTTTTGATTGACCAGAAAATAGGCCCTATTCCAATCATGAAAACTTATCCATAATTGGACTTCCGATCAATGCTATCACCCTCCCAATCTGAATAAGTGAATCCAACCAAATCTAGATCGGAATCCGCAGCATAGTGAATGTCAAAATGTCTAGTACCCTGTACATAATGCAAGATCCTTTTGGTTTCCTTCTAGTGAAGCTCATGGGGTTGTTGCATGTACCTTGAAACAACACTCACGACATAAGAAATATCAGTCCTAGAGTGTGTCAAGTATAGAATACTTCCAATCAACTATTGATAAAGTGTAGAATCCACCAATGGTGTGGAATCACCATCCTCAAGTCTGGTTTCTGAGAGGAATGGGAATGGTGCCACTTTACAATCTGCCATGTTAAATTGTTTTAGCAGGTATGAAGCATTTTTTGACTGAGATATGGTGATCCCATCAAAATCTTGAGTGATCTCTAAGCCAAGAAACTACTTCAGCTGGCCTAAATCACTCATGTCGAATGCTTGATGTAGTACGGTTTTTATATTGCCGATCGAAGCAAGAGTGATTCCTGTAATCAATAGGTCATCAAAATAAAGGAAAATTATCATCAAATTACTTTCATGCTACTGTAGGTACACATTTGGATCTGATTTGCATCTTGCAAAATTTTGTGACAGAATGAAGGAATCCATCTTTGCATACCAAGCTCTTGGGCCCTATTTTAAACCATACAATGATTTCTTCAGTCTGCACACTAATGTTGGATATGATATGTATCCTTCATGTTGCTTCATGTAAATATCTTCCTGAAGATATCCATGAAGAAATGTACTCTTCACATCCATGTGGTGCACCTCCCAGTGCTTAGATGCAGAAATTGCCAAAACTAGGTGGATTGAATCCATTTTTGCAACTGGTGCAAAGGTTTTTGTGTAGTCCACACCATGAACTTGTGAGAAGCCTTTTTCCACCAACCTAGATTTTTATTTTCAGGTTGAGCCATCTGCAACAACCTTGATTCAGTAGACCCATTCGCATTGAACTAATTTCCTCCCAAGTGGAAGAGAAACTAGCTCCCATGTAGCATTTTTGTGAAGAGAATTGTACTCTTCATCCATGGCGGTTTGCCATCTCAGATATCGATGGGCATGATAGTATGATTTAGGATCTGAAACTATCATCAACTTTTTTTTTTCAGACAATAAAGGATCAGAATATGAAAGATCCATACCTACTCTTTGAAAGTTTGCTCGAGTTCTTCTGGGATCGACAGGATTTCCAATGTTAGAACCAACAGAATTGAGAGTCTTTTCTGCCCACTTTGGCAACTGAGGGGGCTCATCTGGATCTGAATATGAACCTTATATTTCATGTTCATTAATGTCTGATAAAATATCAGAACACAAAAATTCATCATCTTCTTCTGAATCTTCTTCTTGGAGAGGAGGCAATTTAGCAGTTTCTTCCTTGACTAGTTTTAGATCTTGAAGCGATTCTTTAAATTTGACACTTCACTCGATGATTATATTTTTGGATCTGATATCCATGAGTTTTTATCCTTTGGATTCTTCAGCATATCCAATGAGTATGCACTCATTACTCTAAGGTTCCAAATATATTATCTTCTCAGTCGGAATTCTATCCCATGCAGTCGAGCCAAAAACCATGAGATTGGAAACATCAGGCTTGTGACCAATGTAAGCTTTGAAGGGAGTAGTACCTTTGATGGATGAGTGTGGAAATATGTTTTGAATGTATGAAGCAACATTCATGGCCTCATCTAAAATATTTTTAGCCAAACCTTTCGACTCAAGCATACAAGTGGCCATCTTTTTCAGTGCTCGGTTTTTCCTCTCCGCTACACCATTCTGTTGAGGTGTGTAGGGGACTATGTGCTGGATTTGGATTCTATTTTCCTTTACCATTCATAGCTTTGGGTCCTCCAGCAAAAAGGGATTGATATTTGGAGGTTTTAATGGACCCCATTTGAGCAAGCTTATCATGCTCTTTTGTTAAGGACTAAATGAATGCATTCAAGGTAGGCATCTTCCAATTTGGAGTAGTGAGTTTTCCCGAATGGAAAGTAGATACAAAAAATGAATAATCTACTCCTAGCTTCGTAAGGATTGGAAGAATCAACTGTTCATCTTTCTTCTCAACACCACATTGCTTCAACTACAGTACCAAATGCTTAAACTTGGTGAAAAACTCATTGATGGTTTCAAAATTCTAAGGATTTAGGGCAATCAACTCATTCTCCAGCTGATAAGCCCTCATCTCATCCTGCTTACAAAAAATCTTGGCAATTTGTTCCCACACTTCTTTTGGAGTAGTCAATCCACTGATATGGAAAAGAAGATCCTTTGAAATATTGAGACAAAGACAACCATAAGCTTCATCAAGCTTATTGAATTACTTGGACTTCTCTACAGCAAAATTAGGCTCTGGTTCTAGGCCCATGGTAACTCTATAGAATCCCTTAGAGCGCAACACAATCTCAACATCATCCTTCCACTGATGGTAGTTGGAAGGAGTGAGAACATTTTGTGAAGAAGAGTCCATCTCTACAGGAGCGAATGCAATAGGAGGGAGTGAGAAACCTGCAATCACAAACAAACAAGAATTTTTTAGGTCGACAACCTATACTTTTCAAGTTGAATCACACCTGGCATAGACTATCAAGCAATCTTGAAGAGTTGGATGCACAATATCCATGAATTATGTGGAAAAATTTCGGCTTCTGGTGCAGAGTTGGAATATTTGAGCAATAGCTGCAACTACAAAAAATTGCTGCAATATTTTTGAGCAAAGTTGCTCAATCTTCATATGAAACCTCTGCAGAAGAGTTGTCTTGTCCATGCCATGGCTCTGATACCATGTGAAATTTAAGCACATCAAATCTATGGAACAAGCACAACAATTACTAGAGATGCATGTAGAAAAATGTATGGAAACATTGTGCAGAAGGTTTGCAACAGTAAAATAATCTCATAAACTCAAAAGATACATTACAATGTGTAACAATGGCTACAATAAGCCAAGCAATTCAAATTACAGAGTGGTCATTCGAATTGAATGCATGGGAATGGCTTACCTGGCAGTTAACACCACTCGACACATTAGTTAACCACTTAACTACCATAAGACTGACTCAAAATGACTCTGAAACTATCTAACTGAGTCTATATGATTTAGAACTCAACTGATTGCCTAAAAATAGGGGAGGGATCCTATATTTATGCAGTTAACTAAATAGTAGGTGAAAATAACACCAGATGAAGTCAACGAGTGTAGTAGGGTGCCTTCTAGTCTTCAGTTGGCTGGATAAACTAGTAAATGCTGTCAATTGGACTGAGTGCGCATAATTAATGCAAATCACCCCTTGAATGGTGGAGGAGGCTCAGTTGATGGCCTAGTTGTCTCCTAGAATGTAGGGGGGGGCTAGTTTACTGAGACTGTGATCTGTTGATGATGTAAGCACATGATTGAGTCAAAATACTTAGGATAAGTGGAAAATTAAGCAGTGAGGCTCAAATAAATGATGTGTGGTTGGAAAATGCTCCAACACTTTCTACATACATAAAGAGCATAGTAAGGGATTGGTACTCTGAGGGATTGTTGAGAAAAGAAAGAGTAGGTATTCCTAGTGTTATTTTGGGCATGGCTGGGATGGATAAATGAGATTCCTATAGTGCTCTGTGGTGAGTAGATTGGATAAGAATGAGAGAAAATGGGTTGGGCAAAGAGAGAGTGAAGTGTGTAGTTGTTTCATTTATCCTAGTGGTCTCATATTGTGCCTTGGGGGAGATATCTATAGTTGATACCTATAGTTGGGTGGAAAATAGCTCTTACACATCATGTTTCTTAGATCTTCTTTAGTTAAATGATAAGTTTTTACTATTGTGTATGAATATAAAAAATTACATTTATTTTTGTTATGATGAACAATATGGTTTATGCATGTTGTCTGTGTGAATATAAATGTTAATTCTACTGTATTTTACATTTATGCACTTGTACATGCATTTCTTCAAATTGCCTCCATGGGAGGTTTAATTAGTTTATCATTTAGATAACAACCTCTGTGAGGTGGGATTTTGGATAATGGAAATTGTAATTACCCATATAGGGTTTGGTAATGATGGATGGGGATGTTTCATAGTGGTATTAGATCCATTGGTTGTAGAATTGGGTATTTATGGGCTAGAATCAGTGTTTACAGGAAGAAATTTAAGTTTACAAATAAGTGTTTGGTGAAATATCCTTGAGAAATTCATGGTTTCATATTGCTTAGATGGTATGTTAATAGAGCCATGAGCTATATCTTGTTGTTATGAATTGGAATGGTATAATGCAGTCTAAGAAATTGGAAAAAAAATCAGTAAAATTGTCAGTTATGTTAGTTAACAGGAGTTGAAATTTGCTATACCATGGGTTCTTAGCTTGTTTTGGGAACCTTGGATGATTGAATAGTTGAGAAATAGCCTACTAGGCCCAATGTTGTATAATGATCCATGGTTTAAGGGTCATAATTATGCCATGAATGAAAAATATTAAATCAGGCCACTCATAGCGTCGAATATGAACAATCCACGCAAAGGTAAGTGATAAAGTTCTAACAACAGGGGTCACTATCTGAGTAACCAAGATTAAATTGGTCCACTGACATTGTCAGATATGAACTATCATCTCAAAGGTAAGTACTCAGGTTTCAATTGGTGGGGTCACTACACAAATGATTAGGATTAAGTCAAGCCACCCAGATCGTTAGATCACATCCATCCATGCAAAGGTAAGAGGAGTAATTGTAACAAGAGCAATCACTATGTGAATGAATGATATATAATTGTGCTAAATCAAATTGATGGTGAATATTGCATCGCACTAGGGGCATGTACTTTGAGTTCCAAAAAGGTAGTGTAGTGTGAATGTCCACAATCTCACCGTGTTGATGAAATTAAAGTTGGAGATTGCTTGTAGGACTTGGTCAGGGTAAATGTGGTGGATATATAAACTTGTTGCAAACAATTGATATTTCAACTAGATTGGAGATATATGGCTAAGGATCTCTTGCGATATTGTTTCCTTAATGTTAAAAATTGCAGCAAGGATTCTCTATGGGTACGATGACATAGAAGGCGGGGGTCGAGGAACATGGCATGGTAGAATTAGAGGATGCTATGTATGGTCCAAGTGGGTAAAATTACACATCAAAACCTACCACATGACATGCTAGGTTAGATAAGTGCCACGACATCTAAGTGGCACATCTAAAGCCATTTTCTTATTTTGGGAACATTTGGAGAAAACCTTATTAGAGTTCGATGAAACTTTAGGGGTAAGTCCATAGAGATGAGGAATACAAAAATTCTAGTGAGGGTGGATGTGTAATTCAATAAAAAAATGTTATCAATCAAAGATTGGTGGTTTTGGGTACCTGTTTTAGGTACAACAGATCCCATGTTTTAATGAAAACATGGGAGCCCCAATTTTTCATTTGCTAAGGTAATGTTTGAATTCCTTATTCATTTTGGGGTTTCATGATCGTTAATCATACATTTAATTTCTTTGTCATGATTTAGTCCAATTAATCATTTTCCCTTCGAAAAATTCAATGATTTTTGTGTGTTTTGTGAGTTGCGAAAACCATTAATTTTCCCAAAAGTTTGTCTTTCCCGCAACCCGCAATACGGATTGCGGAAGCTTGGTTTTTGGATTCAAAAGTTTTTCTTTCCGCAACCCACAATCCAAAATGCGGATTGCGGGTGTGGAAATCCTTTTGAATAAATTGGGTTTTCTTTTCCACACACAACCCGCAATTGCGGATTGCGGGAAGCTTTTGAAAATAAATTTGCACTTTGTGTTTCTACAACCCGCAATGCGGATTGTGGATTGCATAAAGTGTTTGAGAAATAAATCTGCATTTTGCATTTCCGTAACCCGCAATTGTGGATTGCGGAATGCGGAAAGATCATTGTTTTAAATTGTGTCATTTGCGATTCCGCAACCCGCAACCTCCAACCCGCAATTGCGGATTTTGGAAACTTTTGATGAATTTACATTTGAAGTTGCGTTTCCACAATCCACAATTGCAGATTGCGGAAATATTTGGTTTGTTTGAATTAAGAGTTGTGTTTCTGCAACCCGCAACCCGCATTGTGGAAAGAAAGTACGTATTTATAAAAAAATAAAGTTCCGCAACTCTTCTTCTGCATCCCGCATATTAGATCGTAACCATTGATTTGTTTCATCTTACGGTCCAGATTTCATCCGAACAACTTGTTAAATATTTCGAAATTTCTATTTTCTTTTACTATTTTTTCGATTTCAAGAATTTACCTACGTCAAGGACTTTTATTGCAAATTTTTACCAAGGCTTGTTTTCTACCATTTTTTGTCAGCACAGGTCGATTATCTGTCCTTTTCTTATTGATTGTTTACGGTTTTTTGTTATTTTCAAACTGTTTTTAATTAATTTTAATTTATTTTATCAGAATTACCAGTTTTTTCACCATGTCGAGTAACACTCGATCTAAGACAACTTAGAAAGACCTAATAAACAAACACCCCAATTTTGGCATCCTCGCTGATACCAGTGATAGAGTCTCAGAAACCTATCAGATAGATTGATCATGAATTTACGCCAATTTTTATAATGACGACTTGTCGGAAGTCCAAGAAAGCCAGTCTATTTATGAGAAAATTAGGGATTCTCAATTAAACGCCATAGCTACCAGACCAACCCTTCTCCCTTACAAAGATGCATTCAAGTGGATAATTGAACACACGGACCCTAAAGACCATTCCTTTAACGATAATGCAAGGTCTCAATTGGCATCTTTCCACTCTGAAGTTTTCATTAGAGTATATGCCCTTAAGTCGGCTACCCAGCTTCTCAATGTTGCTTTCCTGGATTCTGTTAAGACTAGGTTTAACTTCAATGAAATGATAAATTCATGGATGAACAACCTGACTAATTTCATACCCAGATCCAATCATGCACACCCTATCTCATCGTTTAAGGAACCATTTTCTCTCTTGGCAGCCATTCTTTGTAGGTTGTATGGCCTACCCAATTATTCTGTGTTCAAAGCCGAATGGGCACTTGTGGCCCATAACATCCTCACAATAGGAGAATCATTCAATTGAGCTTCAATTCTGTCAGCTGAGCTGAAAACAACAATCGAGCGTTATCAAAAGACACCAGCTTCAAAGAAGCCTCCTTTCTTTTATTCAGCCTATGTTATTGATGTGTTCTACTCATAATTCCAGTACCCCTCCATGGGATGGAATTGAACCATGTCAACTCCTCCAGTTCACATATGTTGTTCAACATTGTGGGAAAACAACTATGTGCCTTTACTATATGATATTTGTGATCACTTATTTGGAACAATCTTTCATCAAATATTCAGGGAAGATGCACCTTCTTTCTCTCCTAATTCCAAAACAATCATCCCCACAATTGGTGATTGGTATGTAGGAGAATATTTCTCCTATATCAGAGTTTTGGGAAGCATCACAATACATTTACTGCAAAGGATAGTCTCAAACAAACTATTGCTTGAATAAATAACTTTCCAAACTATTACAGATGGAGTATTCTTCAAGCTCACTGGACCTGAAAGAAAGGGATGGCCTAAATTCCCTTTCAACCTTCGGCCTTTGATCATTCCAACCTCAACATATGTTGATGTATTGGGAAAGAATATTGTTTCATTAAAGTTGTGACAAGCCCCCAAAATGATGCATGATCCCAAGGAATTCCTAGCTTCCCACTTTGCAAAAGAACACATGAAGACCACCTATTCCCACGAGGATACCCCTGATGACTCTATTTACTAGAAGGGAGTAAATTTATTTTCTGAAGTCCTAATTAGGGATAAAACCAAGGAAGAACATATTTTTATTCTTCAATACCAATAGGAGCTCAAGACTAAGGTTTTGGGTTACAGGAAAATGGAATTACAACTTGAATAGAAGAACAGAAAGAACAAAGAAGAGAAATAAGCACAAAAACAAGTGCTCCATTGATGTTAACATATCTAGATGAAGGAAAAGGTAAAGGCCCTGTGGAGGATGCTCTGAAATTGAAACCTTTTGCAGAACTGAAGGTTTTGATTCAAACATCTGAACAGTTAAAGAAGAATTGACACAAATGACTTCAATACTTGATACTCAAGTGGTTGTTGAAAGTACCCCTGCAAAAAGACAGAAGACTCAAACCACTGTGTCTCAAATTCCTACATTCAACATTGATGAAAGTGATGCAGAGGATGAAAGGCTCCTAGTAAGGTCTTTTTCTTTTGTTGTGCCTATAACACAAGAGATCAAAGAGGTCTCTTAGGCTGTTACAGATTTGCTTGATAGCATTGTGATGGATGACCCCATTCTAGATGACCATTTTCCAGAATTCACCACCACTCTTGCTGCATTAACTTATATAATCCCACCCACTTCTAGTGAGATCACCCTCACCTCATTTGTTAATGTTACCTTTCCATCAACTACTTTAGCTGAAATGTTTACCACTTTTTCTATTACTTCATAACAAGCTCTAGTATATCCACCATTTACCTCACTACCACCAGTCACTGATGTCCAAAACCCAATTGTTCCTTTACCATCATCAGTTAATGTTACCCCTACTTCCCTTCCTGAGGTTGTCACTCTAACCACTTCTTCCATTTCTGTACCTTCCACGTCTTCTACCACTACCAATTCTTCCATATCCACCTCCCAGATCACCATGTCTATCCCAAATTCTACTGTTACTAAGACAACCCCGCTAGTTGCAACTCGTAACATAGCTTCCTCTTCAACATAATTGATAGTTGATTCTGGATATGATACTGTGGTCTTTGTTGGAGAATACTTTTACAGTAGATAAGCCAAGGTAGTTGTGAAAAGAGGAAATAAGAGAGGCAAGGAACCAAGTATGCTGCAAGCACTTGTTCCCAATCAAAATATTTGGGCAAAACAGTCTGATGATATCCAGTAGGAAGCATTGGACACTGCTGTAGAAATGGGGGCATTTGCTGGAGCCAGTTTGGATTTAGTGACTTCACTAAATATGGAAATGGACAACAAGAAAGAGGACTTGAATAAGCTTCAGCAGTAGTTGATCAAAGTTATTGAAGAACATGAATCTCAGATTCATGAATTAAGAAATCAATATGAAAATCAACTCAAGGATTTGCAGGAACAGAGCACTTATCTCCAGGTTCAATTGCAGGATGTTGAAGTCCTAAACACTGCCAATATAGACTCAAGATAGCAGTGTTGGAACAATAGCTGAACGATGCAGCTGCCAATGCAGCCACTTATTCTTTCTCCAGGTTTTCTCGGGAAGAGTTCAGGGACTTAGCTAACAAAGTAAATGAGGAGCATCACGAACTCTTGGCTTAATTATTTAGTTCCCTGAATGAAATTCGGGAAACTCATAATGATTTTGAGCGAATGTCTATTATCCTTGAGCAACATATTGAAAAAAGGAAACAAGCTTCCAAAGATATTAATGATATTGTTGATTGGCAAAGGTATATCAAAGACAAACTAGAGGACATCCCAGTTTTGGATAGCTTCACATTCAAAAGAATTAAAACTTATTTGAATGCCTAGCAAAATAATTTTGACATGGTTGAAGAAACAATTAAGAAGGCACAAGCAATGTATGGAAGAATATGGTATGATGTAGACATTATCATGGCCAAGCTATAGTTTCCTAATATGGATCTCATTGATAAAGCTTGTCCACCAAATTTGACGATTGAACATGTTGATAGAAGGTGTGAGCAGTTCAAAGAGAAGATTCAGTAGCTCGAGCACATAGAGATTGCAGAAGTTGACAAATTCATCAAGCAGCCTGTCAACTTAGAGGGAAAGATCCATATTTTTCTACGCACTTGGCACAAGTTAGCCAAGAATGAGATGGAGTCCTTTACATGTGATTCCTAGTTGGGACTCGAGTTGGATAATTATCCAGATGTCGATTAGTTGTTAGAATTTTGGACCAAGTGGAAAGGTGCCCTTGGTTATTCTTACGGATTAGTTTTATTTTTTAATCCATGTTTTATGGGAAATTTACCCTTTGGATATATTTTGTAATTATTATTTAAAGGGTAGATATCTCATAGGTAGGGGGGGGAATCATCAGAAGAGGATTGGAGATACTCTGATTCCTTAAGTGATTGTAATTTTTTGCAGCCTTGAAGAAATATTGTTAGTTTTCTCTTGATATCTCTTTTGCTCAATTTATCAAATTTGTTTGATGGATATTGATTTTCACTTCAGCTCATGAATGAATACTGTTTTATTTTGCAATCTTAATTAATACATTGATCTATAGTTTAGATGTATCTTGACTTATGATTTGTGTCTTTTATGGTTTTAAGTGAATTTATTTATTTAAATCATTTATCTATTTCTGCAAATGATGAACAGATACTATTAAATTAATGCCAATTTTTCAATTAGCATTCCATAACAGGATAAAGCTTGTATGTGTTTCAGTCCTTAAGCTACAATCATTAGATTTTCATTTTATGACTATGTCTTAAGTTAATAAGTAAATATCCACTTCACATTTCTATCAACTGGTGAAAACACTTATTTAATTTTCAGATCAAGTTATCCTGCACAATTAAACAGATCCTTTTAATTTAGATCTAACCTATTTTAGATTTCCTTTAAAGCAAACCCACTTCCAGAAATATGACACTTTTGATCTTCCCACATAGGAAGTTAGATCCTTTCAGGATCAACCCATTTAAGTGCCAGCGGAGGCCTAATATCCGTGGGAGTTAACTACACCAAACAATATGGGATAGAACTGCTCTTACGTAGAGATTTTTGAAGCCTTTCAGATTGGGTTTTCACCCTCTGTTGCTAGCCTTGGAAAACATTCCAGCAACTTACATGCCCGGGGCTTCAACAAATGGCGCTAGAAGGAGGCCCATGACCATTCATGCCTAGAAAAAAAACCAACAGACCTCCTCCAACAAGAATACCTATTGTTACAAGGAGTAAAACACAAGCATCTACTTCCACATAACAACCAGTACAAGATCCAACCATAGTACCCGCTACACCAGTAATAGGAATACAAACCCCTAGAATTGAAATTATCTTTCACTCACCTACTAGGGGACCTCTAACCCTGGAGAAATTGAGAAAAAGTACATATGATACTATTGTTAGCGTGAACCAGAGAATTGAAGAAAATCGGAACCACAATAGGAGACTATCCCAAGAACATCAAACTAGCGGTTCATGGATAGTTACTGAATCTTATAATCAAAATTCTAACAACCATAACACTGATAACTTAAACACTCCTCGATGAGAATTGTTTCCTGATATCTCATCTTTATTCGAAGAAGCGGATCAATATATGCAAATCCCACAACTCAATGTTACAACAGGTGGACCACCACCATCACCTCCTTCATCATCATCTTCCTCATTTGAGGAATCATCAGAAAGTGAGACAACCTCCAGTTCTTCTTCAGAGGACATAGCCATGGAAGAAGACCAAAACAGACCTTGGCTAGACCAAGATGCTGTATTTATTGTTGGAGATCAACATATATTTCCAAAGAACCCTGAAAAGTGGCTCCCTAAGTATAACCCAGATGATAAATCACCTACCCTAGATCACCTTAAAACCTTTATGCAGGCCATTAGACTTAGGAATGTCATACGTTAAGATATAGTTTGCAGGTTGTTCCCTTACACATTTGAGGGGAAAGCATCTACATGGTACTTTTCCTTAGAAGCCCGATCCATTTCTTTCTGGGATGACTTTGAAAAAATATTTATCCAAAAGTTTGGAGATGACAAAACCCCAGAAGATCTAGGCATAGATCTGTCTTCAATGAAAATTAAGGGCAAATAAAGGGTCAAAGATTATAACCAAAGATTTTCATACCTAAAGAATAGAATCCCTGCCACCATTCCTCCTGCTGAAGAACTGTTGGTTTCATACTATGTTAAAGGTTTACTTATTCCCAATGCTATGTGTGTCAAAAGAGAACACAAAGATAACTTGCAGGAGGATTTTACAGAAGCCATCCAGGTAGAGAAAGATATGTTCTGCTTGAAAGATAACCTTGATGTTTCATCTGAACAACCTTCTAACTCCCGCAAGAAACCAGATAATCCTTCTAAACCCACTGTGTAGAACAAAGATCCTTTTGAAATGAATGACATGAAGAAATTTCTTCAAAATATCTCTAATGAAATGGTAGACTTAAAAAATACCAACACAGAAAACCAAAACAATAATAGAGGATTCAATAGACCACCTTTTAGGAGGCCTTATTAACCCCCACAAAATCAAGTTCCACCCAATCCTGATGAGGGGTTAAATTCTGAAGAAATTATTTCAATTTTTAAAGCTTTGGTTTTTGAATCTCACAACCCTCCTGATCACATTGATGATAATCCAAAAGAAAATTAGGATCCTAAACCACCAGATGAAGAATAGGATCAACAGATAAACACTATCAGTTACTTTTCAGAACTCCCCATGGCTAAAGGAGAAGATGAGCTTGAGACTATTTTCAATGTCCAACATCCCTATAATACAAGAAGCAAAGGACATCGTACATAGGAAGCTTCTCCTTCAACATATTCCCTGAACATAGGTAAAGCAACAACACAAAAGGAAACTGTCATTCATGAAATAGAATACAGTTTGATTGATGACTTGAAAAGAGTGAAAGCCAACATATCTCTTTTTGAACTTCTAAAAATCCCTGCCATGAGAGACAGTCTTCCCAAAAGAATGATTGTAAACAAACCCAGGGAATCTCAGAAGAACAATCTAGAGACACATTCTAAACATGGAAACCAGAAACCAGGTAGTAAGAAAACACCTCCTTTCTTGCTCACTTTTGAAATTTTTAATAGGAATGTCCATAATTGTATGATAGACTCGAGGGAATAATCTAATGTCATTCCCTTATCTGTATGCAAAAAGATGAATGCCTCTTGGGAGCCTTTCCCTACCCAAATTGTTCAACTTGATCGATCCAAGTTAGGGTAGTGGGAGAACTGAATAATGTCCTTTTAACACTATCTGTTGACCCAAGAATGCACCAAACAGTAGATATTGTTGTGGATGATATCCCTGAAATGTATGGAATGTGGTTGAGCCGGGATTGGTCAGAAAATATCAAAGGCTACTTTGCTACTGACTGGTCCCATCTATGTATTCCTTACAATGGAAGACAAAATATAATCAAAATCAGAAGAGAACCGTATATGAAACAAACTGTCATTGATTTGAATGATTCTAGTGAGCCTGCTACTTATTTTAGCTCACATGTAGAACACTAAACTTTTGACACATTTTTTGGAGATCTTCTTGCAGATTCATCACCTGTTGAGAATGCTCAGAATCAGTCCCAAATTGTTAATCTTACTTCTGTTCCATTCTCTGGTACTGTAGTACATAATGTATCTAATGTATATACTAATTTTAGGATAGATCCAAATGCATGGACTCTTTTCTTTGATGGGTCAAGATCTAAAGATGGATCTCATGAAGGATGTGTCTTGATTGACCCAAAGGGGACCAAAATAATGATTGCCCGCGGGCTAGAATTTGAGTGCACCAATAACATTGTTGAATATGAGGATTTGGTCCAAGGACTCAAGAAAGCAATTGACATGGGAGCCCATGTGATTAAATGTTATGGATATTCTGAAATTATTGTAAAACGGGTGAGAAATAAAATCCATTGCATATCTCCCCATTTAATCAATTATCAGAATCTTGTAAGGGATTTGACTAATTCTTTTTCTGCATTCAATATTAAGTCAGTCCCTAGGTCCCAGAATTTTGATGCAGGCCTGTTGGATAACACTACATCCATATTGATTCCTCCGAAGGGTTGTCTCCTAACACTTTTTCCATTGAATTAATATACATACCTTCTATTCCTGACAATGTAACTAGTTGGAAGGTTTTTGATGATGATCAACAAATATTAGATTTTCTCACAACCCAGGACACTTTCCAAGATGTGGAAATAGATGAAGCCGAGCATGAGAAATCTTTAGCGAATCCCAACCTCTCTTCTAATCTCATTCCCAAGTCAGTCATCAATCTAGAAAATTTTTATGATCTACAAGATAAGTTCGAACATAAGACAAATTGCAAAACTCAAAGGTTATCCCTTAATTATTAACCTGTAAACCTGGGAACTTATCAAAACCCTCAGATGATAAATTTAGGAATTGACTGCTCTCCTGAGGAAAAGAAATATTTCATTAAACTGTGCAAAGTGTTCAAAGCGGTGTTAGTTTGGACATATGATGAGCTAAAATTTTTTGATACCAATATCATGCATCACAACATACCCATGAAACCTGAGGTTAAACCCTATCAGCAAAAACTGAGGAAGATGCATCCCAACCTAGAACCATCTGTCAAAAAGGAACTTGAGAAATTGTTAGCTGCAAGAATTGTTTTTCCTGTCAGACACACACAGTGGATTGCAAATTTGGTACCTATTTGAAAGAAGAATGGGGAAATTAGACTGTGTGTTGATTTCAGAAACCTAAATAAAGCTTCTGAAAAAGACAATTATCCTGTTCCTCCTATGGAGCATATTTTACAAAAGGTTTCAGGTGTTGAGATGTTCTCTTTGCTAGATGGCTTCTTAGGGTATAATCAAGTTCTGGTTGCCCCTACTGACCAATTGAAAACAACTTTCAGAAACCCTTGGGGAACCTTTTCCTACAGACAAATTCCTTTTGGATTGATAAATGCAGTTTCCACTTCCAGAGAGATATGGATATAGATTTCAAGGGATTAATGCATAATTCTGTTGTTGTTTATTTGGATGACATTACGATTTATTCTAAAAAGAGGCATGAACATTTGTCTACTCTTAAACAGGTATTCAAGAGGTGCAGAAAGTACGGGATTTCGTTGAATCCAAAGAAATCAATATTTGTTTTCACTCAAGGTAAGTTGTTAGGTTTTATTATTTCAAAACATGGCATGATTATTGATCCAGAATGCATAGAAGCTATTGCCAATATCGGACTTCCCAATTCACGAAAATCCATGCAGTTGTTTTTAGGTAAAATAAATTTTGTTAGAATATTTGTTTTGAATTTTGCATAGATTGTCAAAACCATTGCAACAACTGATTAAAAAAGATGCACAATTCAAGTGGTCCGATGAATAGAGAAATACCTTTGTTGAAATTCGGAAGGCCATTGTGGAATCTCCCGCTCTTATGTCTCCCGATTTCACCTAAGATTTTATTTTGTATACATTCGCCACTGACTTCTTGTATGTATTTGTTCTCATGCATAAACATCCTAATGATGTTGAGATTCCAATCTCTTTCATGAGCTCTACGTTTAAAGGGGCTGAACTAAACTATTCCCACATTGATAAACAAGCCTATGCAATTTATAAGTCGGTAAAACACTATAGACCCTATCTTCTTAAATCTCGGACTAAGGTCATTAATGTTCCCTATGCATCCATCAGGAATGTTCTGGTACAAAAGGAGCTGGGTGAGAAACATGCCCATTGGATGATAGATATCCAAGAGTATGACCTTGAGATCAGACCAACTAAAATTGTAAAAGAACGGGGTTTGTGCTTACTCACTACTCAGTCCAATGACCCTGTACAACAACAACTTGAGTGGGATCAAGAAGAGAGCACATCAGAAGGTTCTGTACATGTTATTATAACTCAAACGTCTGAATGGTATGATGACATTAAGTTTTTCCTAACACACGGGTATGCTCTTGAAACTCTTGATTTTAAGAAGCGTAGGGACTTAAGATTAAAGGCTGCACCATATCAATTCATTGATGGAGTACTGTTTAGGAAAAACTATGATGGTGTGTTTCTTAGATGTTTGGAGAAGCATGAAACTGACAACATTTATTGCAATTTCATGCAGGACTTGCAGGAGGACACTTCTCAAGGGAAACCACTGCTCACAAGATCCTGAGAGCAGACTAATACTGCCCAACTTTATTCATAGATGCTTATGATTTCACTAGGAAGTGTGAAGCATGTCAGAAATGTGCTGGAAAAGTAAAAAAACCTACATTTCCCCTTCAGCCAGTTACAGTCCAGTTTCCATTTCAACAATGGGGTCTAGATTTTGTTGGACCTATTAACCCTACCTCCTCCTTGCAACATAAATACATTTTGACAACCATTAGATACTTTACCAGGTGGGTAGAGGCTGTCCCTCCCAGAGTTGCTAACACTAATTCAATGATATCCTTTCTCAAGATAGTCACCAGGTTTGGGGCCCCTGAGTTTCTTGTCTTTGACAATGCCTCTTACTTATCTTCAATTGACCTTACCCAATATGCTCTTGAGAAGGGCATAAAACTAAAGTATTCTGCCAATTACTATCTGCAAGGAAATGGACTGGCTGAGTCTTCTAACAAAAACCTGATTAACATATTAAAGAATACAATAGCCACCCACCATAAAGATTGGCATAGCTAGCTGTATAATGCTCTTTGGGAAGACCGTGTCACCCCAAAAAGCAACCATTGGGAACTACCCTTACTGTTTAGTCTACAGTAAGGAGGCCATATTACCATCCAATCTTATGATCCCTTCATTGCAATTAGCACATTCAATACAAGAAGATGACTCTTCTCCACTCCAGTAAATGATTGATACATTACTTAAAATGGAAGAGGATAGGGAAAAATATAAGAATAAACTATATCAACACTAGCAGTTGGTAAAGAGATGGTTTGATGAGAAGTACTCAACTCATAGGGAGTTCACAGTGGGAGATTTGGTGTTGAAATGGGATAAACAGCACAAAGATAAGAATGATTACACCAAATTCCAACGATTATGGCTAGGACCATTCATTATTACAGAAAATCTTGGTCCTAGTACTGTCCGGTTGCAAACACTAGAAGGGGTCTCAGAGACCTATCCAATGAATGTCCAGCTACTCAAAAAGTATATTGTTTAAAGGAGTATTTCACTCATCTGTACATAAGTGT
This sequence comes from Larix kaempferi, assembly GCA_027924585.1. NCBI lineage: Eukaryota > Viridiplantae > Streptophyta > Pinopsida > Pinales > Pinaceae > Larix > Larix kaempferi. Next base: position 263,130 of record BSBM01000766.1, on the reverse strand, counting down.
GGTTTGTTCTGTTTTCTTTGTTTGCTTTACTTGTTTTCCTTTTAAATTTTCTTTTCTTTTGAATTATAATAATGTCTACACATATGGTAGAGGCTTTTTTATCAGACTATCCCAAATCAATACAGTCTGAAGTTTTGGGGTAGTTATTGTCAGTTTTACTTTACTCAGCCTATATCTATTTTTTTTTCATGGAATCAAACAACCAATCTTTTGCAGAGCTTTAATTGATACTTTCCCACCTCAATCACCATCTCTAAATGTTTCATTTTGTCAATTGAAGTTATAGAATTGATTTGGTTTTCATATCTTATGTTTCATCGGGGATTGACAACGTATATTTATAACCTGGTCAACCTTTATCTATTGTGGAACCCATTATGATCACCCTGAAACTAATGCATTTAATAACTGTAAATTGCAAGATGGGGGTTCGTTGGGTGTGCAGGTTCAACCCATATTCAAGGAGAGATTAGCTTGAGAATACACACATACAAACCATCAAGAAGATCATAATATGGACGGAACGTTCAGTCGCTTGTATTCATATTGATTGGTTTATTTATACATCATATGTGTGGTTGGAGCCGTTGCGCCCGCTCCAACTGCTGGTTTAACTAGATTATTACATAAGTAAATAATGACAACTAAGGAGCCCGAAGGGTCCCCTCCAACATCTCCCCCACCAACAAAGCCTTTCTTCGTCCTGAAGAAAACAAGAACAAACATGAACTGTGATTCCTTTAGTCTTTGTCAGCAATCTAGTAGTGGTCAATCTAGCCTCACCCTTTCACCTTCCTGCCGGTATTCATCTACAACGGTCCAGGAACTTTTGGGCTTCCACGCTCTACCTTCACACCAACTCACCAACTGCCTGAAAACTTCTGAAATGGCATTCAAGATATGCTTCTATATTTCAGCACCGGGGGCTTGATCATTACAAGTGTTTTTCGTGTCATCGTTACGCTCATCTTCTGTGTGCTGTAAGATGGTTCTGCTTGAGTGTGTTAACTTCATCTATCGTGAGGCTTTAAAATTCCCGCAAGCTTGATTATGCTACCTTCTTACTATGCAAGATCATGTGATTGGTTACTATGCAAAATCATGTGATTGGTCGTGGTCGACTGCTTTAGACCCAACTGACTCGACTCGACTTATATGAGTCAGCTAGAGACCGACTTGAGTTACTTTTTTTTTTCAACTTACAAATTACAATGACTTGTTGGATTATAAATCGACCATAAATTTTGGACCATTCAACCCAACCATATACGACTCGACCGAACTTGGATCTTGATCCACAAATTAATAAGTGACCACTTAAAATATCGACCAAAAAACCAAACATAGATTATCTTGACATATGATGGGGCAGCTACACTTTACAAAGGAGACTACAAAATATTACAATGAAATCTTTTCAACCCGGATTGCACAACATATATAGCAAGTTGTCGACCAATAAAAACATCGATAATTTTTAGCATATGTACTCCTTATTAAACATATTGACCCAACAATATCAAATGGAAGATAATGAGATTGATCACACCAACCGTCAAAAGAAGCGACCATAATTTTATGTGCAGTTAAAAGCTCCACCTTATAATGAACTGCATAAAGACATGACCGCATAACTGAACATCGACAGAATATTCAGTGTACTTCTAATAATAGATCAAGCATTTACCAATTGAAGGGATCTACATAACTTATTAAAGGGCACATTCAGCAACAAGATTCAGATCGATGATCAAGCTTGAAGGAAGACAATAATTTCTTTAGCTTTACTTGTCACGGTCGAGTATGTTTGACGTTTGTTTCCAGATGGACATACAGGTCAAGAAGATAACTGTGTTCGTTGGTAGACTGCCAGTTAGCGGAACTTCTCTTGCGCATATGCTTTTTTTTTTTTCTATGGTCATTATGTCGACTACAGCAGTCAGTTAACTGAATCCACAGACAAGTTGCTAGCCGATAGGTTATATTCACCGAAAAATTGCAAAGGTTTAATAACTTAGACGAGGCATTTCATTCGACGAACTATGGAGATCGACAGGTTCTGAGCAAGGCAACACTATATCAGTCGGAGTTAGATATGACATGGTTGACTTCTTTGGATACTGGTAATGTCTTCTACAATGATCGACTTAGATGATGGTCGGTATTCAGACACGGTCAACAAGACTGTATCATAACTTTAAAAGAAATCTCCCATTTCTCGGCATCGACTAAATGCATAATAATATCAAGATTAACAAAACTTCTTTGATAGAAAAGTTGATAACAACAAACTGCTATAGCAAATGTGGTAGATTGCTAGTCGACAGAGTATTACAATTTGTAATAAAGAAAAATTATTGGTGAATGAAACTTCTCACATCGATGGTCAACGGATCTTCACTCCACAAAGTTCCTTTGATAAATTAACCAATATATGCAGTCGATATCCTTTTTCATCCAACAGAACATCGGTTAACTTTGTTATATCATGCAGAAAAAAACTATAATCATCCACTAGCACAAACCATTGATATTGTCGACTTCTAGCCAGCCTATTACCAATCAGTGCTCATATGATTTTTTCTATTAACTAAAATCTGCAAGTAACTATAACGACTAGTTCCTACCACACTATATCAATCTCTGATTCTCTTCTACGCAACTAAATAACCAACTGAAAACCAAAAAATAATCATAACTAATCTATCTTTGTGCATGAGCAGTTTTTCATATTTCTTGTAGGTTTCTTCATACAACATCTCTGTCGAGTTAAGTGTGCTCTCTATCAATCGATTCTTGATTTTTGTGAATATTTTCTTATCCATGTTAAGCCAACCTTCAATCTTCTTGCAGGATTTTCTTGACGTCCTCCTCCTCCCATTGAGGTTCGAACCACCGTCTCCATTTGCTGCTGTTGTCACCCAGACCGGATAGAGGAGGAAACAACACTAGATGTTGGGTGTGCGGGTTCAACCCATATTCAAGTAGATATTAGCATGAGAATACAAACATACAAACCATCAAGAAGATCATAATATGGACGGAACGTTCAGTCGCTTGTATTCCTATTGATTGGTTTATTTATACAACATATGTGTGGTTGGAGCAATTGCACCCGCTCCAACTGCTTCTTTAACTAGATTATTACATAAGTAAATAATGACAACTAAGGAGCCCGAAGGGTCCCCTCCAACAGTGGTCTTATCACAAGCCATCCCATTACGTTCATAGATGTTTAGTGGAATGACATCTCCACATCTGGTCACCAAACTAGGGAGATGAATTTCATCTACTATTGGAAGGTGGAAGATCCTATCACAGGTCGGTCCATTCATGATCTGTAAAACATCATTGAGTAACACTACTAGCATATGGTTACCAAGTCATGGTAGTGTCTTGTAATTTACACACTAATAAATTTTGTTTTCTTTTTATAAGATAGCTTGTTGTATTTAAGGATAGGGGGGTCTTATTACAAGCCATCCCGACCATGATCATGAACTTTATTTTGGACTCTAATCATCACCTTATGGTTACCAAGCCATGATGATTGCTTTCATTGTTAAAAGCTAGAAGACAAGGAGTCTCCTTACCAAGCTAGCTTATTTAGTTTCCAAGTCAGGTTTGTGAATGGAATTGCTAATATCTGATCACTAAGTCAGGGAAATGACCTTGTTTCAACAAAGTCTTATTTGCATATTTTCATTTAGTTTGATAAAAAAGAAAAAAATGAAAAAAAAAATATTAAAAAAAAAAAAGTGAATAAAAAAAATGGAGTGTATATATTTTGAGTAATGTATCTATACATACTTTAAATAAATGTTTAAAAAAGTAAAGGTGATTCATGATTTGGTAATCCAAGATGGTTGTAAGTTCGTTCTAAGGTTCATCATCAACTGCCCTCTTATGACTGCATAATGGTAAAGAATTATTTTTACTTCTAGGATGCCTTTTCAAATAAACATCATCATTAATTGATTTTGGTTGGGAACATATCAATCATGTGATTAACTCTTCTATTTGGTTGTCTTTTTTGTGAGAAAATTTTGTAAATTGCAGGATGAAACATCCTTTTCTGACATATCTTCCTCATAACTAAAGATTAAATTCACAGAGATAACTGCTTCACCCCTACCAGTCTCCATTTGTTGTAGGTACAACAGATCCCATGTTTTAATGAAAACATGGGAGCCCCAATTTTTCATTTGCTAAGGTAATGTATGAATTCCTTATTCCTTATTCATTTCATTTCTTTTTCATGATTTAGTCCAATTAATAATTTTCCCTTCGAAAAATTTATTGACTTTTGTGTGTTTTTGTGAGTTGCAGAAAGCATTAATTTTCCCAAAAGTTTCTCTTTTCTGCAACCCGCAATCCGCAAACCGCAATGCGTATTGCGGAAGCTTGGTCTTTGGATTTGAAAGTTTTTCTTTCCGCAACCCACAATTCAAAATGCAGATTGCGGGTGAGGAAATCATTTTGAATCAATTGGGTTTTTCTTTTCCACAACCCGCAACCTGCAATTGCAGATTGTGGGAAGATTTTGAAAATAAATTCGCACTTTGTGTTTCCGCAACCCACAATCTGTAATGCGAATTGTGGATTGCGGAAAGTGTTTGAGAAATAAATCTACGTTTTGAATTTCCACAACCCGCAACCCACAATTGCGGATTGCAGATTGCAGAATGCAAAAAAGATCATTGTTTTAAATTGTGTCATTTGCGATTCCGCAACCCGCAACCCGCAATTGCGGATTGCAGAAAATTTTGATTTATTCACATTTGAAGTTGTGTTTCCGCAACCCGCAACCTGCAATTGTGGACGGAGGAAATATTTGGTTTGTTTGTATTTAGAGTTGTGTTTTTACATCCCGCAACCTGCATTGCGGATTGCGGAAAGAATGTACGTATTTTCAAAAAAATAAAGTTCCACAACTCTTATTCCACATCCCACATGTTAGATCGTAGCCATTTATCTGTTTCATCTTACGGTCCAGATTTCATCTGACCAACTCGTTAAATATTTAGAATTTTCTATTTTCTTTTACCATTTTTCGATTTCAAGAATTTACCTACGTCAAGGATTTTTACTGCAATTTTTTACCAGGGCATGTTTTCTGCCATTTTTTCGTCAGCACAAGTCGTTTATCTGTCCTTTTCTTATTGATTGTTTACAGTTTTTCATTATTTTCAAACTGTTTTTAATTGATTTTAATTTATTTTATCAGAATTACCAGTTTTTTCACCACGTCGAGGAACACTCACTCTAAGACAACTTAGAAAGATCGGATAAACAAAGACCCCAATATTGGCATCCTCGCTGATACCAGTGACAAAGTCTCGGAAACTTATCAGATAGATTGGTCTCGAATTTACGCCATTTTTGATAACGACGACCTGTCCAAAATCCAAGAAAACTAGTCTGTTTATGAGAAAATTAGGGATTCTCAATTACATGCCATAGCTGCCAGACCATCCCTTCTCCCTTACATAGATGCATTCAAGTGGATAATTGATCACACGAACCCTAAAGACCGTTCCTTTAATGATAATGCAGGGTCTCAATTGGCATCTTTCCACTCAGAAGTTTTCATTAGAGCATATGCCCTTAAGCCGGATACCCAGCTTCTCAATGTCACTTTCCAGGATTCTGTTAAGACCACGTTTAACTTCAACGAAATGATAAATTCACGGATGAACATCCCAACCAATTTCATACCCAGAGCCGATAATGCATACCCTATCTCATGGTTTAAGGAACCATTTTCTCTCCTGGAAGCCATGCTTTGCAGGCTGTATGGCCTACCCAACTGTTATGTGTTCAAATTCGAATGGGTACATGTGTCCCATCACGTCCTCACAACAGGAGAATCATTCAATTGGGATTCGATTCTGTCAGCTGAGTTAAAAACAACAATCGAGCATTATCATAAGACATCGGCTTCAAAGAAGCCTCCTTTCTTTTATTTAGCCTATGTTATTGATGTGTTATGCTCAGAATTCTAGTACCCCTCCATGGGAAGGAATTGGACCCTATCAGATCCTCCAGTTCACATATATTGTTCAGCATTGTGGGAAAACAAATATGTGCCTTTACTATATGATATCCGTGATCACTTCTTTGGAACAATCTATCATCAGATATTCAGGGAAGATGCACCTGCTTTCTCTCCTAATGCCAAAAATCTCATCCCCACAATTGGTGAATGGTATGTAGGAGAATATTTCTTCTATATCAGAGTTTGGGGAAGTAGCAAGGTACATTTACTGCCAAGGATAGTCCCATACAAACTACTGCTTGAGTAAATAGCTTTCCAAACTGTTACAGATGAAGTATTCATCAATCTCACTGGACCCAAAAGAAAGGGCTGGCCTAAATTTCCTTTGAACCTTGGGCCTCTGGTCATTCCAACCTCAACATATGTTGTTGTACTAGGAAAGAAGATGGTTTCATTAAATTTGGGACAATCCCCCCAAAGGATGCATGATCCCAAGGCATTCCTAGCTTCCCACTTTGCACAAGAACACATGAATACCACCTATGCCCACGAGGATACCCTTGATGACTCTATTTACCAGGGAGTAAATTGATTTTCTGAAGTCCTCATTAGGGATAAAACCAAAGAAGAATAAAGTTTTATTCTTCAATACCAACAGGAGCTCAAGACTAAGGTTTTGAGTTACAGGAAAATGGAATTACAACTTGAAGAGCATACTAGAAAGGACAGAGAAGAGAAAGAAGCACAAAAGGCAAGTGCTCCATTGATGTTAACATATCCAGATGAAGGCAAAGGTAAAGGCCTTGTGGAGGATGCTCCGAAATTGAAACCTATTGCAAAACTAAAGGTTTTGATTCAAATATCTGAATAGTTAAAGAAGAAATTGGCACAAATGACTTCAGTACTTGATACTCAAGTGGTTGCTGCAAGTACCCCTGCAAAAAGAGAGAAGACTCAAACCACTGTGTCTCAGATTCCTACATTGAACATTGATGACAAGGATACAGAGGATGAAAGGATCCCAGTAAGGTATTTTTCTCCTGATGTTCTTATAACTCTCTTATCACAGAGGTCTCTCAGGATGTTACATATTTGCTTGATAACATTGTGATGGATGACCATTTTCCAGAAGTCACCACCACTCTTGTTGCATTAACTTCTACATTCCCACCCACTTCTAGTGATCTCACCCTCACCTCATCTGTTAATGTTACATTTTCATCATCTACCTTAGCTGAAATATTTACCACCTTTTCTATTACTTCACAACCAGCTCTGGTAACTCCACCATTTACCTCACTACCACCAGTCACTGATGTCTAAAACCCAATTGTTCCTTTACCATCATCAGTTACTATTACCCCTACTTCCCTTCCTGAGGTTGTCATTCTAACCACTTATTCCACTTCTGTACCTTCCAATTCTGCTACCACTACCACTTCTTCCATATCCAACTCCCAGATCACCATGTCTATCCCAAATTCTACTATTACTGAGACAGCCCCGCTAGTTGCAACTTGTAACATAGCTTCCTCTTCAACAGAATTGATAACTAATTCTGGAGATGATATTGTGGTATCCCTTAGAGAATAATTTTACAGTAGATTAGCCAAGGTAGTTGTGAAAAGAGGCAATAAGAGAGGTTGGGAACCAAGTATGTTGTAAGCACCTATTCCCAATCAAATTATTTGGGAAAAACAGTCTGATGATATCCATCAGGAAGCATTGCACACTGCTGCAGCAATGGGGGCATTTGCTGGAGCCAATTTGATTCAGTGATTTCACTGAATAAGGAAATTGACAACAAGAAAGAGGATTTGAAGAAGCTTCAGGAATAGCTGATCAAAGTTAATGAAGAACATGAATCTCAAATTCATGAATTAAGAAATCAGTATGAAAATCAGCTCAAGGATTTGCAGGAACAAAGCACTTATCTCTAGGTTCAATTGCATGATGTTGAAGTCCTAAACACTGCTAATATAGACTCAAGATATTAGTGCTGGAACAACAGCTGAAGGATGCAGCTTCCAATGCAACCACTTCTTCTTTCTCCAGGTTTTCTCGGGAAGAGTTCAGGGACTTAGCTAACAAAGTAAATATGGAGCATCACAAACTCTTGGCTGAATTATTTAATTCCCTAAATGAAATTCAGGAAACTCATAATTATTTTGAGCGAATGTCTATTATCCTTGAGAAGCAGATTGAGAAAAGGAAACAAGTTTCCAAAGCTATTGATGACATTGTTGATTAGAAAAGGTATATCAAAGAAAAACTAGAGGACATCCCAGTTTTGGATAGCTTCAAGTTCAGAAGAATCATAACTTATTTGAATCCCTGTAAAAATACTTCTAACGTGGTTGAAGAAACAATTAAGAAGGCACAAGCAATATGTGGAAGAAAATGGTATGTTGCATACAGTATCATGGTCAAGCTACAGTTTCCTACTATGGATCTCATTGAGAAGGCTTGTCCACCAAAGCTGATGATTGAACAGGTTGATAGTAGGTGTGAGCAGGTCAAAGAGAAGATTCAGTAGCTCGAGCACATAGAGATTGTAGAAGTTGACAAATTCATCAAGCAACCTGTCAATTTAGAGGGCATGATCCATATTTTTCTATGCACTTGGCACTTTAGCCAAGAATGAGATGGATTCCTTTACGTGTGATGCCCAATTGGGACTCAAGTTGGCTAATTATCCATATGTGGATGATTTGTTAGAATTTTGGACCAAGTGGAAAGGCGCCATTGGTTATTCTTAGATTAGTTTGATTTTGTAATCCTTGTTTTATTGGAAATTTACCCTTTGTATCTATTTTGTAATTATTATTTAAAGGGTAGAGATTTCATAGGTAAGGGGGGGGGAATCATAAGAAGAGGATTGAAGATACTCTGATTCCTTAAGTGATTGTAATTTTTTGCAGCCTTGAAGAAATACAGTTAGTTTTCTCTTGATATCTCTTTTGTAAAATTAGTCACAGCAGATCTAATGAACAAGTAAATCAATCACAACAGATGAACATAGAAAATATGGTGTAAAACTGTGCAAAACATGCATCAGTGCTCAATATCCCAATGAGGGTGAATAATTACAATACAATACAGTAACAATGACTGAGAAATTCGAATTGACTAAGAATGTCATTCGAATTACTGAATGGTGTAGCTTGGCTCCAACTAGGAGTCCTTATCATCAATCAGTGGTGGTCATCAATGCACAAGAACCAGTCATCCAGGTGTCAATCTGAGTCTAACTGAGTGTAACTAGTGTAACTGAAGTGTGTAGCACTGATATAGGGAAGGAGACTCAGTGGTGTTAAATTTTCAGAATTTACTTCAATATGGTCTAGGATCTTAACTGAGAGAACAACATGTATAGCATATCTACAGCATATTAATCATGGACACAATAATGCAAGCACACAAGAGACACAGAGTTTACTTGGGGAAAACCATAAAGGTGAAAAACCTCGATAACTTCCTCAGAGATAGATAGAGAAATGATACAACCAGAATACAAGAGATATTCTTCTCCTAGCAGCAGAGCCTCCTCCTCCACAAGTGCGCTACTCTCCAAAGTGTGAGTGAGTGAATAAAATGATGAAATAGAGATATCTCGATCTCTATTTATACTAGACTTGACTTGCCTAATAACCTTTACTAGGTTGGCCTTAACTTAACCACATAACACAATGCTGACTAGGCCGACACCCAATAGAGTGGTCTAATAACCCTTTGACCCACATGGTCGACCCCCACTAGGGTGGTCTAATAACCCTTCGACCCACATGACTTATACAAGGCCAACCCAAACAAGGTGGTCTAATAACCCATCAAGTATAAGTTACGACACTTACAATATAAACGACGACACTTCCATATAGAGGAATAATAACATTTCTATAGGAATACAACCATTTCCGTATAGAGGAATAATAACATCTCTATAGGAATACAATATACATATATGTGAAATACATTCTGAAGTTACATATACATCAACACTCCCTCTTAACTAGGAAGGTATTTCTCGACGCAGTTCTTCTAGCACAAGTCGTCTTCTTTGGATCATCGTCACTGGATAATCGTCATCGAGTCATCATTATCGTGACTGTTGCTGCTATCTCAATCAATCTCTGAATCTATTCGTCATAGGAAGTTCTACAGAGCCAGTCCTTTTTCATACTGGATGTAGGCCCACCACCTGCAGGTATTCATCATCACTGGCCATACTGTGGAATCTTCAGGACTTATTACGTGCATCACAAAACCTTAAAAGAGTATCTTGACTAGCAAGAACCCTAAAGAGCATCTGAGGCCTTTTTCATCCTATCCAGATCTCTAAGACTTTATTACATGTGACTGTCACAAAACCTTAAAAGAGTGTCCCAGGAACATTTATGTGCATAGCACGATCGACAAGAACTCTAAAGAGCATCCCAGGAACATTTATGTGCCTAAGCACAACCGGCAAGATCTCCAGGACTGATTACATGTGACCTCTGCTACAAACCCTCGAAAGAGCATCCCAGGACTCATTACGGGCACACAGCCCAACCTATCGGATCTCCCAGGTCTTACATGTAGCAGCCCAACACAAACCCTTGAAAGAGCATCCCAGGACTTATTACGGGCACACAGCCCAACCTATCGGATCTCCAAGGTATTACATGTGGCCCACTATCACAAACCCTCGAAAGAGAATCCCAGGACTTCTTATGGGCACACAGCCCAACCTATCGGATCTCCCAGGTCTTACATGTGATACACAGTGCCAGTCCTTTTTCATACTGGATGTGACCTAGAACAAATCTAGGATTTCCTTTGCACAACCTATCCACGGCCACAGAGTATCATCCTGGTACTCATCATACATCATTCCGATGTACACATGATCATCCTGATCATCATCACTACAACATCCTGCTGCATGTCATCTGGAGCAACATATTGAAGCTCGTTTTCTATGATCATCCTGATCATACACTGCATCTACCTGATGCATACCAAGTATCTACCTGATACATATCATCATACATGATCCACCTGATCATACCATGTATCCACCTGATACAAATACAAATACATGATCCACCTGATCATACCTGATACATATCAACATACATGATCTACCTGATCATACAATGTATCCACCTGATACATATACAGATACATGGTCCAAGCATCCAACATGATGCATATACAAAATACATACAAATGATCCAACTGATCATATCCAACATCAAACATGATGCGTACATATACATATACATATAAATGATCCAACTGATCATATCCAGCATCCAACATGATGCGTACATATACATATAGAGCAGTAACTGGAGCATCGTCCTGATGCTCATCATCCAAGATCCTCCTGATCATCATAGCATCGTCTTCTTCAGATCATTTCATCGTCCACGAAGCACAGCCTAGATGCACATCATCTAGTACTTACACTACTGACATGGGAGAACACATCTACCACCATTCAGGGAAGGCTCAAGCCCTTACGTTTTCACCATGGGAGAACACATCTACCTCCATGTGAAAAATGGCTTCAACCCTTACATCTACACCATGGGAGAACACATCTACCACCATGTGAGAATGGCTACAGCCCTTACATCTACACCATGGGAGAACACATCTACCACCATGTGAGAATGGCTCAGCAATTACATCACGACCGTGGGCGAACACATCAACCATGTCAGAAAATATCATGTGCATCTACATCTTTAGGACTCATCACTTCCCTTTGGAATGAACCTCAATCTGAAGTGCACCAAGACTCTCTCTGAAGTACTCAAACTGCACTCTGGCCAACGGCTTGGTCAATACATCTGCAACCTGCTCATCCATCACAACACACTCTGCTTTGGCTGTACTCAATGCTACACAGGATTGCTTCCTGCTAAACCAAGAGATCACACCTGATCCCATACTAAAGTAGCACCCAGAAGTGCTCTTCCTATCTGCAGCATTGCCTACCCAATCTGAATCAACATAACCCCACAGGTTAAACTTTTGATTCACATAATATTTGAGCCCATAATCAACTGTACCCTTCAGGTACCTCAAAATATGCTTTACAACAACCAGGTGAACACTCCTTGGATCTATCAGGAACTGGCTCAATGTGTTCACCACAAATCAAATATCTGGTCTCGTGTTCGTCAGGTACATCAAGGACCCAATCATCTGACGATACATAGTGACATCAACCGGTTCAGATGAAGCATCACACAGAAGCTTCAGGTTCGATGCCATAGCCTCGCAGTCCATCATCCCGAACCTCTTCAGGATCCTTATTGCATACTTCCCTTGTCCAAGGAAGATTCCATCTGCACTCTACCACACCTCCATACCAAGAAAGTAGTGCATCATACCCAATTTCTTCATCTCTAACTCGACAGCAAGCTTCCACTGCGTGTCGGCAATCAATCTATCCTCACCTGTAACAAACAGGTCATACAAAAGTAGTATCATTGGATTTCCTTCCTCAACCTTGTAGTAAAGGTTGGAATCCGCTTTACTCTTGATAAAGCCCAAACTGGATAGAAAGTTGTCTACCATACCAAGTTCTGCACATATATGACTCCCTATCATGTGTCTCTGAACAAAGTGGCTTCTCTACATACACTTCTTCTTCAACTACACCATTCAAGAAGGTTGTCTTGAAATCCATCTGGTGTATCTTCTACTTCATCAGTGCAGCCAGAGCAAGTACGGATCTAATGGAAGTGTATCTTGCTACAGGATCAAAAGTCTCTATGCTACCACCTGTAGCATGCTTGATCTTGTAGATCCTCTTGGAAGTCACTACAGACTACCCTTTGGGACTGCATCCCAAACGTCTTCATGATCGATTGATACTCCTCGATCATGGCATTCTTCCTAGATCCTGGGAACTTCAATATCTTCAATATTTTCAACATATGACTTTGTTGTTGAACAAATGTTGTAATCCTTCTTTTGTAGGTGACGGTATACGATCTTTCCTACACAACAAGTTAAATTGTATGATTAGAAAACATCTCATAGTTTTCAGAACAAATTCTTACACATAAAGAAATATGTCATACAGTCATGCAATTATCTTTAGCCAATGCTTCAATACAACATTTATCCATATCCCGTAACTTTCTAGATGCCTTCCAATCTCTACCAAAACATTGTTAAGAGTGTGCACAACTCCCAACCTGTCAGCAAAGAGTTTTCATTCTAGATAAGTAGCAATGGAATGTTGTGCAGTTCCATAGGCCACTTACCCATGTATATTAGTAGTATATTGTTCATCAATGCAACTATTCTAATATGCATAATACACAACCTAATTGTAGGAACATCAGTATATACATTATTGAATAACATTATTTAAACAAACAACTATGTAAGAAATGACAATTCAAATACTTATCTTTGTTTGATTGTTGGGTTGACTCCCTCTCAGTCTTTGCTTCTTTTCTGCAACTCCATTCTGATGTGGATTGTGAGAAGTGGTCAACTCCCTCTGAATATCTGCATCCTTGCAGAAACTACTAGAGTGTGCTCCCTCTTGATCTTTGCTTCCTAGATTACATGTCCTTGAACTTATATTCATTCTTGATCCCTATGCATGCTTGTTAGTATCATCATTGTGTTATCCTCTAGGTCTCATACATAATCAAACATTCATTAGTATAATCTTAATATTATCAAAACACAATAATCTCAAGCATGTATAGTCAGGATCATTTCAAACATAGATAATAAACATTAGTATTCAAGGTTTCAGGGAAGTCTTCTTTTACTCATACATATTCTTATTTGATCATAGGAATCTTCTGGTCAGTTAAATCATCAATTGAGATGCACCTGCAACAATTAATTACTAAGAATATGCGAAATAACAGAAATAATAGAACATAATCACTTTTATATTGATCACGAGCCACTTCGAGGGGGCAACCTCCTTTGAGCAAGCTCAATACAATTAACTTCATCGTGCCTTCAATGACCTCAACACACAATTATATACTAAGTCTATGCCCAATACCCTGAGTCAAAACCATGGGACATATAATACTATGGGACGACTTACAAAGCATATGCGTCCAATACTATGGGTCAATATTATGGGCTAATATAAACTACAGATCAACAAATACTACGGGACGACTTACAAAGCATATGCGTCCAATAAAAATATACTAACATAGTAAAGAGAAGGGTTTACATAGATTCCTAACATCCCCTCTCCCTTAGAAAAAGCTTTGTCCTCAAAGCTTTGGTTGGATAAATTGCTGTAGAAGCTGAAGGAGTGGTTCCCCGGTAGCATCCTCGGGTTGCATTTCAGGAAACTGTTGCCTTTGGAGTGTCAAGGAGGATTGCTTGGAAGGCTATCGATGAAGAAGAACCCTGTCAGCTGCGTGGAAAATGCGCTCAGAACGGTGCTGATCGGCTTGTTGATTCAGGCGAATTCTGGCCATGTGAAGATTGTCCTGCAGAATGAGAAGAATCTGATTGCGGTTTCGAAGAACCGAGTCAATTGCCTGAACTGGGGAGCTGCTAAGGGTGTATGGAAGAAGAACTGGCGGTGTTTGTCCATAGACCGCTTCATATGGTGTTCTGTGAGATGTGGTATTGTACCACCAGAGCACTACTAGGAAATCCATAGAAATAGTTGGCCAAAGCTGTTTAGGGATGGGCAAGGGTTTGAGCAATCCCGAAAGAAGTGTCGTTTCACCCTTGTTGACTTGGAAAGTATCATCGTCAGCCACCATCTGTTGAATTGTCATTTTTAGTCCCTGCCAAAAGAAGTTACATTGTTCTTGGTCATACCTGTTGCAGAACCCAGAGTTCCCTGTTGATGAAGAAGCATGGAGTTCATAGAAGAGAGAGCCCTGTTGAACATATTGCATCCAATTTGGAACAAGCAGAGAAAGAGTTGTAAGAGAAACCGGGTCATCAATTGTGCAAGAAGGAGCATCTTCCACCATATTGTCCTTACCCTTCTTGTAAGTGATCACATAGGGATAACCCATGAGGTGGATAACCCATTTCAGGTGTGTTGGGGAGGAGACCCATTGTTCCAGAAAATTTTCCAGACTCAGGAGATCAGTCTTGATGCAGAAATAATTCCCTAATAGGTATGGCTGCCACTTCTGTATTGCATGCAAAATAGCCATCATTTCCTGCTGAGAGGTAGATGTGGCGAAATTCTTACCGGAAAGGTCTCGTGAAGGTAGCAAGTGCATTGGTTCAGCAAAGATACCTGCATATCTATCCAAGGAAGTAATGGAGACTATTGATGGATGCATCTGAATGGAATTGAGCTGAGCGATGACACCATGTGAATTCTTCTTAAGGAGTTTTTCCAGGCTATGTGAACTGATGATGCAGAGAGACCCTGGTTGTAAGCCCATAAATTTGTGTTGTGCCCCATTGACTTTAAACTGCATCCAAAGTTCAACAAAATCCCATAAGATGGGGCCAAGGGTGCGTAACCATTGAACGCCCAAAACCACATCACATCCACCTAAGGGCAAGGCAAACATGTCAGAGCGTAGTATATAATCTTCCATAGAGATACGCACATTCTGACACTTCCCCTTGCAAGGTAAGGTGCCCCCATTGGCAACCATGACTTCAAAGCTGGAGCAAGGATGGACAAAACAATCAGCCTGTTTGGCAATCCGAGGGTCAATGAAGTTATGAGTGCTACCAGAATCAATGAGTATGGTAAGAGGGAGCTTCTTGAAGTATCCCCCGACCCGCATTGTTTGTGGGGTGGTGACACTGGTTACAGCATGGAGAGAGATCTCAGGTGGGTCGTCCTGAAATGGGGTGTCAACAGGAGGGTGTTGAATGTCGATCTGATCATCCACTGTATCTATAGCTGCTTCACCAAGTTCTAAGGCAGGCGGAGAATCCACGTCCAAGAGATAGAGATTTTGTTGAACACATCTATGTCCCCGAGTGAATTTTTCATCACAATTATAGCAAAGCCCTTTTTCTCGGCGTGCCTGCATTTCTATTTCAGACAAATGCTTGATAGGAGTTGGTTGAGGAGAAGGCGTGATGGGAGGTCGTTGGGAACCCATATTTTTGAAGGGAACAAGGGTGGGTTTGGAGCGTTGTTGAGCTGCAATCTTGTCCTTAGCCAGCTTAGCCAACCCTAGGACTTCCATCATTGTGTTGGGACAAAAAATTTTGACCTCTGAGCGAATTTCATCATTGAGACCACTTATAAAACAACTCCTGTAGAATTCATCAGACAATCCTTCTGTATGATTGGCCAATTTCTCAAATTCTGTCTGATACTCTCGCACTGTGCCAATTTGGTGAAGTTTAGTGAGTGCTCCTGTGAAATCATCAAAAGCACTAGGGCCAAATCGTGGCAAAATGAGTTCGCAAAAATCTGTCCAGTTTGGCTCGGGATGAGCTTTGATGTACCAACGGTACCATTGAAGGGCTTCCTGTTCCAAATGAAAGGATGCAAGTGGAACTTTCTGGACATCAAAAGTATTATGTAGACTGAAATATTGTTCTGTTCGGTATATCCATCCAGTCGGATCAGTACCATTGAAGCGAGGAAAATCAAGCTTCGGCCCACGAAAATTGTTCGAAGAAGAGAACCCGGTGGCTGCAAAAGATTCTGGCTGTCGGTTATTGTTCATGGCTGAATGTTGAAGATGGAGGCTGAGAAATTTTTCATCCAGATCTTGGAGTTTGGTTTGGATGGCTGCAAGTGCTTCCTCCATGGTGTTTGCTCCTGCACGGGTGACAACCATAACCAGTTTTTTTTTTTCTCAGACTGGAGCGGCTACGGCTCGAAAGGGATCTGGAACAACGCCGAATGGATTAAAAACGACTGAATCTGGAACGGCTTGCAAATGGATCTGAAACGACGCAGCAGTGATCAACAATAGTTCAGCTGAAAGTAGATATGGACCCCAGGTATGTGCAGCTTCTTAACAATTCAGGCGTTTCACTCGGCCACCAATGCTGTCTGACGGCTTGCGTATTGGGGCAGTACCCTTCACTCCATGGCTCAGGTAAAACTGATAACCGCTTTGCCACAAACGACATCTCTTGGTTTACCTCACAGGGGGAACTAGTCAATCAGGTAGGGGTCATTACCCTTTTCGCTGGCAGGTCCTCTCAATGGGCCAGCTACTTCGGGGTTCCTGTGGTACTCCTCACAATGAGTTTTAGGGCTTATTCCTAAGTACTTCTCACAGTTAAGTGGATAGGGATGATTCCCAAATTCAAACCTGCAAAAGAAAAAATTTGGGCAGAAATTCCACCCAGTGTTCAAAAACTGGATCTATATTGCTCAGAATCGCTATTATAGCATGTTTCCGGAACTGGAACAACCACTCTGCTTCTACCCATGAAAGCGGAATAGAAATCTGGGCACTCGATCAAAATATTTTATCGCCGCAATTTCCGCGGCCGTCACCGAAATTCTGAAAAATTGCTGATTTTAAATCCGCGATATCTCCACTTTTAGAACTCCAAATGAGATGAATTTTTTTTTGAAACTGCGTATTTTTGAAAGAGGAATTCAGATATGCAATTTAGATGTGCAGAAAGTTTCATAAATTGATCTGAAATTCACCACCCAAAAAAAGAAAAAAGAAAAAATTTTCCCACTTGTGCCAAAGAAAGTGCTCTGATACCAGATGAGATGCACCTGCAACAATTAATTACTAAGAATATGCGAAATAGCAGAAATAATAGAACATAATCACTTTTATATTGATCACGAGCCACTTCGAGGGGGCAACCTCCTTTGAGCAAGCTCAATACAATTAACTTCACTGTGCCTTCAATGACCTCAACACACACTTATATACTAAGTCTATGCCCAATACCATGAGTCAAAACCATGGGACATATAATACTACGGGACGACTTACAAAGCATATGCGTCCAATACTATGGGTCAATACTATGGGCTAATATAAACTACGGATCAACAAATACTACGGGACAACTTACAAAGCATATGCGTCCAATAACAATATACTAACATAGTAAAGAGAAGGGTTTACATAGGTTCCTAACATCAATCAAGATAAGAGATATAATATGCATAAAACCCGTGATTATTCAAACCTATGACTTCATGAATAATCATTATCAACAACACAACAATATAAGATCCTAACACAAGGTAGGATTCTAGCTTGATATAGGAAAAACATACCTGGATTAGCCTGCTAGATAGTTATGTCTAACATACACGCATAATGTCTTCTAGTTCTCTTCAATGACTTGTGCTAGTAACCTAGATGTCTCATAAGTTATCCATTGTAGAACCAAGTTATACATACCTCGTAAGTAGATTTTCTAAGTGATCCATGACAATGGATGAATCTTTGTCTTCATGTCATCATGATCATATGTTCTTGAACTAGAACATGATTTGTCTTTCTTGGTGTACTTTCATGTTAGCGGACAACATAAACCTCATACAACACCATAATGCATTAGTACAATCATAAGTGTCAACACCCTAATGCATGCATCATAATTTTGTTAAGGTGATACGACAAGTCTAAAATCAAGATTGTTCTAACCGTAATAACATGAAGACAAACATATCATAAACTTAATCATGAACAAATCTCGAGACATACCTGGATGAGTCATACCTGTCGAGATTGCTTGTAATCTTCTTATGTAAGGCCTTAGTCTCATCTCCCTCTGAAACAGGAACTTCTTCACTTATGCAGGTGACCAATCCATCCTCTTCTAGGATTAAACCAATCCACTTGATTTGCAGGAAGTGGATCTGGAGTTGTATTAGGGTTTGTCAGAGAAACCCCAAAAATTCAAACTTTGAATTTCAAACTTCCGAAAGGATAAAAATACGTGCCTTGATGAGCTGATCAAATTGGTATATTCAGAATTTGAAAACTGCAAAGTTTCACTCCTCAATTTTGCATTTGAAACTTCCGGATTCACTAGACGTGACCCTGAACTGGGGTTTAATGAAGCCCACTCTTCTGCCCAATCAAAAGGTTTGATCCAAAGCTCTAAGCTTCTATTTTTCTGAGGAGCTTCCAGCCGTGGTCACATATTTCAAAATTTCCCACTTTTACAGAAGCCCTAATTTTTCACTTTTCTGATCAAAGTCCCGAACTAGGGTCTAATCAAGCCCGGCCTTCTACCCAACCAAAAATTCTGATCTTGGTCTCTAAATTTTGATTTTGATGAGTATCATCCAGCCGTAGTCTTCAATTACAAAAATTCCAACTTTCTCCGAAACCCTAAATTATGGAAGCCATGAATGAAGGTGCTCAAAAATAATTATGTTATGACAGAAATATGTACTTGATTGTTTCTGGTGTAAATCCGAACCTTTCGATCCACAGGGTCTAAAAATGTTTCTTGAGATATCCTGACCTGTCATCTTTTCATCCTAACAGGTCTGACCTCAATTGGATTCTCTGAGAGAGAGTTATGCCAAGTGTTGCAACATGACATGTTTATGGGATAAAACAGGAGAGAAAACTTGTATGGCGTGCCACGTGTCACTGGTTCAACTTCGGCCTCTAAAAACATTTCCTGAGATATTACATTTTGTTTACTACCTATCACTTTTTATGAAATTTGATTTGGAGTTTCCTAGCCCAAGTTATGACCTTTTTTCCAAGATCAACTGTTTTTTACTCAGATCTGGAAGAGGCAGAAACCCTATATGGTACAGATCATAACTCACAAAGTACAATGAATTAGAGGTTGTCCTTTGGAAACAAGGTACATGGGGATCTGATATTTGACCTATAAATGTTTCAGATCCGAAAACTTCGCCAAAATGAATTTATATCAAAAGTTCTACGATGACTGGTTTTTGCTATATCAAGCCCTAGCATCGTAAGTGCAACAAGTGTCATATATGCCATATCATGCCTTCTTTCAGGCTAGCTCTGATACCATGTTAAATTTTCAAAATTTACTTCAATCTGATCTAGGATCTTAACTAAGAGAACAACATGTACAACATATCTACAGCATATTAATCATGGACACAATAATGCAAGCACACAAGAGACACATAGTTTAATTGGGGAAAACCATAAAGGTGAAAAACCCCAATAACTTCCTCAGATATAGATAGAGCAATGATACAACCAGAATACAAGAGATAGTCTTCTCTTAGAAGCAAAGCCTCCTCCTCCACAAGTGTGCCACTCTCCAAAGTGTGAGTGAGTGAATAGAATGATGAAATAGAGATCTCCCGATCTCTATTTATACTAGACTTGACTTTCCTAATAACCTTTACTAGGTCGGCCTTAACTTAACCACATAACACAATGCTGACTGGGCCGACACCCAATAGGGTGGTCTAATAACCCTTTGACCCACATGGCCGACCCCCACTAGGGTGGTCTAATAACCCTTCGACCCAGATGACTTATACAGGGCCGACCCCAACAAGGTTGTTTAATAACCCATCAAGTATAAGTTACGACACTTACAATATAAATGATGATACTTCCGTATAGATAAATAATAACATCTCTATAGGAATACAACCACTTCCGTATAGAGGAATAATAACATCTGTATAGGAATACAATATACATATATGTGAAATACATTCTGAATTTACATATACATCAACAAGTGGAAGGAACATGGGAGGCTTAACTGAAGTTAGAACAAGTCATCTAGTCAATCTCGAGGTCCAACGGAGTGAAATAGTCAATCGAGAGTGAAACTAGCCTCAAATCAGAGAGAATCAGAGCTAACTGAGTGTAAACTGAGGTGGTAGGTGAAGAAGTGCACCCTTCTCTGGAAGTAGGTAAGAAGTGGGTTCCTTCATGACTAGGAGGGCTAAAGAACTGATGTAAGAAGCTCCTGGGTGCTAGAATAAGGTGGGTAAGGTGCTGGAGGCATCAACTTGGTGACTGGGATGCATGCAAACCCTAATTGCATGCAAGGTCCTGAAAATGATGATGTAGATATCCGAACACCCCCCCTCAAGCTAGACTATGATGTGCAAAAAATAATGTAGGGCCCTGGTAACTAAGACCAAAGGTCACCCCAATACAATAATCCAAAAAAAAATGTTGAAAATAAGCTAAGTGAGGAAAGAGGGAAAACCCAGTGGGAAGAAATCCCCCCCTCAAGCGAAGAACATAATAATGGATCAATCTGTCTCCACCATGATGGAACTCACCCCCAACAGTAAACGGAGGTAAGAGAACTTCTTCTCAGTGAAGCTCTTGGTGAATATGTCTGCAATTTGCTCATCAGTGGGGCAATATTGCAGAATGATGGTGCGATCATGCACCAACTGTCGAATGTAGTGCATATGAATCTCAATGTGTTTGGTCCTCTGCCGTTGAACTGGATCTATGGAGATCTTGATAGAACTTTGATTGTCATAAAAGAGGACAGTCGAAGTAGTGCCACCAAAACCAAACTCGAAAAGAATACCCTGCAACCAAACTGCCTGAATGTAGGCATTGACTGCCCCTCGATACTCTGCCTCTGCTGAAGAAAGTGCAATGGTTGCCTGCTTTTTGCTTGACCAGAAAATAGGCCCATGTCTAATCATGAAAACATAACCAAAAGTGGACTTCCAATCTATGCTATCACCTGCCCAATCTGAATCAGTAAAACCAATGAAATCAAGCTCAGAATTTGCAGCATAATGTATGCCAAAATGTTTTGTACCTTGCACATACTGCAAGATCCGCTTGGATTCCCGCCAATGAAGCTCATGGGGCTGCTGCATATACCTTGACACGGCAGTCATGGCATATGAAATATCAGGACTTGAGTGTGTCAAGTAAAGTAGTGAACCAATCAACTGTCGATACATACTGCAATCTGCAAGCAGTGTAGAATTTCCCTCCTCAAGACTGATTCCTGAGAGGAATGGGAATGGGGCTGCCTTACATTCAGCTATATTAAACTTCAATAACAGGTCAGAAGCATACTTTTTCTGAGATATAGTGATCCCATCAAAATTTTGAGCAATCTCCAATCCCAAAAAGTGACTCAGGAAGCCCAAATCGCTCATGTCAAAAGCTAGATTTAAGGCAGTTTTTAGCTTGTTTATTGAAGTAAGAGTGCTACCAGTAATGAGAAGATCATCAACATAAAGTACAATAACCAACAAATTACCTTTAACTTGCTGAATATACACATTCGGATTAGATTTACATCTTTTCAAATTCTGAGAAAGAAGGAAGGAGTCCATCTTTGCATACCAAGCTCTTGGGGCCTGTTTTAACCCATACAAGGATTTCTTCAATCTGCAAACTAATGATGGATCTGATATGTAGACTTCTAGCTGCTGCATATATACCTCTTCATCAAGGTCTCCATGTAGAAAAACACTCTTCACATCCATGTGGTGCACTTCCCAGTGCTTGGATGCAGAAATTGCCAAAACAAGGCGGATGGAATCCATCTTTGCAACCGGTGCAAAGGTCTCAGTGTAGTCCACTCCTTGGAATTGGGAGAAACCTTTTGCCACCAACCTTGCTTTCTATTTGCTGATAGAGCCATCAGAAACAACTTTCATGTGGTAGACCCATTTACATTTGACTAATTTTCTTCCAAGTGGAAGAGAAACTAGCTCCCATGTATTGTTCTTTTGAAGAAAACTGTACTCTTCATCCATGGCTCTTTGCCATCTCGGATCTCGGTGGGCATGATAGTATGTTGTGGGATCTGAGCTAGTCATCAAATAAAAAATCTCAGGAAGTAATGGATCAGAAATAGAAAGAGCCATACCTTCTCTTTGAAAGTCAGCTCTTGCTCGTCTTGGATCAGCAGGATTTCCAATGTTCGAACCAGTAGATTGAAGAGTGTTTTGGGGCCACTTTGGTAACTGAGGAGGATCATAATGGTCAGATTCTGAACCTGATATGTCATGATCATCATGTGCTGCTAAAATATCAGAAATATCAGAACCAATACCTTCATTATCGCTGCTCGAATCTTCTTTTGATGAAGGCGGTGAAACGACAGTTTGTTCCTCGACTAGTTGCAATTCTTGAAGTGGTTCTTCAAATTGCACATTGCACTCTATGAATATCTTTTTGGATCTGATATCCATGAGTTCATATGATTTTGATTCTTCCCCATATCCTATCAGTATGCACTCAGAACTTTGTGGATCCAAAGCTCGTCTCTTCTTGGAAGGAATTCTAGCCCATGCAGTAGAGCCAAAAACTCTCAAATTTGACACATCCGGTTTGTGACCAAAGAATGCTTTGAAAGGAGTCATACCTTTCGTGGATGAATGTGGAACTCGGTTCTGAATGTATGCAGCAACATTGATTTCTTCAGCCCAAATATTTGCAGCCAAACCTTTTGATTCAATCATGCAAGTAGCCATCTCTTTTAGTGACCGATTTTTCCTTTTCGCTACACCGTTCTGCTGAGGTGTGTAGGGAACTGTATGTTGGATCTGAATTCCGCTTTGGGCACAAAGTTATAGCAGATCAGCCTTGATATATTCTCCACCATTATCATATCTAAGAGCTTTGATCTTTCTCTCAGTGGTGGTCTCAACAGAAGCCTTAAAATCCTTGATTTTTTCAAGCACTTCTGACTTGTTTTTGAGAAAAATTAACCATGTAAAGCGGGAAAAATCATCAATAAATGTCAAAAAATACCTTGAACCATTTAATGACATGTGTGGCAATGGATCACTGATATCGGAATGTATCAGCCCCAAATCTGTAGAAGCTCTGCTAGCTTTGTCGCGGTCGAACCTATGCTCGGGGTGCTTCCCAATAATGCAACCAGTGCATATTCCCTTCGAGGAACGGAGTTGTGGAAGACCATCTACCATGGATTTGTTTGATGACAGAAAAAAATAATTATAATTAAGATGTCCAAATATTTCATGCCAATTCCTACTAACCTCATTACCATGTGTGCGAAGAGCAATGGGCTTTGCAAGCGGAATAAAGTGTGAAAACTCATAGCATTTTGTAGTGTGGTTTTCCTTTCTGAATGCAACAAGTCTTCCACTTTTGATATTAGAAATTTCAACTGTATTAGGGCTGAATGTAACTTGCTTCAGTTCACCAGTGTGTGTCATTTGATACACAGAAAGAAGATTTGAAGCCAAGGAAGGAACATAGAGAACATTCTGAAAGCTTCTATGATCTACATGGATTGTACCTTTGCCCTTTGAAGAAATTTTTGAGTCATCTCCGAAAAGGATGGGGATGGAGCTGTTTGGAACGAATGAAGAAAAATAATCAATATTTACAACCATATGATTCAAGGCACCTGAATCTATCAAAAGAGTAGTAGGCTTCGAAACAGTTGCCATGAGTGCTTGTCCTCTTTCATCATCATCATTCCTATCCTTCTTCCTTGCACCGTCAAGAAGAGTTATGTTGTTCTTTTCCAAAAGGAGGGCCATTTGATCTATAGTATTCTTCATGCATGAACTTTCGGGATGAAAGCCATGATTGCAATAAGTACATTTAGATTTTTCCTTACCCTCTTTTCCCTTTTGCTTGAACTTTGAACTGGATGGTGCATCCATCTGCTTGCCTTTCTCTCTTTGCTTGTGAGGTTCGAATTTGGGCTTCTCTTTCTTTTGATTTCCTTTACCATTCAAATTCTTGGGACCTTGAACAAATAGAGCTGAATATTTGGAGTTTATGGACCCCATTTGAATCAACTTATCATGCTCTTTTGTGACGGACTCAATGAAGGCATTCAAGGTAGGCATCTTCCAATTCGGGGTAGTTAGCCGAACGGAATTGAAAGTAGAGACAAATACCGAATAGTCCTTACCAAGCTTGGTGAGAATAGAGAGGATAAATTGCTTATCCTCTTTGATAACTCCATTGTTCTTCAACTGCAATGTCAAGTGCTTGAATTTTGTGAAAAACTCATTGATGGTCTCGAAATTCTCAGGACTAAGAGAAATCAGTTCATTCTCTAATTGAAAAGCCCTAAGCTTGTCATGCTTGCCAAAAAGTGTTTCAAGTTGCTCCCATATAGATTTTGGAGTCTTCAATCCACTGAGATGGAAGTGAAGATCTTTGGAAATAGAGAGGCAAAGAAGACCATAAGCTTCATCAAGCTTGTTGTAGTGTTTTGTTCTTTCTGACAATGTGCTTGGCTCCAATTCGAGGCCAATAGTGACTCTATAGTATCCTTTTGAACGTAACATGATCTCCATATCTTCTTTCCAATCAAAATAATTGAAGGGAGTGAGGATAGGCTTTGAAGAAGAGTATTCCATTGCTAGGAGCGAGTGCGCTTTGATGTAGAAAGACTTGCCAAAGCAAGGTAGCGAATGCAATTGGAGGAGACAATAACCTACAAATCACAATCAATACAAGAACAGTGAGGTCGAACAATCCACCCTTTTAGAGTTGCATCACACCTGGGATTGGAGATCAAGCAATGTTGAATGGGTCCAATGTATCAAATCTAGGATTTATTGGAAAATCAAGCTTCTGGAGTGGTATTGGAATTATTTTCAAGATTTGCATGCACAGGAGCGAATGTTCTTGAGATCTTTCATGCCAAACTTTTTGCAATTTTGAGCAAATTCACTCAAATCTCCTTGTAGAATCACCTGTAGAAAATAAATCGTGTCCCTGCAATGGCTCTGATACCATGTAAAATTAGTCACAACAAATCTAATGAACAAGTAAATCAATCACAATAGATGAACATAGAAAATATGGTGTAAAACTGTGCAAAACATGCATTAGTGCTCAATATCCCAATGAGGGTGAATAATTACAATACAATACAGTAACAATGACTGAGCAATTCGAATTGACTAAGAAGGTCATTTGAATTAATGAATGGTGTAGCTTGGATCCAACTAGGAGTCCTCATCATCAATCATTGGTGGTCATCAATGCACAAGAACTAGTCATCCAGGTGTCAATCTGAGTCTAACTGAGTGTAACTAGTGTAACTGAAGTGTGTAGCACTGATATAGGGAAGGAGACTCAGTGGAGGGCACATGGGAAGCTTAAATGAAGTCAAAACAAGTCATCTAGTCAATCTGGAGGTCCAACGGAGTGAAATAGTCAGCCGGGAGTGAAACTAGCCTCAAATCAGGGAGAATCAGAGCTAACTGAGTGTAAACTGAGGTGGTAGGTGAAGAAGTGCGCCCTTCTCTGGTAGTAGGTGAGAAGTGGGAACCTTCATGACTAGGAGGGCTAAAGAACTGATGTAAGAAGCTCCCAGGTGCTAGAATAAGGTGGGTAAGGTGCTGGAGGCATCAACCTGGTGACTGGGATGCATGCAAAATGCATGCAAACCCTAGATTTCGCATGCAAACCCTAATTGCATGCAAGGTCCTGAAAATGATGATGTGGATATTCGAACATCTTTCGTTCAATTTATCAAATTTGTTTGATGGATATTGATTTTCACTTCAGCTCATGAATGAATACTGTTTTATTTTGCAATCTTAATTAATACACTGATCTACAGTTTAGATGTATCTTGACTTATGATCTGTGTCTTTTATGGTTTTAAGTGAATTTGTTTATTTAAATCATTCATCTATTTCTGCAAATGATGAACATATATTATTAAATTAATGCCAATTTTTCAATTAGCATTCCATAACAGGATAAATCCTGTATGTGTTTCAATCCTTAAGCTACAATCATTAAATTTTCATTTTATGACTGTGTCTTAAGTTAATAAGTAAAGATCCACTTCGCATTTCTATCTACTGGTGAAAACACTCCTTTATATTTCAGATCAAGTTATCCTACACAATTAAACAGATCCTTTTAATTCATATCTAACCTAGTTTAGTTTTCCTTTAAAGCAAACCCACTTCCATAAATAGGACACTTTTGATCTTCCTGCACAGGAAGTCAGATCCTTTCAGGATCAACCCAATTAAGTGCCAGCGGAGGCCTAATATATGTGGGAGTTAACTACACCAAACAATCTAGGGATAGAACTGCTCTTGCACATAGCTTTTTGAAGCCTTTCAGATTGGGTTTTCACCCTTGTTGCTAGCCTTGGAAAACATTCTAGCAACTTACACACCCGGGGCTTCGACAGTACCTTGTTCTACCCAACCAAAAGCCACGTTAGTGGTAAAATTTCGAAAGTGTAGTCCATGACCAAGCGCGAAGAAAACCATTGGAATATTTAATAGAATTATAAAGCATTTGGGGATACTAAAATAGACCAAAATCCATTATTCTGGGACACTTCTTGGGGATTTTGAAAACTTTGCAAGAAGGAAAAGCAAACAAAGAATTCCAAACTGAAACTTTTATTTACTCAACATTTTACCTCTTCATCAATATGAACAAATTTGTCTGAGTGAATATTTTTTAGCTATGCTTAATTTGAAAGATAGCAGGTTTTGGAAAGTATTTTAAATATGGAAAGAGATAATAAGGATAAAGTGGTCAATTTTAGTAAATTATAGAAATTATCTGTAGTATTAAAAAAATAATATAAAATCTATTGATTATTCACCATTGTGAGTATTCATAGGAACTAATGTGAAAATTTTAATGACCATAATCATTGGAAATCTAATGAGGAGAATGAAAATAAATTATTAGATTATGAAGAAACACTTCATATATTTATAGAATTGAATAAAAAAATAACCTATGGCCTTGATCTAACAAAAAATGTCAAGATGGGCAGTTTTTAGAGTGCATGATTTATATTATTCTAATAAGGTATAATGCATCTAACAAGTGTAAGTATATGAACAATTTTGTAGATACAATACCATATCAAGGAAAGTGAGGCTAGAGTTCAAATAGTTGAGCTGAGAAAAGATTTAATATTGGTTGGACCAAGAAAACTATCACTATGAATGATGCACATTATCTACATGAAATTGAGACATATGTTGTGGGTGAAAATATACACATTGACAAAGAAGATATAGAGTCTAATGGCTATAGGAATTAAGTAACTCCACTAGATATTGTAGAGACTATGAGAAGCCTAAGAGTGGAGTTACAAAGTTGTAGAGAAGATAATGAGAGGCTTATCAAAAATCAAGAATAACATAACTAGTTGAATGTAGCCATGCTTAAAAGTTTGACAGAGTTGAATGTAGTAATGCTTAAAAGTTTTGTCAACATTTAGAGAAGAACAAATCATTGATAGAACTCAAAAAATGATGATAGGAGTGGGAATAGCTCCAAGAGACGTTCTCATAAGAGGTATCATAGTACAAAAATAAATTCCAAATATATGATCTATACACTGACATAATTTTATGATAGTGAGCCATCTTTCTCTTTGGCATCCATCAACAATTCAATCTCTTCTTGTTAGGGGAATAAGAGAAATAAGCCTTTCATGGATAATTTCGAAAGGAAAAACCCCTTATCTTTGATGGTGAAGTAAAATATGGACAAGAAGTAGAGGATTGGATTCTTGGGATGAGGAAATATTTAAAAGTCCTTGATTACTCTAGGAACATGAAGGCTAGAGTAAACATATTTAATTTGAATGGCAGAGCATGAATTGGTGGGATCACCTCAATCAATTTAAGAAGATCAAAGAAAGAAGGATTGTTTAGAAGCAATTCAAGAAGTACTATCGGAAGAAACACCTCTCTAATAGATACTATGATACTAAAATCAAAGAATTGCATGAGTTAAAGTTGGGGAAATGGCCATGAATGAATAATATTAAAATAAATTCTTAAAGTTGATAAGGTATGTAAGTACATAAGAGATGATAAGATACAAATATAGTGTTTTCTAAGTGGATTACCTTAGTCATGTAGGGGTAGTGTAATACCCCTAGTTTTGACCCTTGGAATGTATTAAATCACATTATGTAAATGGTGAAAATATGATAATATGGATTCTTAGTGAAAAGCTGAAGGCTAATGACCAACTTGTGAATGGATAGGCATGCATGATGTAAATATTTATATATGGGCCATATGGTTGGATTGGCACTATGCCTAAAAAACTATGCAAATATTATGTTGGAAAATAATAAAATGGTCCAATATGGCCATGTAAAGAGTACTAGAGGGGTTATGATTCCACTAAAGGGGGGAAGGAAAGGGGGCTTATGGGATATTAAATCATGTTTTTTAAATTGTTATCCTTAGAACTCATCTATTTGTTGCCATGTTCCTTAAATGATCCAATTACATCATTTTGATTTATCAAATCCAATCATTGAATGCATGTGTGAGGTTGGTGGGAAAAGTATTTTCATGCAGTTATGGAAGCATGTGATGAGTATACTTCTATCACATTGTAAGAGTCCTTCCTTCTATGGTCAAAATTAATGTCATATTTATTTTCACCAGTCCTCTCATCTCCTTTGGATTCTATCACTCATTCTCCATGCATAGTTTTACACTATGCAGAGATTAATGCTATTATCTCCATAGCCAATTACTAGACTATAGAATTAACCAAAAAATTAACATTGTGAAGAGCGAATTGCAGACATTAGAGGGAATATGATGGTTGTAGGTGAGAATAGATGTTGGGAAATATAGGAACCTTTACCCACTGTTTATTTTCTGCTGCTAGATGTTTGAGAAGCTATGCATTGATTTTTTAGTAGGATCTCTAATAGCATACAATAGGTTGGACTCTTTCTGCAAAAATTGAAGAGAATTGTAAGGATTGGGTATTTTGAGGGATTGTTGAGAAGAGAAAGAGTAGGTATTACTTCTTGTGTTGAGAAGAGATTGATCACTAATTGTGACGAATCTAATGTGCATTCTCTAATTGTGCAACTTGCACCAGACTATTGCTATGTATATTTCACATAGACTATTGTTATGCATTTTCTCAAAAAGAGAGATTGTGAAACCAACATTTAACTGATTCAATATTCACAAAAGGTTCTACCAAAAAATTGAAACACAATTAATGTAAGTTTGCAAGGACCACATGGGAGTCATGCATTACTTGGAAAACAATAACCACCCCTTAGTAGAGAAATTAATGTTGTATGTGCATTCTCTAGTAGTATAATTTGAACGCCAATTTCATTAAATTAGGACATATTAGGAAAATTTTGGACTAAGAAAGTGTGAATTTAGACTTTGAAAGTGTCAATATTAACCTTTCTAAAGTGCAAAATCATGTTTTGAAAGTGGCAATATTGGCCTTGAAAAGTGAGTTTTTCTATACGAATACTGTGTTTTTTTACTACTTATGAACCTTAAAATTGCAGTTTTTTGTTATAAAACTATGAATTTCAATTCAAAAAGTGTGAACTTCAAATAAAAAATGCAAATTTTGATTTGAAAAGAGTGAATTTCAAATAAAAAAAATGCAAATTTTGATTTGAAAAGTGTGAATTTCAAATAAAAAAATGCAATTTCTTACTTGAAAAGTGTGAATTTCAAATAAAAAAATGCAATTTTTTTATTTGAAAAGTGCAATTTTCATTTGCAAATGTTCAACATTTTAAGGTGAAAAGTTCAATGTCTACAATATTCAGTCATTGTTTGAATAACAAGTCAATCAATTCTTGTTTCTTTTTTGATACAGTATCAAGAATCTATCTTTTTACAGAAATAAATTTAATAATTTCCAAATGAGGCAGGATTTCTCTGTGTAATCTATATAGGAACAACTTACTTACAACGTAGTAACCAGTAAATGGTGTATTCTGCATCACAATAGTAATTTTCCCTCAATGCCTAGGTGCTCATAAACGTTCCAGATGCTCGACTTTTGCTCACCCAGACAGGTTGCTAGACAGAATAGAAGGATTGCAACAAAATATAAATTTGTTGGGCTAAGATCACATCAAACGAATAGAATACCGGGAATAAGAAGGGTCCGTCGCCCCTTCATTTATGAGGGAATTGTAAACATCTTAAACCTACTAAGGCTAAGATGTCAGTTCATGTATATCCAAAATGGTGAACAATATAAGAATACTGAGTACAGGAAGGGTCGGATGATCCTTCATTTATGTGAGAAATGTAAAAATATTTTATATACGAAGGTTATTCCAACAATTCCTGACTTCTGACTTCCATTGTAAATAGTAGGGACCCGGACATCGGCTAAGTTATAGCATATAAAAATGGTTTGTCCCGAATTATGTTTTCCGACAAGAAGGATCGACCTCCTCTTCTTTTTGTAGTTAATTGTGAAAACCTTGATCCAACAATTCAGCTATATCCATAATGGAGAACACAAGTAGGATCGACCGACCCTTCTTGCAATGTCGAACTATTATGAAAAGAATATTGGGTATAAGAATGGTTGGCCGATCCTTCATTTACAAGGGAATTGTAAAAATAGAACACCTTGGAGAAAGAGCGATCGCTCTTTCTATGAACATATTTCCACTTGCTAGAAAAGTCTTTGAAGAAAAACTTTTATAAATTTTGTTCTTAAAATGTTGATATCTAGTATCCCAGGGTGACACATGGAACGCTTAGATTGTGACATGTGGCATATTTGATTTTTAAAATTAGTTTAAAGATTGTATAAACGAATATTAAGGATATTAATAGTACCATTTCAATATAAACATATGTATTTAACTTATAAAAGAAAGAATGTTTATATTTAAAAAAACTAAAAGAAAGAATGATTCTATTTAAAAAAATAGAATAATATTCGTATAATGCTACTATATTACTTTTTTATATAGAATGGTATAATTGTGTAACTGCATTCCTATTACATTACATATTTCCATTCATACACTTAAAGAAAGTGAGGTCTAACAAGGCCATGCCAGCCAGCTTAATAAGGAGCATCGAACAAACTGTTCAACTGAATTTGATCCTATGGACAACTATATCTCCCTTGTTGATATAACTACAACTCCATTCAGATAACACCTATTATTTTAGTATGTCCTATAGTTTAGATTATATGATGTTCTGTAAGGAGTATAAGTATGGACTCAACAGTATGTGTAATTTTGGTTTATTGTTCTGGTTATACAGTATTATGATAAATCTCATGTTTAAGGTTAAATTTATGAGCTACACTACTTAGAGTTAAATTTTATGGTAAATATGTTGATCATGTTTATAAAAAAATTTATATATAAATTAGTCATGGTCCTGCATATAAAGTTGCAGCGAAAAGGAAAATGTTCTCCTTTCTTGATATAGGGAATATGAAGGCTTTATTACTCAAAATGGACCTAGAGAAAGCATATGATAGAGTCAACTGGGTTTTTCCTGACAATCATTCTGATTCAAATTGGTATTCCTCCATTGGCCTTAAAGTGGATTATGGACTGTGTGTCCTCGAATAATGGTTCCCCTTCAGGTTTCTTCAAATACTCTAGGGGCATTAGACAAGGATGTCCCTTTTCTCCTCTATTTTTTCTGCTAATCATTGAAGGATTCAGTAGATTGATAATTAATGCTAAAGCAGAAGGTGGTCCAAATGACATGGGTGGTTTGGGCATTGAGACACTAGGTGGTCCAAATGACCCATTATGTGGTCATTTGTGGGAATGGGTCTGTTAGTGCCAGAAATTGACCCTAGACTACAGAGGAACAAGCCAGCGACATCTCAACAAACTCAAGATAAAAATGAAATAGGTTTTTCTTGGTTTAGGGTTTAATGGTTTGAAGGTTTCAATTTCAAGAAAGTAGAAAGGAAATCAAGTACTTCATTGAAAAACCTGAAATCATAAATGTAAACCAAGTAAACATAAACCATAACATTCATAATCACACATACTGGTTTTCATCTACAACACATAAGAATTCACTATATTTAAAACATTAAAACAGAAAATGAATTCATATGTTGAATGATCAAACTAATCAGAAACAAAAACTCAATCAAATAGTATAAAATGGCTTATATCACATATGTATTAATATCATTTTTCATGACTTACATGAGAGTGTTGCAAGTTTTTCATATCACTGTACAATAGCTTCTTGAAACCAAAAAATCGAACCCTTCTACCTCCCCATTTACTTCCTTTTATCCATTTACAAAAAAGAGTAGTTTGTAACTACTTTTAGGTTTTAGTCTCAAAAACAGTTGCATAACCTAGTTAGGATAACTTCGAGTCTTAACTAAGTCTTTAACTAGAAAACTTAACTATTAACCATTACATGTTTGATACAAAATGAGAATGCATTAAAAACAAACTAGGCATTAAGTAGCCTTTCTGGTAGCCTCTACCAACATAGCAATTCCTTCCAGCACATGAGTCCTTTTGTTATGTTAGGCTGCTCAGCTTCCAAATCTTTGATCTTATCTGACAAAAGCTTGTTCTTCTCATTCAAACTCTGTACCTATCTGTTTAAGTCATCAACTTGAGCCTCTGCTTCCCTTTTCCTCTTCAAAGCTTTCCTAGCAACAACAATTAGTTCTTGATAACGAGCATTAACTTCTCCTAAGTCCTCCTTTAAATGTTTATTGGTCTTTGTAAGCCTGTCATTTGACTCATTGAGGAATGATATTTATGCTTGATGCTGTTCCTGAACCTTTCTAAGACTTTCAACCTCTGAGCATATGTTCACCTCTCCTGTCAAAGTAGAGTCTTGGGATATGGAAGGTGGAATATCCAACTTTTTGAAGATTAGATCTTCTTCATATTTATCTTTTCCCAATCTCTCTATAATTGCAAGCTCATCTTGCTCCATTTTGAAAATGATTTGCTCCTTATCAACTTCGTTTAGATTTGCTTCTTCTACTTCTGTATCATCTTACTGTATGCTCATCTTGTGAGAATTTGATTTATCTTTCTCCCCTTCACCATCATCAGTCGAAGAACTTTGAATTAAGTTTATCTCCTCTGTCTTCTGATTTGAGCTTGAACCGTTTTTCATATTATTCTTCATGACTGATCTTGTTCTATACTTCCAAGTTGATTCGTTCAACTGCAAGAGGATATTTGCATCTGCTTGTAAGTCTTGATCCTGCAAACTTTCATTTTTTATATTTTATGCAGAAGATTGCATAACTGAGTTCTTATTTATACCCTGTTATGATATAATTGGACCCTGAAGTTGTTCAGCAAAAGAATTAATTATCTCTTCCATTCCTTGATTTTCTTGACAATGTTTTGGTTCATATTCAAATGCATTAACCTGTTCCTCCTTTTCAAAACTTTTAGGTTTTTCCTGTAACAAAAACTTCTCAAAAATCTCCTCTATCAGAACTCCCTTCTTATCTTTTTTACCTTTCTTTTTAGACCTTCTCTTATCTGTGCGCTCATCCTTTTCAGCTATAAATCCTGACCAATATATAAAATTCTCCCAGGTCTTCTTTTCCTTCTGTAACACTGTTTGAATGATCATCTTTTAAGTCCATGATGGAATATAGATCGCCTTGTATGCCCAGGATTCTCTTTCACCTTATTTGACATTTTTTGGATGCTCTTATACAAGAAGTAGGGCAAATTTACTTTACAGTGCAATTTAAGATGCATCAAAAACCTGACGTGGTATTTAAAAACCATTGAAAACCTGCCCTCACATGTAATGTAAGCTTGTATGATGCCAAGTACCTCCCTCCATTCTGGTTGAAAAATGGTTATATGAACTCCATTACTCCAATTTAAATTTTCATTACCTGGCAGCAAGAATGGATTTGGGTTGAACTCGAAAGGAATCTTTTTGAACCATAATTCCCCATCCATGGAGATACCTGTAGCCTTAGAAATTAGGGCTTCTGTGAGCTAGAATTGTAAGGTTTTGAACTTAATGACATCCTCAGTCAAATTCTTTGCAAAGTAAATTGAAACTTCTTCATTAAACCCAGTAATTTTCTCGAAAAAATCAAACCATCCGGCTGCTTTAAACAAGTCTGCACATTTCGGGAACTTCACAGCCCACTTCGTGTCCATCGGTTCTACCCTGTTAATCTCGCCACTTCTTCCCATCTTACAACTACAATTTTGCTAATTAAGCTTCTGAGAAAAATGAAGCTGACAAATGTTCAAAGATTAAAACACTAACCATGTTCAGCAACAGGTGTCTTCAACTGTGCATTTCACGATCCCCAAATTTACTCCTGGCAGCTCAAACCCTGATTTCTCTTAATGATAGAATGTAATGGAACTTTGAAACTATCATAATTCTTTAACATGTGTTTAAACATTTCAAACCATCATAACATAACCTGTCCAGTCATCATAACTCAAACGAACCATTACCCAGCATCAATAACCACGATTTTTCATCATATTGGATTCTTGTAGCACATTAGGGGTTTGTTTTACAGTTTGCGCTACCAGAATCTTTTGATATAATAAATTGTACAAATGCTCTTAGGATAAATGCTAAACTTTGGTTATAAGCTTTATAATGAAACTAAAAAGAGTATAGTTGAAAACTTTGAGAAAAATGCCATGCTACATAAGCCATTTAAAAGGTTTTGAACTAAAGAAAATGAAAGCAATAAAAAATTAAATAAAAATTAAATAAAAATTAAAAAAAAATAATCAAAATTATGGATTAATAAAAGAAAATAAAGTTCAAACAAACCTAAGGGAAACACATAAAAATGAGAACAAGCTTAGCATTAACAGGGTCATTTGTGGCTTGATGAGATCTTGAAACACACATGCTTGGTGGCTTGATGGGGTAATGGCACTTGGACATTATGTGATCATGATGGAGCTTGTATATAGCTTCAAAAAAAAGTTTGTAATGTCTTATTGAATGTGGTGACTATGGTGATAAAGGCTTGGTACTTGTAACATGAGAAGAATCCCATATGTAGGGTGAAGAAGCTTTGAACCCACAAGATGGTCTTTAAGCCCACATACTTGGTGGCTTGTTGATATTTTTCCCACAAGCTAAATTAGGGTCTTAAAGTGTGTTTTTGGATGACCATAAGCCTTAGACAAATGCCCGCAGAGTTTTAAATTGAAGTGGGATTTTGTGTGAGGAGAATGCACGCAAAGGCTGTAAAATATTCCCGCAACTTCAAATTTTGTGGGAAGAAAATACACTTACTAAAGATGCCCGCAGGCCTTAATAATATGCCCGCAGATCTTGAAAAAATGTTCACAGGCTTATGAAATGCCCGACCGGCAAGTGGTAATGTCCGCAGGACCTGGAAAAATGCCCACAATTCTTAAGGAAATGCCCGCAGTTCATGTAAGGTCAAGGAAAATCCCGCTAGCAATGATAGAAAATTCCCGCATGCCTTTAGGGAAAGAAAAATGCCTGCCACCATAAATTGAAATGCACTTAAAATTCCTACAAGTCTTGGATTGAATGCCTGCAGACACTTGATGCATTGTTGTTTAATGGATTGAAATCGTACATATTCACATAACATATGGTATTATTAAATAACGACATGGAAAACATTTATTGTGAGAACATCAAGCAAAGTAGGATTTCCTAAGAAAAATGATTTTAATTTGAAAACAATATGACAAGTCGGCTCAGTCAATGATAAAGAAAAAAATAATATTAATAATAAAAATAATAATTCTTTGATCCATTTGAATATAAAATACAACACTTGCTCCATACATACCAAGCTTTGAAGCCCCATCAAAATATCCACAAATGGTATCACCCTCCATCACCAGAAAGGAGATAGTCTACCTTTAAGAATTAAAAGAAATTATAGCTTGGAAATATATTAAATTAACAAATAATTTAATACAATTGACCAATTCTTTCTGATACAAGATCACTCTTTCTATTATTTAAGGAACCTTGATGTCGGTACAATTACTCCAGCAAAATCTAAGGCATGATGAGATTATTTTCTTCACACATGTGATACAAGCCATCATTCACCATTAGCACCTTCAGGATAACCGCCATTTCAGAATTTCATCGTATAAACCATCGCCATGCCAGCATACAATCCTTTCTCAAGGCATCGATTGGAGTGATACATGTAAACAAAATATAAGGCATGATGAGATTATTTTCTTCACACACGTGATAGAATTCATCATTCACCATTACCACCATAAGGATAACTGCCATTTCTGACCAATGCCTGGAAAATAATCTCAACATGCCTTAGATTTTTCATTCTATTTTAAAAAAAAAAAAAAAAAAAAAAGAAAGCTTCTATTTAAAAAGAAACAAAAGGAAAGAATGTTTCTATTTAAAAAAAAACAAAAAGAAAGAGTGTTTCTATTTAAAAAAACAAAAAGAAAGAATGATTCTATTTAAAAAAATAGAATAGCATTCGTATAATGCTACTAATGTAAATGTGTAAAGTTACTTATTTACAATTACTTTGACAAGTAAACTTCACTTCGACGAGCATTATGGATGACCATCGTTAAGAGGAAGAGAAGAATATAACATATGGTTGTCGTAGAGTCTCTCATGCTCATAAGACAATTTGGAGAAAATCTAGGATTTTTGAACTGGACCTATCGTTTGAAGTGTAGAAGGAAATCCAAGGTGTGGAGCAGGAGATCTGGAAAAAGCTTGGTAAAGATACCCTGCAGGAGGAAAGTCGGAAGCTGAAAAATTGGGTCATGGACCCAAGGAGCATTGTTGGCCATTTAACCCTGTACGAGCGAACCGTTTCCCTTTACTGGGTAATTAAAAACTTGGTAAGGTATGCTCTTTACAGACAGTATGGAAAAAGAGGATCCAGTGCAGAACTCACTTCAAGCCAAATCCAAGGATCTAAACCAGAAGATGGACTTCTTACTACAATCCATGGGCCTTCGTATTCCTGATGCTACCACGACTGCGTTGGAAGAAAATCCTCAAGGTCGTTTCCCGGATTTGCCTTATATTTTACCATAATGTTGTTATGCTCTTTAGTGATCGGGGGTTGTTTCTCCTATGTAGTTGGTGTGTTTCTTGGGTTTATATCACTATGTTTTATCCATGCATGCTCAAATCTTTAATATTCTTTCTGTTAGGAAGTTTTGGTTGATCTTCAAAATGTTTCGACTGAAAGTTATAGCTTCTCTAAGTCGAGATTTTGGCTATGGGTAGAATAGTCATACATCATCTCCCTTTTTTTGTAAGCCCCGAGATCTTGGTTTCGCAGAAGATGTAGAGAGATTCGGCCTATTTGTGTTTGAATGTAACCTCTCTTTATAAAGAATATTTGTCCCGAAAAGTGCAATTTGCATTTAGAAATGTGCAACCTTTTAAGGTGAAAAGTTCAATGTTTATAATATTCAGTCCTAGTTTCAATAACAAATTTATCAGGTCTTGTTTCTTTTGTGATACAGTATCAAGAATATCTCTTTTTACATAAATAATTTTAATAGTTTACAAATGAGGCAGTAATTCTTTGCGTAATCTATATAGGCACAACTTACTTACACAGTAGTAACTAGTAAACGGTGTATTATGTAGCACCGTAGTAATATAAATTGAAACAAAATATAAATTGTTTGGGATAAGATCACATCAAACGATATCAGTAGGAACATCCATCCCACTTTGAGCATTATGCCCCATATGTTCTCATTGTGCCTTGACTGCTGCAAGGCCCTTCTCGTTTATTCTATTTTTTTTCTCCTATCCATCCTTGCCTTGGTGACCATTCCCATATGATGCTATTTACATCGATCATCATATTTTTTTCTGCACCAATAACCCATTGTGTCTTTCTATCTAAGCAGTTTTTGTACAAGACCTTCAGATCCTTCGATGCTCCTATTGGCTTCCACCATTGCACCTCTACTTTGTAAGACCCAATAGTACTATCATATGAATCCTGACAAATATTACCAATCTCCCTACCCAACAAGATTGCACAATCTAGCTTTGTTGATTGCATAACAACCATTTGGCCCTTTACAACATCCACTCTTGGAATGAATTCATCTCTAGGCTTGTTGCATATTGTTCCAACATGTAGGGTCCTTCAAGTTGAGCAATTTTTTTTTTTTTTTTGTACTAACAATCTTCGGGTGATTGTATGTCATAAACTTAACTAGAAGATGATTATCACTATTCCTATCAAAATTTATTATGGAACAATATTTACGAAAGCAATCTTTAACTCATAAATTGTCTACTTAAAACAATTCACTTGATACTTGAAACTCTTATTTAGTCATTTCCCTTACCACAATACCTAGATTATTTGACCCTTCCTTTGTAATATAATATTCAAAAGCATATGAGGACTTAACCATAAGATATACATCAGCGCAATTGCAATTCTAATATAAGTATCATTGAAAATTCTAACCATAAAGATTCTAATTCATTAAAGACAATGAATTTGATATAGACTACAATACTTCAATGATGAAG
The DNA here is from genome assembly GCA_027924585.1 of Larix kaempferi. Classification (NCBI taxonomy): domain Eukaryota; kingdom Viridiplantae; phylum Streptophyta; class Pinopsida; order Pinales; family Pinaceae; genus Larix; species Larix kaempferi. The sequence continues at coordinate 223,993 of BSBM01000766.1, read as the reverse complement.
GCATTCTTAAGTAATAAATATGATAGTTAATTGTACCCTATTCATAACTTCATTAATAAAATGGCATTCTTAGATGTTTAACTAAGATGCAGCTCTAAATTCTACTAATTCCTAACAATTCTTTTATTTAATATGTATCCATACATTCAACTCACACTTACCCCTTCTTCCAATTAATATGCATCCATACATTTTAACTAACACTTATTATTTCTTTTAATTATTTCTTTTAATTAATATGCATCCATGTATTAAATCTAACACTTTAGCAATTCTTTAATATATATGCATCCACATATTTAACTAGCACCTACCATTTCTTTTAATTAAAAAGCATCCATGCATTTTAATCTAACACTTTAGCAATTCTTTAATATATATGCATCCATGTACTTAACTAGCACCTAACATTTCTTTTAATTAAAAAGCATCCATGCATTTTAACTACTCTTAACAACACCCGCCTTTGGTTAACTTATGCAAACTTGTGTATTTGTTAACTTTCCCATTTAAATCTTAGTATTTCGTCACCTATATAAAATTAAATAAATTATTTCTTTCCTAAATTATACCTGTATAACAGTCCTTCATAATGACATAAAAAAATAGGGAAAAAGGTGGAAATATACAATATTACTTAAGGTTAAGGAGTCAAAGTACACAGGAAAGATTCAGATATAGTTTATTACATGAATTTCTGGAACATGCTCAGCAGATTTCGAAATAAAAGGAAAGAAATACAGAAGAGTCCAATTCATAAAACTTGGAGACGTCAAAAGAGATTGGTGTACAGAGAACGGGAGATGGCATTTCTATTTTGTAATTACGAATTCGAGGGTCGCCAGTGAATATGAAGGAAGGCATCCAAACATATGGAAATACGCAGTACCCCATAAGGAATTAGAACTGGAAATAGCGAAACTAAAAAAATGACTCGAATTCAACACTGGAGCGGATGGACTTCCGATCCACACAAGTTCTCATTAAAAGGATGCTTATCATGTAAATTTTAATACCCCGCTGCAGTTTTTTTTTATCTCTCCATGAAATGAAGCTGTAATAAAACCATCAATAACTATCTCAGATGCATCGCAGACCTACTCGCAGATATGAAAGATCTGGAGTATGCAAGCTCATACTTACATCCCAATGGAGTTACCCAACAGGAAATCAGAGTCTGTCTCCCACCGAGAACAGATCTAAAACTACCATGATCTCACATAAATCATACATGTATTCCTATAAGTTACAGGTTTGAATTCACTACAGGGACAGATCTAAAGCTGTTAAATTTCCACATACAAATATTCATGCAATTCTTACAGGTTACTAATTCAAGTCTGTCACCGAATAAAAATCTAAGGCTACCATATGTTTTCTTCATAATATATACATACAACTCCTACAGGTTTCGGAATTAATTTCGCTGCAGAAAATAAATCTCAAACTACCATTTATTTTTTACATACAACTTCTACAAGTTACGCATTCAATTTTGCTACCGGAAATAAATCTAAGATATCAATCTCAATACATAAAAACACTAATTGAAAACATTGAACCTGATCCGGAGGTCGAGTTGAGATCGAGAAGATAGTTGCAGCAGCGGTTGTTTCGAATGTTCAGTTCTCGCTAATTGATGGAGTCCTCAAAGTGATTTCCGCACGATCCAAACCAATCTCTCGACGAAGTACCAAGTGACCCCTCGGTTGACCTCCCTACCGTATTGGGGTTACTCTTCTTCACCCCGAACCCCCGAGAAAATAAAGTTGCAAGAACACACAATGCAAGTTTTTTGGTGGGATTTCCCAATCCCCGGAAAGCTAAACCCAACTCACAATAATTCACAAGATTAGTTCTCAATTCCGGTGTCCATCCAGCACTAGAGAGCAAGAGATGCTTTTCTCCTTCTCCTCCCTTATTTTATAGTCAAAGTCCGTGTGCCATGTGTCTCCATGCACATAATTAATTTAATTTAATATTTTATTAACAATTACTTTCAAATTACAAGTGTCTCTTCATCTCAAGTGTACACCTAATTCCCTAAATCAGTGGGAGTTAGGTGTAGTAGAGTCCTTCTTATGTTTTGGTTCTTATTTAGTTTACTTAATATCTTTTAGTTAGACTTAAAGCTTTCTATATTCCTTTCTTTTCTAATTACTAAAATAGAATTAGAAGATTTTACTACAATTCTAATCTATTTTAAATCTCTTCTTTATAAAATTTAAAAGAATAAAAGTAAGAAATAAAATATTTTTTTTTTTCTTAAAATTCTAATCTAATATAAATCTTTTATTTTAATAATGATAAAATCAATTAACTAGATTTTAATCTTTTTCAAAACTTTTCAAAATAGTAAAATCAATCCAAGTAAAGTAATTCAAATTAATTAAATTAAAATAATCCAAAATAATAAAGTCAATTAAGATCTTGAATAAGATAGTTATTTTATTAACAATTCATTTCAAATCCTTTTTCAAAATAGTAAAATCACTTAAAATAAAATTTTCAATAAAATAATTCTTTTATTCATAATTTATTTCAAACTCTTTTTCAAAATAGTAAATCAATTAAAATAAAACTTCCAATAAAATAATTCTTTTATTCATATTCTAATCTAACTCCAATCCAATTTAAATTCTCTTCTTTCACCAAAAAGTAACAAAAATTGAAAAATAAAATAAATGAATAAAAATCTTGTTTTCAATACATTCTCCTTTATTTCAATTTTTTCTTCTTTTTCCAAATAAATAGAAATAGTTAAAATAAAAAGAATAAAATATTTCTTTTAAAATTACCCTTTAATTCAAAATACTTAATTCAAAATACTTAATTGATTTCTTTAGTGTAATTCCAACTTGTAAACTTGGTTAAATAACCTCTTCTTATTCTTGTCTAGGTACCTCTTCGGCAGGCTCTTCAGACCATTTCTTTTCTTTTTTCTTGTTCTTGTCTAGGTACCTCTTTGGCGGGCCCTTCCGATAATTTCTTTTCTTTCTTCTTGTCAGGAGAATTGTGTAGTGATCGGGGAATTTTTACCGCGATCTCTCGACTACACTTCTTGGATACTAAGGGCTGCTGAGGGATAAGGCTCTCCTTATCGAACTCTCATACGTGACCAAGTCGGTATGGCCTCGCCCGTATGGCACACGCTTCCCCGAGCCAACTCGCAAGCTTCCGACCCGTGCGTCGATTGCTAATTCAAGGTCGACAGTCTGTCGTTGTATCCCTATGTGTTCTTTTCATTCTTACGACCCCTATAATTCCATTGTGAGTCATTCGATAAATCGTCTTACCTGCCACTGCACGCACACACACTCAAAGCACATATTAAATAGCGTTGCACCATAAAATCATTTACCATAATAACTCAGTTAATCGAGCATATTCATTATTTTCATTTATAAAGTATTTTCATTCAATCATTTCTATTTCGTTATTCTTCATTCCAGCGTATGCCATTCAATCATTTTTATTAAATAATATTCAATGTAAATTCCATGGTTCGTGTTTTATTTAGCCGGTTCACTTCAAAATTAGTGTCCTCATTAGTTTAATCAGTTAAAGTACCGAGGTGGGCATTACACAACATAGCAATCCTGCAAAGAAGGAACATTTTCCTTCAAATAGGACTCCATAATTTCAGGTTCAGATCTTGTAGGTTCACTACTATGAATATCAAGGCTTGTCAATGGCCAAAATTTAGTTGATGACTGATCAACACTCTCAAAGGGACTATCCAAATATTTATATACAGTCTCCCAATAATTTAACTTGGGACGCCAAAATTGTTCACCTCCCTTCTCAATCCCTCGATTCTAGAATGAAATATATGTTTCTATTCCTTTTTCTATTTCGTCAATGTCCAAAGGTATTTTTGATTGTCGATTTAATAACCTAGGATGTCCCACCGCAAGTCTGTGCTACCATCTGAAAATGAACACCAGAGATGAATAGGATATGACCAAGATTCATCCCGAAGTGATGCCCTCCATTGCATGACTGGAATGTCATCTATGAGTTGAAATTTAAAAAACTAACATGTTTTGATACCGATGATATTGGCATTTCCATCCAAAAGGTGGGGTTTCACAAAACTCTTAAAATCGTAAAGTTCATCAATTAGATAAGGGACATAGAAATTTTGATCTTCACATGTCCTATACGTATCCATAATTTCCGAGAGTGAAAATATATCATTTTGCATTAGCTTTACTGATAACCTATCATAAGTTCCATCTATGTCTTCACGGGTGTGTCCGACGAGGAGGAATCCAACTTCAACTATCTCGAACACTCTCCTTGTTGTTAAAAGAGATAAAAATGAAAATACAAAGCGGTTTTTGTTATCGCGTGAACAATTATCCATTTGCAACAACTATATCGATGATATTTTTCTATTTGGCATGCATTGATTAGTACCATCAACACACAATACATCATCTTGCATTACATATTGTATGTTTATCAAACACTTTTCATATGACTCTGATTGCAATAGAGCATCATGTAATTGGTGATTAGATGTTCTTCCTTTGTAGAGAAAATCACCATATTTATCAACCACTAGTTCTTCAAGACACTTCAAGCATTTAGCCAGGGATGTCACAGTGAAATTTGATCCCATCTCTAAAAATGAGAGGTTGAAATGGACAAAACCCCCAGTCTTGTTCCCATGAGTTAACATTCCAGTCAATGCTATGGGAAGATTCATAACATTACTAAAATATTTTTCCTTCTTACCCATCCTTGAAATGGAAGTCTTTGACTTATCCATTTTTCCATGAACAATACTCATAAAAGTCTTTGGATTTTTTTGTGAAGCTAATCTGTGAGAATAATATACTTTGCGACAACTTGCGATATATTTATTATGAGCTGCTTGATTTCCTCGCAATCTTTCCACCTCGATTGGATCAGTGGTCCCCTTAAGCCTATGATGTATTGTAATGCACTCATTACACCTTGCAACGGAGTTTGATTTAGAAATTTTAACATATTGAAAATCTTCTCTGATCACCTTGCTAAAGGAGGATTGTGATACTGGAGGAAAACCGATTCTTTCGATTTCATCATTAGCCATTTTTCGCAAGAAACCATGGGACATATTAGATGGTAATAATTTCAAGGTTGTCCTTGTTCCCTATTCACTGATTAATCGTGTAAGATGTGGATATTTGTCTTAATTCTCTTCTATAATTTTATTAATAGTAGATACCAGTGCAATAGTGTTCTCCCTAAATTTTTCCAAGCCACTATTACCATGCATAGCTCTCACATCACCATTCAAGAACATGATTTTATAATTGTAGAAAGTGCTCCTTTTTATCCCATGGAATTTATACCATGCATTTTGATCGACGTCTATTCTGTCTAATCTCATTGTAAACATGCTTCTTTTTCTGCCATCTCCTTCTTTGGCCACATGAGCATTTGATCCCATAGAATTTATAACATATTGTCTTCTTGAATTTCCATTCATACTATGAAATTTTCACACATTCAACTATCGATTGAAGTGAAAATTTTGAAATACAAATATTTGAGTAACAATGTTCAGTGACAATTTTTGAAAGGAGTGCACCCTAATCAATTCCAAGCCTATAAAGTACCGATCTTGAATTTCTTTCAGAAATTTTTGTTCCAGCTTGTCGCTTTACGGAATTGTATGGCCTTGTTCCATTACCTTTAACATATGTATATTCACAATGGGGAGTACCTGGAAGGACCATCTGTAAAGGACATTCCTCAAAAATATTCCAAAAGTTTACCATATCTTTGTCTGTTTTCTTTTTTAGTATAACATCTAAAGGAACATCATCGAGGTCAAGCAAATTTTTTGCAGACCATCTTATAAGAGAGCCTTCAAATACACCACAATACTCGCAATTGCAGAAGAATTTATGAACTAAAATACAAAACTCACCAACATCTAGTGCTTTGAATTGTACAATGTATCCCTAAAAAACAGTTGACACTGTTCCCCGAGCAACATACTATGAATTTAAAGAACATTGATCTATCAATTAACTTTCTCTCCCACAAACATGACATTGTGATTGTCTCTTAATACTTTCAAAGTATTTTTAGATTGATTATTGTTGAAATTGCTTTCAACATAAAGCAATGTTTCTGTATTAAAATCTATGATTCTTTTAATCAGCCATACAACAAAACCTCCACTTCTCAACCCTAGACAACATGCCATACATGAAAACACCACTTCATCCACCATAATAGCAAAGGAGAATTCACCCAAAATTGTTTTCCCAACAAAATCAGTTCCACTCACATTTGTTACAAAACCTATGGAAATGCAATCCTTGCTTTTTGAACACTTATGTAACAACTTAACTTTTCTCATAATAAAATAAGATTTATTCTCAGTTGTTATGATATGTGCTACACTTGGCGAAGTAGAAGCTACTACATCATTCACCTCATTGTCACGAAGTGCAGACCCAATGTGGTTAATGATCTCAGATACATGCCATTGAATATAACCACCAACAACCTATGACAATGTATTTGCACCTTCTGATGGATAGGGAAATGGAAGACTTGCATTTAAAGTCTTGGTAACATTTACAATGATACATCCATCATGAATGCTAATATTATGCAATATTTTTCTTTCTAGAAAAGAGATTCCTTCAGCAACTTTCAATCCATTCAAAAGTAGGTCCACACATTGCTGAGTACCAAAATACATTTCATAAACGATATCTGAAATATAAAATAACAGGAAACATTGTTCAGAACCAAAATCCAATTCATAAGCGATTTATGGAATATAAAATAACAGGAGCACATTAAAAATCATATTTATTTTAAAAAAATAAAATTTTTCCACTAGTATATATTATCAAATAAGTAAATTAGAAGGGTCGCACGTCCCCTCTCGTCGATCTGATGCAAGGAATGGAACATGATCCAATTATTGCAGTTTTTATGTTTAATATTTTAAAAACAAATAAGTTTAACTGTTAAATCTTATATCATGGAATATGAGAGGTGTGGGATTTGGTCACCCCTGAATGATTTCTTGTTTCCAGATTGGTCCAACCGAGTCACCTTTGTCGTTCCTTAACAAGTGATCGCTGCCAGATTGGGTGGGATTAACCGATGTTGGTATCACCTTGTTTCCCTATCTGGCCTTGACTCCCAGGATTTTATGGGCCATGTCCTTTAGATCGTTGGTGATTGGCCGTATATGGGAGACATAAATTACTGCGCAGCGCTGTGGCTGCTTGGGACAAACTATGAGGTTACAGGAAGATAATCAGAATATTTAAAAGAGGTATTGAAGAAGTTGGTAAGAATTTTGATTGAGAGAATGAAAAAATCAAATTTCTCAGGAGTGGTAGAGGATCACACAGTTGCATAGTGCTCGTCGAGAGATTTCCAAGGAAACCGAGTTTTCCCAAAATGGAATTTGGATGATAAAGTTAGGGGCCTGAAAAGTTATGCAGTTGAGCTTTCGACTTTCCGAACCCGCATTGCAGATTGCGGAAGTGATATTTTTCGGAGATAGGAAAATTGGCATTGCGCATTTCTGAGTTCTATATTGCAGTTTGTGGATTGCGAAAATGATATTTTCCGGAGTTGGGAAAATTGGCATTCTGCATTTCCGAGTTCCACATTGCGGATTGCAGATTGGGGAAGTGATATTTTCCGGAGTTGGAAAAATTGGCGTTCCGCATTTCCGAGTTCCGAATTGCGCATTGCGGAAGTGATATTTCTCAGAGTTGGGAAAATTGGCATTCTGCATTTCTAAGTTTCGCATTGTGAATTTCGGATTGGGGAAGTGATACTTTGCACAGTTTGGAATTTTGGACTTCGGACTTTCACATTACGAATTGCGGATTACGAAGGTGTATATTTTCTCAAAGTTGCGCATTTGGGTTTTGACTTTCCCAGTTCCACATTGCGGATTGTGAACACAAGAAGGATCGAATGACCCTTCTTACATGTTATAACTATAATGAAAATAATACTAGAGAAAAGAAGGGTTGGAGTCCCCTTGATTTATGAGGGAATTGTAAAACTATTCAAACCTACGAAGTCTGGTCCGTCAATTCATGTATATCAGAAATGGTGAGCACTGGCATATTATTGAGTACAAGAAGGATCGACTGATCCTTCTTGCAACCTAAAAATATTATTAAAGGAATCCTGGGAAGTTGAAGGGTCGGTAGCCTTTTCATTTATGAGGGAATTGAAAACATATTCAACCTACGAGGATTAGGGTGTCAATTCATGTATATAAAAAATGGTGAACACTGTAAGAATACTGAGCACAAGAATGGTCAGACGACCCTTCATTTATGAGAGAAATGTAAAAATATTTATTTTATGATGGCTAGGCCAACAATTCCCTCCTTTTGACTTCCGCTGTAAATAGCAGGAATCCGGATATAACCTAAGTTATAATATATAAAAAAATGTTTGTCCGGACTTCAAATTTTTCGAATGGAACGATCGATCGCCCCTTCATTTAGTGGATAATTTTGAACACCTATATCCAACATTTATATGTATCTAGAATGGCGAACACAAGAAGGATCAACCAACCCTTCTTGCAGCCTAGAAATATTACGAAAAGAATACTGGGCAGAAGAAGCGTCTCCCGCCCGTTCATTTAAGAGGGAATTTTAAAAATATTCAACCTACGAATGTTTGGCCATCAATTCATGTATATCCAAAATGGTGAACATGGGAAGAATACTAAGCACAACAAGGGTTGGCCGACCCTTCATTTACAAGATAAATTTAAAAATATTTAATCTATGAAAGCTATGTTGACAATTCCCGACTTCCGACTTCCGCTGTAAATAGTAGGGACCTGGACATCATCTAAGTTCTAACATATAAAAATGTTTGTCCTGACTTCCATTTTCCGACGAGAAGGATTGGTCACCCCTTCGTTTAGTAGATAATTGTGAATAACTATATCCAGCAATTCACCTATATCTAGAATGGTGAAAGAAAGAAGGATCGATCGACTCGTCTTGCATTCTAGAACTATTATGAATAGAATACTGGCCAGAAGAAGGGTCGGCCACCCCTTCATTTATGAGGGAATTGTAAAAATATTCAACCTACGAAGGCTAAGACGTCAATTCATCTATATCTAAAATGGTGAACACCGGAAGAATACGAAGCACAAGAAGGTTCGGCCGACTCTTCATTTATGAGATAAATGTAAAACTATTTGATCTACGAAGTCTAAGCCGACATTTCCCGACTTCCGAATTCCGCAGTAAATAGTAGGGACCAGACATCAGCTAAGTTATAACATATACAATTTTTTTGTCACAACTTCTGTTTTCTTAAAAGAAGGATCCGATGCCCCTTCGTTTAGTAGATAATTGTGAAAACCTTTATCTAGCAATTGAATGATATCCAGAATGGAGAACAAAAGAAGGATCGACCGGCCCTTCTTCCAGTCTCGAACTATAATGAAAAGAATATTGGGAAGAAGAAGGGTCGGCTGCCGCTTGTTTTATGAGGGAATTGTAAAAATAGAACTTGGAGAAAGAGTAGTCGCTCTTTCTCTGTGGGTAATTCCACTTTCCAGCAAAATGTGTGAAGCAATGTTCCTATGAAATTTGTGTTTAGAGTTTCGATATCTACTTTCGCCACTCCTAAAAAATCGTCCCTAGAGGAAGGAGTGGGTGTTGAGCTCAGAATTGGCCCCTTTTAATCATCCTCGATCACCTTTTCTTCCCCTGTCCTACACCATTTAGCATGCTAATCAGACCTATTGTCCTCACTTTATTCCCCCAAGCTGCCAAGGTATGACTGATCATTTCTTTATCTTATTAATGCTTATGATTGTGATAATTAAGGATGTGTACCTCTCAATTGTGCTAACATGTTATGATTTATGAAGGTAGTTTGAGATAAGTGGACTGCAGGAAGGTGGGGCTGAATAAGTCTTGAAAGGAGGGATGTTCGCTGCTTAAAAGGATCCTCAGGGCTCCAATCATCAATTAAGGCACGTGGTTCTAATGTAACATCCTAGATGGAGCTGTGACAGGGCAGCTGTAACAGAATGCGCTATAATTGGAGATCTTTAGTATGTTGCTGCTCGAGTATAATTGTGATATGGAAAGATCGCCACTCCTGGGCCAATCAATAGCTTTCTCGCATTTTTCTATATCTCTACTATGCCACGTTTGTAACAGCTAGTGTTATTTAGGGCGCCTAAAGATCAGAGATATTCATGGCTGCCCGTTATTAGGATTGGATGTTATGATCTGCATGTATAAATATGGGGAGCTGCTTCGACCCATGGGATTGAACAACGAAGAATTCATTCATTGTATTAGCAGTGGAGCGATTTGTGTAATCATCCTTCCGTTAATATAAAGAGTTACCTCTGAGTTAAGGGAGCTTTACATTGTTCAGCCAGCATCTCTGTGTGAAGGCTGGGCTCGTCTTCCACAGAGATTGCTGAGTTAAAATAGGAATTTTTGAATTTATTGTTGTGTGATGTTTTTGATATTTCCTTTGTACGCCGCAGTAGTAAGTGTGGATTTGCAGCATAATTAGGATTATATTTCCTTGAGATTGGTAAGTGGTACAGAGTGACAGTCGACTGAGTAGGAAACTTTCTTTATGCACTTCATGTGGTAGTTGTACACAGCTTTGTTCATCCTGTAGTTGAAGATTGTTATCCCAAGAATCCTTGCAATTTATCTTTCCTGTTATGATTGTTGATTTTCATTCCTATAATTCAATCTCTTAGAGCAGTTGAACTCAATCCCTTGCAATTGAATTTCTAGATTAATATTCAGTTTATGCTTATGGTTTTCAAAAGTGATTAGATTGAATAGGTGAGTTACTTGTTCTGGGATGTGAATAGGATTTCTTTTTATCTGCAATCATAGTTGAATCCTATGTCATTTCTTGTTGATACATGGTAGAGAGAAATTGAAATTATAGCATGTAGAAGACAATTGGGATTACATAGATTCCTGGGATGGACATAGTTGTTAGAAGATAAAGGTATTCAATTATAGTGATTTGGTGTTTAAGCATAGACTGTGCATTTATCCTTTGAAATAAAAGACTTTCTCGGGTTGACAATAAATCTCGTATGCTCTGTATGTTGGTAATAATCTATCTGCATATTGGGTGCTCGACATTTTGGCGCCGTTGCTGGGGAAGGATAAAAATTAAACACTAATCATTAGTTGTATCTGGTAATTGTTTCTAGTCAGTCTTTTTCTTTGCTGAAATGATTCGAGTTGCATGAATACGAGGAGGGTAAAATGCGATCACCTCCAAACTCCCAAAACCCCACAAAATACTAACAGTGCAGGTGGCTCGAGTCGTGGTCAAGGACCACCATTGGGAAGAAGGACATTCATCGACGATCTTGTTGATAGAACTGATTCATCCACCAGGGCTCATTATCAAGAAATTGCTATCATAAGAAACCCTGTTGATCCTGGGGCACCAGTGTCAGGGTCCACGGTGGAGAATACACGAGCAGCCGTGACTCCCTTGTATATCCCTGCCGAGGAAGACACAGCTGTTATAGCTGCTACAACTGGACCTACAGTTACGACTGAGGAAGACACAACTGTTACAACTGGACCTGCTGTTACGATTGTGGAAGACGCAGCTGTTACAACTGGACCTGTTGGTAGAGGTCCGATCTACCACATTTCCGGGAAGGCTGTGACTGAAGAAGAGTGGACACAGTTCCACTAGAAGTTTGCTGATCAGGAACAAAACAAGGAAAAGAACGCAGGAATGAATGAAGAAGAGAAAATAGAAGAGGAGATGAGTAATAGACATGAGACCGACGAGGAAGAGGCGATGGTGGAAAACTATCATCATGAAGATCACTCCCTGCCTAAGGGAACGACGGCTACACTGCAATTTCTGATTCAGCAGCCAGGAGGGCCCCTATGAAGAACATCTCACCATCGGTGTTGCCTCGCTTCTATGGAAGGGTGACAGAAGATCCAGATGAATTCCTTTTTGAATTCGATATCCTCTGTCGCAGCTATGATTATATCACTGATGCCGAAAAGTTAAAACTTTTCCCTGCCACCCTGAGGGACAACGCATTACGCTGGTTCATGAGCCTTAGGGGAGGAACTATTGCTAATTGGGATAAGATGAAACAGGTGTCCCTGGAGAAATATCAGGAATATTGCAACACCAAGGACAAAAGAGAGGAATTATTCAAAATGGTGCAGAAGGAGGACGAAAGTCTAGAGGATTTTGTAGAAAGGCTGCTGTACAATGTGCAAAGAGCCGGGCAGACGAACATGGGGCTGGACGTGCTCAAGATAATCTTGCTTCGTGGGATCAGGGATGATTGTTTAGACATGTTAAATCTTCTAGGAAAGGGAGACATCTCCAAAGAACCTTTTGGGAAGATTGTGGAACTATGTAAGAGATACTCCAGGGGGTCTTCCAGGAACAACAAGCGGGACAAACGGGATAAGTTGGAACGTGATGTCTTCGACAGAACTCAGAAGTCGTCCAACGGAGGAGCTACCCGTGCAGAGATAGGAAATCTCCTTGAAAATTTTAAAATAGAAATGATGAGCTCCATCTCTTCGGAGATCGATGTCCTAAAGGAAAAACAAAAACAGGCAGTAGAGGATCTCACGCTAGGTGTGTTCTGCCCCCGATGTAGAAAGAATCATCCGTTGAAAGAATGTCCGCTTGACAAAGTAGAAGTATGTCAGCTGTGTGAGCTGAACCACGACATGAAAGACTGTCCCTCACTTCCCCAAGTGAAGGCTGTTCTGCAGGCATCAACTCCAAAAGTGGAATCAGCCTATTTCATTGCACAGAAGAAACCTTGGCAGCCTCGAAATCAAGGTATGCCTCTGGAATCGTTTCGATTTTTAAATAATATGAGCAATTGGAATATTAATATGCAAAATGTGAATACACAATTCCCTTCAAATTATGCTCAGTGTAATTCTTCCCAACCTGCAATGCAAAATTATAACTCATGGGGTTCTTGGACACAACCACCACATCAACCTATGTCGTGGTCTCCTGGATGGAGGAATTTCCACCTCGGGAACCATTTTCCTCAACCACCTCCACCTCAACAGTCATCATATTCTCCTCAATACCCTCAATTTCCTCAATATCCTCAATACCCACCTCAGCAGTCGCAACTGCAGAATAATTATGTCCCTAATATACCAATACAGCCTCAGCTGCCTACCCAACCTAATCCTAACCCAAATAATAAAACAATCCATCAATTGGAAACTGTCAATATGCCGGCCTACTCCCTTTCCCTTATACCTTGTAATGATATTCGTCTACGATCTGGGAAAATAGTAGAACCCGTAATTACAGAAGATGCTCCACCTTCTATGCATAAAGAAGGAGGGAGTTCACAGCATCCATCCGATACTGTTCCTATCACTAAAGGTGCTGGAAATCCCTTGGATGGGATGGCTGAAACATCAAACGATAAATTGGACAATACGTAGCCTACCCAACTGATAAGGCAACCACCATACCCTGGGAGACTAATGCTACCAAAAATAGGGGGGAAACCTCAGTTTAACCTCCTAGGAGAGTTAAGGAATCTTTACGTCAAAATTCCCCTTCTACAAGCTCTTCAAGACGTGCCTATTTATGCTAGAACCATTCGGGACCTTTGCACTAAGAAACAAGGGAGGAAACTGAGAGATCCTCCCACTGTTCACATCATAGGGAATTTATCTGCTTTGATAACAGGAAAAACCCCTGTGACCAAGTATGACGACCCTGGCAATACTACTGTCACTATACATGTAGGACAGACGCAGATACCCAACGTTCTAGTCGATTTAGGAGCAGCGATCAATGTCATAACAATTGACACTGTAAAGAATCTTGGACTCACTAATTTTAGACCGACCCCTACCATTTTAGAATTGGCAGACAGATCCACCATTAGACCCGAAGGGATTCTGGACGACCTTGTCATCTCAGTAGATTCATGGGAGTACCCTGCTGACTTTTTGGTATTACAACAAAAATCATAGCTGGGGGGACACCCATTGATCCTGGGGAGGCCTTGGTTGGCCACAGCTGATGCCTGCATCAGCTGTCGATCAGGGTCCATGACTATATCTGATGGTACAGAGACTAAAAAGCTCACCCTGTATCCTCCAGCTCGGCCGAGTCTAGAGGCTGAAACTTCCCTTTGGATAGAGCAGGAGGAGGAGGAGGATGTTCAACCACTATTAACTATAGGGAAGGCCTTAACTTTTAAAAATGAAACAGAAGACGATGCTATTAGTAATTTTATTAGTGAACCCGCTTCAGTGGATAAAGAGGTCTATCAAATCCTGAACATTACCCTTGGTAAGGAAGAACAAGAAAATCTTATGGAAGAAGCACTAGTTGGTGACACAAACATAATCCTAGTTTTGAAAAGTTCAAAAAGTATTCCTATTGAGGTAGAGCCTGGAAGAACTTTGAATATCAACCCTGGTCTCTCCTTAGAGGAACAAAGGTGCCTAATTAGTCTCTTGAAGGAACATAAGGGGGCATTTTCCTGGGAGTATACAGACATGAGGGGTATTCCCTCTAATCTGTGCACCCACCATATTTATATCAAAAATGACTCCCGGCCTGTGTGTCAACCCTAACGACGCATGAACCCCAATCTGAGGGATATAGTGAAGGAGGAAATCCAGAAACTTTTGGAAGCAGGATTTATATATCCTATTTCAGATAGTGAGTGGGTTTCCCCACTCGTAATTGTGCCCAAGAAAAATGGTAAATGGAGAGTCTGTGTTGATTATAGGGAACTGAACAAAGCTACGCAAAAAGATCATTTCCCTTTTCCCTTTATTGACCAAGTACTTGATACTCTATCAGGGAAGAAGTTCTTCTCCTTCTTAGATGGGTTCAATGGGTAGAACCAAATTCAGATTGCTCCTGAGGACCAGGATAAGACCACCTTCACTTGCCCCTGGGGAACGTTTGCCTACAGAGTGCTTCCCTTTGGTTTATGTAATGCACCGGCAACGTTCCAAAGAGTTGTAATTGGCATATTATCTGAATTAGTTAATGATAGTATGGAAGTCTTTATGGACGATTTTACTCCCTATGGCAAGGATTTTGAGGAAGCACTGGAAAATTTAAAGAAGGTTTTAATTCGCTGCGAACAGACTCGCCTCTCATTAAGCACTGAAAAATGCCATATGATGATGAGTGAGGGGGTGGTATTAGGGAATTTCATCTCTACCAATGGAATTCAGGTGGATCCTTCAAAAATTAAGGTGATAAAAAATATACCGATTCCTTCAACTCAGAAAGAGGTGCGAAGTTTTCTGGGACATGCTGGATATTACCAGAGGTTTATAGAAAACTTCTCCAAACTTGCTTCTCCTTTGTTTTCTTTGTTAATGAAGGATGCACAGTTTGTGTGGAGTGAAGCATGCCAGACATCATTTGATAAGCTTAAGGAGAAGCTGTCCACAGCTCCTATCCTAAGGGGACCTGATTGGACCCTACCCTTCCACATTTCTTCAGATGCTTCTGATACCGCCATTGGAGCAGTATTAGGATAGCAGGATGGTCATGTACCTTATTCCATCTATTATGTTAGTAAAAACTTAGCCCCTGCTGAACTTAATTATACTGTTACCGAAAAAGAATTTCTCGCTTTTGTTTACTCTATTAATAAATTTTGACATTACATTACTAGGTATCCTACATTTGTGCACACTGACCACTCTGCCATTAAGTATTTAATGAACAAACCTGTCACCAATGCCGAAGTAACCAGGTGGCTCTTGTTATTACAGGAATTTGATATTACCATTATAGATAAACCTGGAAAAGAAAATGTTGTTGCTGATTTTTTATCTTGTTTTACTAACAGTGATGACAGTTTGCCTGTTGAGGACTCTTTTCCAGATGAACATCTATTCGCACTTTCAGCTCATTCCCCCTAGTATGTAGACGTCGCTAATTATTTGGTTGCAGGAAAGCTCCCGCCACACATGTCTAAACGAGAAAAGGGAAAAATCATCCGCCACACATGTTTTTCAAAAATTTCCAGGGAAGCGCCAGGGGAATGACTAGATTGGGCCTGTCAAACGAGAGTCGTCTTCCTATGCCTTCCTGTGTTGCATTTTCCTTTTCCTTGAAATAAATTTTCCGGCAGCTGCGAGACACATTTCCCGGCAGCGGCAACATCTTTTCCAGTAGTTGCGACATATTCTCCGGCGGCTGCAATATTATTTTCCGGGGACGTAAAACCCTTTTTCCCAGCAGCCGTGAACAACTTTCCCAGCGGCTGCAACATCATTTTCAGCGGCTGCAACATCGTTCCCTGACAACCGTAAAACCTTTTTCCCGACAGTCGTGAACCATTTCCCAGCAGTTGCAGCCATTTCCCAGTTGCTGCAACATCATTTCCTAACGGCTAAAATATCGTTTTCCCGGCAGCCATGAACCATTTCTCGACAGCTGCAACATATTTCCCAACGGCTGCAACATCTTTTCCCGGCAGCCGTGAACCATTTCCCAGCGGCTACAATATCGTTTTCCCGGCAGCCGTGAACCATTTCCTGATGGCTGCAACATATTTCCCAGCGGTTGCAACATCTTTTCCCGGCAGCCGTGAACCATTTCCCAGCGACTGTAACATCATTTTCCCGACGGTCGTAAACCCTTTTTCCCAGCAGCCGTGAACCATTTCCCGATAGCTGCAACATATTCCCCGGCGACTGCGACATATTTCCCGGCATCGTAAAAATTTTCCCTAGCAGCCGTAACTTTTTTTTTCGATGGCCATCAAATCTTTTTCCCGGCAGCCGTGAACCATTTTCTGGCGGCTGCGACATATTTCTCGGCGACTACGACATATCTCCCGGCGCCGTAAAACCTTTCCCTGAAAGCCGTGATTTTTTTCCGATCCTGTAAATCCTTTTCTCGGTGGCCGTGAATCTTTCCTGGCGGCTGCAACATCTTTTTCGTTGGCCGTGATATCATTTCTGGAAACTTGCATTGGTAACTCCTGTGTTAACGGAAGAATTGCTCCAAACCTGCTAAGCGATGGCTCTGATTCATCCTAGTCGTGTCGGCGAACTCATCATTCCGACCCCGAGGACGCGATGGCTTGTGTTTCACTGGCGGAAGGAATTATTGCATTATCCTGGTCATCATGATTAGATTTATGACTATGCACGAGTTGGGTTCCGCAACGTCACCAACTGCACACTCCACCATTCTCCGCATGATATCTGACGCACAGTATCATGAGGTATGGCTTTGATTTATCATGTGATTAAGTGTTGATATAATTTAACAATATCAGTCATACCTTTATTCGTATCACCATTATGCCTAATTAAACCTTTCCCTCGTACGACATAAACACTAATAACTGCCACCTTCCCCAATTTGGAATGGAAATTTCGAACGTTTTTCTGTGCTCAACTTTCCAAATTTTCCCATTTCCTCAACATCTCCGCTCAGCGATTCGTGCATCCTCTGTGCTGCAACTTCCATTCTCAGATTCTGTAATCTGTGGGATAGCAATCTCAGTCTGCAGCCAGGACCATGGGGATTCCAGTTCGTCATGAACCTTTGAATACACAGGAACTCAGGAAAAATCTTCAAGTTTTTGCCATCTTTCAAGCCACCGGCTGGATCAAATTTTTTAAGTGAATACATGGATTCAATCGGGAAGCAGCCTTGCAATTTGCTTTAAATCTCACCAAAACTCACTCCAAGGTGTGGGGGCTGTGCATAGAAGTCTCCGAGGCCATTATATCCTAGGTTACTGCCATCCCGTAGGTGGGAAGGGAATGGTTTAACCGACGAGTCCCCACGACAACTGCACGGGAAGCATTTTTACTCGAGGGGGAGCAAGTTCAATCATCAAGGAGAGGGATCGCACTGCACTCATTGCCGTGGCCATGGGACCAGGTTGCTGTCTTTCTCAAGAAGTACATCACTTGTGAAGTAAGATACCAAACTCTTTATAATTCTGAACTCCCTTTACTTTCTCATCTCCGCCATGGCATTTTATTGAACATTCCATATTATCTATTGCATGACTTGCGTCATATGGTGATATTTTTCCAGTCTGCTAAGCACCCACTTTCCTCCCTCACCCACCATGGTCTTATCAAATTAATAATTGTAAGAACCCTTGCCTAGCATCATATAACCTGGGAGCAATTCATATCTCGAGCTCAGCAACCCGCTCCCTTGCAGATTGTCCCACTACAACAGGTACGAGTTCCACCACAGCAGGAGGACCGGAGTCCCTCCACTGAAGTTGGGGGGGGATGAAACTGTATTAGAAGAAGAGCAACCGGGGGCACAAGCAGAGCCACTGCGGGGATGAAACTACATTTGAAGAAGAGCCATTGGGGGGCGATGAAACTACATTTGAAGAAGATCCATTGGGGGAGGGTGTAGATAAAAACCTTGTGGAAAACCCAGATAACAGGGCAGCTCTGACAGCAGAAGGTGAAATTGGAGCAACATTAAATGCTGCGACAATTGAACCTGAAGGTGACAGATCCAGGGCAATAGAAGAAAACATTGAGCTGGTAACTATTGAATCCTCACCTGAGTGGGTAGGAGGAGATTTAATTGAAGAAGAAAAGCATGAGAAGCAAGAAAACATTCCTTCGACCTCAGCTGTGAATCCCTGTATACCAGATCCATGAAAGAAAACACCACAAAGGAAAAGAAAGAGATAAATCAATGAATTTAACATAACCTCACCAATCAGAAAGAAAAGAACTAGATCAGCTACAGTAGCAGAGGCAGCCAGAAAAAGATGGGAAACCTTAGAGGCACAGGTTGAGCCCCCTATCCTTGTACTGAGACCAATGGATGCCCCACAAAGGCCAGTTGAGGAAGAACCCGGAATTGAAGGACTTCTGGCTGAGAACACATTGTTAAAAGAGGACCTCCAAGTACTTCTAAGGGAATTGGAAACCTGGAAGGAAACCTACAGAAAACTAGGTAAAAGGAAACTGTATACATTGGTAGAGGCTGCAGATCAACTGGAGGAATCAAACTCTACCAAGCCTGGCAAGGAAGATGAACGAGTAATCTGTCCCACCTGTGGAGAAATATTTAAGGAGGCAGGCCACAAGATTATACTTCGTACCTGCTCATCACAACAGCCCGTGCCCACAATAGAGGAAGCTGCAGAAAAAAGAAGATGCTGCCACACAAGAACCAACATCTTTAAGCATCCTTGCTGAAGCTGCAACCAATCCTGTGACAGAAGAGCTAAGGGATGAAATCATGTATGATGATGGGGATAAAGAATATACTATAACCCCAGAATGCTCCGACGACACAGATATTATAGAGAAGATGGGAGAAGAACCTGGAATGGAGGACACTCTGGAGCTTAATAAAGAATATACTGTAACCCCAGAGTGCTCCCATGACACAGATATTATAGAGCATATGGGAGAAGAAACTGGAATGGAGGACACTATCGAGCTTAATGAAGAATTCTATACTGTAACCCCAGAATGCTCCCACGACACAAAGATTTTAGAAGCTGAGCCACAAAGACAAAACATTGATAAACTTGAACAGGGTGCTGTAACACAAGAACCAACAAACCTGAGTAAACTTGTCCAATTGGATGAACAGATGGGAGAAGAACCTGGGATAGAGGACACTCTGGAGTTTAATGTAGAACATTGGGTTGTAACCCCAGATGGTTCCCATGACACAGAACTCATATGAGAAGAATTGCAACAACAGGAGGATGAAGAGGCAAGCCAGTATGTTGCTACACAAGAACCAACATCCTTGAAGGATGCAGCAGGAACTCCTGAATTTCAATCAGAAGATAACCCTGGAATGGATATCATTCCTGATACGCAGTGGAGTGAGGATGAACAGGTACAGACACAATCCTCAGGTGACACCGAAATCTTGGAGGAGGAGCTGCACAATGAGAAAGATATCCAATCTCAGCAACAGAAGGACAAAGAAGACACTGTTACACAAGAACCAGTGTCTCTGAAAGTAATGAAGGTAGCTGTTGAAGAGAGTCTAAAGGATGTTGCTATTACACAAGAGCCAACGACTCTCATATTAGACTTAGATGTGCTGGAAGACACTGTCCCACAAGAACCAGTGCTTCTACCTCCTAGAAATGTTATTGATTTGGACTTAGATTAGGATTTCCTTTCAAGTCCTCCCCAGGCACAACATATAATGAGACTGCAGGAAGTAAGTGACTTCTACTTGCACCAACTACATTGCCAGACACCAGCAGGTAGCATTGGAAGGGAGTAAGCACAGATAGCAGTAATGCTAGAAAGTATTGGGTTACTCACAGAGGCTTTTTAAAGACAGATGAGGTGCTTGAGTTTCCCTACAATTTTTCCTCCCTCCATGAACAAAGCTCAGTACAAGACTCAGATTCCGAATGATGCAGGTTGTTGCATGAGGACATGCAACAAGATAGTTGGGGGGAGATGTTGAGCCTAGAATTGGCCCCTTTTAATCATCCTCGATCACCTTTTCTTCCCCTGTCCTACACCATTTAGCATGCTAATCAGACCTATTGTCCTCACTTTATTCCCCCAAGATGCCAAGGTATGACTGATTATTGCTTTATCTTATTAATTCTTATGATTGTGATAATTAAGGTTGTATATCTCTCAATTGTGCTAACATGTTATGATTTATGAAGGTAGTTTGAGATAAGTGGACTGCAGGAAGGTGGGGCTGAACAAGTCTTGAAAGAAGGGATGATTGCTGCTTAAAAGGATCCTCAGGGTTTCGATCATCAACTAAGGCACGTGATTTTAATGCAACATCCTAGACAGAGCTGTGACAGGGCAGCTGTAACAGAATGCGCTATAAGTGGATATCTTTAGTTATGGCTGCTCGAGTATAATTGTGATCTGGAAAGATCACCACTCCTGGGACAATCAATAGCTTTCTCGCATCTTTCTATGTCTGTACTATGCCACGTTTGTAACAGCTAGTATTATTTAGGGCGCCTGAAGACCAGAGATCTTCATGGCTGCTCATTAATAGGATCGGATGTTATGATCTGCATGTATAAATATGGGGAGCTGTCTCGACCCAGGGGGTTGAACGACGGAGAATTCATTCATTGTATTAGCAGTGGAAGCAATTTGTGTAATCATTCTTTCGTTAATATAAAGAGTTACCTCTGAGTTAAAGGAGCTTTACGTTGTTCAGCCAGCATCTCTGTGTGAAGGCTGGGCCTGTCTTCCATAGAGATTGCTGAGTTAAAATAGGTTTTCTCGAATTTATTGTTATGTGATGTTTTGTTAATTATATTTCTTTTGTACGCAGCAGTAGTAAGTGTGGATTTGCAGTATAATTAGGATTACAATTCCTTGAGATTGGTAAGTGATACAGAGTGACAGTCGACTGAGTAGGAAACTTTCTTTATGCAATTCGTGTGATAGCTATAAACAGCTTTGTTCATCCTGCAGTTTAAATTGTTATCCCATGGACCCTTGCAATTTATCTTTCCTGTTATGATTATTGATTTTCATTTCTGTAATTCAATCTTTTAGAGCAGCTGAACTCAATCCTTTGCAATTGAATTTCTAGATTAATATTCAGTTTATGCTTATGGTTTTCAAGAGTGATTAGATTGAAGAAGTGAGTTACTTGTTCTATGATGTGAATATGATTTCTTTTTGTCTGCAATTGTCTTTGAATCTTATATCATTTCTTGATTGATGCATGTTATAAAGGAATTGAAATTGTAGCATTTAGAAGGCAATTGGGATTACACAGATCCTTGGGATGGACATAGTTGTTAGAAGATAAAAGTGTTCAATTATAGTGATTTGGTGTTTAAGCATAGATTGTGCATTTATCCTTTGAAATAAAAGACTTTCTCGGGTTGACAATAAATCTCATATGCTCTGTATGTTGGTAATAATCTATCTGCATATTGGGTGCTCGACAGGATCAAATAGGAGGGATGTTACATTAGGCTAGGTGTTAAAATCACAAGGTTAAGGGGCTATTTGGAAATGCCTGCCAGGAATTGTCCTTGTGGGGATAAATTCATCAGTTGACACGAACTTGTTCCTTGTTGAAGCATTTATCCAGTGATGGTTTCAGTTTACTTCCCGATAGTCACATGTGCAATAAATTCTCTGGTAAAGGAGATATTTTCCTGCCAAAACAACCATTCTGCTTGTTTTGCACCCTAAAAGAAACATGCTTGCCATAGGCAAAATTGGTTAATTGTTGAAAAAAAGGGCTTAAGTAACCAACAAGTCATTGCATTTGATAAAAACATTATTTCCAGAAATTTAGAGAGTCAACCAATCATTTTATATAATCACTATTAAATTTAGAATTCAGATGAATTTTCTAGCCTGCACGGCATACCTTCAACCCAATGAAATTTTCAAAAGATTTTTTTGCTTCGATGAATTTTTAGGAATTGTCTTTGATGTGAGTCGTCTTGATGGCCAAAGGTAACGACAGATACAATGGCATGTTTTCGTTCTTTCATCACCATGCCAAATATCACTGTAAAAAAATGATTTTCGAAAAACATTCTCAATATTATTTCTTCCATGAAATTTTCTTTTAAATGATTATCGATTTAATCTCTTCCCTGGATTATTTTTCATTTCCCCGCCAAATGGGTGATCGAAACATTCGCAATATATTTATTCCATGATTTTTTTTAAAATCATTATCGGTTTAATTTCTTCCCTAGATTATTTTTTTGGTTCCCGCCAAATGGGTGATCGGGTGTGAATGCGGATAAGTTTCTCAGTTTTTACCAGTTAGATCATGCTGAGGAATGTATACTCGTGGATTAGACTAGTTATTGAATGTGATTTACAGATTCAAGACTCTTACACCCACCTTCGTAGCTGCTTAACTCACGTTGAACTTGCGTTAACTCTTCTATTTGCCGGAAAATATCTCGATTTGCAAGGAAATGGTGCCCATTAAAAATTTTCTGCCCAAATACTTTTGCGATTAGTTGATTCACTCACCGTCTTCACAATAAAAAATATTATTTCCTCAACCATGTGGAGAATTTTAACCAATCAAAAAAAGGATCTTTTTACAAAGAAATCATCTTTTGGCATTTTTACTTATGAAATAGGATACGTGGTAGTTATGGGTAGAATGTTATGATGTATGTGTCTTGGGCCTTGCAAATGTTTTAGGGAAGATGGCCATTCCTTGTTCCCTAAAGAGATTGTTGAGACATGAAAAACTATGAACAATTGCTCGAAGCACATGACTTATTGAGGGTGTCCATGGAACTATTTATGTGTATTCTGACCTTGTGGCCTTATACATGCTCAGAGGAGGAGACTTGAACCTTAGGCCCTAAATTAATCTGCTAGTCATCCAGGATCAAGAAGGTTTCCTAGAACAACCACACATGACCTTCTAAGGGTATCATTGGCTTATTATTGTGGATATCAGTGTTGTTAGGTGGTTTTGACGAGTATATCTACGTCTCAAGCCCTTGGAAATGAACTAGAGAAGAAGAACATGCCTTAGGAATTAAAGAATCTAGTGAGGCATCTAAATCCATGAACAATACCTTAAGTATCAAATATGAATTCTTGAAGGTATCCATAGCACTATGCATGCCAATAAGTATTTTATTTGCATTTCATAATAACCTATAACCAATAACCTTGATAGTTGTTTATATCTTAGAATTTGGGGTGGATTAGCACCTATGGTTTTTCTAGATTGCAAAAGTGTACTGTCCATATTGATTTTATGGCAATCGTTCCAAATTTGAAATAAAAGATTATATAAAAAATAATGGTAGCTATGCATGGATAACTGGTAGTTGATCATAGATAATGGACAGTTCATTTGAAATAAACAATTATATCAAAAAAATAAAAAATAACCATAGTTTTGTATGAATAACTAGTAGTTGATGCATAGATAATGGACAATTCATTTAAAATAAACAATTATATAAAAAAATAAAAAAATAACTATAGTTTTGTATGGATAACTCCTAGTTGATGCATAGATATGAAGAAGTTAAAAGTTAGTAACGCTTAACTTATGACTTATCACTCTTCAGTTGCCACAAGTGAAGTAGCTCCGTGTAAAACCTTGGGTGTCTCATCTGTATTATATAAACTAGGGGAGGATTGTCTATTCTTGAGCGTTTTTTTTACCAGTAGTGGTGCAGCTTAATTCTCCATGTTCCCGAGCTTGTTTTTCCTCCAAATTTTTATGACATATACTTGTCGTGTTCTCTATCTAACCATATTGGTCTTGAGGTGTGACTAATCCAAAATGATGCCATGTCAGCCACAAAGTTCCAAGTTGTCTAGTCTTAGTGTGCCTTAGTGTATTTTTGATTGGGACCAATGCTTGAACATTGATGTGACTTAAAGTAGATGTGACTTAAAATGATTTTCCAATTTCAAATATTCATTTTATTTCAAAATGTAGTTCAAATTTTTTTATAAATAATTTTAAAAACATGAAAATATTAAGAATTACTTGTACATAAAGTGCTTTTATGAACCACTTATAGTAGCTAGTTGTTTCAAAACTGAGGTCAACCAACACCATTACTATGTCCACTACTCATCACCCTATCTCAACTACTGGTCTTCCTGCTCAAGAATAGACAACCCTCCCCTTGTGCAAGATTGAGATGATAGTTAAACAAAAGCTTCCACGGACAATGGACAAGATTGAGACCATCCTTGAATGGGCTTTAGTGCTACTAGCTGCATTTATAATTCTCTGCTTCGTTTCGTTGATGTGTATGGAAGAGAATCGTCGTTTCCTTCGAGATTTTTTTTCGTAGAGACGCCGTATCACAAACTACAGATCACGCGGTCTCGCCTCTGCAGAATTATGGAGTTTGGGATCTTTCATGTATGAAGAAAGAGAAACGGAAGAGCACTGTTGCATCTGTTTGTGCAGATTTGAATCCGCAGTGCGTCCACTGCTTTCACAAGGTTTGTATTGATCAGTGGTTGAGTTTGAAGAGGACATGCCCTCTCTGTAATACTCGAGTACAGGTAGTAAATACCTCCCACGGCCATGAAAATGGAAGCGAAGCAGGATGTGCCATATCTGTTGACATCGCTGGTAATCCTCCTGCTGCTACTGATAATATGCATATGGTTATCGCAGTTAATGATTGCAGCGAGCAGCAGGATCAGAACATTGGCTCCAACATTGGATCTTAGTCTCCATCACCTTCATACTGAGTCTTTATTGACGGATCACCTTCATACTTCGGTCGTCTTTTGACGGATCTGGAGGTCCGTGTTGAACTGAGTCTCTATTGTAGGTTTCTGGTCACCTTGCTACTTTGGACATTCTTTGACGGATATGGAGGTCTGTTTTGATACTTTTTGTCGCGATCTGTTGTAACCGTCTCGGACTACTTCCTTGCTGAAGTCCGTTTGATATTTTATGTTGCGATCTGTTGTTATCGTCTCAGGGAGTTTTATGTTGGTACTTACTTGGGGTTTCATTCTCCCAGGTTTGGGACCTTTTTAATCGTGCTCATGTTATTTTTTGTTGTGAGATGTGGTTCTGGTTATTTGGTGGAATCTATGTACTGTACTTTATGGCCTGCTGCCACACTCTGTTTTGGAACATGGTAACTCTTTTATTGTTTTTAATATAAATAGTAAGTTATTTTTTGCTTGTGATAAAAAAAGTGTTCAATATTTAAACTTCAAATTAGCTTTTCAGTACGTTTATAGAGATTCGGCAGGATCACTTTAGCTTGCCAGGAATACTACCACGTGCTTTTGCGGGAGCCTTCAGATCCAAAATGGAAGGATTTAATCTCATTCTGTATGGCGGTAGGCGCTAGACGGCAAAAGATAGAGATTTACCTATGGACGGATCGGACCAGACAATTTAGAAAGAAGTCACTTGGACATGAATTCAACAAACTATTTCACATAATCTCATAGGGAAATGCTTGACAATCAAAATATACTTATTTTGTTGTGTTTGTCAAATATATTTATTAACATGTGAAATGCTTCTCATGCTGGATTTATTATGCTATAAATATTTCTTGAGAGCTTCTATAACTTGAGATAGACGATAAAATTTATATGGAGATGGATGATAAAATATTGTGCCTTGAAGAATTTATTTGTGAAGTTTAAAATTTTAAATATATATTGGTTTTATTGTTAATATGAATTTAGTAAATTAATTTTGCTTAGTGGATTGTTTTAATTAGTTTTTTTAATTTTGTTTAGTGGATTGTTTTAATTAGTATTTTTTAACTGATTCCAATATTTAAAATATTTAGAGAGATTTGGAGTTGACATGTGACACTTTATTAAAATAATTACACCAATATGTGTTTTTATTTTAAATTCAATTTTGAAAAAATAAGACATCAAAATAAATATGTGGTTTTATGTGTGTTTTTATGGCAGTTCCAAATTTGAAATAAATGTTTATAAAAATAAAAAAAAATTGGTAGCTAATGCATAGATAACTAGTCTTTGCATGGATAACTCTTAGTTGATGCATGGATAATGGGTACTTAATGGTAGACAACCTCATTTAACTAGAAGAAGACAAGTAATGTAGCTAAGGCATAGATAACTAGTAGGTGCATGGATAACTCTTATGCATACACAAATTATTCACCAACCACAAGTTAAGTGGTTCTACAATTAAACTATTAGATAAGTAAAAAAAGTAATTTACAATATAAGAATTTGAGTAAATATTAAATATTTATATATTAATTTAATTTAGATCTATCTTAACATTAAAGATTAAATTTCTTAAAATACATAAAAAAAATACTTATTAAAAATTAAATTGAAAAAACATATTTAAATTTAGATTTATTATTAAATTAATTTAATAGCTAATAATAAGAACATTTAAAACAAAACCATTCATGTATTTGAAAAAAATGAATTATTAACATTTTACCATCTAAATTTGGTCACTCATAATTAAATTAAAAGCATTCAATTTATACAATTTTTTTAACTTAAAAGCATTTAATTAATATTATTTTTTAAACTTAATATAAGTTGAATGCATCACTAATACAAATTCGACTTTTAACTCAATATAACAATAGTATCTAATTTTATTATAATAGTATCACATTTATTTAAGAGAGTTATAAAAGATTTATTAAGAGTTATATAAGTTTAAATAAATTTATTATAATTTAAATTAAATAATATGTTTAATAATTTATTATTAATTTTATAGTGAAATTTTTTTTATCTAAAAGAATTTGATTTTATAAAAAATATAAAATTTATTTTAATAAAATTTTATATAATATAAATCTATTTGAATTCCAAATTTACTAATAACTTAATAACAAAAAATAAAAATAAAACACAATAAAAATGAATGATACTTTCATGATTTAAGAGACTTACCATCAATAGTTTAAAATAGTGACATTTGGAAACTCGAACTTGTTTATCTCAAAAACTACTACACCGTTACGAGGTAGCTTGATATATCTTCACTTGAATCTAGTAATGTTTAAATCTAGTAATGTTATGAGGTGTTAGAACATTTCCTATTTATTTAAAATATAACATTAAATAATAATTTTAAATAATAATGTTTGAGGTCATATATTTTGGGTGGGGGATTGTGGTGGTAGAATTAAAGTCATAGATTTTGGGTAGGGGATTGTGGTGGTAGAATTTGTTTCTTGATCAAATTCTAAGGAAGAAGATTTAATGACATTGGACACCATATTGGTTATTACACAATGAATTATCACTATGAAAACATATGCTCAAATCATTAGAAAGCTTTATTAGTGTGGCATTTTCTCTTTACTAAAAGAGAAGTTCAATATATTAACAACAAAATGCCATACCATGAGATTGTAAATTTAGTTGAGATGTGTTTAGAATCAACACAATTTATTTTTGAAGGATATAGATTGTAAATTTAGTAGAGATGTGTTTTAAGGATATATATGTGAACATTTATGTGGTAAACAATATCTCATAACGATGCTCATATTTTCAATGGGAGACAAAAGGTCTCCTATAAAATTCATGTGTGGTAGTTTGAGACCTTAGCCCTTGATTTCATCTCTTGACCAATGTTAAGATCCAAAAAATTTAATGTTAAGGTCCAAAAATTTGTCTATTATGGTACATTTTTGTCAAAGGTATCTTGTAGATTTCATATATAAACTAGGTAAAGATTATAGACTCATGTGTGGTGGTTTAAGGGACCATCCATGCCCCTTAATCCAAACAACTATTATCTAGGGCCTTAGGAACTTGATTGCATTTTCCAAATGATGTGAACATGGCGAAATTATTTAGTGGTGAAAAATTTTCTCTTGTTGATGATCGCGTTCCTCGCAAAAGTCCAAATATACCATGCATAGGTCATGCATGGCGGTTCGACACCTCTTACATGGGAATGACGCCCATAAATTATTATTTTTTGCCCAAGGTTGTTGCTTTCATCTTGTGACATTATCAAGGCAATGAGGCCAAATATACCTTACAAATGTCATATGTGGTGGATTGAGGCCATGTTCATAGTTATCAAGCTAGATTATCCCTATTTAGGGCCAAATTCACTTATTTTCATTCCTTATCTATTGTTAAGGCCCAAAGATTAATCCATGATATGAAAACAACATTCATATTCCTTGTGGGAGATTAAATATCCCATAAATGGTCTTGTGTAGTGTTTTGAGGCCTCATTCATGGACATTTAAGCAAAGGCCTCATTTAAGGCCTAAGGCCGTTGTTTTCACCCTCCAACTATTATCATGGCCCTAGTATGTGTTTGTAGTGCATAATACCTTTAATGGATCCTATATTCCCACACATATATGAACAATCTGCCATAAGCATGATGAAGTGGTGGTTGAATGTCTCATTTATGTGTTTCAAGCATGAGAGGAATCATTTAGATCCTAAGTTAATTGTTTTAATCCCTATACCATTGTAAAGTATCACATGCCAATATATGTTGAAAAATAACGATTTGTAGTCCAAGCATCCATTTCATAGGTTGTGACTAGTGCTTACAAGCCTCATCCATTGTTATGGATCCTAAGAAGCATCATTCAAGGCCTACCTCTCTTGATTTCATTCATCGACCATAATGAAGTTCCCGCTACCTATCTATGGTATGTAATACTTCTTAGTATTCTTGATGTATTTTTAATTAGAGGTAAAATATCCCTGACATATGTCATTTTTGGTGGTTTGAAGACTCGTTTATGGCCATGAAGGCCCTAGTATCCATATTTGGCGCATAATAATGGTCATATTCCTAGTGGGAGGCCAAATATCAACTATAGTGGTCATGAATGGTGGTTTGAGGCCTCATTCATGATTTTATCCCATGGACATTGCTAAGATCCTACTTCTTATTAATGGCATGTATTAGCTCTTCGCAATGCTAACATTCCCTTGTGGTTATTTGAAGTCAAGTGTTAATGGCCTTTTAGTCTAAGAAATATAGAGAGGTCATGTATCCTATTTTAAGATATGGTTCATGGTGCTCAAGCTTGAAAGGGTTTATTTATGGCTTATATATTGTACTTAATTTTTGTTTATGAGGAAGGGATCATGGTCATGGCGTGTTGTGGGTTTTATTGTAAAAAAAAAGATATATATGGTATAATACATATTCCTTATAACACATGATATGTTTTATAGGATGTACACACTAGCATAGATCCATCTTAAACCCGGATCTATCAAGCACCAAGAGGGATCCAATTTCTTGAGGTTTAATTTTTTTCTTGGTGTGTAAATTTTTTTGTTTTATGGATCAATATGAATTTGTTTAATTACATTTTATTTTTTATCAGTTATGAGGGGGCGTATTTTTTTTGAATTACTTTTTATTTTTGGGAACATTACGTTACATTACATAACATGACAAACATGACAACATCTCCCCTAGACTAATCTAAGAGAACCTTGTTACTCTCGATTGAATTAATGATATACAAAATCTATTAGTGTGTACATGAAGCTCTTTTTAATTGAACTCCAAGTTTAAAAAAACAAAACTATGCACAAAATATTGTTCTGTTGTGTTTTCTCACATTTGGTTTAGACATTTTCATAGATAAAAATAAAATAAAGAATCTCTCACAATTATTTGACGGGGAATCATTTTTTTTCATGTGGTTCACATCCTTAGAAGATGGAGGGATCGCTACATCCACGATAGAAATTTTCAGGGGCCTCACTTTGTGGGCTCCAGGTTCAGGAGCCTAACCCCGAAGGACCCAGAGATTTGAACCTCTGACCTTGACTACTTTGGTCTTGGATTCAAAAGCTCCAACCAACTAAGATACACCTCATGATTTGATGGGGAATCTATGTAGTAAAAATTTGAAATAAGAGAGGAAAGCACATATACATAAACATAAATAACAAAAAAATGGAAAGTAAAATGAACGAGCATATAAATTTTGATAATGAGACAATACTTTTGATGAATGAGACAATAATGTGTACTCAAGGAAAGACTCAAAGAATATGGATTAGCTAGTTGACATAAAATTTTAGATCATTTGTCTTTTCTTCAATAGTTTCGACATTCATTGAGTGTGCATTGATCCATATTTCAAACATGCGTTTAATGGTTGGTACACTGTATTTTGCATCAAATATTCCCCCCTAAACAGTGTGGGTATTAAAATCTAAATGGGAGTAGGAAAAAGGAAAAGCATCTAGTGTTCTTCAATTATAGTCGCGGGAAATTTGTCGAAATTGAGATAGTGTCCCAAATGTTTCCTCATGAAGAGTTCTATTATTTTGTCAGTAAATTTATAGATAGGGATTTCCAACACACAATTGATAGGTTTATGAGCTAATGAATTTAGTCAAATATTCTTGTAAGGTTTTCGACAATCATGTGAAGTTTTTTCAACAACCATGAAATTTTATATCCCTCTACTAGATGTGAACATGAATCAAGTTGTTCAAAACATATTGAAAGTTACAACTGAAAATAGTGCATTGTATTCCATGGAAGGAAAGATATCTAAACACATTGTCAATCACCATTCTTCATGAATTACTAAATATTTTTTGAAGTTGTCTAATGATGGTAAATGTGAAGTATTTTTATCCTTTCTAAACTATATGAGAAGAAAATTAAACAATAAAATAATGAAAATGCATAATTAAGTAATCATAAATTGAAATATCTCGTTGATGCATTCGCATTCATTGTTAAACATTATCATTCATGAGGTCGTAATGTGGAATACCATGTATTGATTATATCAATTGTAAGTAAAAGCACAAGACAAATTCAGTTTATTAGGTGCACATCAACTACATCTGAAAACCTCAGAAATAATTCTATTAGAAGAGACAATCTTGTCATAGGGGGTGAAATGAATAAGCTATGGGCATTTAGTGGTAGGTTTCCATGTAGACTTAGTTGAAGTAGTCAAACGGATTAGTAAAATGTTTTTAGCATGATAGCATCGAGCCTTCTTCCAACACAAGTGATGTATTAAAATGTAGAAAATATTTTAGGGATCATGAACCTCACATTAGACATCATATTGACATGACAAAAACTCAACATTTTAGGATGTTTAACACTACAAACAAAGTAATAAGGCTTGTCTAGAGATCTTTCAAGATATGAAAAGTTTGGTATGTTAGAATCAACACTGCATATAACACTTATTGAAAATACCACAAAGAGTTTAATACTATTATAAAAATTTGTACATAAACATAATTTTTTTCATGCTATCCATGTGTAGTAATGCTTGTGTGGATTGCCACAACAATTACATTGAGATACTTCATCCAATAAATATTGCCTCTAAAAAAGGAGAGACATATTATACAACATAATGTTTATATGGTACTTGCAAAAAATGTGTGGGATGGAATTATCAAGAGAATGCATCTATGAGATTGAAGAGAATGCATGTGGAAAGATGACCATTGACATGGAGAGATTCAAATACTTCACTTACCTTCTATAGTATGGGAAATAAAGCAAGAAGATTGTATTCACGCCTTCTTAGGTGACCTTAGCTTTAGTAAATCTTCATTAAAACTAGAGCATTGTATACACGTCATATAGATAGATCTGTAGATATATATACCACACATTGCATTAGAGAGTTCATTTATAAAATGATCTATCTAAGGAAATATAGATAGACGTATTAGGAAAAACATTATTTAGATGGTACTTGGAACAAATGTGGTGGGATTGAATTATTGATAAAGTGCATCCATGCTAGTGAAGATAATGGATTTGGGAAGAGGATGGTTGATGATACATTATTTTTCACTATAGTATGGGAAATATAACAAGAATATTAAAATGGGGACTTCCTAGTTGTCATCGGCAATGGGGTATTTCCATTAAAACTATTTGATTTTTTGTTATGTATGTATGTATCTCATGCCTAGTTCTTCTCCAACATGTGCAAGTTTATGATATTATTTGTATAGTTCATAAAATAATCATGCATTACATTCATCATGTCAATATGGCTTCATGGAAAAATGAAGAATTCAAAATATGAAGAGATGCATTTCCCCTTGAAACTATTTTGTCAGTGGTTGATTTTATTGAATTGTGTCCATAAAGTGAGATATAGAGCCAATATTATTCTTTGTACTAGGTTAAAATAATGGTACATATAACTTACATACATGGTCTATACAGCAGTGAAGAGACATAGGTGATATTTACAGATTGTCGCTTCTACATAAGTGATGATGGGGTCCATGGAACACATTATGTGTTAGAATGTTGTTATTTGTTCTATGATCACTTGAATTCTAGAGATTAGCCATCTCATTGATATTTGAACTAGTTAGACGATTGCAGAGGTTAGTTATTAGAGTGTATATCTCAATGGTTGTGCTTGTTTCGCACAAAATATAGGGTGCTACATATATGGAAATATTTTGATACTAAACATGGAAAATGAGACCCCAAGGGCATTGATGTCTACATTATATGCATAAGAGATGAATTTTAGAACACTTTGTCACATTTCATAGGCTAAAACTATAGTGCAATGGTTAAATGAGTGGTGGGTGGGAACTCAACAAGGAACATAGAAGTGAAATGATTTTTCTAGGAGGTGACAAATTTGTGAACTAATCATGCACATACAACTGCAACATAGTGATTGGAACTTGCTAATTTAAACTGGCTAGAAGATCATACAACTTTTCCCTAGAAATATGGATAAGGAAAATGACTTTATTTTGTGGTTTGTGTAGTAGTAAAGAATGGGATGAGTGTGAAATAGTAGAGTTAGTTCATGCATGGGACCAAGTTTCTCTTGATATCCACCAATGCATGGTTTCTAAACTAACCCTTTTGATGAGGAGAAAACATGAATTTATGTAGATTATGATCGTGCATTAAATCTTGTAAAGGTGTTTATGAATATGTTGCAATTAAGATTTTATTACAATTTCCTATATACCCATAAATATTTTTTCTTTTTCCGTACTACTCAAATTTTAACAACTATCATATATTTTTCTTCATTTGTAAGTCACATATATGTAGTGCTTGCCCCCAAAATAATGCATGGGTTATTGGCTATTGGTTGGTATGTTTCCTAAATGAAAATAAATCCATCCACAATGTAATAAAGAATGTTAAAAATAATGAATCTCTAACTAAGTCATGGTTGTTTGAGGTGAATACTTGACACTTGCTACACAAAAGAAATAAGGATAAATATATATCTTAGGATAAAGGCCAATCATTCTTTTTAACCACCTAAGCAACTTAATGTTTGATACAAGCATTTTCTAAAAAACATATTCCATGGGTATGCTACTTCCTACCTTATTTTAAGCATATAAATGAACATTGTTAATAGCAAAGAATATCTAGATGTACTACATGAGTGAGTGATGCAATGAATATGTTGTTATTTGTGGGTGAGATATTTATGCTTAAGTTTCATGTTTTACAACTTCATTGAGTTATTCTTGATTTTGAAATTCCTAACATAATCCTTTTACGTGAATAGGTTATGAAGAACACTAGTGTTTTTAGACACCACAATCTCACAACTGAAAAAGTGATTTTATATCATCTGACTACTTTTACTTTATTTTTTATTACAATAATTATACATGTTCTTCCCTTTCATTTATAGTTCTCAAGTCATTTATAGATATAGGTCACCTTCCCAGAAAGTTAAAGGCACTTGACTTAAATATTCTCGAAGAAAATAATATAGTTGGTTCCTTTGTTGAAATTGTACCAAGGAAGTGTTCCCCTAGTAATTTTTCCTAAGTCGTTGAGAGAGGGAAAAGTGACATGACCCTTGTACTAATTGCTTGAGATGAGAGATTAATTTTTAGATCATTTGTCTTTTCTTCAATAGTTTCGACATTCATTCAGTGTTCATTGATCCATATTTCAAACA
Organism: Larix kaempferi; assembly: GCA_027924585.1. Lineage (NCBI taxonomy): Eukaryota > Viridiplantae > Streptophyta > Pinopsida > Pinales > Pinaceae > Larix > Larix kaempferi. Next base: position 189,588 of record BSBM01000766.1, on the reverse strand, counting down.
TGCCTTTAATGGTTTCTACACTATATTTTCCATCAAATATTCCCCCCTCAACTGTTTGGATATTAAAATCTAAATGAAAGTAGGAAAAAGGAAAACCATCTAGTGTTCTTCAATTTTAGTCGTGGGAAATTTGTTGAAATTGAGACAATGTCCCAAATGTTGCCTCATGAAGAGTTCTATTATTTTGTTAGTAACTTTATAGATGGGGATTTCCAACATACAATTGATAGGTTTATGAGCTAATGAATTTAGTCCAATATTCTTGTAAGGTTTTCAACAATCATGTGAAGTTTTTTCAACAACCATGAAATTTTATATCCCTCTACTAGATGTGAACATGAATCAAGTTGTTCAAAACATTTTGAAAGTTACAAATGGATGAAAGAATACTTCTAAATATATACAACTGAAAATAGTGCATTGTCTTCCATGGAAGGCAAGATATCTAAACGCATTTCCAATCACCATTCTTCATGAATTACTAAATATTTTTTGAAGTTGTCTAATGATGGTAAATGTGAAGTATTTTTATCCTTTCTAAACTATATGAGAAGAAAATTAAACAATAAAATAATGAAATTGCATAATCAAGTAATCATAAATTGAAATATTTCGTTGATGCAATCGCAATCATTGTTAAAAATTATCATTCATGAGATCGTAATGTGGCCTACCATGTATTGATTATACCAATTTTAAGTAAAAGCACAAGACAAATTCGGTTTATTAGGTGCACATAAACTACATATGAAAACCTCAGAAATAATTCTATTAGAAGAGACAATATTGTAAGAGGGGGTGAAATGAATAAGCTATGGGCATTTAGTGGTAGGTTTCCATGTAGACTTAGTTGAAGTAGTCAAAAGGATTAGTAAAATGTTTTTAGCATGATAGCATCGTGCCTTATTCCAACACAAGTGATGTATTAAAATGTAGAAAGTATTTTAGGGATCATGAACCTCACATTAGACATTATATTAACATGACAAAAACTCGACATTTTAGGATGTTTAAAACTACACACGAAGTAATAAGGCTTGTCTAGAGATCTTTCAAGATATGAAAATTTTGGTATGTTAGAATCAACATCACATATAACAGTTATTGAAAATACCACAAAAAGTTTGAATACTATTATCAAAATTTGTACATAAACATAATTTTTTTCATGCTAGCCATGTGTAGTAATGCTTGTGTGGATTGACACAACAATTACATTGAGATGCTTCATCCAATAAATATTGCCTCTAAAAAAGGAGAGACATATTATACAACATAATGTTTATATGGTACTTGAAACAATGTGTGGGATGGAATTATCAAGAGGATGCATCTATGAGAGTGAAGAGAATGCATGTGGAAAGATGACCATTGACATGGAGAGATTCAAATACTTCACTTACCTTCTATAGTATGGGAAATAAAGCAAGAAGATTGTATTCACGCCTTCTTAGGTGACCTTAGCTTTAGTAAATATTCATTAAAACTAGAGCATTGTCTACATGTCATATAGATAGATATGTAGATATATAGATAGATATATATACCACATATTGCATTAGAGAGTTCATTTATAAAATGATCTATCTAAGGAAATATAGATAGACGTATTAGGAAAAACATTATTTGGATGGTACTTGGAACAAATGTGGTGGGATCGAATTATTGATAGAGTGCATACATGCTAGTGAAGATAATGGATTTGTGAAGAGGATGGTTGACGATACATTATTTTTTACTATAGTATGGGAAATATAACAAGAATATTAAAATGGGGACTTCCCAGGTGTCATTGGCAATGGGAGATTTCCATTAAAACTAGTTGATTTTTGTTATGTATGTATGTATCTCATGCCTAATTCTTCTCCAACATGTGCAAGTTTATGACATTATTTGTATATATCATAAAACAATCATGCATTACATTCATCATGTCAATATGGCTTCGTGGAAAAATGAAGAATTCAAAATATGAACAGATGCATTTCCCCTTGAAACTATTTTGTCAGTGGTTGATTTTATTTAATTGTGTCCATGAAGTGAGATATAGAGCCAATATTATTATTTGTATTAGGTTAAAATAATGGTACATATAACTTACATACATGGTCTATACAGTACTGAAGAGATATAGGTGATATTTACAGATTGTCACGTCTACATAAGTGATGATGGGGTCCATCGAACCCATTATGTGTTACAATGTTGTTATTTGTTCTATGATCACTTGAATTCTAGAGATTAGCCATCTCATTGATATTTGAACTATTTAGATTATTGCAAAGGTTAGTTATTAGAGTGTATATCTCAATGGTTGTGCTTGTTGCGCATAAAATATAGGGTGCTACATATATGGAAATATTTTGATACTAAACATGGAAAATGAGACCCCAAGGGCATTGGTATCTACATTATATGCATAAGAGATGAATTTTACAACACTTCGTCACATTTAAGATGCTAGGACTATAGTCCAATGGTTAAATGAGTGGTGGGAGGGAACTCAACAAGGAACATAGAAGTGAAATGATTTTTCTAGGAGGTGACGAATTTGTGAACTAATCATGCACATACAACTACAACATAGTGCTTGGAACTTGCTAATTTCAACTGGCTAGAAGATCATACAACTTTTCCCTAGAAATATGGATAAGGAAATGACTTGATTTTGTGGTTTGTGTAGTAGTAAAGAATGGGATGAGTGTGAAATAGTAGAGTTAGTTCATGCATGGGACCAAGTTTCTCTTGATATCCACCAATGCATTGTTTCTAAAATAACCCTTTTGATGAGGAGAAAACATGAATTTATGTGCATCATATGATCGTGCATTAAATCTTGTAAAGGTGTTTATGAATATGTTGGAATTAATATTTTATTACAATTTCCTATATACCCATAAATATTTTTTATTTTTTTGTGCTACTCCAATTTTAACAAATGTCATATATTTTTCTTCATTTGTAAGTCACATATATTTAGTGCTTGCCCCAAAAAATAATGCATGGATTATTGGCTATTGGTTGGCATGTTTCCTAAATGAAAATAAATCCATCCACAATGTAATATTGAATGATAAAAATAATGAATATCTAACTAAGTCATGGTTATTTGAGGTGAATACTTGACACTTGCTAGACAAAAGAAATAAGGATAGATATATATCTTAGGATAAAGGCCAATCATTCTTTTTAACCACCTAAACAACTTAATGTTTGATACAAGCATCGTCTAAAAAACATATTCCATGGGTATGCTACTTCCTACCTCATTTTCAGCATAAAAAATGAACATTGTTAATAACAAAGAATATCTAGATGTACTACATGAGTGAGTGATGCAATGAATATGTTGTTATTTGTGGGTGAGATATTTATGCTTAAGTTTCATGTTTTACAACTTCATTGAGTTACTCTTGATTTTGAAATTCCTAACATAATCCTTTTACGTGAATAGGTTATGAAGAACACTAGTGTTTTTAGACACCACAATCTCACAACTGAAAAAGTGATTTATTATCATCTGACTACTTTTACTTTATTTTATATTACACTAATTATACATGTTCTTCCATTTCATTTATAGTTCTCAAGTCGTTTATAGATATAGGTCACATTCCCAAAAATTTAAAGGCACTTGACTTAAATATTCTTGAAGAAAATAATATAGTTGGTTCCTTTGTTGAAATTGTACCAAGGAAGTGTTCCCCTAGTAATTTTTCCTAAGTCGTTAAGAGAGAGAAAAGTGACATGACCCTTGTATTAATTGCTTGAGATTGGAAATTAATTCACTTTAGAGTTATAAAGTGACTTTTGGTAAATTTAAGTGAGTGGTGAGGGAAATTAATTTATGGAGAGAATAAATGCTTGTATTCTCACCCATTGATTTTTTCATCTCAAGATTAAATTAGGGCACTTGATCTTGAGACCTTTCACCTTCCCTCATGAGGCAAACCAAAAGACAAGGGAAATTTAATAAATTGGAACTCCCTTTTTATTTCATCATCCATCCATGAGCATTGGAGAGCATTTCGACTTCTTGAGAAGAGGAGGTTGAGAGAGAGAAACACGAATTCCAAGGAGAGTGGAGCAGCAAGAGGGAAAGAATTCCTAGAGAGATTCTAGAACTTAATTAGATGACCATACAACAATAATTAAGGAGCATGCAAATCGAGTAGAGACTGGAAACTCATTTCTAGTCTTATGGAACAATTTTTAAGGTATTGTATAGCTATATTAAATGCTGAAGCCATATTGTTGAAGGCATGAATATTCAAGGAAAAGTGGGAACGAGTTTCAAGGAAGCATGTAGCTATATCTGTGGGTATACATTCCAAGAGATAAGACTCTATCATGCACATAATTTGAGGAGTTGTTTGGTTGTAAGTGACAGTCTGAAATTGGCCTGAGACAAGCACAAATTCCCAAAAAGTTTGTGCACAGAAAGTGAGATCTTCTGGGGTTCAAATAAGTCCATATTTATGTTAGGATATTTAGACACTTAGGAGTTAGTTAAGATAAACTTGTGTAATATATCTGCTAGGGATAGTGTGTTTCTTTAGTATGCATTAGTATGCATTTGCAAATACTTAATCCGACGGTCACGATATGTTCCCAACATAGAGTGATCCAACGGCTCAACTTATGTTAGATCAAACCTAACCTTGATCCGTGGCTTAACACCCGATTGGTCCATGATCTCTATTCAAAGAGCATGGAGGGTCATTGTGTAGTTGATTGATCATGAGAAGCTCATTTGTAACTTTCTTTCTTTGCATAATAAATTGTCTCGTAGAAGCTATTTGGCCAGGGCCGTGGAGTGTTTCCCTCAAGATGGTTTAAACCACGTCAAAACATCGATGTGTTGATCTGTGATATGTTTGTGTGAAGTGGTTTCTCTTGGTGTTCGGTCATTTGGTAGTACCCTGTGTACCCGAACATGGTATCAGAGCTTTATGAAGTGTCGCTTTCGGTTATGATCTAGATCTTGAACTGTTGTTACTGAAACTCGAAAGGGTTTCTAGTTCTAGTATTTCTGTGCATTTATGGGCTATGGGAGGTGTTCCATTGCGTCGGGAGCATCGTTTCCATTGGAAAATAGTTTTTGTTTGATCAAAAACGGTTCCCGGTTGCTCCAGAAACGCGTATTTCATCAGATCTGAAGGTATAATGTTACAGTGACGCATTTTTTTATTTTCTGTTTTTAAAAAGAAAAAAATCTCATATTTCATCATTTTTTACTATTAGATTTTTTTTGAGTTCGGATTGTTGCTTTCCCGTCTACGTATGGTCTTTTCCGTGCACCTTGAGCGATCTCGAAAAATCAGAAACAGAAAGGAAAAAGGTTTTTCTCAGCTGCATATGCTCTTTGCCGTGCACCTTGCGCGATCTCGGGAAATCAGAAATAGAGAGAAAACATAGACTCTCCAGGCAAGCTCGCAAACCGAGCAACAATAGTAGAAAAAAAAAAAAAAAAAAAAAACCCCTTCCTCATTCCCATATTTTACATACCTTTTAATCTAGCTCACTTGGTTCAAAGTTGCTTTATTCCTTAATAGGTCTTGAGTTCAAGTCTTAGGAAGTTACTTCTAAAAGAAAAAGTGCATGCAATTTCTATTTTCAAGTTATTTTATTGTAAAAGTGTATCTCACTTAAATAATAAAAAATAAAAATACAAGTGAGTCACTTAAGTTTTTTTTATTATTGCACTATTTAAAAGTAATATCATTGTAAAAGTGAAATCACTTATTTTACAAAAGTGGTTCACTTAAAGCAACTTTCTTGTAAAGTGATTGTCAAAAGGTTCATCTTGGGAAGAGGGGGGTTCTTTTTTTTTTGTTGGACATTCTCTAGCTGCCACGTCATTATTGGGGACATCTTCAACAGTTTCTTTGTTCAAGCATAACTTCATCATATAGAGTCAGTTTTCAGTGCCGTTTTTTTTAAACCGCCTATTTTTTCGAGCTCTTCACGTCCAGACTATTGCTTTCTGCTTTTATAGCAATTAATTTACAAATATGGCCGCCCCTTGTGATATTCTACTTAACAGTTCCAACTATTTCTCATGGAAATCTTGTATGGAGGATGCTCTACGAAGTAGGAGACTTTTCAGAATTACCTCATGGAAAGAAAAAGAACCCACTGATGATGATAAGAAAATAAAATGGGCAAATAGATGAAGTTCGTGGATTGATTGGGATGTCAATCTCTACTGATTTGCGATTCCACATATCTGGAATTGATGAACCTAATGCTGCCTGGGACAAGTTGGAATCTGTGTTTGGTAAACACAATGAAATTCGAGGTCACCAACTCGAAAATGAGTTGATTTCTTTAAATCCAAGTGACTTTTCATGTATTCAAGATTATTTATCTAAATACAAAACTCTTAAACTCTTATGTGTAGAATGTAAGATTGAGAGGGAAGACAAACAATGCATTTATCATATTCTTTCCAAACTTGGACCTGCATATTCTGTTTTTGTATCTACATTTTACTCCATGAAAGCATCCTTGAATGCAGCTAGCTATCAAGAGCCTAGTCTTGAATCCTTTTGTAATTCCTTGATTAGAGAACAAGATAAACTCATTCATATTGGAATAATCAACAATGCAGATACATATGGGAAAGCCTTATTGTCCCAACAGAAAGAAAAGTCCAAGCCTCCCAAGAAACAAAATTTTCGCAATAATAAGTCAAACAAGGGTCCAAAACCCTCTCAGTCAGCTCCTTCTTTAGAAAATGACAAAGGATCCAAGCCAAAAGGAAAGAAGACTGAGCGTCATTGCAACTATTGCGGGAAAGATAATCATGATGAATCTAAATGTTTCAAGAAGATGGCAGCCTTGGAAGCAGCAATGAAGAAGCACCACATCAGCCTAGATTCACCTTCAGAATATGCCTCTCATGGACATCCACTTTGTGCTTCTGGTTATTCTTATAATGCATCTTCTTCTTCTACTTCAAATGAATGGCTCATTAATTCTGGAGCATATTATCATATGGCTAAGGATCAAGCCATCTTTTCTACTATGCATGAATGTAACACCAAACAAATATTTGTTGGTGATGATAGATCTCGAAGTGTTGTAGGAGCTGGAACAGTTTCAGTAGATAATGGTCATTTTAGTGATGTACTATGTGTTTCAAGAATTTCCTGCAATTTGTTATCAGTCTATCAAATCACTCATTCTGGTGAAGGTAAAACTATGAACTTTACACCTCACCAAGTTGTAATCAAGGATTTTAAAGATCCTCAACAGGTCCTAGCTACCGGAATTGTTGATGATATTACCAGGTTGTACAACTTTAACAACTTTGGGTCATCACCTTTCCCTTCAGTTTTTGTTGCTCATAGTGATAACTTGAGCAAACTTTGGCATGAGCGATTTGGTCACTTAAATTATCGCTCATTGCAACAACTATGTAAAGAAAATATGGTGACAGGTCTTCCGATGGTATCTTGCAGGGATGGTGTTTGCTCCGATTGTGTACTCGAAAACATCATCGGGACAGTTTTGACAAACGTGCCTCTTGGCACGCCTCGGTTCCCTTGGAGCTTGTGCATAGTGACTTGTGTGGTCCTCTTCCATCTGCTTCCTTTTCTGGTTTCAAATATTTCTTAACTTTCATTGATGATTACACCAGATGCACTTGGGTTTATTTCCTAAAACTTAAGAGCGAAGTATTTAACATGTTCTTGGCCTACAAGGTCCTTGTTGAAAAACAATCTGGTCATCAAATTATTAAGTTAAGATCTGACAATGGAGGAGAATATGTTAACAAACAGTTCACTACTTTCGACACTGAACAAGGCATCCAACAACAACACACTGTTCCATATACACCACAACAAAATGGTGTAGCTGAGTGGAAGAACCGCACTTTAAAATAAATGGCTAATTATATGATCCAATCTAAGGGACTAAGTCTTCAATTTTGGGATGAAGCCATTAATTGTGCAAATTACATAGTTAATCGCACCCCCACTAAAGCATTACAAGGTATAACACCGGAAGAAGCATGGAGTAAAACTAAACCTGATGTAAGTCACTTCCGTGTGTTTGGTAGTGAAGCATGGGATCACATTCCGGATGAAAAACGGAAAGCATTGCAGCCTAAAAGTGAAAAGTGCATATTTGTTGGATATTCTGAAGATGTAAAAGGTTATAGACTTGTTCAACCACATTCTCATGATATAATCATTAGAAGAGATGTTAAATTTGATGAAAATATCTTGGCGTGTGAGCCTAACTCGGCGATTGTGCCATCTTTAGCCTGCGAGCCTGATTCATCATTTGTTCCTTCTTCTTCTTCTTCCAACTTCCTTGACAAGTTTCCAACTCCAGTTTCTGATAATGACAGTGAGGATGAAAATCCACCTATGCCTGCTCATGTTCCTTCAGTTGCACCAGCACAAGTGCTTCCTCGATGGGTCCGTTCAACATGTGAAGCAGCTGGTGATCTTGTCGGTGATCCTAGAGATCAACGTCGAACACGTTCTCAGTTTCATCGAGCCTCTTCTCTTTTGGCTCAAGTTTCCGAGAATCATGATCCATAAACTTTTGCAGAAGCTTCCAGGAATCCAGATTGGGATGCAACCATGGATGAAGAATATCGTTCCTTAATGGCGAACGATACTTGGGATCTTGTACCTCTTCCAAAAGGAAGAAAACTTGTCAGATGTAAATGGGTCTACAGAACTAAGTATGCATCAGATGGAAGTGTTGAAAGAAATAAGGCAAGGTTAGTTGCCAAAGGTTTTTCCCAAGTTGAAGGGATTGACTAACAATTTATTGTTGAGATTTACTTCTATAAATTCATAATTATTGAAGAAATAAATACTCTCACTCTATCTCACGGGTTTTTCCCTTGGGGGGTTTTTCCTGGGCTTATTGGCCAAAAATTTATGAGTTTGCAATTTCATGGGTGTGGTTGAGATTTTCATTCTGCTCATTTAAATTTGTCATTTTTATGGTGTTTCAAGCTTCAATATTGTTTATGAGTAAAATTTCCTATTGAAACAGTGATTTTTACTATGGGGTTAGACATTAAACTAAGTATTGAAACTAAAATTGAAACCGAGATATTTTTTACATATGTATCAGAGCGTGGGGGGAAGAATTATTAGCTGTGATTTTTCAGACTTAAGAGGGAGTTTTCTTTTGTTCATAAGAGGCATATTTGGACTTACATTTTTAGTGATATGGCCACAGGGTTGAGGTTGGAGAATAGGCTAGATGGGGTAGTCACTTTTACTCCTTGGAAAGAAAGGCCCGATAATGCTACTCCTACAAGAAAATCAATTGTGGGATGAAGTAGTGAACAACACTTAAGAAAATCCCATACAGGTTCCTATTTCTAATGATGCAGCGACATTGGCATCCTTCAATAAAAAGGACATCAAGGCGAAGAGGATAATACTTGATGCAGTGAAGGATCATGTGATACCACACTTGACCTCTAAGATCCGATATTATCTAATGTGGGATTCCTTAACGAAGTTGTACCATAGTTCCAAAGAAAACTGGAAGATCGTACTAAGGGAGAAACTGAAGAGTATTAGGATGGACTTATCTAAGAATGTGACCTCTTACCTTACTCGGATCATTGAGGTGAGAGATGATCTTGAAACAATTGGGTAGGTTTTGCAGGGAAGTGAGCTTGTGAGAATGACACTGAATGGAGAATCCAAGTAGTGGGTAGTCTTCATGGAGGTGGTTGTTGCATGAGAGAACATGCCTTCCTAGGATTGTCTCTGGGCTGACTTTGTGCAGGAGGAGAGCCAAAAAGGATTTATCCAGGGGAGCTCTTCAAACGATAAGGAGGATGAGAAGAATGTTTCCTTATAAGCCAAAAGAAAGAATTCCAAGAAGGTCCCTATGGGAGGGGCTAAGAAGCAGAGAGGTGAGCAAAAGAAAGACTCGAGCAAAGTTAAGTGTTATGCATGCAATGATTTTGGGCATTATGTTGGCCAATGTCCTAAGAAGAAGAGGGGCAAGAAGGAGGAGGAGGAATAGGTTGTCTTTTTGGAATATTTGATTTTTTTGTCTTTTTCGTATTATCAAAGAATGAAAAAGAATAAAAGAATGCTATGGTACAGGGGAAAAAAGTGTATCAATATGACCCAACTAGTCCCAATACAGGTCATGAGATAGATAAGGACACTCCTAAGCTTCAACCCAGTCACTGTCTCGTGGATTTTCCAAGCTTGAGTCAGTTAATGCTCATTTAGGTTTTCATTTTTAAAGAGTCTGAAAATGTAAAAGAAAACTCCATAAGGTTTCTTTTTCATAATGTTATTCTCCATTGCCTAAACATGAATAAAGAAATACAAGGAGAGAACTCTTATCACAGTTATCAGAGTATTCCTTTTTCGTAAATAATCCATATGATTTGGAAAAAAAGGGTAAACTAATACCAAATGGATGTTCTTTCAAATCCTTTAGTGAGTGAAAAGAATAAGCTTACTCGATAATCTTTTCATTTTTAAAGAGTCTAAAAAAAGCTTAGAGAAGACTCTAAAGGTTGCGTCTTCGTAAAGTCAATCCCATATTCCCGAAGAAGCCTAAAATCATGAACATAAGAACTCTTCTAGTCACAAAGGAAGTAGAGTATAACTTTTTCCTAAAATAGTATACTTTGTCTGGAAAATGGGTAAACGTATACCAGGTAGATGCATTTTCAAGTTTTTTATCGAGCATGAAAAAGGATAAGATTGATCGACAATATTTTTATATTTAAGTTGTCTAAAAAGAGCTTAAAAATGACTCCATGATGGGAGTCTGTGGGTTAAAAGTAGCCAGCAATAAATGAGAAGAAAAATGCGGTTCAACTTGCAAAATCAGGAAAAACTACAGAGGAACTCCTAGATCCTAGAAGATAACGCAAGGTGAGCATCAATGGCAGACAGGATAAAATCTAAGATGTTCATGTGTCAAGTAGGCTCTACATATGAAAATATGATGAAATATTTTGAAAAGGAATGATAAATCATATTCAAAAAAGCAACCTATGGTGATATTAAACTATAGGATAAATGCAAAAAATGCATCGGACTACGGGTAAGTGACCCTATATGTAAGTTTAGATGTCACATACCTGCGGTGAAGAATACCAAAGCCAAAAAGTGAATCATTTCCTTGAAAAGATACACTAAAATACCCCTCCAAAAGACCCAATCAGTTCAAATTTGAAAAATATTAAAAGTGAAATGATAACTATATACAAGTGGGTAATTATAAAAATTAATAGACTAAAAATGTAAAATTACCATTTCATTATGCAAATTGGAAATTTGGGATCTCTTGGAGAATAAATACCTCAAACTTTAGGAGTGGATTGCGGGATCTACGGTCAATGAATTTTCATTATGTTTGCACCAAGTAAGATCCGATGCCCTTCTCTTTCAATTCATCTCTTTTTTTGTTTATTTTTTTCCTCATTTTTTATTTTTTGGGAAGGCCCTAAGAACGTGTGGAGGCATACCCAATATATCGCGTATTGAGTCGGGTATTTATCTGAAATATGCAACTGTGACCACAACAACTTGTGTATTTGTGCATAAGGGAAATTTAAAAAGAATTAAAGTTAAACTTTGAATTTTTTTGTGTAGGATGGTTTTTGAATGGAGGGAATGCGATCCTCAAGCTATTGACAATATGGTACTTGGAAATTATGAAGCATTGGAAGCTCTCCAACGGTGTGGACTCAAAAAATTCTTCGATGTGAGGAATATGAGGGCACAAAACTGATTGTTACATGCTTATTAACTATTGGGACCCAAATGAGGAGGCATTCATGATTAATGACCAGCCTCTAAAAATATAAATTGATGATATTTATTTTCTCACTAGGTTGTCTCATCGAGCAGAGGTGTCAATTTTTAAAGCTCGTAGTGTTGGTGGTTGGACCATTGATGACTATATAGCCATGGATTGTGTAGATGGAATAGAATGGATAGGTAAATAGATTCCAGTCAAGAATATTGATAGTTTGAATCTCAAAATCATTGTTTCAACCATTGGGAGGATTGTCGGATCTGCATCTCCACACCAAAATTCATGAGTTCAAATGCTTGCTACACATTTCCTAGAGCCTACATTTTTTTGATTGGTGTACTTGTTTGTTGGGATGTGTGAAATCCCAATTATTGACATGCAAGAAGGGAAAACTTAAAACTTTGGTTTTGTCAGTCTCATCTGTAGCTTCTTCTTTGAAAGTGTGCATTCTTCTAGTCCACGAATAGATGTACCTCAGAGTCTTTGGGATCCTTCTATGACTAGATGGGCATGATTGATATTCCAAAATCCACGGTTGAGGAGTTATATGAGGTGGTGCAAAGACAAGTTGTTGGTGTACCCACATGATGGCCCAAGATATTCAGGAGGGCAGTTACCACATTTATGTATTACCATAGGGGACAAGGTTTAGGAGATCCTTAGGTGTACTTTAGTGGTTTTCACATATGAGGCCTATGGATCCAAGTTTTGGACATGATGAGGCTTATTATTTTGTTGTTATGTAATTTTTATAGTATTTTTTCCTTGGTTGATAATAAGGAATTTTTATTTGGTTATATTTACATTATATACAAATTGTTATTATATGTTTGTATGTTTCACAGATGATACAAATGTCAATCTAACACGTAGTTAGCATATGCACCATATATTATATTTCGATTTCTTGGGATGTGAATATAAGTAATGTAAAAAAAATGTATCTCAAGTAACCGAATGCGTAAATACCAATGAAGTAAGGTAGGGTCATGGATCCTATACTCATCGTTAAGTTGAGAAACAGCCAGACGTGAATCAAGATGTAATTCTAAGTATAGGATAGAATTCAAGATAGCATCACTAAGGAGTTCGATTACGATGCTATACTGGGCCATATAATTGGTGGATAGACCCAAACATGCACCTCCTGATTACTACCAACTGGCCTGTGGGAGAATAAACTACCCACGTGGCTGTGGAAAGGGATCTAGTAATGCGGCTAGCACCATCCACAAATCCTATGAATATCCCACTCGACATTTGAAACAAAAATAACAACCTAATTAAGTATTCAACCAAGACAAAACTATACAAACTATACACTATGTAGAAGAAAAAAAGTACAAGATCTAAGCATAGTACTTCTTCAAATAGAGCCCGTTTCTAAGCTCTGGCAACTTATTTCCTTCGTAATATTTTAACTCACAAGCCCCTTTTTCGAGGACATGTGAGACAATATATGGGCCAAGACACATAGGATTAAATTTACTTTCCCCCAAGGGTTCCCTGTCTTGATCCTAGACTTGCACAAAGTCACCTTTGGAAAAGACTCTTGGTCGAACAGACTTATCGTATTGGTTCTTGAATCTCTTTTTGTATGCCTCATTTTTCATGGTGGCATCTCGACATTGTTCATCGAGATGTTCCAAGTGGACTAACTGTTCCTCCAAAATGGAAGCGTTGGGTAAGAAGTTGTACAACTAACTTCAAGGAAGGAATCTCACACTCAATCGGTGTTATGGCTTCCAACCCATGGATGAGTTGGAAGGGAGAAAATCATGTAGCTGTCTTAACTGTAGTTCGGTCATCCCATAAATATAGATACAACATGATGTGTTAATTAGATTTGATGGCATTATGGTACGTTGGAGAATGGTCTTTAGTGTTTTTTTTATTGCTTCAACCTGACCATTGTCTTGCGGATAGAAATGAGATGAATGCTCTTGTTTAAATCCCAACATAGAGGTTAATTCATACATCATGTGGTTCTAAAAGTGGCTGCCATGATTAGTGACAATCTCTTTCGGAGTACTAAATATAGATATGATTTGATTGAACATGAAGTGAGCTGCAATTTCTCTGTCATCCTTAAATGTAGGCATAGCTTCTGCTGACTTAGTAAAGTAGTTGATAGATAATATAATATATTTGTTCCCCCTCGCTGATGTTGGGATGCAATTCATAAAATCAACTCCATGATTGGTGAAGGGGTCCTACAGAAATAACAGGAAAAAGAGGAGCTGGATGCGTCCGCATCTTCTTGGTGAATATTTGACATGGATGACAATGTTTAATTGCTTCCACGCAATCTTTAAAGAGTGAAGGCCAAAAATAATCGATGCATAAAATATTATGAGATGTAGCTAACCTAGACAAATACCCCCACATTCTCCACCATGGGCATCATTCAAAACCATCTATGCTTCCTCATGGGTTAAACAACGACATAAAATAGAATCTACTCCTCTCCGGTACAAAGCGTCACCGATGATGAGATAGTTCTTTGCATTGTGGCATAAGCATTTTCGTTCATCCCTTGAGAAAGTAGAAGGACACTTCAAAGTCTAAAGATAGACCAAAATATCTCCATACTAAGGGTTTGATGAATAAATAAAAAATATATGTTCATTAGGGAATGAGCTTTCTTCAATTTTATGATTTTCTTCACTTGGAAACACCAAAATTAATTAAGCGAAAAATAATGAATTTTTTTACTTAGAAAATTGAAATTCAAGATCAAACTCTTGTAATATAATAATCCATTTATTATAATTTCCCCTGATTATAAGTTCATTGGTTTAAAACAAATTGAAATGGATTAACATATGCAATCACCATGGTTGTTCTCAATATAATGTAATGACAAAGTCTTTAGACAACATAAACAACTACCAAGGACAATTTCTCAACATGAGAATAATGGAGTTCAAGACCTATCAACAAACAACTAAGGTAATAGATAACGTGCTCTTGGAGTTGGTCATGTTCCTGAACTAAAACTATACCTATCGTTGAATCCAATGCAGCCAAATATAGAAGGAAATCCTTCATGTAATATGGCTCGCTAAGTAAGGGAGTTGTTAATAAATCTTTTTTAAGAGTTTGAAAATAATTTTGAGTAGCTACATCCCGAGTGAATGGGACACCTTACTTAAGTAGTCACATGAATCCTTTGGCCATTCTAGCATAGTTTACTATAAATAATCTGAGAAAATTAGCTTTCCCTTGAAAAATATGAAGCTGTGGAATAGTACAAGTAGGAGGTAGATTTACAATAGCCTCGACTTTCAACGGATCGACCATGATCCCTTGGTTGGATACTATGAAGCCGAACAAACATCCAGACTCAACGGAGAAAGTACACGTATTGGGGTTCAAACGAATCTTGTAGTGTCTGCACCACTCAAACACAAGGCGCAAATGGTCAGGATGGTCTCATCTCTTTCGAGACCAAGCAATAAAATCATCCAAATAAGCATCGGCGATGTGTTTGATATCATGGAAGGCACTAAATCATTGCACAATGAAAAGTAGCTCCGACATTTTTCAAAGGGAATCTTCCTATTAGCAACGGTACCCCAAGGACACATGAAAGCTGTCTTATGTTGGTTCTCGGGTTTAGTTTAGATTTGATTATATGCTGAAAATCCATCCATAAAAGAGAATATTTCACTTTTAACACATTCATAAATAATTTGATCAACGAATGATGTGGTATAGTTTTCTTTGGGACAGGCTTTGTTGAGATCATGAAAATTAGTATAAACATTCATAATACCCTACTTTTTGTCTACTATAACAAGATTGGATACCCATACCATCAGAGCAATAGGATATATGAAACCAGCTTTTAAGAGTTTTTCAAATTCAACTTTAACAATTGTTGCTTTCCTTGGGTTAACCGAATGAAGTTAATGTCGAACATGTTTAATGTTGGGATACGTTCAAATTTCATGTTCGACAATAGATGGGTCGATGCCTATCATCTCCTCATATGACCAGGAAAAAACGTCGAGAAATTCTTTAAATAAATCGGTAAAGATGTAAATTTCTTCCTCATAACAATTTGCACCGATAAAAATATTTTCCACGACATTAGGGTCCTTGGAAATATTGATGGTTATAGTTTCTGAAATATTTGACATATTTCCTTCAACATAGATTCCCTGCTGATTTAAAGGATTGATTGGCCTATCATCATTCCCAGGAAGTCTCAAATGGAACTCCCCATTCTCTATTTTCTCTAAGGCTGGAAGAAAGTAAGACATATGATGCATATCCTCCCATGGTTTATCAGGCCCTATCATAGCTTCTAAAATAGCCTCATCTATAGGAAAGACTGTATCTCAACAATCTAACGAATGAGAAGAATCGATGTCTAGCATGTACCCAAAATCCTCCTTACTATTTTGGGAAATGGGGTATGAAAATTTTCCTTTATCATCGTCCAACAACTACTAAGTCAGTCACCATGATTAAGTAAATGAATATAATCAAGTGCATTTCCATTAATTGCATTCTTACATATAATTAATTGAGCTAATCTTTTAGCATGTAATAGTTCAAGACTTGAAGGTAATCATATTAGCAAGCTACATAGCTCACTATTTATTAAACAAAGTCAACTATTATAATGTTTGTTCATTAATTAAGCTTAACCATTGATGCATAAGGAGTTTACCCAAAACAAGATGATAAATCTCTTCACAATACAACCACTACTTTCTTTATGCAAAACACCATCTTAAATGTAATTTATTGCATCAAGTGACATAAGCATAACGTATATCCTTCATAGTAAGACTTCTAACATAACTATTGACATAAGCATAACGTATATCCTTCATAGTAAGACTTCTAACATAACTATTGACATAAGCATAACGTATATCCTTCATAGTAAGACTTCTAACATAACTATTGGTACCTTGTTAATAAGTTACCACATTCACATGTCTTAACATCAAGCGTAGTAGCTATTAACACATGCATAAGACATATAGCAATCCATTATTAGAGGCATTCTTTTAATAATCTCATTATACAACATACTCCTAATTATATTCCACATTCTTATTATACTCACTTTATCATTGCATCCTCACGCATATTTGATGAAGAACATGTGTATTTTACTAAAAGTGCATAAATGTACTTTCAATGTATGGCTAGCTAGTATGTTCACAATATAACCTATGATAGTTTCGAATTACAAAAATATACTTAAATGTAAAGGTCCAATTATTAGTTAGGAACTCATTTCCATAAAGTTAAAAGCACTATACAACACCTTTATGAAAGTTAATAACAATTATCAATTTCTCAATGACATTACATTCTCTAATAATAAATCAAGTATCCATTGAATTAAAATAACATTCTTATGATAGAAGAATGTTTAAACAATTGCAATAATTCTCTTAAACTCATCATTTTATAAATAAATCTTTATATACTTGATAAGTAATGACAATATAAGATAAATATAATATTTTTTGGTTGTAAGAGACCTTTGCAATTCAAGGTTCGACTTCAACATTCAACCCAACCTTTTGGTTCTCTATTTGGCATATATTCATTTTGCCAAGATGCCACCCTCGAGCTGAGAAACGAATCCACTAGACTAGAAAAACTTTTCACTAAGAGTCTATCCTTCTCTCTTTTTTTATAATAATCTAAAGATATGCCATATCCCAAATTGATCCTATATCTCTAGCAGAGATGATTATAAACAAACATAATTTAACATAATGGTACTAGGGCTATGAACCTTTCCCACACATACTACGTATTAATATCAAGGTTATGATGATGTTTTAACTACTACTCACTACACACTCGCATATTTATAAGCATAATCATTTACCATTCTAATCATGGTATTAGGGCTGCGCCCTTCCTTTTTTGTGCAAATCTTATTATTTTCACCACCACAAAAATATGTAATTCACTCAACAAGGTGAGGATTGCGCCCTCTTCGCATTAACATATTTATTTAAGGAGGAGATTTGTATCCACGTATCAAATAAACTTCCTCCAAACCAAAAGCATCTCCCCCTTTAGATGGGGTCGATTCCTTTTAGAGAGAGAAACCCTAACCGCCTTATATTAAAAGGTTAATATTCATTAATAACTATATTTTCTTTTAAAAATATTCTTAACAATTTTTAAAGGAGCGCCCTTATGGGAATGATCATTGATTATACTGGTTTATAAAAAGCTTACAATTCATTTCTCAATTTTTTTATAAAATGCTTACAATCCATTTCTCAAATTTTGTATAATAATAATATTTTATTTCTTTCTTAATACAATTTGTAATATATATTTTTACCCACGAACATCAATAACGAAAATAACGAAAGCACCTTAGTGGTTTAACAATCACTTAAGAGAATTTATGTATATAGACAAGTAACCATTAGGGATTAATCATAATTATAACCCTTCTTATAAAAGTAGCACACTTATTAGATTTATCCTTTCAATAATAACAATTGTTAATACTTTATTTTATATATATATATTATACAAAATATGTCTAGTTTGTATTATAATTTTCAACTATGATCTATTTTTATCTTCTCCCTTCTTATACTTAGATAAAAAAAGGGAAGGATCTTTAGCTTATGTGGCATCCTTTGCTAGAATTAGAATAGTAATAATATTTAAGATAATCCTTTAATATTTCTTAGGATTATCTCCTGATACTTGAATTTTTGTTGATAAATAGGTCATAGGAGTTTGTTACTGCCTTACAGAGGATAGTAACTTCTTCGGCACTCCTAGTTAGGACTGACCTATAACATAACTTAAGACAACTTAAGATGACACTTATAAACTTAAGGTTATCTAGTGAACCACACAGTTCGCTTTTGCTCAAGTACCCACGGCACTAAGATGACACTTACCATCAAATCCATGGCTTACAAGCCATCAAAACCTCTCCCCCTAGTGGATTAATGCCCCTATTGTTTATTTGTGTCAAGCCCTTTAGTATCCTAGGTCTACAAATCAAATTACAACAATACTTGCAATGCTTGACTAGCAGGGCCTTGGCCTTGAGCTTCTCTCTAAGAACTAATACATTGTACATTTACATTTGCATTTCTCTTACAGAAAAGCAGGGTCGCGGAGAGGATATTACAATATCCCATGCAAGCTCATAACCAAGGTCCAACTCTTGTGAGATTGGAAAAGTTGGGGTGGAATTGATAGCAGTATTAAGGGTAGCTTAATAAGCAATTTCTGTCATAGATAAAGGTACGGTCAATTGACTATGTTGAGAGTCTTCTGCTCACTCAAATGAAGTCGGCAGGATCCAAGGATCACTTCAATCAGAATTTAGATGCAAGGGATCCTCAACATAGGGTCAAAATTCTAAACACTAGTCGAATTGATGAAATTGACAAGAGCGAGAAGGTTAAAATTTCCAATAAGGGATGGATACATTCCTGCACCTAAAATTTTCATGGACGGTTGAGTCTGATCAATCCAATGAATGTTCGATTCTGAGGGAGTTGAAGTGTTATTTCAAGTAAATTTCAATTGATTAATCGTAACATTTCTTCCCTCATGAGGAAATAATAAAACTCGAAAAACAAAAGATGGGATAGCTTGCATAGCATATGTCCAACTTATACCTAACAACAAATTGTAATCAAGGAGAGCATATACGAATTCAACTTTGAATGAAACTCTTTTCCCTCCTAGCTCAATGTCAGAACCTACGAGGATTCCATGAGGTCTAAAAGACCTTCCATCAAATGCAGTGAGTAAATTTTTGGAGGGAACCAACTTTAGTGATCCCAAAGCTTTCCAACACGAGATAGCCATGACACATGTGGATGCACCTTCGTCGATGACAGTTTGTCCAATAGTTTTGGAACCATGGGCAATGTCAATATGAAAGGAAACATGGTAAAGTAATTGGGGTTTAACTTCTGTCATATCAAACTTTGCCACTAAATTATTCGTGGTGTCATTGTTTCCTATGGAAACCAAAAGTGCATTTTGTTTCAATGGGAAACTTTGTAGCACTTCTAGAACAGACATCACACAAGGTATTTGATCCAAGTCTTCAACAATAGAATAATTGGTAGTTTCCTCAGCATTAGGGTTATGTACATCTCTTTTGTAGACACCTTTCAGTATCTTTGGCATAGGATCTATAGGTTTATGTACATGAAGAGGAGTGTGTAGTTCAGGATTTTCTTTACCCTTAAGGGGCAGTTCATGACTATATTTTTTTGTTCTCATTTGCAATAAAGTGCTTGAATTCAACATGTGAATATAGGACCAATCGGATGACAAGGCGTTTTGTGTATATCCATCCAAACTAGAGTTACCAAAATCCATATGTTGTCCTTTAGGAAAAGGATCCTTTAATACAACAGGTTGTTGTTGGTGCAAAATATTTTGAGCTTGCTCAATCAAGGGGCATTGGTGTGTGAGGTGGTCTCCTATGCAAAGTTTGCAAGGGAACTTAACCTTCTTATGTTCCTTCTTACCCCCTTCAGCATTATTGTTGGTTTGGGGCTTATTTTGGTTTCCCTCCCCTTTCTTGCCCTTATTGTTGTTTTTCTTTCCGCCAAGTTGTTGAGGACCTTTTGGATTCGACAACACATTGTGTACAATAGCAGTCTGAGGAGGGGAGGTAGCAACTACAGTTACGCTCGCTGATGAGCTTTTAATAAAAAAATATTTTACTTACTTTGCAAGTACTGCTATAGTAGGGTTATCAATGGAACCGACAATGCCACCTATATGTGGTCCAAATTTTGGTTTGGCAGGATTGGTATTTGGCCTAGGTGCGTCAGGAATAATCTCATACAAAATTACAGATTTTGAATAGATTAAATCTAATTGTTGGGATTTAAAAATGGCCTCCTCTTCGTTAGTAACTCCTAAAGTAGATACATCTTTTGAGATATAAGGTAAAAGATATTTTAGAAATCATTCTAGTAAAAATTCAGGAGGTATCACTACAAGGAAAAGAGCCTGTAGAGGAGGTCATAGTGGATGCTTTTAGTGTTACAAGATTGGAAAAAATTGTCAAAAAATCCTCTTCCAATGGTAGCGGATGTTTTTACAGAGGTCATAACGGATACAGTTTATAACTCAAAAATACTCGGCAATCGTAGGTTTTAGCGGAGGTTAGTTTATTGGTGTGCACAATAGAAATTAAGTGCACCAATGCATTTATTACTATGACACATCGGTGTTGTATGACTAGAACAAACACATCGGTGCACTCAACAAGAACAAGCACCAGAAAGAATCAAATTTCAACACCATGCCAGTGCTTGAGCATAGTATATATGCACCGACACGTCTGTACAACATAAACGCACTGGTGCGATATTTTATATCATGCGCACTGTACATTTTTCCATTATTTTTAAATTTAACGGTGAAGTACATTATCTAGTCACACTAGTGAATTTAATACACGAATGTACCAGTGCATTTAATCCTAGAACGCACCAGCTCTTACAAAATATTAACATGGCCCGGTGTAGTTCAACACATGAAACGCACCACCGGGATTAAAAACTAAAAACCGATGGGCATAACTTTTGATCATTCTTGGTGCGCATAAGCTAAAAATGTTTTCCCTCACTTTGGAAAGTTAATTTATTGCACATGTGACCATAATAAGGAAAAATGAAAGCATGGATGGATAACCACTTCAATAAGGAACAGATCCATGTCATCCTTTAAATGACTTTACACACACATCATTTGGAAGGAATTTGAAACTAGATTTTTAAACTACTAATTCAACAATTGGACAAAAAATTGTCAAACCCTAGAGTAACGTGAGATTTTGTTTTTCATCAAATTGGAAGAGTGAGACACACAATGGATATAGGCCAACAAGGTGATTCCATCCACACCAATGCACCTGAATATAGTCTCATTCTTCGAAAATAGGCTCTAGTAAATATTATATTGGTCTGCTATGATAATTTATGCACTTGACCATCGAATCATTCGTGATAAAAATGCATTGTCCAAGAAGATAATGGCCTTCCCAAACATTCATTCAACCTAATTTGCACCATGCCAGAACATGCTCCCCTTTGGGAAAAATGGCCAAGTACTGAAAAGTGATAGCTTATGTTTATGCGCTTTTTTATGTCAAAGTAAAACCAGTTTATAAAATTCCAAAGTAAAACCCATTTATAAAAAATGAAAGCTTATGTATGTGCACCTTTTTATGTCAAAGTACAACCAATTTATAAAATTGCCTTTGGTGACAAGGCCCGATGTCAGCATAGGGAAAAGTGCATACCCAAGCCATGTATTATTACCTAGAAATACACTCAAGAAAAGCGTTTTGTTGCTTGAATACTCTTTGCGAGCATAATTTGTGAGCCTGAAATACAGTCTGCAGGCATCACCTCACCTCTGCTTCGAACCTAGATAACCATGGACGAACTTCAAACAGGGGTGTCCTATACCACGAGCACAATTGAAATGCGAGCATCCTCCTCTGCAACCCCAGTTGAAACACAGTCATCCACAGATGATAGGATAATAGTAAAAAAATTCCAGGAGTATTCTGATTCATGGAGAGATGCAAAGATGTGGCCACCGGGTATGGAAACTATCCTGAGGAAAGCAAAAGTTTTTGAATTTTTTTTTGGAATGTTCAATTATGTTTATGAGGAGATAGATGAGGCAATTTCGAAATATGATGTTGGGAATACAGAACTCAAAATGTTTAGGAAGTGGGTATACCTCGACCCTGATTTGGTTGCCCGAGCTACAAATATTCCACGCAGAGGGGGAGCAATTTTAAGATCTTGGAAAACTCCCAGAGAGGAGAAGAACCCGATGGCCAGTAAAATTTGTGGGAGAGAAGCACATGTTCTAAGGAATGTTTTAAGAATACAATATGTCCCTCCTGAAATATACAAAACATTGATTTAGATTGTCCTTAAGACAATTCTGAATCATCACATTGTCTGTCTGGTGACCATCGATGAAAATCGTATACCATTACTTGCTAATGGCCACAGACTGCGACTATATCGTAAGCCTATTTCGAAAGATGCATTCATTTCGCAAATTGCCACCGATCCAGATTATCAGCTGGCACCAGAGCAGGAATTTCTCTCTGCCTTTGCCAATCCTTAAACTGAAAATCGCATTTTGAATTACTGTCCATAAATAATTTTTTTTCTTTCCTGCTGTAGCGTATAATTGTTTTTTTCTCTTTGCGTTTGTTGTTGTTTTTCAAAAATTTCCAGGGAAGCGCCAGGGGAATGACCAGATTGGGCCTGTCAAATGAGAGTTGTCTTCCTATGCCTTCCTGTGTTGCATTTTCCTTTTCCTTGAAATAAAATTTTCGGCAGCTGCGACACATTTCTCGGCGGCTGCAACATATTTTCCGGCAGTTGCGACATATTTTCCAGCAGCTGCAATATTATTTTCCGGGGACGTAAAACCCTTTTTCCTAGCAGCCGTGAACAACTTTCCCAGCGGCTGCAACATCGTTCCCCGACAACCGTAAAACCTTTTTCCCGGCAGCCGTGAACCATTTCCCGGCAGTTGCAACCATTTCCCAGTGGCTGCAACATTATTTCCCAGCGGCTGCAATATCGTTTTCCCGGTAGTCGTGAACCATTTCTCGACGGCTGCAACATATTTCCCAGCGGCTGCAACATCTTTTCCCGGCAGCCGTGAACCATTTCCCAGTGGCTGCAATATCGTTTTCCCAGCAACCGTGAACCATTTCCTGACAGCTGCAACATATTTCCCAGTGGCTGCAACATCTTTTCCTGGCAGCCATGAACCATTTCCCAGCGACTGCAACATCGTTTTCCCGACAGTCGTAACCCTTTTTCCCAGCAGCCGTGAACCATTTCCCGACAGTTGCAACATATTCCCCGGCGACTGCGACATATTTCTCAGCACCGTAAAATTTTTCCCTGGCAGCCGTGACTTTTTTTTCCGATGGCCATCAAATCTTTTTCCCGGCAGCCATGAACCATTTTTCGGCGGCTGCGACATATTTCCCGGCGAATGCGACATATCTCCCAGCACCGTAAAAATTTTCCCTGACAGCCGTGATTTTTTTCCGATCCTGTAAATCCTTTTCCCGATGGCCGTGAATCTTTCCTGGCGGCTGCAACATCTTTTTTGTCAGCCGTGATATCATTTCTGGCAACTTGCATTGGTAACTCCTGTGTTAACGGAAGAATTTCTCCAAACATGATAAGCTATGTCTCTGATTCATCCTAGTCGTGTCGACGAATTCATCATTCCGACCCTGAGGACACGATGGCTTGTGTTTCACTGGCGGAAGGAATTATTGCATTATCCTGGTCATCCTGATCAGATTTATGACTATGCACGAGTTTGGTTTCGCAACGTCACTAACTGCATGCTCCACCATTCTCCGCATGATATCTGACGCACAGTCTCATGAGGTATGGCTTTGATTTATCATGTGATTAAGTGTTGATATAATTTAACAATATCAGTCGTACCTTTATTCGTATCACCATTATGCCTAATTAAACCTTTCCCTCGTACGACGTAAACACTAATAACTGCCACCTTCCCCAATTCAGAATGGAAATTTTGAACGTTTTTCTGTGCTCAACTTTCCAAATTTTCCCATTTCCTCAACATATCCGCTCAGCGATTCGTGCATCCTCTGTGCTGCAACTTCCATTCTCAGATTCTGTAATCTGTGGGATAGCAATCTTAGTCTGCAGCCAGGACCATGGGGATTCCAGTTCGTCATGAACCTTTGAATACACAGGAACTCAGGAAAAATATTCAAGTTTTTGCCATCTTTCAAGCCGCCGGCTGGATCGAATTTTTTAAGCGACTAGATGGATTCAATCGGGAAGCAGCCTTGCAATTTGCTTTAAATCTCACCAAAAATCACTCCAAGGTGTGGGGGCTGCGCATAGAAGTATCCGAGGCCATTATATTCGAGGTTACTGCCATCCCATAGGTGTGAAGGGCATGGTTTAACCGACGAGTCCCCACGACAACTACACGGGAAGCATTTTTACTCGAGGGGGAGCAAGTTCAATCATCAAGGAGAGGGATCGCACTACACTCATTGCCGCGGCCATGGGACCAGGTTGTTGTCTTTCTCAAGAAGTACATCACTTGTGAAGGTAGATACCAAACTGTTTATAATTCTGAACTCCCTTTACTTTCTCATCTCTGCCATGGCATTTTATTGAACATTCCATATTATCTACTGCATGACTTGCGTCATATGGCAGCATTTGTCCAGTCTGCTAAGAACCCACTTTCCTCCCTCACCCACCATGGTCTTATCAAATTAATAATTTTAAGAACCCTTTCCCAGCATCATATAACCTGGGAACAATTCACAGCTCGAGCTCAGGAACCCGCTCCCTTACAGATTGTCCCAATACAACAAGTACAACAACAACAGGAGGACCAGAGTCCCTCCAATGAAGTTGGGGGGGGATGAAACTGTATTAGAAGAAGAGCAACTGGGGGCACAATCAGAGCCATTGGGGGGGGATGAAACTCCATTAGAAGAAGATCAATTGGGGACACAAGCAGAGCCATTGGGGGAGGGTGTAGATAAAAACCTTGTGGAAAACCCAGACAACAGGGCAGCTCCGACAACAGAAGATGAAATTGGAGCAGCACTAAATGCTGCGACAATTGAACCTGAAGGTGACAGAGCCAGGGCAATAGAAGAAAACATTGAGCTGGTAAGTATTGAATCCTCACTTGAGTGGGGAGGAGGGACTTCAATTGAAGAAGAACAGCATGAGGAGCAAGAAAACATTCCTTCGACCTCAGCTGTGAATCCCGATATACCAGCTCCACAAAAGAAAACACCACAAAGGAGAAGAAAGAGATCAATCAATGAATTTAACATAACCTCACCAATCAGAAGAAAAAGAACTAGATCAACTACAGTAGCAGAGGAAGCCAGAAAAAGATGGGCAACCTTAGAGGCACAGGTTGAGCTCCTGACCCTTGTACCGAGACCAATGGATGCTCCACAAAGGCCAGTGGAGGAAGAACCCGAAATTGAAGGACTTCTGGCTGAGAACACACTATTAAAAGAGGACCTCCAAGTACTTCGAAGGGAATTGGAAACCTGGAAGGAAACCTATAGAAAACAAGGTGAAAGGAAATTGTATACATTGGTAGAGGCTGTAGACCAACTGGAGGAATCAAACTCTACCGAGCCTGGCAAGGAAGATGAACGAGTAATCTGTCCCACCTGTGGAGAAATCTTTAAGGAGGCAGACCACAAGATTATACTTCGTACCTTCTCAGCACAACATCCTGCGCCCACAATAGAGGAAGCTGCAGAAAAAGAAGATGCTGTCACACAAGAACCAACATCTTTAACCATCCTTGGTGAAGCTTCCACCAATCCTATGACAGAGGAGCTAAGCGATGAAATCATGTATGATGATGGGGATAAAGAATATACTGTAACCCCAGAATGCTCCCACGACACAGAGATTATAGAGCAGATAAGAGAAGAACCTGGGATGGAGGATACTCTGGAGCTTAATGAAGAATTCTATACTGTAACCCCAGAATGCTCCCATGACACATAAATTTTAGAAGCTGAGCCACAAAGGAAAGACATTGATAAACTTGAATAGGGTGCTGTAACACAAGAACCAACAAACCTGAGTATACTTGTCCAATCGGTCGAATAGATGGGAGAAGAAACTGGGATGGAGGACACTCTGGAATTTTATGAAGAAGTCTAGATTGTAACCCCAGAATGTTCCCATGACACAGAGCTCATAGGAGAAGAATTGTAACAACAGTTGGATGAAGAAGCAAACCAGGATGTTGCTACACAAGAACCAACATCCTTGGAGGTCGCAGCAGGAACTCCTGAATTTCAATTAGAAGATAACCCTAGAATGGATATCATTCCCGATACACAGTGGAGTGAGGATGAACAGGTACAGACACAATCCTCAGGTGACACCGAAATCTTGGAGGAGGAGCTGCACAATGAGAAAGATATCCAATCTCAGCAGCAGAAGGACAAAGAAGACATTGTTACACAAGAACCAGTGTCTCTAAAAGCAATGAAGGTAGCTGCTGAAGAGAGTCTAAAGGATGTTGCTGTTACACAAGAACCAGCCACTCTCGTATTAGACTTAGATGTGCTGGAAGACATTGCCCCACAAGAACCAGTGCCTCTGCCTCCTAGAAATGTCATTGATTTGGACTCAGATTAAGATTTCCTTTCAAGTCCTCCCCTGGCACAGCATATAATGAGACTGCAAGAAGAAGTGATTTCCACTTGCACCAATTACATTTCCAGACACCAGCAGGTAGCATTGGAAGGGAGTAAGCATAGATGGCAGGCTGTCTCCTCTGCACTTAGAAGCTGAGATCCTTACTATTTCAAGAATTTCAAGCAGGCACTTTCCAGAGTCAAGGGCTATGTGGGAAGTATGAGGGAGAGTGGAGTTAATTGGTTGGGTTTGAAATTCAATTTCGCCCTCATTTGGTGGCCAGCAAAACCATATAATATGGATTTTTCCTTGACTAGGGTAGGGGAGCAGTGATGCTGGAAAATATTGGGTTACTCACAGAGGCTTCTTAAAGACAGATGAGGTGCCTGAGTTTCCCTACAACTTTTCCTCCCTCCATGAATAGAGCTCAGTACAGGACTCGAATTCCGAATGATGCAGGTTGTTGCATGAGGACATGCAACAGGATAGTTGGGGGCAGATGTTGAGCCCAGAATTGGCCCCTTTTAATCATCCTCGATCACCTTTTCTTCCCCTGTCCTACACCATTTAGCATGCTAATCAGACCTGTTGTCCTCACTTTATTCCCCCAAGCTGCCAAGGTATAACTGATCATTGCTTTATCTTATTAATGCTTATGATTGTGATAATTAAGGCTGTGTACCTCTCAATTGTGCTAACATGTTATGATTTATGAAGGTAGTTTGAGATAAGTGGAATGCAGGAAGGTGGGGCTGAAAAAGTCTTGAAAGGAGGGATGTTCACTACTTAAAAAAATCCTCGGGGCTCCGATCATCAATTAAGGCATGTGGTTCTAATGTAACATCCTAGATGGAGCTATGACAGGGCAGCTGTAACAGAATGCGCTATAATTGGAGATCTTTAGTATGTTGCTACTCGAGTATAATTGTGATCTGGAAAGATCGCCACTCCTGGGCCAATCAACAGTTTTCTCGCATTTTTCTATGTCTCTACTATGCCACGTTTGTAACAGCTAGTGTTATTTAGGGCGCCTGAAGATCAGAGATCTTCATGGCTGCCCGTTATTAGGATTGGATGTTATGATTTGCATGTATAAATATGGGGAGTTGCTTCGACCCAGGGGGTTGAACAATGAAGAATTCATTCATTGTATTAGTAGTGGAGCAATTTGTGTAATCATCCTTCCGTTAATATAAAGAGTTACCTTTGAGTTAAGGGAGCTTTACGTTGTTCAGCCAACATCTCTGTGTGAAGGCTGGGCCCATCTTCCACAGAGATTGCTGAGTTAAAATAGGTCTTTTCGAATTTATTGTTGTGTGATGTTTTTGATATTTCCTTTGTACGCCGCAGTAGTAAGTGTGGATTTGCAGCATAATTAGATTTATATTTCCTTGAGATTGGTAAGTGGTACAGAGTGACAGTCGACTGAGTAGGAAACTTTCTTTATGCACTTCATTTGGTAGTTGTACACAGATTTGTTCATCCTGCAATTGAAGATTGTTATCCCAAGAATCCTTGCAATTCATCTTTCCTGTTATGATTGTTGATTTTCATCCCTGTAATTCAATCTCTTAGAGCAGTTGAACTCAATCCCTTGCAATTGAATTTCTAGATTAATATTCAGTTTATGCTTATGGTTTTCAAAAGTGATTAGATTGAATAGGTGAGTTACTTGTTCTGGGATGTGAATAGGATTTCTTTTTATTTGTAATCATAGTTGAATCTTATGTCATTTCTTGTTGATACATGGTAGAGAGAAATTTAAATTATAGCATGTAGAAGACAATTGGGATTACATAGATTCCTGGGATGGACATACTTGTTAGAAGATAAATGTATTCAATTATAGTGATTTGGTGTTTAAGCATAGACTGTGCATTTATCCTTTGAAATAAAAGACTTTCTCGGGTTGACAATAAATCTCGTATGCTCTGTATGTTGGTAATAATCTATCTGCATATTGGGTGCTCGACAGTGGGCACTCTTTCTCCTCAGCATCTACTTCCAACACCCCGAAATAGAACAAACTGACGAAAGAGCGAGCTCTCTTTCTTTGACAAAATTTTGACTTGCCAACAAACTCTTTGTAGAAAAACTTCTATAAATTTTGTTGTTAAATTGTCGATATCTAGTTTCCTAGGGTGACACATGGAATGCTCAGATTGTGCCACGTGGCATATTTGATTTTTAAAATTAGTCTAAATATTGTATAAACGAATATTAAGGATATTAATGGTACCATTTCAGTATAAACATATGGATTTAACTTATACAAATTTTTGGAATAGTTATCAGGGATAAAATTTGAAAGGATGAACTTAATTTTAGGTTGAAGGTTATATATTCATACCACCCTTCTAGCATGAAGGGATTTAATTAGAAAAATTACACTTCAATTGAAAATAATAAATTACCCTTCTAGTACTATGACTTGAAACCTCTTTT
This sequence comes from Larix kaempferi, assembly GCA_027924585.1. NCBI lineage: Eukaryota > Viridiplantae > Streptophyta > Pinopsida > Pinales > Pinaceae > Larix > Larix kaempferi. Next base: position 160,135 of record BSBM01000766.1, on the reverse strand, counting down.
GTATTTTTAGTTTTCTTAAATAGTAAAGAGAAAGTAAGTTGAAGTAATAGGTGGCTTTGATTATTCCAGAATTGATAATATACAACTCAATACTTGATTTGTATTGTTGTTGATTTATAACTTAAACTAACAGCTAGATGCCTTAGTATTAAAGTCTTAATAGAGAATTATTTTGGCCATTTTGAACATGTGATCTTGAATCCAATCATGGCAAACTACCTGTTGACACTCTGTTTTCACAGTTGGGGGAAATCCAAAGAGAGCTAGAAAACACCAAAAGAAACCAAACCTAGAAAAGTGTTCTAAAAAGGAAAAATGTGAAATATGAATAAACAAAACCCAAAACGCAATAGTTTGAAAGAAATATTTCAAAAGGGTCAAAATACGACAAGATCTAACAGTGAAGGAGAGGGAAAATAAATCAGCGGTGGTCATTGATTATCGCATTACCAAAATGCACATTTGGAAATGGTATCGAGCAGTTGCGATGGGAAAACCACCTTGCTATGTGGCGGATGTATATTGCAGCGCATAGGAATAGTAGTGGTATCACAAACCAATTATGCGCCATGCGAAAACAGCTGGAAAATTATCATGGAGGACTCGTGGGTCATAACACATGGCGAATGGAGAAATATATTAGACTGGGTCCATTCGTCAGAAATAAACAACAGTCAGGATTTAATATGAATGATCTAAGGTATGAATTTGTTCACACATCGAAGAAAGAGCACACCCGATAACATGGAAGGTGGTCGCGGAAACAAAACCGCCCAACAGGTGTCAGCGGGTGGTTGGATCGCATGGAAAAAATCCAGAAAAGGAAAACCACTACAAGGGATTGCGATACTACCATGAAGATAAAGGAAAGAGATCAGACCGCCTTGATCTTAACATGTGCGATCAACGACTAAGAACTATCAACACTTGGAGACTAGCAAGGAAGATAAGGGAATATGTTTATATATAATAAAAGGTGATTAAGGTTGACATATTTTCTATGTGTTGTGGTTGTTGGAAGTTTCGAAGACATGTGGAAGCTACGAGGAGTGCCAAAGGAACAAGGGACGTGTCTACAACAGGTAGGGCCTGGTGAACCCAGTTTGTATATTCTGAAAGGCCTTTTTATAAAGAATTCGAAATGGAAATTGTACATGATGTAAACCCTGTTAAAGCTAGAGAAGCCCTAGAAGACAGAGATAAAGATGTTTATGATACTTTAATTAGGTTTTCAGTCGCTGAAATTAAGCTTAAGTTGAATAAATTGCTAGATGAAGGCGTAGATGTTCATAGAGTCCACCAATCTTCCCTGTTGTCTTTTTGCCCAGTCCAAACCACATCTTTTCTAGAATTTTTGTCATGGTGTGTCTGTAATTACTCCAGAGATGAAAGAACCATTGTAAATGTCCAAAAGACTAGATTGTTTGCAAAATAGAACTGTCAATTGTAATTGATGCCTTAGAAGTCTGTTTACCCCAAACCCTCGAACCAGAAAGTTTCTCCGAGACCACAATTATAGATTTTTACCGTCAATCTCCTCTAGAAAGCAATGAAATGTTTTTATCTACCTACCTTAAGCCAGAATTAACAATAGATGATGTTCCTTATCCAATAGATGCCTCTTTGTTCAATGAGAATACCCAACTGGTTCTGTCATTATTGGCATTAGTTTTAGGGTTTGATACAGATATATATGTGACTGAGTTTTCATTGAGTTTGTTGTATAAAATGAGTATCAGTCCGTCGGGAATTGATGAAAGTCAAATTCCCCACCTCAATTTTGAAGAGTTCTTAGCTGAAAGAATTCACTGGCAAATGGCGAATTTTCCTGCCCTCAGACAATTTAGATTTCAGTCATACTTAATGAAAATGATTATGATGGCTAGTCAAAAGGAGTTACATTTTCCAAAAATATTTTTCACAAGTCCATTGGAGAATAATATGTTCAATTATTTAAATTATATGCTCTCAGAAATATACAGGATGATGTTTGGAGAAAAAATGCCTAGAGTACTACCGGAGATGAAGACGTTTATGCAGTTGAGTACAGATTTGGCAATAGGATATTGGTTTTTATCAAAGGATAATACCGTGATCAGGTTATATGGTTTCAAACATCAACCTTATATTTTACCGGCATTTCTTACCTTGAGGGTTTTCTCCCTTGAATTTCTCAGACAAAAATTGATTGTAGAAGACAATAATTTCTTGTCTTTTAAAAAGGCTACAGACATTAAATATCCATTTCCAGTTGTCCCATTCATTGTGAAAAACAAAAATGTTGTCGCGTATATAGAAGAATTACTGAAAGAAATGGAATTAAAAAAAGACGTGGCTATTGAATACGATCCTTTACACATCATATCAAAGCGGAGAGTAAGCCATCACATCAAAGCATTTGATCATCAAGAAATTGAAGGAATTTCTCACAAAGTAAAATGGTTGGAGTACGAAGAAGATAAAGAAATAACTTCTATTTCTCAAGCGAAGGAAACAGTATTAACAGATGTGACTGAAGGAACAGAAGCCATGGTGAACACTTTGGTAATTGGATCTAAAAGAAATTTCTAGGATATAGTTGATCCTGAAAATGAAGAACAAGAAAAAATGAAGAAGTTAAAGATAGATGAGCAGCAGGACTTGATGATACTTACGGAGGAGGAAAAGAAAGTTGAGTTCATTACACCTAAATTTAGTGTGAATGAGTATACTTTTCAGGAAGCCCAAGCGATGGAGGATGTAAATAGACCCAAAAGCATAATGGACGTTTTTAATGAACATAGTCAAAATAAGCAAAAATCATCTCGGTATACAAGTCAATTGTTTCCGAAAGTTAGAAATTTATCCAGTATAGAGGTTAGTTTGTTCACAAGTAGAACTGTCAAGGAAAAATCTCTAAAATTGGTAATTATTACGAAGGATAAAGTTGCAAAAATGAAATTTGATATGAAAAATATTAATGCTCCTGATAAGATTTTGTTGCATAGACAAACTGGATAAGTCATATATTCAAAAAATTTGGAAGCATTCCTTCAGGTTGAAAAGTTGAAGAATGTAGTAGAAAAGTTGTACAATCAGCTAAAACAAGAAAAAGTGGAGAATAAATCACGACAGCAACAAATTAAGAAATTACAGTTAGATTTGGTGAATAATGCGGGAACTGCAGGAACAAATTTTCTTAAGGAAAAAGATATCATAATATAGGCATTGAAGAAGAAATTAAAAATTCCAGAAACTCAACTTATTCAGGGATCCGAATTGACTGTACTGCAAAAAGAAAAAGAAGAGTTATCAGATGAAGTAAGGGATGTTACAACAAAGATGTTAAAACTCGTTGAAGAAGAAACTCACTGGGAAAAAGAAAGAATAAGTTTGAGAGATCAAGTGGAAGATCTGAAAAGAAATTTATCATATTTGGGTCAACGACATACACATACAAGTCAAGTTGAAGAAGGAGATGGAGTAGATAGTCTTTTGCAAGCTATGTCACAAATAAGTATGAAAGATATTGAAATCAAAGAATTGAAGGAAGAAGCACAGAGGATGAAAGGATAAAATGAAAAGAACAATGAAGAAACCAAAGCTTTACAAGATAAATACCAAGAATTGATTGACACTAATAAAAGATTAGTAATTCAGGTGATAGGGCAGGCCGCAATGTAGGGATGTAAAAACTTGGTATGGGACCAAATTATTAAGGAAGCTTAAAAATTAAGACCATATCTTGATTATATGAGAGTTAAAGAAAAGGTGATGGAATATGCTTTGGAAAGTTGCACAGCAGTAAGGGAAAATCTGAATAGAAAACCAAAGGAAACTGCACAGAATGCCATCATATTTATAAACAATTTAACCGAAGCAGATTTGGCAGTGTTGGGAATAAAGAACAGGATTGAAGTCACCACACGGGCTAGAAGGATCCTTGGAAAGTATACACATGTTGAAAATGTCGAAGCCAAAGCTAGAAAAATAAGAGAGTGGTTAAATTTAAAAAGCAATTTGAAAATTTGATTATTAAAGGCTTGCCTGCTTTCTGGGATGCAAATCAGGAATTGATTCCTGAGAATGATTATAAAAAGTTATTGTTTGACATATGGATGAATCATGAAAAATTACAACATTTAGATCACTTGCTTATAGGAAAGATATTAATGGATAAAATTGCCGAAGACTTTGAAATTTTAAATCAGATAGCTTTAATTGGCGAAAGATTCCCTCCTATTTCTTATGCAGATCATGTCGAAATGCGATTCTTGGTGAAGGAAATGACCAGCTATGATCTACCCAAAACTGACCAATGGAGTTACGTAGACAAGTATGGAAAAGTGAAATACACAGTTCGTTCCTAAAAATGCACGTGAAATTTTTGCCAAATGGAAATGATGTTTTTATTTTTGAAAAATTGTAATATTTTTTAAAGACATTTAAACTTGAAAGTATTTAAGTATTTAGTTAAGATATTTCTAGTTATTAGTTAGAAGAAGCAGTTAGGTTACACTTCTTCCAATTTTGTATAAAAGACAATATGAATCATTTTTGAAAGGGTTGGAAACCTTTTGAGAGACAATAAGTTTTGTGGTCGAGTTGATTATACTAATGAAAAAGGCCGTACAGTGAAAAGACCTATCTTTTGAGACCAGAGATTAATGTGTTAATCGTTATTACAGTCTGTTTTTCCCTTTCCTTTACATGTGCATGTCTATCTTCTTAGTTATACCTTCCATTATGTTTTTCTTCTATGCTTAGATGAACGTCTAAAATAAATTGAGATTCTTATTGGTAAGCCTCGATTTATCGCGTCTAAGTATCCATTTGTTTCTCTAAAATTGACAGTAGATTCATCTTTATTTGGTGCCTCTTGTTGATGGATTGTCATCATTTCTTTCTATACCATCTGCAAAGTTAATTGACTATGATATGATAACTATCTTGCCTCTGTAGAAACTTATTTGGTATTAATCACTTACTAGTATATGAATATCTTGATATTGACTCGATGCCCAATGTTCTTGTTTCATTTTCAACCAAGCAAATTACTTTGAAAATTTGAGTTTGTTCCATATATCTTTAGCCTTTTATGTATTTTGTGAGAGAGCCCTCTCTGGTGGGAAAAACAGCTAATTTTTCTACCTAAAGACTAGATTGAAATAGGTTACCTTAGGTATTATTTCTTTTACAACCGAGGATAACATCTAAGTTCTAACATTTTGGCACCATTGCCGGGGAACGAGAGTGAAATGTTCCCTGGGAGAACGATAGAGAAAGTCAAATTTCTTGGGCAAGGAAGTTTGAAATTTTAAAGTTGGTTGTAATTTTTGCCCTGGAAAATTCACATATAGAAAATTTCAGTTTTGAAAAGTGCTAAAAAAGCGACAGTGTGGCTACAAGAAGAAATCCAAGTTCACAGTTTTTCTCAAGTGTGGATAATCCATAAAAACTCCTCAAAGCAGACAAAGGAAAAAGCAAAAAAGAAGAAGGTATTTCTCAGACATCAAACTTATTTTCTTCTTTTCAAGAAACGTTGTTTGATAAAGAAGATATTGGTTTAAGTGAAAAAGTTTTGTCTAGAACTAAGTCAGAATCTGATTTGAAAGAAACAAAGGTTGATCAAAATAGTTTATGGGAATATTCTTTACAATTTGTTTGGGAGAGATTGCAAAAATATGAGAAAGCTGATTCAAAAAGACCCAAATCCCAAAGAGTGCCCATACAAGGTCCTAAATTTGTAACATAGAATTCATCTGTTGTTCCACCTAATATCCCAACACCAATGGATGCCCGGTTTGCTCCATTAGTTTTACCTGTTGTTCTACATGATTTACCTCAAAACTATGGACAAAGGATCGTCCTTTTTGATGGAGAGTGTGACAATACAACACAACAGCATGTTGATAAGTTCAGTGATTTCATTGATTTGGAAGAAGTGGATTATGATGATGCAAAAATGAGGTTATTTGCTCAAAGCTTGTCAGGGGAAGTTAAAAAATGGTTTAGAGCTTTTCCTGCAGGGTCAATTGCTAATTATAATGATTTCACAACTCTTTTTATTGAGATATGGGAAGATTAAAAGAATCCCTCACAGCTTTTAACACAATATAACAATTTGAAAAAGGGGGGTTTTGAGTCAGTTCAGGAATTTTCTGCTAGGTTTTTGAAGGTTTATAATTCCATTCCTGCAAACATAAAACCTTTGGTAGGAGCAGCTAAATTGCATTATGCAGATGCCTTCGAGGGTGATTTATCGTGCACATTGCGAGAAAGAAGATCAACAACTTTAGTGGTGATGATGAAAGATGTAGTAGAAGTTGAGGAAAATATGATGGCCTCTGAAAAAATGCGGCATAGATATACAGACAAAAGGAAAGTTAAAGAAGATAATCAAAATGTAGCTTCTTCTTCTTCTACAGATGTAAAATTTGAGGTAATGATGAAAAATATGGAGAATTTATTGGATAGATTAGTGGTGGATAACAAACCTCATAGTAGAGAACAAACCGAGCCTCCCATCAGAAACCCTAATTTCAAAAGACCTTTGGTTCCACCTATGAGACCAAGAGATCATAGGAATCCAAGAAATGTAGAGGAAAATCCTGTAAGACCTCCTTTTCCCGAGAACTATGTTGGTGATGAATTTGAAGCTGAGTTGGGTGAGGGTGACATCCACCATTGTGGTAGTTTAGATCCAGAAGTTTACTTGACTAAGAATGAACATGACATGTTCCTTGCAAAGGGAGAATGTTATACTTTGGAATCAAAAACTGAGCAATACCAAATCGGTTACCAAAGTGCAATAAATGATCTTCAGAAGAAGATAAATCTGAGGAATAGAGATGTTATAATAGACAAAGGGAAAAAGTCAATGGATAAATCAAAGGGATCTATAGACAAACCCTCTACTAATCAGAATGGCCAAAAAGCAGGAAATAAAGAAAATGAAGATGTACCAAAAAAGATTTCAGATAACAAGAAAGATATAGTGAAAGAAGTTGATAAGAATTTGATTCCTTTTAATATACAAAGTGAAATTTCAAAAGTTAAGATTTTTGTACCTTTTAATGAGATTTTGAAAAACAAAGAATACAAGGAAAACAAATTTAAGATGATGCAAGCAGAAAATCCAGTGGAATTGGATACATTGGAATTAAATAATGATGCTCCTAATATTTACTTGGGTTCGAGAATGGATAATAGTTTTGGGGAGATTCCACCCTTTTTATGTGGATTTGAATGTTCATGATAAAGTTGTACATAATTGTAAGTTGGACTCAAGAGCTTCTCATAATTTGATTCCGAAAATTGTAGTAGAATCTTTGGGTTTGGAAATTACAAGACCATATGATGATTTATTTTCTTTTGATTCAAAGAAAGTTAAATGCCTAGGGTTGACTAAATATTTGACAATTAATCTCAGTAAAATGCCAGTCAAAGGTATTCTCATGGATGTGGTGGTTGTTGATATTCCAACAAAATTTGGTATGATATTGTCTAGATCATGGGCTTCAAAGTTGAAAGGAACTTTACAGATGGACATGTCTTTTGCTACTATTCCAGTGTTAAGGGTACACAGAAGATTATATGCTGAAAAAAAGGTTGGTTATTTGGCGAGTGACTTAAATAAACCTGAAAAACATGCCATACATGCAGTAGACACAGATTTGGGATCATGTATTTTGTATAATGATGTTGAATCTAAAAAAAAGATGGATTTGTTTGAAACCAAAGAAAATGAAAAGGAGAGGCTATTAAGAGAAAAGGTTAGAGAAGAAGGAACTTGGACAATGCATTTTGATGGATCCAAGAGTAGGGAAGGTGATGGTGCAGGGGTATGGATAATCACACCTGATTGATAATTCTTGATGTTTTCTTACCAATTAAATTTTGAATGTACAAACAATGTTGTAGAATATGAAGCTTTGATTATGGGTTTGAATGTATTGAGAGATTTAAAAGCAAAAAGGATTGAATTTTTTGGGGATTCTGAGTTAGTGATAAATCAAGTGAAGGAAATTTATCAGACAAAACATCCTAAAATGAGGTCATACAGGAATGAGGTGTGGGATTTACTAGAAAACGTTTTTGATGAGCATGATGTTGTTGCAATTCCTAGAGTTAATAACACTGTAGCAGATTCTTTGGCCACTGCAGGAGCTGCATTCAAGACTCCTATCTTTTCTAAAAAGAAGTATGATATTGAAGTTATACATAGACCTTCTATTCCAAATAATATCAAACACTGGCAGGTTTTTGAAGATGATCAGCAGATTAAGCGTTTCCTGGAAATGACTGATGAATTCAATCATAGGACGATTGATGAGGAAGATACAAAAGCTTGTCCGGTTGAAGAAGATTCTCCTGAAGAAACAGAGAAGTTTAAATAAAGGATTGGAGGTAAGGATATAATTAAGTTGAAGAATATTGTTATTCCTAGAGGTTTAATTCCTTTAGAGAAATTGTTTGATAAAAATGATGTGGTAAAAAACCCAAAGGTGGAACCTAAACCAGAAGATGTTAAAGATTGCAATTTGGGTTCTGAAAAAGATTCTAAACTGGTAAAAATTTCAAATAAACTCCCAGAAAAGGAAGAAAGTAAGGGTGTGGAATTAATGAAAAGATTCTCAAATGTTTTTGCCTGGAGTTATGAAGATTTGAAGGAATATGATACCTCCATAATACAACATATAATTCATGTCAAGCCAAATGAGAAGACTTTTAAGCAGAAGTTGAGAAGAATAAATCTTAAGTTACTTCTAGTAATAGAAAAAGAGGTAAAAAATATTTTTGATGCCAAGATAATTTTATATTTAAGATTCTCTAGGTGGTTGGCTAATCTGGTGCTAGTAAGAAAGAAAAATGATGAAATAAGGCTATGTGTAGATTTTAGAAATTTGAACAAGGTCTCGTTGAAAGATAATTACCCACTTCCAAAGATGGATTATATTTTACAGGAGCTGAAAGAATTTCTATGTTAGATGATTTCTCAGGGTACAATCAAATTAAAGTTCAACCAGAAGATCGGGAGAAAACTGCTTTCGCTACTCCATGGGGAACATTTATGTATGCCAAGATGCCATTTGGTTTGATGAATGCGGGAGAAACTTTTCAAAGGGCCATGGATATTGCATTTGGAGATGAAAAAGACAAATCCATAGTACTATACATGGATGATATCACTGTGTATTCAAAAAATGCTGCTAATCAATGGAAACATTTGGAAAGGGTTTTCTTGAAATGTAGAAAGTTTGGTATCTCTTTAAATCCAAAAAAATCTCATTTTGCTATGGAGGAAGGAAGATTGTTAGGGCATATTATATCAAAAGAGGGCATAAAGATTGATCTAGAGAGAGTATCTGCTATTCAGAAAGTTGGAATCCCTAGAAGTAAAAAAGAAATTCAATCCTTTGGGAAGAGTAAATTGGCTAAGAAGGTTCATCCCTAGTTTCGCAGAAATTTTGAGAAATATTTCTGAAATGTTGAGGAAAGACAAAGAGATTAAATGGATTGATGAAGCAAAACAATCTTTTAATGACATTAAAAAGCATTAACTAAAGCTCCAGTTTTAATTAGTCCAGATTATTCAAAAGATTTTATTATGTTTACTTATGCATCAGAACACACAGTGGTTGGATTTTTGTTACAAAAGAACCAAGAAGGTACAGAACAACCAATCGCATGTTTCAGTAAAATTTTGAGAGATGGAGAATTAAAGTATAACATAATGGAGAAGCAAGCTTATGATTTAGTGAAAGCATTAAAGGATTTCAGGGTATACATATTACATTCCCATATAATAGCACATGTTCCATCAGTAGCAGTGAAAGATATTCTTACTCAGCCAAATACTGAAGGAAAAAGCGCAAAGTGGATAGCAGTGTTGTTGGAGTATGACCTTGACATCAAGCCTACAAAATTGATAAAAGGACAAGGCTTGGCCAAAATGATGACGGAAACAAATTGTGACTCTTTAGGTATGAATTTTCTTTCTGAAGTTTCAACAGAAGTGATTCCTAATTTCCAAATAGTCGAAGATTTTTCTTTATCTCCTTGGTACACAGATATTGTATATGTTCTGCAAAACCTACAAGCACCTACAGGGATGGAAAAAACAAGAGCAAGATCAATAAAGTTGAAAGCAACAAAGTTTTGTATATTAAGTGGGTATTTATTTTGGAAAGATCAAGGAGGTATTCTGTTGAATTGTTTGCTAGAGAACGAAGCACGGCATATCATGGTGGATTTTCGTAAAGGAATGTGTGGAGGACATCATTCATGGAAGGCCACAGTAAACAAAATTCTTAGAGCAAGTTTTTATTGGCCTAGTATGTATTTAGATGTTTATAAAGAAGTATCCAAATGTCATGAGTGCCAAATTTTTTATGGAAAGAGAGAACTTTTTCCATTACCGCTAAAGCCAATTTCAGTCGAAGCACCTTTCCAACAGTGGGGATTAGATTTCATTGGCAAAATTAATCCGAATTCTTCAGGGAAACATAGATGGATTTTGACTGCCACTGATTATTTTAAAAAATGGATTGAGGCTATTCCAACCAAAAATGCTACAGAAACGGTGATAATGAATTTTGTAAAAGAAAATATACTATCAAGGTTTGGCTATCCTAAGAGAATAGTGATTGATAATGCTCCAGCATTCAAATCCAAGAAGATGATAAATTTTTTCCACAAGTATCACATACATTTCAATCATTCCACCACATATTACCCGCAAGGAAATGGATTGGCATAATCTTCGAATATGTAGAGTCTCTAGTCCTGAGTAAGTGATTTTTTTTTTTTTTTTTTTTTAGAATGATTGCACACCATGTACGCCTATAACATCACTATCTGGATAGTTTCCCTTTTTATGGATTGATCTTTTATATGGACAATTGCACTTAATGTAAATATACGAACACATTCACAACATTTCTACAATGCACATATCTATAACGTATACTTAAAAATATGATTTAAGCTATAACCTTAATATTATGTAAATGTAACTTTCCTTCCTATGAAATGATCTTTTAAAAGGACAATTGCACTTAAAGTGAATGTATAATCCTATTCACAACATTTCTACCATGCATATATAAACTATCCAACAATTTTATATAATCACCCCAAGTATATTACACGAGATCTATTCCATCATATTCAATAACTTGTACATATAACCACCATCCAACAATTAAATGTATACTAACTCCAAGTTTTCTTTTAGACAAGATCTATTCCCTCTTTTTAACAATAATAATGTACATATAAATTGTCCGAATGATTGACTACTTATTCAGTAGCATTCACATATAATCCATCATAATAGACTAGTTATGTACATGTTTAACATAACTATTCGGTATGCCTCTATGCATATTTTAAGATAGAAGAGAAGCTAAATATTCGAAAGGTATACACATGAAAACCATTCCCATCAAAACTTAAGATAACTAAGAGTATTTAATGGACTCTGGAAAACGTCCAACTTCTTGAGGTGGAATCACATAGATGTTATAATAGACAAATGTCGATTCAGGTAAACGTCTAGCAGCATTTAATTTGGAAACACAAAGATTTAAAAGAAACAAAATGTAAATCGATTTATATGGTCTGGAAAATGCCAATAAAATGGGGAAAGGAACTACCAAGCATTTAAAGATCATATTAAATTATGCAGACCTGAGAGCGCCATGTGCAATGGGAAACATCGGGACTCATTCAAAGTTCAAATTGAAATCAGCAAAATCTGAGATCGAAACAAAATCTAAAATTTTCCTTCACTACGGAATACAGAGACATTTCATGTTAAGGTTACATTCATATTTCTGGGATTGGAAACGCCTTTACAATTTTGAAAATAGAACATATAAATTTTTAAAAGACAAATGAAAAGCCATTACAAATACGGTTTGAGTAATCGATTGCTTCATCGATCTGGAACTAGGTTCATCAATTGACAAAATTTCACCAAGAAATTTGAGTAAATCGATTGCTTCATCGATCTGGAACTAGGTTCATCAATTGACAGAGTTTTACAAAAAAATAGAATAGATTGTTATAAACAGATAAAATCGAAAGGGATAGCTTGGAGATCCAGTGTAAAGACATTACGCCCTCAGATCTGGGCATTGGTAACTCAGATCGTTGGCTCCTGGCATTTTATGTAAGCAGATTCAAAACTCAGATCGGTTTCGTAGTAGATGCACAGAGTAGATCTGGCTCAAAAATCTAGAACAGAGTTAAAATAGGATCATAGGAAATCGATTTGATAAAACAAATGAATACACCCAAGTCGGTGTCATTTTAAAAACAGAGTTTTAAACTTCAGTAGAAGAACGATCTCCACAATCGGTTCTGGAATCCAATCATAAAGAGGATACAGAGTTACTAAAAGAAGGAGAAATCAACCACTCGTAAATCGAGATTTGGAATAGACAGAGTTTATAAATAATCCAAATCGAGATTTGGGATAGACATAGTTTATCAATAATCGGAATTGAAATCGAGATAGACAGAGTTTTATAAATAATCACAATGGCTTGTTTTCTCCAGAAGATCGAGATTACATTAAAGCACAAGATAGAGATACAGAAGATTTCAGAGTAACTTGATTTCTCCGTGGATCTGGTAAATGATTTCGACCCAATAAAAATTTAATTTATAGAAGTATAACATCTAACATTTCGATCAAATTTGTAGATGTATTTCTTTAACTAGAAGATCTCCACATCTAATTTTCTTTTGACCAAATAAAATTTAATGTGCAGAACTGTAACTTCAACGAGACAATGTTCAGATACGTAATTTCGATAAGATAGAAGTTAATTTGCAAAGCAGTAACTTGAATGATACAATGTTCAGATCTGTAATTTCGATAAATAAAAGTTAAGTTGCAGAGTGGTAGCTTGAATGATACAATGTTCAGATCTGTAATTTCGATAAATAAAAGTTAAGTTGCAAAGCGGTAACTTGAATGATACAATGTTCAGATCTGTAATTTCGATAAGTAAAAGTTAAGTTGCAGAGCTGTAACTTAAGCAAGACAATGTTCATATCTATAATTTCGATAAAATAAAAAGTAATTTGCAGAGGTTTAAAATAAAACATTTAAGTAAAAGAACCTGTAACGAAGGTAGCTCCAATCGATGGTGAAGTCCCATGTAGTTCACAGTTCCTCTCTTCGTCGTTGTCCACCACAGTCACCAACGGACACCTCGGTTAACCACCCAACCACTCTGGAAGTACTCTTCTTCCTTCCAGACCCCCGAGCTAATCGGGCCGTAGAGTTCACACATGTATTTCAGAAATTCAGCTTGGGCTTTCCTTCCCACCAGGATTTCTAAGCCAAACCCTTAGATAGCAGCAAGTCTTTGAGGCATTCAAAAATTATGACAATCGTCCAAATTATGGGCCCTTCACCCATTCCCTAAGCCTTCCTTATAAAGGAAAATCTCATGCGACACATGTCGCTTCATGCATAATTAAATATTTTTAATTAATTATTTAATTAAAACACTCACCCATCCAAGTGTCAGTTTCTCTGGGAAGTGCACTAACACCCTTAAGTTTGCTCTAGTTTGTCCCCCAGATATTTTAATCAACTCCTAGCTTTTAGTTGACTAGGTGTCTAATCTTAGGATTCTATTTTGCTCCTAAATAATGATTTCTATTATTTTAAATGCTCAACAAAAATAACTATTCATGTGCAAATGTCTAAACTATTTTTATGTATTTGCTAAGTATTAATATAGAGTTATTCTCATAATTTTTTATGTGGTTTAATTTAACAATCAAACTCACTAGGATCACGGTGCCACGCCGTTGGGATCCTGGTTCCTTAATTTTTAATTCCCTGACATGGCACCACTCCGTCGGGTCCAATCATCCATGGTTTCCATTCCTTGGCATGGTACCGCATCGTTGGGTCCTTGTGTCCATTCTTTCCGTTCTCGACAGGGTGCCGCATCGTTGGGACCTTCTACCGCCATCTTTCCGTTTTGACTTGCGGGAACTCTTGTAGGGATTTTAGGAATCGTTACCATCCATCCTCCATCTACATGCTATCTAGGTACTAATGGCGCTCAGGAGTGAGTTCGTTCTCACTGCGTGCCCCTCAACTCGTACGTGACCAGCTCCGTCGTGTCCCACCTCGTACGCCCTCATGCATTCCTCTTGAGAAAGCAGATCAATGCTTATCTGCTCATGCGTGGTATTCTTGTCGGAAGTCCACATCGTCGTTGCTCCCCCTGTGTGTGATTTACCCATACTCTACGACCATTCATGTTCCTCTGTGTGTCTGTTGGTGAACCGTCTCACTTGTTTCTACACACACTTCTCACAACAATTTATTAGTAGCACTCTCCTCAATAATCATCATCTGATTTCTAAATCTAGTATTGTTCAACATTTATGATTTATTCAAACTTCTAATCAAATATACATTTCGTCGACAAATACATAATCACCGTACAGCTAGTCGTTAAGCATTATCCATCAACATAATTTTCCACAGTCATAGCTAATCGTTTAACATATGCAATTATTCATTTACATTAACAGTTCAGATACACATACTCAAAAAATAAGGCCAAGAGGTTTATTAATTAATGTTTCAATCGATCGCGTCACTCAGCAGGTGCCCTCAATGTCTACAAAAGTCTAGGGGCACTACATACACCCCTACTTATTTAGAACTTCGTCCTGAAGTTCAGAATAAAAATGGAAAACTATGACGCATCTCAGTTGCGTCCTCCCAAGTCGCAGAGCTTGGACTATAGTTGTCCCACTGTACTTTGACTTGATCAATCACACAGTGCCTAAGTTGCCGCGTTCGCTAGTCTAAAATCCGGATCGGTTTGGCCATCACGGCCCCGTCGTCCGTTATCTGCACATTTCTCAAGTCAATGATATGTGAAGTATCGGGAACATAGTGGCGCAATACAGAAACATGAAAAACATTATGAATTCTACTTAATGATGACGGCAAGTCAAGATGATAGGCAACCGGTCCTATCCGTTCTGAAATAGTAAAGGGTCCTACAAACCTAGGTGACAACTTGGCTCCCTTTCCAAACTTTATAGAACTCTTCTGTGGTTTTACCCGTAGAAATACCCTATCCCCAATTTCGTAGTTACGATCAGTCTTGTGTGCATCCGCATAACTCTTCTGGCGATCATGTGCTTCCTTTAGTCGAGCACGAATTGTGACCATGTCACATACCCCAATTTTGCAAAAATAATGTAATTATTTTACTATATTCCTGAGACATTATGCTAAATTTAATGCTAAGTAGGAATTGATGACTCCGTAGAGTCACCAGAAATGGAATGTAATTCTGAATATTTTATTATTAATAAATAAATTATGGAGACAACAGCATGGGAGAGCTGTTAAAAGAGGTTACTGGTCTAACTGGTGGATGGAACTAGGTGGAAAGGCAAAAGACAAGTGGCAGCATCCTCAAACACTTCCTAAGTTGCAAGTGGCAACTTCCCTATATTTTGGGGTCATGATTCCCAAAGAAAGTGGAATCTGAGCAGGTGGCTCATTAATGACAGTTAACCCAACAAAGACCTAGGCAATCTTTTAAATAGTACTCAATGAACTGAGCTAGGGTTCAACATTGTTCTGGAGGGAGAATACATTCAGGTGAATGTTATTCAGGAATCCCATTGAGGAAGAGGGAAAAATAGTAAGGAAGTTGTTTGGAGGGGAATGCTGCAGTAACTTGGTTCCAGTATAGTTGTTTGGGCTGAGTGAATTATTCTGCTGCACCTAGTTCCAGCCAGGGAGACCAGAGCAAGCTCGGGGGTCCTGAGAAGTGCTGTCTGGGCACTCTCCAGGAGTTGGTAGGGAGGAACAGCCTCCCATTGCTGTTGTTGTCCTCAGTTTAAACAGGTTCTGTTAATTATTGCTTTGTGTTTATTAAGTTTAAATAAATGTCTGTTATGATTATCATTTAATTGTCTGAATAATATCAGTTTAGTAAAAGATAACATTCAGTTTAGTAAAAGATAACATCCTAGAATATCAACATGTAAGATTTTAAATAATTACTTTGTTTTCAGTATTCCTTATAGCATTATTTCAGTACTAATAATGTTTTATACTGCATGTCGTACATTAGTAATATTGTAAGCAATGGTTTATTTATGTAAATTCTAGACATAGTTTACTTATTTCTGTTTAATAGATAGGTAGGGTTTTAGCACAAGTAATCATTCTCTGGTTTTACAGCAGGTTTAAACCATGATAGGAACAAAAATAAATATAACCCTATAAACTACAGTAATAATATTATCATAGATAATATTTCAGAAGAAGTTATAGCTATAATTAGAATAACTTATGAAGATACAAACCCTAGCTAACAAATGTAAAAACCATTATCTGTCACATACTTGGATGAGTCAAACTACAACAGAAGGTTTATTTAGTTATTATCTGAACATACGAAAGGACTAGCAGAACCCTAATTTACTCAACATCGAACCAAACAACAGTTTAGTATATCGTTCATTTAATTAATTACTTAGACAGAGTCGTAGTCATAACAAACTGATTATTCAATTAAACAAAATTTGTGACTGTGGATTTCGATCAAACCCTAACACTCCAGTTCTTAACAATAAGAAATTTTCATCAGATACAAACTAGATGTTAAATCCACAACCACATGAAATAGACAGAACAATTTCCTAGCTCATTGTCGAGCTGCTTAATCTTTTTAAAATCATTCATTGTTTCTCAAACTACCAACAGTAGAACGTCGTAACTACAGAATCAGCATATAACTAAAAATCACTATTGTACTTTTGTATTAAACCCTATTTGACCAGACGTTACAGGTGTTTAAACTTTGAACAGTAGTACAATGACTCAACTACAGCCGTAAATCCTTTTCCACTACTTTATAAATTAAAAAAAAATGTAGAATCTATCCTGGTAGGTATTAAAACAACCAAAGGAGCAAAAGAATTACAATTTCACAAATTATATTATCCAAACCTGGGTAAAAACCCCAAATAAATTAATAGTTTAATAACAACACTCAGGTACGTAAAACCTACAGTATGTATCTCTAAGGGTTCATCAGTAGCAGGATAATCTAGTTCATATTTCTTTACACAAACAGAACGATAATTAGCTTCTTGTCAAGTTTCGGTTTCATGACATTATATAGCTTTTGGCTTTCAAATTTTTCTGGACAGAGTTATCAAAACAATAATAGATTAAGCTTTTAGCAATAACCTATAATGGTAAGATCTACTTTGAACACCCAACATCTCAGACTTACAAGTATTTTACATTTACAATTTGGACAACGATTCTACCACGGCCGTAGCCCAGATTTCAGTGTAGATAATTTTAAAACATGAAGTCGAAAATATATGCCACATACAATAACTTAAAACATACAGGAGACTTGTAACAGGCCGTATAATTCAACCATTGAAACTCTTACAACGATTTCTACCTACAGTCGAGTTCACAAACCCACTGTATCAGTGGTTTTAAAAAAACCAAAGATTTATTTATTATAATATAGAGCATTGAATTCAAGGACAACACAGACATAGAACAAGCCTTTATACAAGACACAAGTTATATTAAGGTAATTTCCAAAACCCTGGGTAATAAACCCCAAGCAAAGTACAGGTACAGTATTAAACCTTGAGGCCGTAACCCCGTCATCCTGAGCAGGATCATAGCCTTTCTTTACACATTATTAAACCCTAAACACCTCTAGCAAGAAGATTAAATTACAAATGACTGAAGTCAGCCTCAAGACCAAACAACACAGAGCTAGCCACAAGGGTGGCCCTTCATGACAAAACCATACAGACAACCAACAAGGAGGAACTCCATGGTAAAAGACCAGGCTTACCCGGTTAAGCAACCAACAGCCGAAGCTGGAGTCATCCACCTTGCGAATGGAGCCAGGCCCTGTAAATAACGGAGTATCATTAGTTACCACTTAAATATTTTGGTTGAAGATTAAAAACAAATTTTTGTATGCAGAAGACGAAGAGGATACCTGAAACTCACCGGTAGTTCAAAATATAGTAGATAGACTGATAGCCACGAGATGAAGAAGGATAAATCCAACATTTTCACCAAGGAACGAGTTACCAGAAGCAACCGGCTATCATTCCTCCAAGGATCTTAAACAGAACCAATTTAAGAACATTGCAGACTATGGAAGCCGAGCCAGGGTAATACGGGTAGCAAAAGATAGAACCCTAGGTCATAACAACCTCACAAGTTGCCAAACAACAAAACAATGACTCCTAGACATTGCCATGAATCAATACGATGGTTTGAAACAGTATGTGAGCTGCTAAACACCGTAACAACTTGGAAGCTGTATCAACAGCGCCACAACAAAGACTCAGACCTGGAGATGTTGCAGAAAGACCCGAGCCCGAAGGCAAAGGAAAATGACGAGGTAGGGTTAGGTTCAAAGTTTTCTATCACAAGCACTTGGCTCTCGTTTAACCATGTAGCAGCTAAATATTTCTATGCAGTGGGTCGAGACTCCATAGTCTCATTTTCCAATTACTGTCAATCAATTAAAAAAAATCATAGCAATGATACCCAATTATGGTAATAAACCATAGTTCCAAACTTGCCAAAATTTCCACGATAGCACATGCTTCGAATTGGTATTGGAGAACCGTATTACTTGGACCTACAATAATTACAATCGTGATAATGATATTAAAGTTCAAAGATCTCAATGATATTCTTATCATTTTTTATAAATAGAACTCATAATATATATAGATAAAAAGATTATTGAAAGATCTTCATAATGATTAATACATATATCATTCATATAACAATCAAAAACCCTTGAATGATGTCTTCAATGCATTGTATTTTATTTTCAACAAAAACTTGCTTGGTCAATAGCAATCGAGAATAAGACTGGGTGTCTGTTTCAAACATAGAGCATATGATAAATTGTTATAAAAATTGCCGAGGTAGTTATCCAGTAACTCAAATGCTAATTGCAAACCGATCATTAAATTGTATACCTTAGCCTAATGTGAAAGAATAGGAGATACTGTAACTCTGTTAATAATCTAAGTTATGGTAGAGACATAGGGCATAAGTAAATGACACTTTTATATTGAGATAACATTGCACGGAGGATTAAGATTTGTCACTGCTTCATGATGGAACTCTAATTGGTGGAATTTCAAGTTATGCAACTCATACATATTGGTTCAAGAAAAATAGACCTGTGTTATCCTTAATATACAACGAGTTAAATCAAATGTGATAATGAAGGACTATTTCCCTAAGTTCTTATAGCTTTTACTCAAGTATCTTTTATGGAAGCAAAAGTAGTTCCGAACAAGGAAAAATCCTTAAATTCTAAAATAGAAGACAGACTTTGACAGATAATCTTTGTAGTTGTTGATGATAAGAAAGGTCCTTCATAATTAAAGTGAAAATCAAAACATAACCTGAAGTTGAACTTGGCATAAATAAAGAAAGAGTTCTACCTTTAGAAACCTGCTAGCATGCATAGACGTTTACTGAAGTATTTGGTACATCTAACTGATTTATCGTACTTTAAAGATTTAAATGAAACAACGGCACATTACCTGTACACCTGTATGAGAAAGACATTGGGATGCATTAGCTCAGAAGCTAAGTAAGCCAGTCTGTCATGACAGTTCCCCTTGTGGTTGAAAGACAAAAAAAAAATCAAAGCAGCAATGGTAATGAAACTCATAACCAAATTTAAATATAATAACAGATCATTAGACACATTTACGACCACGTAAGCTAAACAAACAGTCATGTGGTGGCATTTAATATCATTAATTGTTATTTTAAAAAATTTTAAATTTTTCGAGATTTTTGGGTTTTGACATGTGGTATCAGAGCATGGTTCATACACTAGGCCTTGATATGGCTCAACTAGTTTTCGCAGAACCGTGCCAATAAAAAAAAAATTATATATATATATATCATGTACTAACTTGTATTTTCTGTTTTACAAAGACAGAGCAGAAAAATTTTCTTTTTCTGAATCTAACAGGCAGGTATGGAAAAGCTAGGAGAATATGCCGAGGAGGAATCTCCAAACACTGCGACAAGACAGATGTTGAGAGAACCTGTGACAGAGGAGGTAATTTCTCACTCCTCGGAACTGATGCAGACCATAAAAGGTTTAAAGACGGAAATAGAAACAGTCAAGAAGGATAACGAAAGGATTCTGAAAACTCAAGAGCAGCTAAATCAATTATTGATAGAAAAATTTCAGACAGAAGGAAGAAGAAAAAGAGCTGAATCTGAAGAAGCTAGTCATCAAAGAGGGTCTAAAAGGATGAAACCAGCTAAATCTGATAGCAGTTCATCATCTGAAGAAAGAAGGGAACAACACAGCTATCGCATTACTAGTGACAGTAGTGAAGCTGAACTGCATAATCGGAAGAAAAAGTACAGACCTTATGAAGAGATTTCCGGGGAGTTTAAGAAAATAAAACCCCCAACTTTCAATGGAGAATCTGAGACAGGAGAAGAGGCAGAATCCTGGTTATCCGGGATGAGAAAATATTTCTAGATTTACAACTATTCAAATCAGCTGAAGGCACGAATGGCCATCTACAACCTTTCTGGAAAGGCAGATATATGGTGGCAAGACTTGAAAAGGGTCAAGAGGATCAAAGAAAAAGAGGTCAATTGGAGTACTTTTAAAAGATACTTCAAAAAGAAATTTTTGTCCGAACAGTACTATGAGGAGAGGGCCAAGGAATTTTATGAATTAAAGCTAGGATCTATGACTATGAAATACTTAAACAGTAAGTTTTTAAGTCTGTTAAGATACGTGCCGTATTTTGTTGAAGAGAAACCTAAAGTATAGTAGTTCCTTAGCTGCCTTCCATATCATATCAAGGACAGAATCGAATATGATAACCCCAAAACACTGGAAGAAGCTATGCGAAAGGATAATTTTTGTTTTGAACAGAATAAAAAGAAAGAAGGAATAGCTAACTGGAAGGCTAAAAAGAACAGTAATGTCATGTCCCAAATTTGGTATTGGGTCAAAATGGCCTAATCACATTGGCCCTATTCATTAGAGTTTGTCAAATTGATGCTAAAGGTCAAATAATTGCCACGGAGGAAAATTACTAGTTTCCTAGGTTTGGGGTGGAAGCTTTGGGATTTGGAATAATGGGGATAATAAATGATGTTTGAACATTAGAATGGCATAAATATTTAATAAAGGAGATAAATAAATATATACAAGTGAAAATCAAAGTGGAATTTCATCATGAAGACACATGGAGGATGTGGGACCCACATATGGCTAGATTTCCCCACTACACTTGGCATCATTCTCTCACCAATTCGAATTCAAGGTGAATGGTAACATACTTGGGGGAGTCCAAAAGGTATTATTCATTTCATGACTCATCCAAGGTCGAAATATAGAGGAAGAGTAACTCCCATGGAAGAGGAAGAGGCAATTTGGAGCTAGTGAGACACTTGGGCTAGATTCCCTAGCTCTATGACAACAATGATGAAGATGCTATGACACCTATGACACAAATCAGACCTGAAGGCTGACATATGACATATATGACATGTCAGGGCTAAAAATAGACTCCAAGAGGGCGCTCAAGGGTGTTAGGGCAGCTAAGATGCTTCCACATGTGATTTGGTGGAAGTGGGAGACTAGGAATTGTTGTACAAGTGGCGTTCTTTGGAATCTCTTCCCAACTTGAGTTGGCATGAGTCTCTTGGAAGGAATTCGACCCATGGAGGACATTAGAAGTTTATAAATGTCAATAACAAAGAATGAAACCAGCTTTTTGATCATTTGTAGAATTTGCAATTGCATTTGTGAAGAGGGAGAGCTAGTGGATGACTAGTTTCTTGCCTTAGCCAATTTCGAGGGTGAAAGATTCCCATCCAAGTTGGTAATTGGAAAGGCCATTCAGACCTTTCATTTGGAGCTTTAATGGAGTCTTTATTTGCAGGTGTAAGCTACAGGGCAGCTCATGGTTTCTTCTATTGCAGCTCACTCCTTCAACCATTTCCATTTTTGATGGCATATTCTTGATCCTTGAGGGAGGGCGTTTTTGGTGAGCTATTGTACTATTTGGGGAAGCTTTTAATGCCCCATTTCTTTTTTAATATGAAGTAAATACTCTGTTCTTCATCTCCAAAAAGTTTCAGGTCGAAATTCCAAGTAGAAATGTATAAATCTCATTTTTAATGGAAGAACAATGCCATTTCCCCACTACCTTGTTGTGAGCCAATGTGTTGATGATGATTTCGAATGAATGGATGATTCTATGATATATTTGTGATCAAT
This sequence comes from Larix kaempferi, assembly GCA_027924585.1. Lineage (NCBI taxonomy): Eukaryota > Viridiplantae > Streptophyta > Pinopsida > Pinales > Pinaceae > Larix > Larix kaempferi. The sequence goes on along the minus strand of BSBM01000766.1, from coordinate 137,801 downwards.
ATACTTCCATGGATGTCTTCTACAAGTTTCATGTACTGTACTTGAGCATTTGAAGCATTTTTACTCAATTTAGTTGCATTGGGAGGTGAAATAGTGCCATTTCCCCAAGGGTCGAATTGGGGATTTTTGCAGTTGAATGGGAGAGGATGAGAATAGTTGTAATAATCCATTATTGGTGCATATGAGACTTTAATAACATACTTAACACATTACATACCTCTGTTCATAAATTTGAGTGGGTTTGGAGGCATTTGGGAAGCCATTTTCATTGTTTACCCCAGGGGGATTTGAACCCCAAATTACTAGTAAAATTGCATAATTGGTCCAGAATATTAAGAGAGTTTGCAGAGGTCTTTTGGTGGCCATATGTCATCCATAAACATCATATTCAAGTTCTAATATCATTCATACACCTTCCTTGAAGATTTGAAGGCATTTGGAGTCAATTTGAGACCTAGAGACCAATACTAGTCAAAGGAAAATCACTAGTAAAGTTACCTACATTGATCAGAATTGAAAGAGGATTTGTAGAAGTATTTTAAAGGTCCAAAGGCATCCCTGAAACACATATTTATGTTCTAATATCATTCATACACCTTCTCAGAAGATTTGGGATCATTTGGGGCAAATTTGGGACCTAGAGATCAAAACTAGTCAAAGGTCGAACAAGGAAAAAAAAGTGGAAAATTGCCATTTTAATAAAATTCCAAATAAGGGACATTACAGTGGTATCAGAGCATGGTCCTTGCACCTGTGTATTAGGTACATACATTCAAGAATAATTGGCAGCCATGTCTTACTATTATGATGAATCCTATGAGTACAATTCTTATGATGAATATGCAGATGCTTATGAGCAATATGAAGCAGAATGTGAATGGTATGAGGAAAAGGTGCCATCATGCAACACTTCTTACAATTTCAAGAGAAATGAAGATTATTCTTATGACTTTAAATCTGATGAATATGAATGTGTCACACCAACCAAGGATAATTCTATGAGTGAGTTCCAAAGATGGAGAGCAAATTATAAAACCTTGCCCCAACAATATCAAAAATATCAAGAATATCTTGCTTCGAGCAAAAATACACAAAATGCCATGTCTTTTGAGTACTATGCTGAACATGTTTTTGAAAATAGGCCCAAAAATGAATATGTGGAGTTAGTGAAGAAAGGTTTATGCCCTTCTTGTAAGAACCCTTGGAGCGAGTATCATATATGTGTGCATGAAATGATGTCCTCTTTGATGAGAGCTTTTGAGATTTATTCAAGAAGGGATTCCAAATATACCGATCCTAAGGAAAACAAGGGGAAAAATGAATCAGCTTGCTTGAAGGATAAAAATGAAGAGACATCACAAGAGCATGAAGAAGATTCTATTGAAAATATGGAAGATCATTTCGAGACACCTTCTAGCTTATACATGAACCAAAGAGCATCTACTGATGGATGCTTAAACTATGAAGGAGTACCTACTGATGGGTGCTCACACCTCTATGTTGGTGACATAGAGATCACTTTTGAAAGTGTTGCTGCAAGCCCAAGTTCCATTAAGCATGATAATGAAGACCTTGTAGCAGTTGAAGAAGAACCAAGATCAACTTCCCCATCACCACTTGAGCTTCATGAAGTTGGTCCAAGCAAAAATGAAAAAGATGATGAGGTTCATTTGCAAGAGCCTCATTTTCTTGAAGGGTCCTTAAAGATGAATGAAAAGAAGATCCAAGAGTCCCTCAGCATTCTCCATGACACTCAAGCATTGGTGTCAAATTCTTGTTGGAGAGCTATTTCATTGGAGGAAACATCCTTCCTTGAAGATATGGAGAAGATTCAAAGAGCAATGTGCCACATCAAAGGTAATTTCATGTCTTTGCTTTTTGATAGAAACCATTTGTTTGAGCTTAATGAATTGTTACATGATGCATACTTGAAGAATAATGAGGATATTCATAAGCTCACAATTCAAAATGAGCAACTTCTTGAAAAGTTGCAAGATACTTGTTTTTCCTCCTATGTTTCAGATTGTCAAATGGTAGATTGTTTGGAGGATTCTCATGACATGGTGGATCATGAGAAATGTGAAAATTTGAATGTTCTTGATGTGTTTGAAGATGAACTTGAAGAGATCCAAACACATGATGTGGTGGAAGAGGAATTTGAATTGCCTCTTGATGAAGGTTGTGCAATTTTTAAAGAAGAGCATGATTCCTCTACATTGGAACCAAACTATGACAAAGAGTTCACACTTTTGAAGGAGCTGCATGATACTACCCATATGGATCCTCCCCATGATGAAACTTCTGTACTTTTTGATCATTTGGGTGATTTGGTTCATTCTCCTACATCCTACAATTCCATGTTTTGCAACATTAGTCTCAATGAAGTATGGGTGAAAGGGTTCTTTTTGATGGTGCCACATGAGGAGTATGAAACTCCTAGATTTACTTTTTATGATGATATGGTTGGAGCATATTCTTATTCACATTTGCAGCATCATACTTTATTACTTTATGATGATGCACATCTACATGGATGCACCTATGATATGCATTTGAGTCACTTGAAGACTCATGGTTTTTCTTGCTCAACACTTGATTCATTTGATGTTGGAGGAACTTCATCCAACACTTGGGTGAATAGATTTATGATTGGAGAACATTTTTGTTGGAAGCCACATACTTTGTTATATCTTTATGATGATCACATTCAGGGATGTAAGGGTGAGACTTCTTTGAGTCATTTGAAGTCTCCTTGTTTTTTCTGCTCATTATTTGGTTCAGATTTTAGTGGAGATTCTTCATTCACTTCTTGGATGAAAGAATACATGGCTGAATATTTTGATGCATATCACATCCTTTTGGAGCAGCTTTATAGGACATGGGATCCTCACCTATGTCATTGGAGCAGATTTGATTGGTCACTTGAAGCTTGTATGCACTTGGAAAACGGTGGTCTACTTGCTTGGAGGTATAAGCACTTTCATGATTCTTTGATGAAGCAACTCCTTGATATTAATTTTCATTATGTAGTTATGTACTTTGATGATATATATTTTGTACTCATGATGTTTGGAAGAATGCATACAAGAAAATGGGATCCAGGAATCCTCTTATATGATGGTATGGGTTGGAGAGCACTCTTAATTGTTCGGGTGCAATACAAGCAATGGGACCCTGGAATAATTTTTATCTCATTGGTTTCAAATTTTTTGGGGAAACAAGCAGTATGGGAGATGGATTTCCCCACTTAATAAAGTGATTTTTATCAGAGTAGTGCAGCAGCAAGCATGTTGGTTCCTCTCTAAAATATTCATGGAAACTCAAAGACTCAAGGTTGGGCAATTCAATGGCAACTTCAAAGAATTATACAGAAAGCAGGTTCTTCAACACCCATGTTTAAAATTGCTTGAGGACAAGCAATATTGGGAAGGGAGGATTTGTCATGTCCCAAATTTGGTATTGGGTCAAAATGGTCTAATCACATTGGCCCTATTCATTAGAGTTTGTCAAATTGATGCTAAAGGTCAAATAATTGCCAAGGAGGAAAATTACTAGTTTCCTAGGTTTGGGGTGGAAGCTTTGGGATTTGGAATAATGGAGATAATAAATGATGTTTGAACATTAGAATGGCATAAATATTTAATAAAGGAGATAAATAAATATATACAAGTGAAAATCAAAGTGGAATTTCATCATGAAGACACATGGAGGAAGTGGGACCCACATATGGCTAGATTTCCCCACTACACTTGGCATCATTCTCTCACCAATTCGAATTCAAGGTGAATGGTAACATACTTGGGGGAGTCCAAAAGGTATTATTCATTGCATGACTCATCCAAGGTTGAAATATAGAGGAAGAGTAACTCCCATGGAAGAGGAAGAGGCAATTTGGAGCTAGTGAGACACTTGGGCTAGATTCCCTAGCTCTATGACAACAATGATGAAGATGCTATGACACCTATGACACAAATCAGACCTGAAGGCTGACATATGACATATATGACATGTCAGGGCTAAAACTAGACTCCAAGAGGGCGCTCAAGGGTGTTAGGGCAGCTAAGATGCTTCCACATGTGATTTGGTGGAAGTGGGAGACTAGGAATTGTTGTACAAGTGGCATTCTTTGGAATCTCTTCCCAACTTGAGTTGGCATGAGTCTCTTGGAAGGAATTCGACCCATGGAGGACATTAGAAGTTTATAAATGTCAATAACAAAGAATGAAACCAGCTTTTTGATCATTTTTAGAATTTGCAATTGCATTTGTGAAGAGGGAGAGCTAGTGGATGACTAGTTTCTTGCCTTAGCCAATTTCGAGGGTGAAAGATTCCCATCCAAGTTGGTAATTGGAAAGGCCATTCAGACCTTTCATTTGGATCTTTAATGGAGTCTTTATTTGCAGGTGTAAGCTACAGGGCAGCTCATGGTTTCTTCTATTGCAGCTCACTCCTTCAACCATTTCCATTTTTGATGGCATATTCTTGATCCTTGAGGGAGGGCATTTTTGGTGAGCTATTGTACTATTTGGGGAAGCTTTTAATGCCCCATTGCTTTTGTAATATGAATTAAATACTCTGTTCTTCATCTCCAAAAAGTTTCAGGTCGAAATTCCAAGTAGAAATGTATAAATCTCATTTTTAATGGAAGAACAATGCCATTTCCCCACTACCTTGTTGTGAGCCAATGTGTTGATGATGATTTCGAATGAATGGATGATTCTATGATATATTTGTGATCAATATACTGCCATGGATGTCTTCTACAAGTTTCATGTACTTTACTTGAGCATTTGAAGCATTTTTACTCAATTTAGTTGCATTGGGAGGTGAAATAGTGCCATTTCCCCAAGGGTCGAATTGGGGATTTTTGCAGTTGAATGGGAGAGGGTGAGAATAGTTGTAATAATCCATTATTGGTGCATATGAGACTTTAATAACATACTTAACACATTACATAAATCTGTTCATAAATTTGAGTGGGTTTGGAGGCATTTGGGAAGCCATTTTCATTGTTTACCCCAGGGGGATTTGAACCCCAAATTACTAGTAAAATTGCATAATTGGTCCAGAATATTAAGAGAGTTTGCAGAGGTCTTTTGGTGGCCATATGTCATCCATAAACATCATATTCAAGTTCTAATATCATTCATACACCTTCCTTGAAGATTTGAAGGCATTTGGAGTCAATTTGAGACCTAGAGACCAATACTAGTCAAAGGAAAATCACTAGTAAAGTTACCTACATTGATCAGAATTGAAAGAGGATTTGTAGAAGTATTTTAAAGGTCCAAAGGCATCCCTGAAACACATATTTATGTTCTAATATCATTCATACACCTTCTCAGAAGATTTGGGATCATTTGGGGCAAATTTGGGACCTAGAGATCAAAACTAGTCAAAGGTCGAACAAGGGAAAAAAAGTGGAAAATTGCCATTTTAATAAAATTCCAAATAAGGGACATTACAAGTAATCAGCCGGAGTACAGGAAAAAGGAGTTTGTACCCCAGAAAAATTTCAAGAATAACAAGAACGGAAACCAGTTTAATGGTAAAAGCTTCCAGAGAAACAACAATGGAGCTGCTAATCATTCCAACAATTTCAAGGGCAGCAAGGAGGCTTCTAACAATCATGGAAACTACACTAAAAATTTTGAACGGAAAGAACCTTTTAAGTGTTGGGAGTGCAATGGCCCACACTATGCTTCAGTTTGCCCAAATCGGAAGAAACCAAACAGCAACATTCACACCATACAAGTTGAAATGACCATTGGAGACTTTGCAGGGACTATGCCCCGAATCAACGCAGCGTTGGAGAACCGCCAAGCTGACTATCAAAATTCCATGGTGGAAGTAGGAGGTATGATTAACAAAATCCCTGTAACTATTTTAATAGATCCAGGTGCTAGTCTTAGTTATATTTCACCCCAGCTAGTAGAAAAATGTAATTTGACTGTTGAAAGGTTTGATAATTCTTGGTCCGTACAACTAGCTATTGGGGCAAAAAGGAAGGTAAATTGTTATGTTAAGGAATGTGTACTAGATATGAATGATTTTAAGACTACTGTTAAATTAAATGTTTTGCCACTTGGCTCTTATGACATACTTATCGGTATGGAATGGTTAGAACAGCATAAAGTAGTTTTAAACTGTTTTGACAAAACTTTTAGGTGTGTAAATAATAATGAACAACCTGTAACTGTTAGGGGTATTCCTAGGAAAACAGTAGTCAGGCAGATTTCTGCTTTACAACTTAAAAGGGCAGTCAGAAAAGGGTGCAAAGCCTATGCTGTAACTATTACAGATGAGACAGTTAAGTCTGAATTTAGCAAGAAAACAGTAGAGGATATTCCTGTAGTAAATGATTTTATTGACGTTTTTCCGGAGGAAATCCCAGGATTACCTCCCAAGAGAGAACTGGATTTTACAATTGAGCTAGTACCGGGTGCTGTACCCAGTTCAAAAGCTCCATATCGTATGAATATTTTGAAGCTTAACGAATTAAAAACTCAGTTAAAGGAGTTAATAGATAAGAATTACATTCGACCCAGTGTGTCCCCTTGGGGAGCACCAGTAATTTTTGTTAAAAAGAAGGACGGAACTATGTGACTTTGCATAGATTACCGTCAACTGAACAAGATGACGATTAAAAACAGATATTCGTTGCCTTGCATAGATGATCTGTTTGATTAGCTACGTGGAGCTACGATGTTCTCTAAGATAGACCTGAGATCGGGTTATCATCAGGTGAGGATTAAAGAAGAAGACACTTTCAAAACAGCTTTCAGAACAAGGTATGGACATTACGAATTTGTCGTAATGCCATTTGGGCTTACTAACGCCCCAGCCGTCTTTATGTGCCTAATGAACAACATAATGGATAAATACTTAGATAAATTTGTTGTCGTATTCATCGATGACATTTTAATTTATTCTAAGAATGAAAAGGAGCATAAAGAACACTTACGGATAGTCTTACAAGAACTACGAGAGCAGCAGTTCTTTGTGAAGTTCAATAAGTGTGACTTCTTCAAAGATGAAATCGAGTACTTAGGTCATGTAGTCACCAAGGAAGGGATTTCAGTTGATCCTGAAAAGATCCAGGAAATCGAGGAATGGCCAGTACCAAAAGACGTAACTGATGTTAGATCCTTCATGGGAATTACCGGTTACTATCGGAGGTTCATTGAAGGCTTTTCAAAAATAGCCAACCCAATCACTTCCTTGCAAAAGAAAGGCAAGAAGTTTGATTGGAACTTGAAGTGTGAGGAAAGTTTTAAGAAGTTAAAAACTTTATTAACAACTACGCCTATTCTAAGAATAGCAGATCCTAATAAGGATTTCGTGGTTTGCACCGATGCTTGTAATGATGGTCTAGGCGGAGTGTTGACTCGGGATGGACATGTCATTGCCTATGAGTCTAGGAAGCTGAAAATTCATGAAAAGAATTATGCCACTTATGACTTAGAATTAGATGTTGTTATTCATGCTTTAAAGATGTGGCGACACCACTTAATAGGCAGAAAGTTTACTTTAATGACTGATAATAAGGGTCTGAAATACCTTTTAGACCAGCCTAATTTAAATGCAAGACAAGCCAGGTGGTTGGCCTTCTTAAGTGAATACGATTTCGAAATTCAACACATAAAAGGAAAATAAAATAAGGTGGTTGATGCTTTGAGCAGAAATGCAAGGCTGAATTTGATATCAACTAGCAGCACTTATACCTCTGATTTAAATGAACAATTGGCTGAAGGGATAAAATTAGATGAATTTTATCAAAAGTTACAAGCTACAGCTAAAGAAGAACCTACATAAAGTTTAGTAAAAGGTTACAGCCTAAACACAGATGGATTTTTATTGTTTAAGGACATACTATATGTGCCTAATGTATCCAAGGTCAAATTACTAATTCTGGATGAAGTGCATAAAACCCCTTATTCAAGGAATCCAGGCTACCAGAAAACTGTCACTATGTTAAGAAAGGACTATTTTTGGCCTAATATGAAATCTGAAACAGCTGAGTACATAGCTAGATGTTTAGACTGCCAACAAGTAAAAACAAAACATCAACATCCAGCTGGGTTATTGCAACCTTTGCCTATTCCTAGCTGGAAATGGGAGATAATCAGTTTAGATTTCATTACCGGTTTACCAAGAAATAAAAATCAGAATGATTCAATTATGGTGGTAGTATATAAGTTAAGTAAATCAGCACACTTTATTCCTGTTAAAACCACTTACAAGGCTGCAAACATAGCTGATATTTTTCTGAAACAGATTTTTTGGTTACATGGTGTCCCAAAAGTTATTATTTCAGACAGGGATCCTAAATTCACAGGAAATTTCTGGAAATCTTTGTTTAAAGGATTAAACACAACACTGAATTTCAGCACTTCTTTCCATCCTTAGACAGACGGACAAACTGAAAGAGTTAATCAGGTATTAGAAGATCTGCTAAGAATGTATGTTAAGGATCAACATGGTAAGTGGGAGGATTATTTACATTTAGCAGAATTTGCATACAATAACAGCTATCAATCGTCAGCTAAGTTCAGTCCTTTTGAAATTCTGTATGGATGTAAATGTAACACTCCTATCTCTTGGAGTAATCCAGTAGATAGATTAGTGTTAGGTCCTGATTTATTAAAAGAGATGGAACAGATTGTGAAACAAGTGCAGGAAAATTTGAAGATTGCCCAGGATCGGCAAAAGAGTCAAGCAGATTTGAAAAGAACTCCTAAAGAGTTCCAGGTAGGTGAACATGTGTTCATCAAGGTAAGACCAAAGAAGAGCTCCCTAAGACTGGGGAGTTGTGCAAAATTAGCGCCACGTTACTGTGGTCTGTTTGAAATTTTATCTAGAATTGGTCAAGTTGCTTATCAGCTAGCATTACCACCTAATTTAAAGGTACACAATGTTTTTCATATTTCTGTTCTGAAAAAAGTATGTTCATAATGCTACTCATGTTATTGATTGGAACATTGTACAAGTAGAACCAGAAGGGGAAGTTCTGGTGGAACCAGATTGTATCCTCGGGAGGAGGGAAATTACTCTGCGGAACCGCACAATTGTACAGCTGAAGGTGCAATGGAAGCACCTTAGTCCTGAAGAAGCTACCTGGGAACTGGAAAGTAAGATGCGGGAAGCATACCCAAATCTATTCCCGCAGGTGGCTGAGGATGAGGAATAAGTAACATCGAGGACGATGTTACATTTTAAGGGGGTGTGTATGTCACATACCCCAATTTTGCAAAAGTAATGTAATTATTTTATTATATTCCTCAGACATTATGTTAAATTTAATGCTAAGTAGGAATTGATGACTCAGCAGAGTCACCAGAAATGGAATGTAATTCTGAATATTTTATTATTAATAAATAAATTATGGAGACAACAGCATGGGAGAGCTGTTAAAAGAGGTTACTGGTCTAACTGGTAGATGGAACTAGGTGGAAAGGCAAAATACAAGTGGAAGCATCCTCAAACACTTCCTAAGTTGCAGGTGGCAACTTCCCTATATTTTGGGGTCATGATTCCCCAAGAAAGTGGAATCTGAGCAGGTGGCTCATTAATGACAGTTAACCCAACAAAGACCTAGCCAATCTTTTAAATAGTACTTAATGAACTGAGCTAGGGTTCAACATTGTTCTGGAGGGAGAATACATTCAGGTGAATGTTATTCAGGAATCCCATTGAGGAAGAGGGAAAAACAATAAGGAAGTTGTTTGGAGGGGAATGTTGCAGTAACTTGGTTCCAGTATAGCTGTTTGGGCTGAGTGAATTATTCTGCTGCACCTAGCTCCATCGAGGGAGACCAGAGCAAGCTCAGGGGTCCTGAGAAGTGTTGTCTGGGCACTCTCCAGGAGTTGGTAGGGAGGAACAGCCTCCCATTGCTGTTGTTGTCCTCATTTTAAACAAGTTCTGTTAATTATTGCTTTGTGTTTATTAAGTTTAAATAAATGTCTGTTATGATTATCATTTAATTGTCTGAATAATATCAGTTTAGTAAAAGATAACACCCTAGAATATCAGCATGTAAGATTTTAAATAATTACTTTGTTTTCAGTATTCCTTATAGCATTATTTCAGTACTGATAATGTTTTATCCTGCATGCCGTACATTAGTAATATTGTAAGCAATGGTTTATTTATGTAAATTCTAGACATAGTTTACTTATTTCTATTTAATAGATAGGTAGGGTTTTAGCACAAGTAATCATTCTCTGGTTTTACAGCAGGTTTAAACCATGATAGCAACAAAAATAAATATAACCCTATAAACTACAGTAATAATATTATCATAGATAATATTTCAGAAGAAATTATAGCTATAATTAGAATAACTTATGAAGATACAAACCCTAGCTAACAAATGTAAAAACCATTATCTGTCACATACTTGGATGAGTCAAACTACAACAGAAGGTTTATTTAGTTATTATCTGAACATATGAAAGGACTAGCAGAACCCTAATTTACTCAACATCGAACCAAACAACAGTTTAGTATATCGTTCATTTAATTAATTACTTAGACAGAGTCGTAGTAATAACAAACTGATTATTCAATTAAACAAAATTTGTGACTGTGGAGTTCGATCAAACCCTACCACTCGAGTTCTTAACAATAAGAAATTTTCGTCAGATACAAACTAGATGTTAAATCCACAACCACACGAAATAGACAGAACAATTTCCTAGCTCATTGTTGAGCTGCTTAATCTTTTTAAAATCATTCATTGTTTCTCAAACCACCAACAGTAGAACGTCGTAACTACAGAATCAACATATAACTAAAAATCACTATTGTACTTTCGTATTAAACCCTATTTGACCAGACGTTACAGGTGTTTAAACTTTGAACAGTAGTAGAATGACTCAACTACAGCCGTAACTCCTTTTCCACTACTTTATAATTAAAAAAAAACGTAGAATCTATCCTGGTAGGTATTAAAACAACCAAAGGAGCAAAAAAATTACAATTTCACAAATTATATTATCCAAACCTCGGTAAAAACCCCAAATAAATTAATAGTTTAATAACAACACTCAGGTACGTAAAACCTACAGTATGTATCTCTAAGGGTTCATCAGTAGCAGGATAATCTAGTTCATATTTCTTTACACAAACAGAACGATAATTAGCTTCTTGTCAAGTTTCGGTTTCGTGACATTATATAGCTTTTGGATTTCAAATTTTTCTGGACAGAGTTATCAAAACAATAATAGATTAATCTTTTAACAATAACCTATAACGGTAAGATCTACTTTGAACACCCAACATCTCAAACTTACAAGTATTTTACATTTACAATTTGGACAACGATTCTACCACGGCCGTAGCCCAGATTTCAATGTAGATAATTTTAAAACATGAAGTCGAAAATATATGCCACATACAGTAACTTAAAACATACAGGAGACTTGTAACAGGCCGCATAATTCAACCATTGAAACTCTTACAACGATTTCTACCTACAGTCGAGTTCACAAACCCACTGTATCAGTGGTTTTAAAAAAACCAAAGATTTATTTATTATAATATAGAGCATCGAATTCAGGGACAACGCAGACATAGAACAAGCCTTTATACAAGACACAAGTTATATTAAGGTAATTTCCAAAACCCTGGGTAATAAACCCCAAGCAAAGTACAGGTACAGTATTAAACCTTGAGGCCGTAACCCCATCATCCTGAGCAGGATCATAGCCTTTCTTTACACATTATTAAACCCTAAACACCTCTAGCAAGAAGATTAAATTACAAATGACTGAAGTCAGCCTCAAGACCAAACAACACAGAGCTAGCCACAAGGGTGGCCCTTCATGACAAAACCATACAGACAACCAACAAGGAGGAACGCCATGGTAAAAGACCAGGCTTACCCGGTTAAGCAACCAACAGTCGAAGCTGGAGTCATCCACCTTGCGAATGGATCCAGGCCCTGTAAATAACGGAGTATCATTAGTTACCACTTAAATATTTTGGTTGAAGATTAAAAACAAATTTTTGTATGCAGAAGACGAAGAGGATACCTGAAACTCACCGGTAGTTCAAAATATAATAGATAGACTGATAGCCACGAGATGAAGAAGGATAAATCCAACATTTTCACCAAGGAACAAGTTACCAGAAGCAACCGGCTATCATTCCTCCAAGGAGCTTAAACATAACCAATTTAAGAACATTGCAGACTATGGAAGCCGAGCCAGGGTAATACGGGTAGCAAAAGATAGAACCCTAGGTCATAACAAACTCACAAGTTTCCAAACAACAAAACAATGACTCCCAGACATTGCCATGAATCAATACGATGGTTTGAAACAGTATGTGAGCTGCTAAACACCGTAACAACCTGGAAGTTGTATCAACAGCGCCACAACAAAGACTCAGACCTGGAGATGTTGCAGAAAGACCCGAGCCCGAAGGCGAAGGAAAATGACGAGGTAGGGTTAGGTTCAAAGTTTTATATCACAAGCACTTGGCTCTCGTTTAACCACGTAGCAGCTAAATATTTCTATGCAGTCGGTCGAGACTCCATAGTCTCATTTTCCAATTACTGTCAATCAATTAAAAAAATCATAGCAATGATACCCAATTATGGTAATCAACCATAGTGCCAAACTTGCCAAAATTTATCACGATAGCACATGCTTCGAATTGGTATTGGAGAACCATATTACTTGGACCTACAATAATTACAATCGTGATAATGATATTAAAGTTCAAAGATCTCAATGATATTCTTATCATTTTTGATAAATAAAAATCATAATATATATAGATAAAAAGATTATTGAAAGATCTTCATAATGATTAATACATATATCATTCATATAACAATAAAAAACCCTTGAATGATGTCTTCAATGCATTGTATTTTATTTTCAACAAAAAACTTGCTTGGTCAATAGCAATCGAGAATAAGACTGGGTGTCTGTTTCAAACATAGAGCATATGATAAATTATTATAAAAATTGCCAAGGAGGTAGTTATCCAGTAACTCAAATGCTAATTGCAAACCGATCATTAAATTTTACACCTTAGCCTAATGTGAAAGAATAGGAGATACTATAACTCTGTTAATAATCTAAGTTATGGTAGAGACGTAGGGCATAAGTAAATGACACTTTTATATTGAGATAACATTGCACGGAGGATTAAGACTTGTCACTGCTTCATGATGGAACTCTAACTGGTGGAATTTCAAGTTATGCAACTCATACATATTGGTTCAAGAAAAATGGACCTGTGTTATCCTTAATATACAGCGAGTTAAATCAAATGTGATAATGAAGGACTATTTCCCTAAGTGCTTATAGCTTTTACTCAAGTATCTTTTATGGAAGCAAAAGTAGTTCCGAACAAGGCAAAATCCTTAAATTCTAAAATAGAAGACAGACTTTGACAGATAATCTTTGTAGTTGTTGATGATAAGAAAGGTCCTTCATAATTAAAGTGAAAATCAAAACATAACCTGAAGTTGAACTTGGCATAAATACAGAAAGAGTTCTACCTTTAGAAACCTGCTAGCATGCATAGACGTTTACTGAAGTATTTGGTACATCTAACTGATTTATCGTACTTTAAAGATTTAAATGAAACAACCGAACATTACCTGTACACCTGTATGAGAAAGACATTGGGATGCATTAGCTCAGAAGCTAAGTAAGTCAGTCTGTCATGACAGTTCCCCTTGTGGTTTAAAGACAAAAAAAAAATCAAAGCAGCAATGGTAATGAAACTCATAACCAAATTTAAATATAATAACAGATCATTAGACACATTTACGACCACGTAAGCTAAACAAACAGTCATGTGGTGGCATTTAATATCATTATTTGCTATTTTAAAAATTTTAAAATTTTTTGAGATTTTTGGGTTTTGACAGACCATCTGGTCTTCCATCTCTTGTATTACCTCAGGACCAAGTAATGTCCTATCCTCTAGTATATCCCAACTTATGGGAGTCCTACAAGGTCTCCCATAGAGAAATTCAAAAGGAACCATTTGAATAGAACTCTGATAATTGTTGTTGTATGCAAATTCTACCAAGGGTAGATATTCTTCCCACTTCTTCTGTTGATCCATTACATACATTCTTAGCATGTCCTACAATACTTGGTTCACTCTTTCCGTTTGTCCGTCCGTTTTAGGGTGGTAGGCAGTACTAAAGTTAAGTTGAGTCCCAAGAGCTTCTTGAAAGCTTTTCCAAAACATTCCCGTAAATACTGATCCTCTATCAGAAATAATTTTCTTCGGAATTCCATGTAGTCTTACTACTTCATTAATGAAAACTCGGGCTATCTCCAGAGCTTGATACGTGTTCTTAATCGGCAGGAAATGCACACTCTTGGTAAGAGTGTCAATGACCACAAAAATTGTGTCGTGTCTCCTGTTGGTTAAGGGAAACCCAACTATAAAATCCATAGAAATAACCTCCCATTTTGATTCTAGGATTGCATGTGGTTGCAGTAATCCGGCTGGGTGTCGATGTTCTTCCTTTACCACCTGGCACTCCATACACTTCGCCACAAAACTTACCACATCCCTCTTCAAGCCATGCCAAAAGAACAAAGGTTTCAAATCTGCGTACATCTTTTTTATTCCAGGATGTGCTCTATAGATGGCTCGGTGAGCCTGAGACAGTATTAAACCTCAAATTTCTTCATTATCAAGAACATACATGCGATGGTTATACCGTAATAAACCATCCATGTCCAAAGAGTACCCTTCAAACTTGGGTATCCTCATCTGTTCATTCTCCAACTCAGCTTTTACTTCATTATACCATGTGTCCTTCTATTGTAGTGTCAAGATCTTTTCTCTTAAGTTGGTCCTTAATGGTATAACAGAGAATATCCTAGGTCTACGACTAAGTGCATCAACCACTTTGTTTAAGGTCCCTTTCACATAATTTATGTCAAAGTCGTACTCACTGAGTACTTCCGACCATCTTCTTTGTCTTGCATTAAGGTCGCTTTGAGTGAAGATGTGTTGTAACCCACAATGGTCAGTATTTAATTCAAACTTTCTCCCTAGCAGATAGTGTCTCCATAACCTCAAAGCATGCATCAATGAAGTCATCTCCATATCATGGGTCGCATAGTTCTCTTCGTGCGGCCTAAGTCTTCTGGACATGTACGCAATTACTCTTCCATCTTGCATCAACACACAACCAATACCATCCTTTGAAGCATCCGTGCACACCAGGGAATCTTTATCCATATCGGGAACTCTTAAGATTGGTGCCTTAGTCAGTAATTCTTTTAATTTAACAAAGGCCTCTTCACATTTCTCCGTCCAAATGAAAGGACGGTTCTTCTTTTGCAATTCAGTAATAGGTCCCGCTACTCTAGAGAAGCCTTCCACAAAACGTCTATAATACCCAGCAAGCCCCATAAAGCTTCGTACCTCATGTACGTTTGTGTGTGCCGGCCTGTCCCAAATGGCTTCAATCTTGGCTGGATATACAGAGATCCCTTCGCCGGATATGATGTGTCCAAGATAATGAATCTCCTTCTGGAAGAACGAACACTTTGATAATTTTCCATAGAGGTTATTTTCTCTTAAACATTTTAAGACTATCCTCAGGTGTTCCTCATGTTCTTCTGGTGTTCTTGAATAAATCAGAATGTCATCTAAGAACACCTGTACAAACTTGTCAAGGTGTTTCCAAAACACATCGTTCATCAGGTTCATAAATACACTGGGTGCATTTTTTAAGCAAAAGGTACTACAACAAATTCGTAGTGTCCAAATCTAGTTTTAAACGCTATCTTGGGAATATCTTCATCCTTGATCCTCAACTGGTGGTATCCCGACCTTAGGTCGATTTTTGAGAATACTGTCGCACCATTCATATGGTCAAAGAGGTCATCTATTCTGGGTAGGGGATACTGATTTCTTACGGTCGCCTTGTTCAATTGACGGTAGTCAATGCACAAGCGCCAAGACCCATCCTTCTTCTTCACAAAAATAACAGGTGCTCCCCAAGGAGACACACTAGGTATGATCAGTCCTAAATCTAACAACTCTTGTAGTTGAATTTGCAATTCCTTCAATTCTGGTACAAACATTCGGTAAGGAGTCCTAGCTATGGGCTCGGTTCCAGGTTTTAGTTCTATGGTGAAATTCAGTTCACGCTGTGGCGATAATCCGGGTAATGCGTCAGGAAACACGTCCATGAATTCTGAGAACAAGGGGTGGTTGATTACTTCTACCTTATCTCCTTCCTTGTTCAATGCAATCACCGCATATAATTGACACCCTTTTCTCATGCTCTTCTTCAGCTGCATAGCCGATATCATTCTCAAGGAAACTTTATTTTTCTTCCCAGTTAACATCCTCTTGTAACCTTCATCATCGATGAAAGTTAGTTCGTTACTTCGGCAATCCATCACCGCCGAGTGTGCTTCCAACCAATCCATACCCAGGATTAGATCATATGTACCCAATTCCGTAACATAAAAGGATATTCTAGAAGAACATACTTCTAGGTCGACTTCACAGTTTTCTACCTTAAGACCCACACTCTGGACACTACCGGATGCCATCTCGACAGTGTCGAAATCATCTTGACTTATTGCCATCATTTTATTATTTTCAACAACTTTTAAGGAAATAAAAATTTCAGTAGCTCCAGGGTCTATAAGCAAGGAAAATACATTACCATGTATCTTACCAGTAGTCTCGAGGACGGTGGACTGATGTTCAGCTTGGCGGTTGTTGACGGTAGTGTGTATACGATGCGCTCGTCCTAAATTGGTTGCGGTATTTTGTCGCGGTGCTTGGGCTCTTTGGTTTCCCCGGTTTTGCTGAGGACATTCGCTTTGGAAGTGTGGTCCTCCACACCTCCAACATCCTGCTTTGGGCCCTCTTGTTTTGTTTCTGGTAGGTGCATCATTTCTTCTTGGTCCAAACTGCGCTGGTTTTGCAAAAGGCTTTGCATGATCATTCCGTGGTGGCGGTCGGTATGGTGTTCTGTCATCTCTGTTAGACCCTCCGTTGAAAGGTCTCCTTCCAAAATTCTTATTCCCATACTGATGTTTGGGTGCATGCGAAGGTTGACTTCCTTGGTCTGTACTCGTAACGTTCTTACTCTGCAGCATCTTGCCGGGAAGCTCTTCTTCCGCTATGAGGGCCTTCTGGACCGCATCGTGCAAAGTAGAAGGTGTCAAAATACGAACCTTGTCCCGTATGACTCGGTTTAATCCATAGATGAACCTATTGACCTTTAATTTCTCCGTGGAAACATGGGGTGCATACCTTAGTAACTCCATGAAACAGATTTCGTACTCTTGTATTGTTCATAGTCCTTGTTTTAGTGCATGGAAATCATTCAGCTGTCGCTCAATGAATTCATCTGATAGGTAATGTTGACGGAAATGTTCATCGAACAATTCCCAAGATATCTCCTCAAGCTCTAGACCTAGCTTAGGTCGCAAGGTCTTCCACCAAAGAAGGACTTCCCCCTTCAGTTGTAGTATCTCCATCCGTACCTTCATGTTAGACGTGTAGTCTCTCAAAGAAAAACACATGGCCATGTTTTCTATCCATGCCTGTGCGGTGGTCCCCTTAGTGGAACCGCAAAATTCAGGAAACTTCACCTTTTCTAACTCTCGGTGTATGTTGACCGGAGGTGGTGCCTGTGGTACTGCAGTGACTTGAGAACCAACGTTCTCGCAGTCAAGTCATGTCATCAATGCTTCTGTCATTCTGTGGTAGTTCCTCATCATTGTCATAACCTCATCCGTAGGTAGGTTAATGGTTTCCTCAGCTCTCGGAGGATTATCCACAGGGGCTGTTTGGGTTGACGGCCAGCTCGTCCTCGTCCCCTTCCAGCTCTACCCTGGCGATTTCTTCGATCCATGACGAAGTCTGTTCAAATGTAAAATAAAATTTATTAGTCAACTAAACATCATAAACTGTTTCGCGCGGAATTGTCTAGGTCCGAACTAAGTTCGACCTTGCTCTGATACCAAATGTAGAGTCTCTAGTCCTGAGTAAGTGATTTATTTTTTATTTTTTATTTTTTATTAGAATGATTGCACACCATGTACGCCTATAACATCACTATCTGGATGGTTTCCCTTTTTATGGATTGATCTTTTATATGGACAATTGCACTTAATGTAAATATACGAACACATTCACAACATTTCTACAATGCACATATCTATAACGTATACTTAAAAATATGATTTAAGCTATAACCTTAATATTATGTAAATGTAACTTTCCTTCCTATGAAATGATCTTTTAAAAGGACAATTGTACTTAAAGTGAATGTATAATCCTATTCACAACATTTCTACCATGCATATATAAACTATCCAACAATTTTATATAATCACCCCAAGTATATTACACAAGATCTATTCCATCATATTCAATAACTTGTACATATAACCACCATCCAACAATTAAATGTATACTAACTCCAAGTTTTCTTTTAGACAAGATATATTCCCTCTTTTTAACAATAATAATGTACATATAAATTGTCCGAATGATTGACTACTTACTCAGTAGCATTCACATATAATCCATCATAATAGAATAATTAATTTATAACTGAGTCCTTCACATAACAAGAAGTAAAACTTACATATTTCATAATTGACTCTTTTACATGTTTAACATAACTATTCGATATGCCTCTATGCATATTTTAAGATAAAAGAGAAGCTAAATATTCGAAAGGTATACACATGAAAACCATTCCCATCAAAACTTAAGATAACTAAGAGTATTTAATGGACTCTGGAAAACATCCAACTTCTTGAGGTGGAATCACATAGATGTTATGATAGACAAATGTCGATTCAGGTAAACGTCCAGCAACATTTAATTTGACAACACAAAGATTTAAAAGAAACAAAATGTAAATCGATTTATATGGTCTGGAAAATGCCAATAAAATGGGCAAAGGAACTACCGAGCATTTAAAGATCATATTAAATTATGCAGACTTGAGAGCGCCATGTGCAATGGGAAACATCGGGACTCATTCAAAGTTCAAATTGAAATCAGCAAAATCTGAGATCGAAACAAAATCTAAAATTTTCCTTCACTACGGAATACAGAGACATTTCATGTTAAGGTTACATTCATATTTTTGGGATTGGAAACGCCTTTACAATTTCGAAAATAGAACATATAAATTTTAAAAAGACAAATGAAAATCCATTACAAATACGGTTTGAGTAATCGATTGCTTCATCGATCTGGAACTAGGTTCATCAATTGACAAAATTTCACCAAGAAATTTGAGTAAATCGATTGCTTCATCGATCTGGAACTAGGTTCATCAATTGAGAGAGTTTCACAAAAAATTAGAATAGATTGTTATAAACAGATAAAATCGAAAGGGATAGCTTAGAGATCCAGTGTAAAGACATTACGCCCTCAGATCTGGGCGTTGGTAACTTAGATCATTGGCTCCTGGCGTTTTATCAAAGCAGATTCAAAAATCATATCGGTTTCGTATTAGATGCACAGAGTAGATCTGGCTCAAAAATCTAGAACAGAGTTAAAATAGGATCATAGGAAATCGATTTGATAAAACAAATGAATACACCCAAGTCGGTGTCATTTTAAAAACAGAGTTTTAAACTTCAGTAGAAGAACGATCTCCACAATCGGTTCTGGAATACAATCATAAAGAGGATACATAGTTACTAAAAGAAGGAGAAATCAACCACTCGTAAATCGAGATTTGGAATAGACAGAGTTTATAAATAATCCAAATCGAGATTTGGGATAGACATAGTTTATCAATAATCGGAATTGAAATCGAGATAGACAGAGTTTTATAAATAATCAGAATGGCTTGTTTTCTCCAAAAGATCAAGATTACATTAAAGCACAAGATAGAGATACAGAAAATTTCAGAGTAACTTGATTTCTCCATGGATCTGGTAAATGATTTCGACCCAATAAAAATTTAATTTACAGAAGTATAACATCTAACATTTCGATCAAATTTGCAGATGTATTTCTTTAACTAGAAAATCTCCAGATCTAATTTTCTTTTGACCAAATAAAATTTAATGTGCATAACTGTAACTTCAATGAGACAATGTTCAGATCCATAATTTCGATAAGATAGAAGTTAATTTGCAGAGCAGTAAATTGAATGATACAATGTTCAGATCTGTAATTTCGATAAATAAAAGTTAAGTTGCAGAGCGGTAACTTGAATGATACAATGTTCAGATATGTAATTTCGATAAATAAAACTTAAGTTGCAGAGCGGTAACTTGAATGATACAATGTTCAGATCTATAATTTCGATAAGTAAAAGTTAAGTTGCATAGCTGTAACTTAAGCGAGACAATGTTCATATCTATAATTTCGATAAAATAAAAAGTAATTTGCAGAGGTTTAAAATAAAACATTTAAGTAAAAGAACCTGTAACGAAGGTAGCTCCAATCGATGGTGAAGTCCCACGTAGTTCACAGTTCCTCTCTTCTTCGTCGTCCACCACAGTCACCAACGGACACCTCGGTTAACCACCCAACCACTCTGGAAGTACTCTTCTTCCTTCCAGACCCCCGAGCTAATCGGGCCGTAGAGTTCACACATGTATTTCAGAAATTCAGCTTGGGCTTCCCTTCCCACCAGGATTTCTAAGCCAAACCGTTAGATAGCAGCAAGTCTTTGAGGCATTCAAAAATTATGACAATCGTCCAAATTATGGGCCCTTCACCCATTCCCTAAGCCTTCCTTATAAAGGAAAATCTCATGCGACACATGTCGCTTCATGCATAATTAAATATTTTTAATTAATTATTTAATTAAAACACTCACCCATCCAAGTGTCAGTTTCTCTGGGAAGTGCACCAACACCCCTAAGTTTGCTCTAGTTTGTCCCCCAGATATTTTAATCAACTCCTAGCTTTTAGTTGACTAGGTGTCTAATCTTAGGATTCTATTTTGCTCCTAAATAATGATTTCTATTATTTTAAATGCTCAACAAAAATAACTATTCATGTGCAAATGTCTAAACTATTTTTATGCATTTGCTAAGTAATAATCTAGAGTTATTCTCATAATTTTTTATGCAATTTAATTTAACAATCAAACTCACTAGGATCACGGTGCCGCGCCGTTGGGCTCCTGGTTCCTTAATTTTTAATTCCCTGACATGGCACCACTCCGTCGGGTCCAATCATCTATGGTTTTCATTACTTGGCATGGTACCGCATCGTTGGGTCCTTGCGTCCATTCTTTCCGTTCTTGACAGGGTACCGCATCGTTGGGCCCTTCTGCCGCCATCTTTCCGTTTTGACTTGTGGGAACTCTTGTAGGGATTTTAGGAATCGTTACCATCCATCCTCCGTCTACATGCTATCTAGGGACTAATGGTGCTGAGGAGTGAGTTCGTTCTCACTGCGCGCCCCTCAACTCGTACGTGACCAGCTCCGTTGTGGCCCACCTCGTACGCCCTCAAGCATTCCTCTTGATCAAGCGGATCAGTGCTTATCTTCTCATGCGTGGTATTCTTGTCGGAAGTCCACATCGTTGTCGCTCCCCCTATGTGTGATTTACTCGTACTCTACGACCCTTCATGTTCCTCTGTGTGTCCATTGGTGAACCGTCTCACTTGTTTCTACACACACTTCTCACAACAATTTATTAGTAGCACTCTCCTCAATAATCATCATCTGATTTCTAAATCTAGTATTGTTAAACATTTATGATTTATTCAAACTTCTAATCAAATATACATTTCGTCGTTAAGCATTATCCATCAACATAATTTTCCACAGTCATAGCTAATTGTTTAACATATGCAATTATTCATTTACATTAACAGTTCAGATACACATACTCAAAAAATAAGGCCAAGAGGTTTATTAATTAATGTTTCAATCGGTCGGGTCACTCAGCAGGTGCCCTCAATGTCTACAAAAGTCTAGGGGCACTACAGAATAAGAGCTTGGTGAGGATTATAAAGAAATTTTTGGAAGTTAATAAAAGAGCATGGAACACCAAACTAAAATATGCTTTGTGGGAAAATTGGATTAGTACAAAAAGAGCAATGGGCACTTCACCTTTCCAGTTGGTATATGGTACAGAGGTAATTTTTCATGTTTCTTTAGGTCTTCCAGTTATGAAATTATTACAAGAATTTGAAGAAGAACCTAATCATATGCAGAGAAGGATTAATCAGATGATAGAACTACATGAGGTAAGAGAAAACTCATACAACATAACTCAAATGCATAAAGAAAAGATGAAGAAAACTTTTGACAGGAAGGTTAAAGAAAGGGATTTTCAGATGGATGATTTGGTTCTGAAATGGGATGCCAGAAGAGAAGATCATCATGAGAAGTTTGAACATTTGTGGAAGGGTCCATACATTATTGCAGGTTATCAAGGAGAAAATTCATTTACGCTTAAAGATTGCAATGGAGAATTTATTCCAGGAGGACCAGTAAATGGTAGACATCTTAAACACTATCTCTCTTAAAGAAGTGAAATAAAAATTCTTGTACAGCATATATATTTTTCTTTTAGAATACTTTAACAGATGTTTGTACATAAATAAAGTGATGAAGAAAAATTTCAGAAAATAACAAAAATTGAACATATAGTTTTGAATTTTGAAAAAGCAAAAGAGAAAGGGTTATGGATTACCATAAATTGTTATGAGGGTATAAAGAAGGTTTAGTACAGCCCAATGGATAAGGCATCTAGTCTACGGTGTTCTTTGCTACCTCACGGGGAGGATAGCATCCCCAGTTGGAGCTAGTTGTTGACACTCGATTTTCACAGTTGGGGGAAATCCAAAGAGAGCTAGAAAACACCAAAAGAAACCAAACCTAGAATAGTGTTCTAAAAAGGAAAAATCTAAAATGAAGAAACAAAACCCAAAAAGCAATAGTTTGAAAGAAATATTTTGAAAGGGTTAAAATCAGACAAGATCTAATGGTGAAGGAGAGGGAAAAGAAATCAACGGCTGTCGTTGATTATCGCATTACCAAAATGTGCATTTGGAAATGGTATCGAGCGGTTGTGATGGGAAAACCACCTTGCTATGTGGTGGATGTATATTGCAGCACATAGGAATAGTAGTGGTATCACAAACCACTTATGTGCCATGCAAAAACAGCTGGAAAATTATCATGGAGGATGCGTGGGTCATAACATGTGGCGAACGGAGAAATATACTAGAGTGGGTCCACTCGTCAGAAATAAACAATGGTCATGATCTAAAATGAATGATCTACGGTATGAATTTGTTTACGCATCAAAGAAAGAGCACACCCGATAACATGGAAGGTGGTCGCGGAAACAAAACCGTCCAACAGGTGTCAGCGGGTGGTTGGATCGCATGGACATAATCCAGAAAAGGAAAACCACTACAAGGTATTGCGATACTACCATGAAGATAAAGGCAGGAGATCATACATCCTTGATCTTAACATGTGCGATCAACGGATGAGAACGATCAACACTTGGAGACTAGCAAGGAAGATAAGGGAATATGTTTATATATAATAAAAGGCGGTTAAGGTTGACATATTGTCTATGTGTCATGGTTGTTGGAAGTTTCGAAGACATGTGGAAGCTGCCAGGAGTGCCCAAGGAACAACGGGAGTGTCTACAACAGGTAGGGCCTGGTGAACCCAGTTTGTATATTCTGAAAGGTCTTTTTATAAAGAATTCGAAATGGAAACTGTACATGATGTAGACCCTGTTAAAGCTAGAGAAGCCTTAGAAGACAGAGATAAATATTTTTATGATACTTTAATTAAGTTTTCAGTCGCCGAAATTAATCTTAAGTTGAAGAAATTGCTAGATGAAGGCGTAGATTTTCATAGAGTCCACTAGTCTTCCCTGCTGTCTTTTTGCCCAGACCAAACCGCATCTTTTCCAGAATTTGTGTCATGGTGTGTCTGTAATTACTCCAGAGATGAAAGAACCATTGTAAATTCCCAAAAGACCAGAGTTGTTTGCAAAATAGAACTGTCAATTGTAATTGATGCCTTAGAAGTCTGTTTACCCCAAACCCTCGAACCAGAAAGTTTCTCCAAGACCACAATTATAGATTTTTACCATCAATCTCCTCCAAAAAGAAAAGAAATGTTTTTATCTACCTGCCTTAAGCCAGAATTGACGATAGCCGACGTTCCTTATCCCATAGATGCCTCTTTGTTCAATGAGAATACCCAACTGGTTTTGTCATTATTAGCATTAGTTTTAGGGTTTGATACTGATATATATGTGACCGAGTTTTCATTGAGTTTGTTGTACAAAATGAGTATCAGTCCATCAGGAATTGATGAAAGTCAAATTCCCTGCCTCAATTTTGAAGAGTTCTTAGCTGAAAGAATTCACTGGCAAATGGCGAATTTTCCTGCCCTCAGATAATTCAGATTTTAGTCATACTTAATGAAAATGATTATGATGGCTAGTCAAAAGGAGTTACATTTTCCAAAAATAATTTTCACAAGTCCATTGGAGAACAATATGTTCAATTATTTAAATTATATGCTCTCAGAAATATACAGGATGATTTTTGGAGAAAAAAAGCCCAGAGTACTATCGGAGATGAAGATGTTTATGCAGTTGAGTATAGATTTGGCAGTAGGAGATTGGTTTTTATCAAAGGATAATACCGTTATTAGGTTATATGGTTTCAAACATCAACCTTATATTTTACCGGTGTTTCTTACCTTGAGGTTTTTCGCCGTTGAATTTCGCAAACAGAAATTGATTGTAGAAGACAATAATTTCTTGTCTTTTAAAAAATCTATAGACATTAAATATCCATAGAATAATTACTGAAATAAATGGAATTCAAAAAAGACGTGGCTATTGAATACAATCCCTTACACATCATATCAAAGTGGAGAGTAAGCCATCACATCAAAGCATTTGATCATGAAGAAATTGAAGGAATTTCTCACAAAGTAAACTGGTTGGAGTACGAAGAAGATAAAGAAATAACTTCTATTTCTCAAGGGAAGGAAACAGTATTAACAGATGTGATTGAAGGAACAGAAGCCATGGTGAACACTTTGGTAATTGGATCTAAAAGAAATTTCCAGGATATAGTTGATCTTGAAAATGAAGAAGAAGAAAAAATGAAGAAGTTAAAGATAGATGAGCAGTAGGACTTGATGATACTTACGGAGGAGGAAAAGAAAGCTGAGTTCATTATACCTGAAGTTAGTGTGAATGAGTATACTTTTCAGGAAGCCCAAGCGATGGAGGATGTAAATAGACCCAAAAGCATAATGGACGTTTTTAATGAACATAGTCAAAATAAGCAAGAATCATCTCGGTATATATACAAGTCAATTGTTTCCGAAAGTTAGAAATTTATCCAGTACAGAGGTTAGTTTGTTCACAAGTAGAAATGTCAAGGAAAACTCTCTAAAATTGGCGGTTATTACCAAGGATAAAGTTGCAGAAATGAAATTTGATCTGAAAAATATTAATGCTCCTGATAAGATTTTGTTGCATAGACAAACTGGAAAAGTCATATATTCAGAATTTTTGGAAGCAATCTTTCAGGTTGAAAAGTTGAAGAATGTAGTATATAAGTTGTACAATCATCTAAAACAAGAAAAAGTGGAGAATAAATCACGACAGCAACAGATCAAGAAATTACAGTTAGATTTGGTGAATAATGCAGGAACTGCAGGAACAAATTTTCTTAAGGAAAAATATAGCATAATACAGGCATTGAACAAAAAATTAAAAATTCCAGAAACTCAACTTATTCAGGGATCGAATTGACTGTAGTGGAAAAATAAAAAGAAGAGTTATCAGATGAAGTAAAGGATGTTACAGCAAAGATGTTAAAACTCGTTGAAGAAGAAACTCACTGGGAAAAAGAAAGAATAAGTTTGAGAGATCAAGTGGAAGATCTGAAAAGAAAGTTATCAGATTTGGGTCAATGGCATACACATACAGGTCAAGTTGAAGAAGGAGATGGAGCAGATAGTCTTTTGCAAGCTATATCACAAATAAGTCTGAAAGATATTGAAATCAAAGAATTGAAGGAAGAAGCACAAAGGCTGAAAGGAGAAAATGAAAAGAAGGATGAAGAAACCAAAGCTTTACAAGATAGATACCAAGAATTATTGACACTAATAAAATATTAGCAATTCAAGTGACGGGACAGGCTGCAACGCAGGGATGTAAACACTTAGTATGGGACCAAATTATTAAGGAAGCTGAAAAATTAAGACCATATGTTGATTATATGAGATTTAAAGAAAAGGTGATGGAAGATGCTTTGGAAAGTTGCACAACAGTAAGGGAAAATCTGAATAGAAAACCAAAGGAAACTGCACAGAATGCCATCATATTTCTAAACAATTTAACGGAAGCAGATTTGGCAGTGTTGGGAATAAAGAAGAGGATTGCAGTCATCACATGGGCTAGAAGGATCCTTGGAAAGTATACACATGTTGGAAATGTCGAAGCCAAAGATGGAAAAATAAGAGAACAAGTGGCTAAATTTAAAAAGCAATTTGAAAAATTGATTATTAAAGGCTTACCTACTTTCTGGGATGCAAATCAGGAATTGATTCCTCAGAATGATTATAAAAAGTTATTGTTTCACATACGGATGAATCATGAAAAATTCCAACATTTGGATCACTTGCTTACAGGAAAGATTTCAATGGATAAATTTCTCGAAGACTTTGAAATTTTAAATCAGATAGCTTTTATTGGCGAAAGATTCCCTCCTATTTCTTATGTAGATCACGTCGAAATGCGAGTCCTGGTGAAGGAAATGACCAGCTATGATCTACCCACGACTGACCAATGGAGTTACGTAGACAAGTATGGAAAAGTGAAATACACAATTCGTTCTTAAAAATGCAAGTCAATTTTTTGCCAAATGGCAATGATGTTTTTATTTTTTTTAAATTATAATATTGTTTAAAGACATTTAAAATTGAAAGTATTTAAGTATCTTTAGTTAAGATATTTCCAGTTATTAGTTAGAAGAAGCAATTAGGTTACACTTACAATTTTGTATAAAAGACAATGTGAATCATTTTTTAAAGGGTTGGAAACCTTTTGAGAGACAATAAGTTTTGTGATTGAGTTGATTATACTAATGAAAAAGGACGTACAGTGAAAAGACCTATCTTTTGAGACCAGAGATTCATGTGTTAACCATTATTACAGTCTGTTTTCCCTTTTCTTTACATGTGCATGTCTATCTCCTCAGTTATACCTTCCATTATGTTTTTCTTCTATGCTTAGATGAACATCTAAAATAAATTGAGATTCTTATTGGTAAGCCTCGATTTATAGCGTCTAAGTATCCATTTGTTTCTCTAAAATTGACAGTAGATTCAACTTTATTTGGTGCCTATTGTTGATGGATTGTCATCATTTCTTTCTATACCATCTGCAAAGTTAATTGACTGTGATATGATAACTATCTTGCCTCTATAGAAACTTATTTGGTATTAATCACTTACTGGTATATGAATATCTTGATATTGACTCCATGCCCAATGTTCTTGTTTCATTTTCAATCAAGCAAATTACTTTGAAAAATTGAGTTTGTTCCATATATCTTTAGCCTTTTATATATTTTGTGAGAGAGCCCTCTCTGGTGGGAAGAACAGAAAATTTTTCTACCTAAAGACTGGTTTGAAATAGGTTACCTTAGGTATTATTTCTTTTACAACCGTGGATAAAATCTAAGTGCTAACACTACCTTCATCACTTTAGGTAACATTGCAATTCCCATTGTAGCTTTGGCAGTTGATAATCCTTCTTAGTTTGCCCCATAATTCACTTTGTGATTTTAAGACATTTCTAACAAAAGAAAAACCTATTCATATGTTTATCTTTTACCCATATTAGTTTACAGTTATCACAGTCAAAATCATTCCAACCAATGGCATCACTATATGCGTTATCGTTATTGTTAAATTCCTTTTCCAACACAATATCTTACTTGAATTTTAATTAGCATTATGGTATGTCTGGGAAGGCATGCATGTGCTGCTTGTTTTTGAAATTATACATGGAATGATGGAATAGTCTGATGCAAATCTTACATGTTTGAGGAATAATGGCTGATTTTTTGTTGTTGCAGGGGATGAGTCTATTGCTTCTATGTCTACAAGTCGAAGGTCCAATAAAAGTTTAGTCTTTTCTTACTCTTGCAAAGGAGATGATCTGATTAAGGATAAGGAGAATCTAAAATTTTCAGATACTTTAAATTACTATGAACTTGAAACTGTCATTGGATTGATTTTTGACAACCATGGAATATATGGATTTTGAGCTCGGAGGATGAATAAGCATGCTCTGTTATAGATTTGCATTTATGATTAGAATAATATAAATACCTGGCTATTGAAAAACTAGCAGTCGATTCTTCAAACCAATCTTATTGCTCTATCCTCCCAACACTCTTCTCGGTTCCACCTCAGCGAAAGCAAACCTCGGTCCTTGGGGAAAACAAAGCTCCAAACTATAAAACATAGAGTACTTCGGTCCTCATGGAAAACAGAGCTCCAAACTAGAAAACACAGAGTAACTCTATCCTCAGGGAAAATAGAGCTCCAAACTGGCAAACATAGAGTACCTTGATCCTTAGGGAAAATAGAGATCCAAACTGGAAAACACAGAGTACCTCGGTCCTCAAGGAAAATAGAGCTCCAAAATGGAAAACACAGAGTACCTCTGTCCTCAGGGAAAATAGAGCTCCAAAATAGAAAACACAGAGAGTTTGAACTTTTAGTTTCAATGTAGGCAGTGGGCGGCAGGTATCCCGTATCAATGCAGGCATTAGGCATCCCATGGCAGTAAGCCACCTTCCTTACACAACACTCCATGTTCAAAAATAAATTTTGCATTTACTTTATGATTGACTTCCTACCCACCAGCAATTAATAACTCGAATTGACAAAACAATTCATTTCCTTAAAACAATTTCTTCATTCTAGAAATGGGAATGGGCGTAGAAAACGGTCATTTTAGTTTGTCCCCATTTCTACTCTATTTTTCCAAAAAACCGCACTCCTCCGTCACGTTTCTGGTAACGTAGCCAAAAACAGAGAAAAAATAAATGATGCATTATAAATAAAGGATTAATGGGATTCGAGGCCAGGAACAGAGCAAAATTATTTAAAAAAAAAGAAGATTAAGAGATTAATGGGATTAGGGGCCAAGAACACAACAAAAATATCTGAAAACATTATAGATTGAGGCCAGACAGTTACCGCAGGAGACATAGGAGAAATAAAGTTGGAGGTGGAGGTAATGTACATTCAGACACCAACTGACCAATTATTTCCAATACAAGATCACTCTTTCTATTATTTAAGGAACATTTCTGTCCAATCGTGACATAGAAAAAGGTTTTCTATTTTCTCTTTTCAAGCGCATAAAAGTTTCATACTTCATGCCCAGAAAACATGCTTTATATTAAAATATTTCTTACAAAGACATAAAAATCAATAGAATTTATTCCAGGTTAAAATAGGGCAACTTCGTTGCATTACACAGAGATGGAATTTACTTCGATCTTTCACCTTTTAAAGAGCTTGGCCTCTTAATATATTTCATGACTACGAGCTTGAGCTCACAAACACAGACTCCTCTACTACAGGATTTATATTAAAAATTTTCTTACTAAGACATAAAAATCAGTAGAAGTTATTCTGGGTTAAAATAGTGCTACTTCACCGCATTACACAAAGATGAAATTTACTTCGATCTTTCACCTTTTACAGATCTTGGGATCTTAATACATTTCAAAACTACGAGCTTGATCTCACAACCACAGACTCTTCTCCTACATATACACAAGCTTTTCTCCTACATATACACAGACTTTATTTTTGCTTCACCTGGAAGCTACTGAGTCACATTAGAGACAAATCCTTAACTTGGGCTTCGACAGTGCTCGAAATGCCCGTATATCATGGTCCGGTGAGGATTTGTCATGGAAATGTTGTTGAAATGCTCATATATCACGAAGAGAACTGGGGAGCGACCATAAGACTCAAGTATTTTTGATAAAAAAACACAGGAAACAGAACAGAGGCGGTAAAGAAGAGTGCCATGACTTCCCGAAGATTTCATTTTGCTGCGATATGGGGTATGGTTAAGCCTTTATATAGTGAGTGGATAGTGAATTGGTGAATTGACTTGGATGTTATGGATGGGGAACGGTAATTATCACAGTATGGAGGGATGGTGGTCATAGATATCATATGTACCGATTGTAGATTTTGTTGGTGTAATTGTACATGTATCACTCCAATCGATGCCTTGAGAAAGGATTGTATGCTGACATGGCGATGGTTTATACGATGAATTTATGAAATGGCGGTTATCCTGACAGTGCTAATGGTGAATGATGGCTTGTATCACGCGTGTGAAGAAAACAATCTCATCATGCCTTAGATTTTGCTGGAGTAATTGTACAATTATATAGAAGTTCGTGACATTATGTCTTGTCACGAAAGTTTACTTCGCCAAGGACATCACTTCGATGGGCATTTCCTTCGCGGAGTAAAATTCACTTCAATGAGAATTTACTTTTACAAGTAAACTTCAGTTCGACGAGCATTTACTTTGCGAACACTTTACTTTGCATGACACTTTACTTCGCAGGCCTCTTAAATTTGTCGACAGAAAACTTTTTACTTTGCAGACCTCTTAACTTTGTCGAGATTCAACTTCGACAAGCCCACTCGTAAACAAGCTTTATATTAAAATATTTCTTACTAAGACATAAAAATCAGTCAAAGTTATTCCACGTTAAAACAGGAAAACTTTGCCGCATTACACATAGATGGAATTTACTTCGATCTTTCACCTTCTACAGAGCTTGGATTCATACTACATTTCACGACTATAAGGGAATTGTAAAAATATTCAACCTACAAAGGCTAGGCTAATAGCTTTATAGCAAAGGTGTGAATAAAATTTAATTCTAAATTGATCTTCATGTTAGGGAAGATCTAACAACTTTATAGCAATTGTGTGAATAAAAGTTAATTCTAAATTGATCTGCTTAAGCTAATTTAAACCTGGGAAATGTGATTATAGTTTCATAACAATTAGATCTAGGATATTTGATCTCTCTTCCTATTGGGAAGATCTAGAAGATTTATATCAAAAGTGTAAATGATGTTAATTTTAAGACTAATCTACTTAAGTTATGCTAAACCTAGGAAATGTGATTGGAAATAGAAGAACAATCGGATCTAAGGTATTTGATAAATGTTATACCAACTGATAAATATATGAATTAGATCGAACATTACCAGCTTCAAATAAAACAAGACAATGAAAACTGAGTTATTTTATTTAAAGAATTAAACCCTAAGACTGTTCTGTCAATGATATGCCAATTAACAAATTAACATAAAAATAAGATGATTGTTTAACAGTTGCAGAAATAAATGATATGAATTAAATAAAGAAAATTATTTAAGACATAACTTACGCATGAACCAGGTGATGAGAAACCAAACACACAGATCAAAGTATTTACTGAGCATACAACATGAAATAGAGTTATCCAATGATTTAAATGGGAAACCAGAACTTATCAAAGAAATTTGAAAAATATGACAAAAGAAAGGTCAAGAGAAACTAGTTGAATTTCATTAAGATTGCAAAAAATTACAACTCCTCAAAACACAGAGAATCTTGAGTTCTCCCCTTTGGTGGTTTTTCATTATGGGAGTTTTGAGGTAAAAAATGGGTCTCAAAACAAATAATGTACCATAAAAAATCATTTTATAAAAACCATTAGGATTCAAGATGATGATGGAAACCATAAGGGTAAAATTTGTAAAACAAATTGGAGGGAAAAAGAAAAAACTACTTTTTCTTATCGTATTTTTGACACATATCCTTAACAGTTTACCCAAATTTCAAGTTTGGGCACACGTTGGATGCGTATTTTAATTCCGCATCCAACCCATACCCACACTGCATACTTTTGAGGCACCCACGACATGAAAAAATGAAAATTTCAATAAAAAAAATATTTTAAGGACCATTTGATCCTTCACATTGCAGAGAAGATTACAGTTAAGGAGATGCATGATGCAGTGATAGCATAGTATAAATGTGAAGATTTATCACAAGATGCACTTTATAAATAAGCTCTTGGTGATCCACTACATGAGTGACACAGATTTCATGGCTAGCTACTTGATTAAGATCACAGAGTTTAGAGATCTATTGCCTACCATAGGGTAAAGTTTTAATATGAAGAGTTGGTGCTTAATGCTTTGAATGGGTTTTACCCATCTAAAAAACACTTTGTCCAGCAGGGTATTTGTGCTTGTGATATTGTCCTCATTTGGAAAGCTTTGGGATGACTTTCTACACGAATATATTAAAATACATTTTTTATTGAAATTTTTATTTTTTCATGTCATGGGTGCCTCAAAAGTATGTAGTGTGGGTATGGGCTAGATGCAGAATTAAAATCCACATCCAACATGTTCCCAAAGTTGAAATTTGGGTAAACCGTTAAGGAGATATGTCAAAAATACGATGAGAAAAAATACTTTTTCTTTTTCCCCTCTAAAATTTAGAACTCTTATTTTATTATTTCCCTTAGGAGGCCCATTTTAGACCTCAAAACTCCCCTAATGCCTTCCCTCCTATGAGATCTATGTCCCTTTAAATAATAATTACAAAAAATCACAAAGGGAAAAATCTCCAATAAAAGTAGGGATTACAAAATATTGTTTTAAGATTTTCCAAGGGAAAATTGCCACTCGACAAGTACATCCAACAAATATTTAACATCTTGATATTGGGCATGCTCGAGTGCTAACTGTGCTTTGCAGGTAAGATACTCGATCTCCCACTTCTTCACATTTTCCAATTCACGTAAGAAAAGATTAACTTTCATCTCTGAAGCTATAGGTGATTCAATCAATTCTTTAATCTCTGCCATGTGGATCTGATCAAGCTGCTCAATGCACTCCATGGACTTCAACTACTTCTCTTCAATATTTTCAATCATAATCTTGGGTGGAAGAGAATTCTCAATCAGATTCATGATGGGGAATCCCAACAAACTTAACAGGCTATCAGATGCATACCATCTTTTACTATAGACCTTCTGTCCTTCTTGAATTGTGGACTCCACCATCTCACATGCATTTTCCCAGGATTCCAAAGAAACTTTAATCCTCTTGAGCTTGAATCTCTCCAATATAGGTATATCTTTAGGTCTGTCTTTTATATATTTATGCCATTCAATCACATCCTCAAAAGATTTGGTTGCATCATTCCTTCTCTGATTGTGATCATAGAGGATATCGGAATGATGTTCAAAACAATTGTAGGTATCCCGAATCTCATTTAACCCTTCAAATAACTCAATCAACAAGTTATTATGATCATCCTGAATCTTTAACGCAAGCTTTTTAAATTATTCCTTGGAAAATATTGAGAAAGAAGAAGCAACGGAAAGGGACTGTGAAACCTTCAGTTGTTGCTCAAGGGATCTAACGTTTTCAACATAGTTCACACTCAACCCTTGTGCTTCTTGGAGCTGTTGTTGGAGAACTTATTTATGTGCTTGCATGTTTTTGAGCCGATTCTCATAATCATCTTTCAACCCCTACAATTGGGATTGATGTTTCTCATTCATTTGAATCTGCTCCTTCCTGATTTTTTGTAGTTCTTGCTCCTTCACCTCAATTTCTTTATTCAGTGAAGTGACATAATCATAATTTTCCCCTGCAAAGGCCCCCATAGCTGCAGGAGTCTCAAGATCTTCTTGTTTAACATCAGTGGAAGTCCTCCTCCATATGACCTGATTCAGGATAGTTCCCTGCATTAGAGTCCCTTCTCGGGCTCTCTTAGAACCTTTTTTCACCACAACCCTTTCTGATCTGCTCCAAAAATACTCTCCAAGAGAGACCATTGCATCTTCTCCAAAGTCTGTTATTTATTCCACAGTGGGTGCTGAAACTTCTGGGATGGTGACCAAAGGCAGAGGTTTGGATACCACAGGTGTTGGAATTGGAATGGTTATTTGGGGAATGGGAATGGAATTCATTGCAGCACTAGAGTTTGGAGGTGGTGGATGAGGTGTTGGGCTCTATAGGTGCAACAAAAGTTGGAATTACAGCTGGCTCTTTAGGTGCAGTAGAGACTTGAATTTCGGTTGGCTATGAAGGTGTAGATTCCATAGGGACAACAGGTGGTTCAGTTGATGTGGACATAGGGACTATAACATCAAATGATGGGATGGAAGAGACAATGGAAAGGATGGTAGGGGTGTAGAATATGTCATAGCAGTAGAAGTGATGATTCCAGGGAAATGAAATCCAGGTAAAGGATCATCAACAACCAGATTTTCCAGTGGATCAGATGAATTTTGAGTGACTGCGGTAACTTCTAGTAAGATGATAGGGATAACAATTGGGCATGAGAATTTGGTAGGGAGAGACTCATCTTCTACATCACTGACCTCAATGTGAAGCATAGTAACTTGTGGCGTTGAACCTTCAATTTTTTGCTTCTTGACTAGAGTAGCTGCCGTTATGGTTTCAACTGCTGAACCCATCAATCATGCTAGGCTCTTCTTCATCTCAGCAACTGATTTTATAAGAGCATTAAGAGTAGCCAGGGGTTTAGGTTGTGGAGTATCCTCAAACAGAGCTTTCCCTTTGTCGTCTGTGTGATCATTCAACATAAAAGGAATACTGACTTCTGGGAAATGAATGTCCAAGAAGTAATCATCAACTACCATATTTTCCATGGGATCAGAAAAAGCCTAGGCGACTGAAGCAACTGCTGGTAGGATAAAAAGAACAACAATTGGACATGAGAAGTTGGCAGGGAGTAACTCATCTTCTATATCACGGTCTTCAATGTGAAGCATAGTAACTTTTGGTGCTGAACCTACTTTTTTCTTCTTGACTGGAGGGGTTGAAGCTATTGTTTGTGTTTCAACCACTGAACCCATTAATGCTAGGCTCTTATTCATTTCAGCAGTTGATTTTATAAGAGAGTTGAGAGTAGCCAGGGGTTTAGGTTGTGGAGTATCCTCAACATGAGCTTTCCCTTTGTCATCTATGTGATAAGACAACATCAAAGGAGTACTGACTTGTGCTTTATGTGCTTCTTTCTCTACTAATTCTTTCTGAGTTCTTTCATCGACTGATAGTTCAAGCTTCCTGTACTCCAATACTCTAGCCTTAAGCTCTTATTGATATTGGAAGATAAAGTTCTTCTATTCTAGGGAATAGGTTCTGTTAAATACTTCAAAGAAGGAATTGGCACCTTGATAAATGGAATCACCAGGAGAAGTTTGATGAACATAGTCACTCTTCATATGCTCCTGTGTGAAATGACTAGCTAAAAAGGATTTTGGATCATGTATCCTTCTGGGAGCCTCTCCAAGCTTCAAAGTGGTATTTCTTTTTCCAAGCAAGGCTGCATGAGTTGAATTATGAATCACCAGAGATCCAAGGTTAATGGGGAACTTGGGCCACCCTTTCCTTTTAGCTCCAGACAATTTGGGGAATACACCATCAATCACTGTTTGGAAATATATCTCTTCCAACACCATTCTATCAGGTACAATCCTGGGAAATAAGTGGGTTGTGTTGCTGCCCCAAATTCTTGTGTAGGAGAAATATTCCCTCACATACCAATCTCCCATTGTAGAAATTAGTGCCTTAGCTTGGTTTGAATAAGTAGGAGCATCTTCCTTGAATATCTTCTGATAGATGGAACCCATGAAGTGATCCCAAATTTCATAAATGAAAGGTATGAATTTATCCCCCCACAATACAGCACAGTAGATGTGGACTAGAGGTCCATGCCTTGTCCAATTCCACCCCACGGAAGGGAAAGGAAAAGTTGAACATAAGACATCCATCACATAAGAAGAGAGGTAAAATGTCGGCTTCCTTGAGGAAGGATTCTTCTAGTACTTGTCTATTGCATCCCTCAATACCACTGACAAAATCTGGGCCCAATTGAAAGACTCTCCTGTGGTAAGAACATGATGGGCTAGGGCTGCCCACTCTGCTTTGAAGACTGAACAGTTCGACAATCCATATAGCCTGCACAACATGGCTGCCAACAAAGAGAAAGGTTCCCTAAACCAGTAGATAGGGTACATTCTATCAGCTTTAGGTGTAAAATGAGCAGGGTTTTCCATCTAGGACCAAATCATCTCATTGAAATTATACTGGGTCGCGGAGGACTCCATGAATTGCTTATTAAGTAGTTGTTGGGGTTTTCTAAGTGCATAGGCTCTGGAAAATACCTCAGGTCAGAAAAAGGCCAATTGGGTTTGAGCCATGTAATTAAAGGAACGGTCCTGCGGGTTGGCATGGTCAATAATCCACTTTATGGCATCAGTGTAAGGCATTAGGGTAGGCCTAGCCGCTATGGCATGGAGCTAGGACTTACTGATGTTAACAAAGCCTGCCTAGTCACGCTAAATTTCTGAGAAATCATCATTATCAAATATGCTTTAAATTCACAACCAGTGCATGTGGTAGGTTTCAAAAACCCTTCCATTGGTATCACAGAAGAAAACACTATTTGGGTCCTTGTTTTTCAGTTCACTCGGGGCTATTTTGGACCGGCTGTTCCTCAACATGGTTAAAAGAAAATGGAAATTTATGAAAAAATGACGAAAAAGACAATTAATTAAATGGAATTTAGTTTCCACATTTTTCACAAATGATTGGTTAAGAACTGAACGAACTACCTGTAAATCGATGGAGAAAAGCAAATCCGTTGACAAGGTCGAAAATCGCAGTAAAAAGCATTCGCTGAGGATAAAATTCGAAGTTTGAAAATGGTGAAAAGATAGTAAAAATTTGAAATATTTAACACAAGATTAATAATGAAATCAATCTGGATCGTTGATCTCAAAGAAATAAATGGTTACGATCAACACAAGGAAAAGTGGAAAAGAAATTGCGAGAGTGACTTTTTGAAAATTTTGATTTTGGCTTCCGCATTGCAGGTTGCGGAATTGCGAAAGTGTGAATTTCAACTTGAGTGGTTTATTGTTTTCGCAATCTGCAGTCGAGAAAGCGGCATGGGGAAAATTATAGAAAAAATCGACCTTTCTGCAATCCGCATCGCGGGTTGCGAGATTGCGGAATGCAATTTCAATTTTCCTTATTTTTATTTCTGATTTCTGCAGTTCGCATAGCGGAATGCGCAAATGCGGAAATTTTAATGCAATTGATTGACCAAACACTTTCCGAATTTCACAATCCGCATTTGTGGGTTGCGGGTTACGGAAAGGAGATATTCGAAACTTAAAAATTTCCGACAATTCACAAAACGCATAAAAATAAGATTTTTTAGCAAATTTTATTAAATCCAAAGCATGAAAATACTTGGGAATAAAGACAACAATCATGACACCCCATACACAAGATAATAAAATTCAATATTCCCTTCGTAATAAGTAACTGGAGTTCCCATTTTAATTAATAAAATGGGATCTGGTGTCCCTACAACAGTACTCTCATGTGCTCCTCTGTGAAATGATTGGCCAAGAAGGACTTTGGATCATGCATCCGCTTAGGGGCCTCCCCTAGCTTCAAAGTTGTAGTTCTCTTCCCATGAAAAGTTGCATGGGTAGAGTTCTGAATCACCATTGAACCAAGGGCAAGGGGAAACCTATGACACCCTTTCCTTTTAGCTCCATTTAACTTAGGAAATACACCATCAATGACAGTTTGAAAATATATCTCTTCCATTACCATTCTGTCAGGCACAATAATGGGCAATAAGTGAACTGTGTTGCTGCCCCAAATTCTGATGTAGGAAAAATATTCTCCCACATACCAATCTCCCATCATGGAAATTAATGCTTTGGATTTTGGGCAGAAAAAGTGGGAGCATCTTATTTGAAGATCTTCTGATAAATGGATCCCATAAAGTGGTCACAGATGTCATAAATGAGAGTTATGAATTTATCCTCCCACAATGATGAATCGTAAATATGGAATGGAGGTGATTCCCTTTTCCAATTCCATTCCATGGTAGGGAAAGATAAATCCAAACAAAACACATCCATAACATAACCAAAGAGGTAAAATGTTGGATTTCTTGAGGTAGGAGTCTTCTATTACTTTTCAATGGCCTCCTTTAACACAACTGATAAAATTTGTTCTCAGTTAAAATATTGTCTTGTGGTAACAACATGATAGGCCACAGGTGCCTACTCTTCTTTGAAGACTGAACAGTTTCGCAATCCATATAGCCTGCACAACATGGCTATCAGCAAAGAGAAAGGTTCTCTAAACTAGGAAATGGGTTACAATTTATCAGCTTTGGGTGTAAAGATAGCACGATTTTCCATCCAGGATTTGATCGTATATATAAAAGATATAGGGGCTTCCATCTGGATCATAGATCTCAAAGAAATCAACGGACAACATTAGAACAAGGAAAAGCATAAAAGAAATTGAGGGGGTTTTTTTTAAAAGTTTTGATTTTGGTTTCCGCAATCCACAATCCTCAATGCGGGTTGCAGAATTGCGGAAGTACAGATTTCAAATTGAGAATTTTATTGTTTCCGCAATCCGCGGTCGAGAATGCGGAGCGGGAAAATTCGACCTTTCCACAATCCGCATTGCGGGTTGCGGAATGCAAGTTCGGAAAAGGAACATTCGATTTCATTTTTGTGATTTTTTTTATTAAACACTTTCCGACTTCCGCAATCCGCATATCTTTATTTTCTAACAATAACGGATAAGAGATTTTATATATAAAAAGTGGAGAAAAACATAGTTACATAGTGCCGGAGAAGGACTGTTCCCCGATAGAGAGGAATTGCCATGTCTCCCCATTCATCTTTGACAAGTTTGTATCTAGCATGAAAAAAATCTATCCTATGAAGACTATATATCTAGACAAACCCTAGAAGCATGAAACAGAAGCAATACATTAAAGATAGTAAAATTCTTTTGTCCTGAGAGTATTCTTATCTACTCCTACTAGAAGCAGAACCCCAAAAACTGAAATACAATGATTCTAAAATATCACGGGATTATCAAAAAAAGGGCCAAAGAACCTGAAGTATCACCGAGACGGTAATTTAATACTGGTGACGGGAGTCTAGCTGGTGATGATTCTCAACTTGTCCCCCAACCATACAACCAGGGTCTTTCTGTAAGTCCTACTTCAAGCTCCTTATCTCTGTATGCATACTGTGGATCTTTGCCTCCACTATCCTAACACTGCAATGAGCCACGGTGATTTTTGTGTCCAGGTTAACAAAGCAGGGACACCCATTGTCCAGAACTTCTACAAGGCTATCAACCTTCTTGTTGATTTTACTGTTGCTGCCACGAACCTCTTTATTCGTTGCTTGCATCAGAGTATACAGATGTTGAATGGCCCTTTTGAACTCATAGTTTTCTCCTCTCAGCAGATGGATATGAGTCTCCATTTCAGCCAAATAATTATTGGCATCATTAGGAATGTGACCAAATTCCTATTAGGACCAGAACTACCTCCATCAAAAATAACAAGGGGAGGAATTGTGTTCATATCATTCTCTAGCGAGTCCTTCCTACCATCATCATGAGCGTCGTGTTGCATCTGAACAAAGCCACTCTGACCCCCTAGCATCCTCGGATCCTTCTTCCTGAAGTCCATACTTGCGGAGCCCCTAGAGATCATCTTTCTGCAGAGAAGACAATGGGCTGTGGAACGAGGGTCGACCATTGTTGAGAGCACCATGATTCTGCTTCTTGAAGATGGATAGAAATGCCTCCAGCCTATTCAACGCGTAGCATTTAAACATAATCCCCCTCATATTCCCATCACCTTAATGGATTGCATGCCAACCATGTGGTGGCCATGTGATTCCAGCGTGTGGCAATCCCCCATTCTGAGGCACAGATTTGGGTGTAGGACTATAGGGCAATCCTCAATTTCGTTCAAAACTGAATTTTGACCATTGTTGTTAAGAGAGGAAGGAGTATTATCATAGCTCCAACCCAAGGGTAAGGAATTCTCACAAGAGGGAGACATGAGGTGTCTTGCCAACTGGAATGGCAGAACAAACTCAGGGGATCCAAACCTTTTCATACACCTTTTAGTTGCATATAAGAACTCCGCATTCGAGACTGACTCCTATGTTTTCCATTGCATCTGCATCCTGCTTATTGGATCTCAGTAAATGAAGGAAATTGATGGTTTTAAATTCATTAACTAGACACTTTAGGAGACGGTGGATCTTAGAAGTAGGACTCTTACGATTTTTTATCAGGTTCCTTGCATCTCTAATGACCAGCATTGAGTCGCTGAACAAAACCAAATCTTTGAGGACATTATTCCTTGCTATCTCCAATCATTTTATTAGAGATGACAATACTGCACTATTATTAGACCTTCTTCCAATACCCCAAGCATAGTATTTCATATTTTTTCCTTCAAAGTCATAGAAGACTCCACCCACACCTGCCAACCCTGGCAATCCGCATTGCTTATTGCTGATTACGAAAAGAAGAAATTCAAAACATAAAAATTTCCAATTTCCGCAATCCACATTGCGGGTTGTGGAAATGCGGAAGGAAAGATTTCAAAACTAAAAAACTAAGCTTTCCTCAACTCACAAAATGCAAAAAACAAGAGTTATTCAACAATTTTATTGAATCCAAAGCATGGAAAAGTGAGAATGAAGACATCAATCAATCAACCCCATAATCAAGATGAAAGAATTGGAGATTATCTCCAGAAATTAGTAACTGAGGCTCCCATTTTATTAATAGTAGGGATCCGAGATTAAGCTAAGTTCTAACATATAAAAAATGTTTGTCCCGACTTCTGTTTCCCAATAAGAAAGATCAGTTGCACCTTCATTTAGTGGATAATTGTGGATGATCCATAATGGAGAACGCAAGAAGGATTAACCGACCCTTCTTTCAGTCGAGAACTATTATGAAAAGATTATGAGGCAGAAGAAGGGTCGGTTGCCCCTTCATTTATGAGGGAATTGTAAAATTATTCAACCTACGAAGGCTAGACCATCAATTCATTTATATCCAAAATGGTGAACACTTGAAGAATAATGACCACAACAAAAGTCGGTCGACCCTTCATTTACAAGAGAAGTGTAAAAATATTTAATCTATGAAGGCTAGGATGAGAATTCCAGACTTCCAAATTCCACTGTAAATAGTAGGGATATGCCCCTTTGTTTAGTATATAATTGTGAACACCTATATCTAGAATGGAGAACATAAGAAGGATCGAACGACCCTTCTTGCATGCTAGAACTATTATGAACCAGATTTGATCTAGGGTTTCCATCCAGGATTTTATCATTTCATTGAAATTGAACTGGGTCGCAAAAGACTCCAGGAATTGCTTGGTAAGCATCTGTTGGGAACCTCTTAGTGCATAAGCCCTAGAAAAAACCTCAGGTCGGAAAGAGGCTAACTGAGTTTGAGCCGCATCATTAAATGAACGGTCCTGAGGGTTGGCATGGTAAATAAGACATTTAAAAGCACCAGTGTAGGGCATGAGGGATGGTTTGGCTGCTATAGCATAAAGTTGGGATCTACTTATGTTTACAAAAGCTATCTGGTCACGCTGAATTTCTGAAAAATTATCATTGTCAAAACTTGTATAAATTCAGGACCAGTCCAGGTAATAGGTTTCGGAAACCCTCCCACTCATGTTGGAGAAGATACCACTATTTGGGTCTTTGTTTTTCAATTCGTTCAGGGATGTTTTAGACATAGAGTTCTTCCACTAAACAGGGAAAAATAAATTCAATTAAAAATGAATTCAAATTCCATATTTTGCGCAGATGATTGGAAAAAGAACATATAACTTACTTGTTAGCCGGTGGAGAAAAGCAAGTCTGATGACATGGTAAAAAATCGCAATGAAATCCGTTCGCAGAAGGTGAATTCAAAGTTTGAAAATGGTAAAAAAAGATAATTAATTTTGAAATAATTAACAAAATATTACTATCCAAATCAATCCGGATCGTAGATATCAAAGAAATCGACAGACAAGATTAGAACAAGAAAAAGCGGAAAAGAAATTGCGGGAGCGTTTTTTTGAAAACAAATTATTATGGTTTCCGCAATCCGCATTGCGGGTTGTGCAATTGCGGAAGTACATATTTCGAATTGAGCGTTTTACTGTTTCCGCAATCCGCGGTCAGGAATGCGGAGCGGGAAAATTATAGGGAAAATTTGACCTTTCTACAATCCGCATTGTAGGTTGCAGAATATGGGTTCAGAAAAGGAAAATACAATTTTATTTTTTAGTTGGGTTTCCGATTTCCGCAATCCGCATTGCGGAATGTGGAAATGCAGAACCAAAAATGTGATTTTGTTGATTTCCTCAATCTACATTGCGGGTTGCGAAAATGCGGAAGGAAATATTTCAAAACTAAAAAAAAGGAAAGATTGCGGAAACGATGTATTTCAAAGGAAAAAACAAATATTTCCGCAACTCACAAAATGCAGAAAAACAAGAGTTATTCAACAATTTTAATGGATCCAAAGCATGGACAAGTGAGAATGAAGACATCAATCAATCAACCCCATAATCAAGATGAAAGACTTGGAGATTACCTCAAGAAATTAGTAATTGGGGCTCCCATTTTATTAATAGTAGGGATATGGGCATAAGCTAAGTTCTAACATATAAAAAATGTTTGTCCCTATATCCACAATGGAGAATGCAAGAAGGATCGATCGACCATTCTTTCACTCGAGAACTATTATGAAAAGAATATGGGACAGAAGAAGGGTCGGCCGCCCCTTCATTTATGAGGGAATTGTAAATTATTCAACCTACTAAGGCTAGATTGTCAATTCATTTATATCCAAAATGGTGAACACTGGAAGAATACTGACCACAACAAGGGTCAGTCGACCCTTCACTTACGAGAGAAGTGTAAAAATATTTAATCTACGAAGGCCAGGATGAGAATTCCAGACTTCCAACTTCCGTTGTAAATAGTAGGGATCCGCCCATTCGTTTATTAGATAATTGTGAACGGCCATACCTAACAATTCACCTATATCTAGAATGGAGAACATAAGAAGGATCGACCGATCCTTCTTGCATTCTAGAACTATTATGAACCGAATTTGATCCAAGGTTTCCATCCAGGATTTGATCATTTCATTGAAATTGAATCGGGTCGCGAAAGACTCCAGGAATTGCTTGGTAAGCAGTTGTTAGCCGGTGGAGAAAATCAAAAACGTTGACAGGATAAAAAATTGTAGTGAAATCCATTCGCAGAGGGTGAAATTCAAAGTTTGAAAATGGTAAAAAAAGATAATTAATTTTGAAATACTTAATAAAATATTACTAGCGAAATCAATCCGGATCGTAGATCTCAAAGAAATTGATGGACAAGATTAGAACAAGAAAAAGAGGAAAAGAAATTGCGGGGATGTTTTTTTGAAATTTTTTTATTTTGGTTTACGCAATACACAATCTGCATTGTGGGTTGCAGAATTACGGAAGTACCGATTTCAAATTGATCATTTTATTGTTTCCGCAATCCGTAGTCGAGAATGCGAAGCGGGAAAATAATTGGGAAAATTAGACCTTTCCGCAATTCGCATTGCGGGTTGCAGAATGCAAGTTAGGAAAAGGAAAA
Source organism: Larix kaempferi (assembly GCA_027924585.1). Taxonomy (NCBI): domain Eukaryota; kingdom Viridiplantae; phylum Streptophyta; class Pinopsida; order Pinales; family Pinaceae; genus Larix; species Larix kaempferi. Next base: position 94,188 of record BSBM01000766.1, on the reverse strand, counting down.
TGTGATTTCATTTTTTAGTTTGGTTTCCGATTTTCGCAATACACATTGTGAAATGCGGAAAGGCGGAAGGAAATATTTCAAAACTAAAAAAAAAGGACGTTCCGCAATCCACATTACGGATTGCAGAAACGATGTATTTCAAAGGAAAAAACAAATCTTTATGCAATTCACAACATGCAGAAAAACAAGAGTTATTCAATAATTTTATTAGATCCAAAGCTTGGAAAAGTAAGAATGAAGACATCAATAAATCAACCCCATAATCAAGATGAAAGAATTAGAGATTACCTCCATAAATTAGTAACTAGGGCTCCCATTTTATTAATATTAGGGATCCGGGCATAAGCTAAGTTCTAACATATAAAAAATGTGTGTCTTGACTTCCATTTCTCAACAAGAAGCATCCATCGCACCTTCATTTAGTGGATAATTGTGAACACATTTATCCATCAATTCCTTATATCCAGAATGGAGAATGCAAGAAGGATCAATCGACCCTTATTTCAGTCGAGTATTGTAGGACCCCTCCTTTAGGGTCCCCTCGAAATGAACCTGAAACTTTAACAACTTCATACAAAGAAATTAGCCATCATAGTTATTGGAAAAATAAAATAAAAAGCGTGAATAACTTAACAAAAATAAGCAAAACCTTAACCTGTCAACCCGATCCGGCTGGTCCATTGTCGCCTTCATCTTCCGTAGGATCCCTCTAGCAAAGCTCGTTTAAACCATAGGCGAAGCAACCGTTAGCTCCGCCACCCAACCATAGGCTCATGCTTTCAGTCGCATGGCCTCCCCCGAGCTTTGGGTCGTAGAGCTCACACAAGTATTTCATAAATTCAGCTTGGGCTTCCCTTCCCACCAGGATTTCTAAGCCAAACCCTTAGATAGCAGCAAGTCTTTGAGGCATTCAAAAATTATGACAATCGTCCAAATTATGGGCCCTTTACCCATTCCCCAAGTCTTCCTTATAAAGGAAAATCTCATGCGACACATGTCGCTTCATGCATAATTAAATATTTTTAATTAATTATTTAATTAAAACACTCACCCATCCAAGTGTCAGTTTCTCTAGGAAGTGCACCAACACCCCTAAGTTTGCTCCAGTTTGTCCCCCCAGATATTTTAATTAACTCCTAGCTTTTAGTTGACTAGGTGTCTAATCTTAGGATTCTATTTTGCTCCGAAATAATGATTTCTATTATTTTAAATGCTCAACAAAAATAACTATTCATGTGCAAATGCCTAAATTATTTTTATGCATTTGCTAAGTAATAATCTAGAGTTATTCTCATAAGTTTTTATGCAGTTAAATTTAACAATCAAACTCACTAGGATCACGGTGCCGCGCCGTTGGGCTCCTAGTTCCTTAATTTTAATTCCCTGACATGGCACCACTCCGTCGGGTCCAGTCATCCATGGTTTCCATTCCTTGGCATGATACCTCATCGTTGGGTCCTTGCGTCCATTCTTTCCGTTCTCGACAGGGTACCACATCGTCGGGCCCTTCTGCCACCATCTTTCCGTTTTGACTTGCGGGAACTCTTGTAGGGATTTTAGGAATCCTTACCATCCATCCTCCATCTACATGCTATCTAGGGACTAATGGCGCTGAGGAGTGAGTCCGTTCTCACTGCGCGCCCCTCAACTCGTACGTGACCAACTCCGTCATGGCCCACCTCGTACGCTCTCACGCATTCCTCTTGAGCAAGCGGATCAGTGCTTATCTGCTCATGCGTGGTATTCTTGTCGGAAGTCGACATCGTCGTCGCTCCCCCTGTGTGTGATTTACCCGTACTCTACGACCCTTCATGTTCCTTTGTGTGTCCATTGGTGAACCGTCTCACTTGTTTCTACACACAATTCTCACAACAATTTATTAGTAGCACTGTCCTCAATAATCATCATCTGATTTCTAAATTAAGTATTGTTAAACATTTATGATTTATTCAAACTTCTAATCAAATATACATTTCGTCGACAAATACATAATCACCGTATAGCTAGTCGTTAAGCATTATCCATATGTACAATTTTCATATCAAAGTTAATCGTTAAATAACATGAAATCGTCCATTCACAATAACTACCCAAATGCACATATATCAATCAATCGTAATCATAAATATACTCAAAATAAAATCATAGGGTTATTTTATTAAGGTTTCAAACAGTTGGGTGACTCAGCAGGTGCCCTCAATGTCTATAGTAGTCTAGGGGCACTACATACACCCATACTTATTTAGAACTTCATCCCGAAGTTCAGAATAAAAAAATGGAAAGCTATGACGCATCTCAGTTGCGTCCTCCCAAGTTGCAGAGCTAGGACTGTAACTGTCCTACTGCACTTTGACTTGATCAATCGAAGCTAATCATTAAGCAAGATGTAATCAATTAATTATCCCACTCCACACGTATAATTTAATTTCTTAATTCGTTTATCAATTAATGTCAGCATTCATATCTTCAGGTTTTCCCTCAATCATTTAAGACATAACAAGGCTCAAGAGACCACTATGTCAAAGTTGTTCAGCTAGTTCACTTGATAGGTTCCCTTAAGGTCCCTAGTCATTCTAGGGGCATTACAAGTACTATTATGAAAAGAATACGGGGTAGAAGAAGGGTCTCCCACCCCTTCATTTATGAGGGAATTGTAAAATTATTCAACCTACGAAGGCTAGACCATCGATTCATTTATATCCAAAATGGTGAACACTGGAATAATACTGACGACAACAAGGGTCGTTCAACCCTTCATTTATGAGATAAGTGTAAAAATATTTAATCTATGAAGGCTAGGATGAGAATTTCAGACTTTCAAATTCCGTTGTAAATAGTAGGGACACTAGTACAAAATGAGAGATAAGTGACCAAACAAATGACCAAAATCCACATATAAATTACCACTTTTGAGTTGGTGACCACTGGTAGCAAATTAGTGGGCATTAATCACGCGACCAAAAATGTGGTCATATTTAGCTTGGTCATTTATAGCTTATCTTGTGGTCATATATTTGGTCGCATATTTGGTCATTAATTGTCACAATTAATAACCACATTTTTTGTCACGTGATAAATGACCGCTAATTTGCTACCAGCGATTGCCAACTCAAAACTGGTCATTTATATGCATATTTTGGTCATTTTTTGGTCACTTATCTCTCATGTTGTATTGGTGGTCGTTTATATGCAAATTTTGGTCATTTTTTGTCATTTATCTGTTTTTAGTGGTTTTAGAATATAAATAGGGCACGGTGGAATCGAACCACCAACCTTCTGCCTATAAGGCAAGTGCTCTACCATTGACCTAGCACCCTTAAATAGAATTTCTTATGGGTCATGCACCTTGCAGTTATTAAGAATTATCTATATCGGAATTTAGAGTGGATTTGCAGTGAATAATTGGGAAGCTTTCTTTGTTTGTTTAAATAAAAACCACACAGATTCATAGTTATGAGTTATGAGAAGTCTCTACAATGTTTCTTGATAATAAACATATGCAAATCTTACAACCAATGAATTAAGTTGTTGCTTTAGTAGTGCATTTTTTACTATCATTTAACATGTATCATCACTCAAGTAGCACATAAAGATGTCTTCATAATCCTATATGACATGTCCAATCAAAATTTCAAAATTGTTCCTACTATAGCTCAAACTTGATTGTCACTATCATTAACAAGGTGAGTCACCAATGGTAGGAAAATTGTCTCTACCTGCTCATCTACCACATTACTGGGAAATTTCAGAATAATCACATGTAACATTTCCAGTACACCTTCCCTTCCACTTGTATGCTCATAGCTGCAACAAATGCAATTAAAAGTAAATTTAACTTCTGTACATATAATAACAGAACTGAAATATTGGCAGTAAATTAACAACACCTTACCTAGATTTGCAACTAAGAAATCCAAGTGTTGTTGCAATCGCTTGGCACCAAGAGGGTAGTCAAGAAGAAACTGCAAAAGAACTTGACTACATCGCTGGCGAATGGGTAGAGCTTGACTAGTTACCATCAAGAATCCAACTCTAGTGATCAAATCATACAAATCTGGAACCAGTACCTTCCGCCTAACAATTTCCTTAAAAAGTGATAGTGCAATGGTAGTTGAGCTACTCTCTAAATCAATAAAGAGTGGGCATTGGATAAGCATCTTTAATTGATCATTTGAGATGGTCGTATTTGCATGTCTCAAAAGCATAACAAGTAAATTAACAGAAGATTGCATTACGGGATTGTCACTCTTTCCTGATTTTAGAACCATATTAAAAACTGAGGAGGTAATGTTGCTACTGTGAATATCAATAGATGGAAGGGGAAGTCTCAATAGATGAGTAAGCCATTTCACAGAATGTGATATAACTCCTTAATACTTATATTTCAGATAGTGCCCTAGTAGTTCTATAAAGGAGTCTAACATAGCTATTAAATAGTGATCACTCTTATCTACTTTGACTTTTTTCATATGATTTTCAAGAAGTCTCAGTGAAAACACTATAATGTACGGTAACTGCATCAAATAAATCAGCACATTAGTTTTTAATCCACTAAATTTTCCTTTGCAACATAGAAAAACATTATGTAATATGTAATCTCATAATGTATAAATCAAAGGTGACAATTTCTAAACATCATTCAAAATGAAGAGTAATGCAAGAAAAAGCTTGTGTGTTTCTTCATAGATTCACAGTGCCTACTAAGAATTCAGACCATACCACTTGTCCTATATACATGAGATTCTAGGTAATGTTACTGCTAATTAAAAAATGATAAGCTTTAGTCATCTCAAATCTAGTTGTCTATCTGTCTATGTGTTTTCCTGAAGTAAAAGACAGGAAACTGATAGCTAGGCAAAGAATGTTGAATCCTCCTTACCCATTCATCAACATCATATTGATATGAATCATATAAAAGCAGTCTTTCAAACTTCTAAGGGTCTATTAAATTTGATGGATATGTGCAGTGTTGGAAGACTAAATCCTATCTCGTGGGCATTTATATTGGACCTCTCATGGATTAGTTGTATGATACATCAAAGTAGGCAAGATGAGTGTGTATAGTTAAGTTTTAGCATTTAGGATAAGATACAGTAATTTTATTAATGTTCTATAAATCACCACAAAAGTAGGTCAATAGGACTGAAAAGGACATCCAAAAACTAGATATCATTTACTACCCAGCAGATCCATGCAAGCTTTCATTTATCATTATATTAATTAAGCCAACCAAGTTCTCATTGTGAGCATCATCACAACATTTAATTTGGTTAAAGCTTAGACATTTCTGGGCAGCTCCACCAACAAGATAACATGTTTAAAGGTGATCAATCTTGAAGCATGAATACTTTGCCTTCATGGTATTGTCTATTGTTGGAACTTGGAACAGTTATTGTTGGAGTTGGTTACTTTATTTCCTAGACACACTTTTAAATCAGCTGTCCAAAAAACTCATTTCTAACCAACTAAAACCGTAGTACAACCATTTCCTTTTAGTGCATAGTCAATTGTCTACATCATTAACTCATTTAAGTAGCTTTCCATTCATTTCAAATCCTCTTAGCTACTTATTTCCTTTCTTGAGGGGTTTACTTTAAAGGATTAATCTAAAACCCCCTTAGCATTCCCCCAGGGTGCCATACATTTCCCCTTTGCTAAACTGTAAGGCACTCTCTATCCCACAAATCGGTCTTGTAAGTACTTTGGGAAAGTTGGTCTTCACTGGAAAGAACCCAAAAAAGTTCGATTGGGGCCACCTCTCGAGGTTAGTACAGGTTTACTTTGGTGGATCTAGGAGACCTAAAGAGAGATGACCTTACTCACATGACACATAAGGATATTTTCCTGAGGTTCCACTGGGTAAGTAACTGATTATTCCTTGCAATAAGGTTGTTAAGTCATGTGACAACATTGTGCATAATTGATTATTACATCATTGGTTTGATTGGATGATTAAGACATAATTCTCATAATCAAGATCTAATCTTCCTAGGTCTATCATATTCTTTGGGCTTGCCCTTAGATCTTGTGGTACACCTTGGACTAATTACTAAGTCACGTTATGTCAATGATTTGGGGACCTATTGGTGGGATAAAGTGGCTTTCATCCTCCTCACTAGGGTTCAGACCCCCAATGAGACATTGGCACATTGTGATAAGGTTCGAAGGGTAGGCGACTCCTGGGATAGAGGTACACCCTGATGGACTTTGGGACGTCTCGGCCCCTACTGAGTCACAAGTTATTGGTATATCTAGATTGCAGGATGTTGGATATACTCTTGGGGTTATAGTAGAAACCATCGGATTTGAACCTAGGCCTAGCCCAGGTGATCCCGACGAAGTTACCGATTACACATGGTCAAAAAAATTTACTAAGTCACATTAGTAGTCGCTATCTCTAACTTGTATATTTGGTAATAAGTATTTTATTGCTTCTTGCTTATATCAGACATCTATCGAAGCAAATTGCCATTTGAATTTACCATTGCTATTGTTTTAGTTTAAGTACATCCATTGGCTATTCTTAGACGCCTTGTGATATGCTATATCTTTATGGTGTTTAAGTTATTTCTAAGTGCATGAGATTTAATAATATCTTACAATGTACTTAATGAATCTAAATAACTCTAAGATTTCCATATTTTCCATCTAGATCTAAATATTAAAGAATCAATTAAGTTGGGATACCCCCCTAGGATTGCTTGGATTTAGAGATAGGCCTAAAGTGAGAGGCTGATAATGATGATCAATTTTGGTTGCCACCTCAGTTGTGCTACTGGGTTGGGACTTTTCCCACTTACGTACAAGTTGGGCGGTAAAAAGACCTCCACCATGCTGATAAAATTCTGCATGAAAAGCCTACAAGGACCTGGAATAAGACACTCATATACTACTCAAAATAACACATGTGAACTCCATAAAAGCATCCCAAAACAGCTCATGTAAAGTTCCTCTGCATGGAAAGAAGACACTTCTTAGAACCCCAATCATGCTTAGAATAGCTCATGCAGAATCACCCAAATCAATCTTCAGCTATCAAATTCAAGAATGATGAAATAAGAGATGTCATCTTCCAAAAAACCATGCTAGTCAACCTCTATCATGCAGTGCTTATCTCTTCCTCAAAATAGAAGAAACTCATGCACAAACTGTAACATCCCCATTAATTTAATGTTAGGATTTTGTGAAGTACAAGATTTCTTTTCACAACTCATAATAAAGATAAATAAACCCCATGGAATACTTTGCAGGATTTCACTAAGTAACATTTCATTCCAAACATTTTCTATTGATTTCTTATTCTTTCATTGCATACATTAACCTGAACAAGATTATCCTACCGAAACATTTATAACATTTATAAATGTATCTGATTCCTCTAGATACAACATTTATAATTTATCACATACAACTAGAAGAAGATATACAAGTAATTGACGCAACATCCCATTGGCAAAACAATTTAAAAATAAATAAGTCAAATTTAAACACACATGATTGAGACAAGGATATAGATGGTTCACCCCGGCTGGGCTACGTCCACAAGGCAAGTCAAATCTTGTAATATTCAAAATAAAGGGATACATTATGCAACTCAAAGTTTCTATTCTTCTAGCTTCTCCTATAGAGGGAGAGCAATATTAACAATAATCAAATTATATTCTTCTCGTCGAAAGAAATCATCTTTTTCTAGATAAACAATGGACTCAACATTCCATTATTCCCCAATGCCTCTGCGCCTCTCGTAATACATAGTATTGATGAGGACCAATAATTAAACTGCATAATCATGTATTACGCGTCTTACCCCTTCTATAAATTGGAAGAGAAATAAAACATACTTGCACATGTAAAGGGTCTCCTAGTGCTTATAGAGTCAAACATATTTCAAAATACCTATATCATCTTGTATCTTCTTTGAAACCGCGCACAATACTTGATAATAAGGACTTACTTTGATAAAACTGATAACAATATAAGTCATAGATCACATCAATCTAATTTGAAATATTAATACCCTTAACTTGAACATATTCAAAATTTCTTACCCAATTGTGATGACTGAAACGTTTGTGACAACACATAACTACATCAATGAAATCATTATATGCACAACATAATAGTTAGGAATCATTTGTTGCGATTTAATTTCTTAACAAAGGCATCCAATTATATTTTGACAAAACACCATCCATATCATACATAAGAAGAGACACAAAACACATGTATACGTGGTTCAACCCCTCCTTGGGCTACGTCCACCAAACCGTTGGATCTTTTATTATTCAAAACCAAGAATTACAACAATAATCTCAAAGATCCAAAACCTAGATCTCATAAATTTCATGGCCGCACATCATTAGAACTCAGCATCATGCATAAGGGTGCTCGACCATATATAAGATAAAATTCGATATCCACAAATTTCATTTGTCCTAATGCCTTTCTATAGTTAAGTAAAACTTTACATCAGGAACTATACAGTTGCATGCTATCATAACAAAAATCATTGGGCTTTATTATAACAAAGGAGTATAATATGCATCATTCTTGCATTAAAAACGGAAGTCTCATTCATAATTAAATCACTTGGATTAAATACATAATAAGAATTCTTCTGGCATTCAAATCGGAAGTTTTAATTCATAACTAATATCACTTCGCATTTCCTCCTTAGTTGCAAACCATAAAACGGGTTACAGAAAATCAGGGCAACTAGACCAGATCGGCTTGAGAACTATCCGTTCCTACCATCCATATCTTAATTAATATGCAATATGTAAAAACTATGCTTTCAGATCTGAAGGAGGATGTGCAAAGAAATACACCTCACTGACAGATCAAAATAAATCTACGATCGAGGTTTAGATCTGGTCTATAGTAATAAATACAAGACACTCTGTTAGGTGTAAAAAAATATAAGACACTCTGTGAGATCGGTTCCATCAATACCAGTACAAGTTTACTAAGGCTGCAGTCTCATGAAGATCTTAAAACATGAAGCTAAATTTCTAGGCAATCTATCACAAAATAATTTCAATAAGAAATCAAATTCAAAGAAGCTAAATGCTATTCTTTCCATGGATCGGGCTTTAGGAAGCCGTCCTCTCCCATTCGAATTATAACCACCAGAGTTCCTATTCTCCAATCATTTAATATAGATTATGTCATCTATATTAGCTATTAACAATACAGAGAATACGGTTTCATAACGGAGCTCATAAAACAAAACAAAATAGGGTCGAGATAGAGTTTAAGCAAACGAATCTACGCTTTTCTTCCTAAGATCGACCTGACCTTAACAGTAATAGAAGAGTTTTAATTTAATTAAGAACCGGATCTACGCTTCCTGAGATCGATCTAATCTGGACTGTAATGGCAGAGTTATAAATGTTTAAAAACCAGATCTACACTTCCTGAGATTGATCTAATCTGGACTGTAATGGCAGAATTATAAATGTTTAAAACCAGATCTACACTTCTTGAGATCGATCTAATCTAGACTGTAATGGAAGAATTACAAATGTTTAAAACCAGATCTACACTTCCTGAGATCGATCTAATCTGGACTGTAATGGCAGAATTATAAATGTTTAAAACCAGATCTACACTTCCGGAGATTTATATGATAAAAAATGCAATAACAAAGTTCTAACTGTTCTAGAAACCAGATCTATGCTAACCAGAGATTACCTATAGTGATCGATCATCTCCCCAGAGGACCCACCATGAACTAGATATCGCCTAGACCATTTTCCCGTCGAGGTTGCATTTCCCTTTTTGTTCCATAGCTGCTCGGCGAGCACCTTTCACGCAGCCCCGCACAGAGTTTTAAGCAATCTATATATATATATATATATATATATATCTCCGGAGCTGTGCAGCATCAACCTACTAATTAATACTACCCACAACGACTGTAATAGGAAACCTCAACCACAAAAATGTCGCAATCCCCCGATGGCAACTGGCAGCTCGTAAAGTTAGAGCTCCTCCATAAGCGACAAACGCCGTGTAGTAAGGGTTAGTGTGTTGTTTTTGTGGCAGATGGCGAGGGTAAGATTTGGTGCTCCTTTAAGGAGACCACCCTCCTACAATCTCTCTTAGTGGTTCAAGACACAAGGAGTACTCTTCCACTAAATCTCCGATATTTAGTTAAGTGAGTTAGATCTAAGTTTAACCTCTCTTTTTTTTGTATAATATTTATATATATATATATATATGTGCGCGTATAATATAATCTATATATACATCAAGTGTTTGTTTTAGCTCAAGTACCACTCGAAGTCACCTATAACAAGTATTACAATTTTCTTAATCAAACAAACTGAGCTTTACCAAAGCTAAGCTTACCAATTAATTCTAATAAGTTAAGATTCCTAAATACTAATAATCCAGTTAAATTTCTTTAGCTTTAAATAATGTTCTCACCCAACCTCTTCTAGGAATAGGATATACATCTTCTCATGTACATATATTAATATATATATAAATATAAATATAAATATATATATTTAATAATATTTATTTTGTATAGTATACTTCCTAAGGATACCTTACGAAGCTTCTCTCAAGATATTTTCCACACATAACTTATTTATTTGGCTTTTAAGTGCCACAGTAGGAAATCGAGGACATCCATGGGGATTTCCCTTAAAATTTCTTAGTATTAGTTAACACATTGTTAACCATCGCCAAGATGACATTAGTCGTTAGTATGAGACTCTCCCTTAGTGGCTCAGTTTCCCATTGTTTTAGTTGAGTCGTCATCCTTTAGTCCCTGGGTTTTACAATGACATTTACAACTTCAAGAAATGACATAACAATACTCTCATGGTCCACTGGTGGGGCCTTGGCCTTGAGCTCATCACCAGGGCCATTTACATAGATACAATTACATTTATTAAAAATAACAAAAATAAAGATTAAAATAGGTCATAAAGGAGGGATATCACATCCTCATCCCCTTTAAAATAACACCGTCCCTGATGTTCACTCTTCTCTTGGAGTAATCATTTGTACCGTAAAACTGGAATTCAAAAGAAACAATGTTTAGTAACAACTTGTCATCAACTTCATAATCAAACTCAGAAACATAAATCATGAGTTCTTTATTGCACATATCACTTGTAATATATGGAATAAATCTAGTGTTCCATGATTGTATACTGTTGACAAAATCAACAAATAGCATTCACTTGATCCAGGAAATTCTTGCCTAAAACCTTAGTGCTCACGCAGCAATCATTTTCTCTCATGCCTTGCCTAACACCTTAGTGCTCACGCAGCAAACATTTCTCTCATGTTTTTCCTAACACCTTAGTGCTCACGCAGCAACATTTCTTTCATGTCTTGCCTAACACCTTAGTGCTCACGCAGCAAACATTTCTTTCATGTCTTGCCTAACACCTTAGTGCTCACGCAGCAAACATTTATTTCATGCATACTAAGCAGTGTCCTACCTCCCACATATACATTTTCTTATAGCTTGCCCAGGTCTTACAGCCATTCGATTCTCCGAGAATCCTAGTGGCGGTTCAATCCCTGATTTTAGGGAGTACTTCAATGCCATTACAACACTCTTTACACAATTCCCCTCAAGCCTTCTCGCTTGAGTCCCGGAATTTATTTTCCCCAAGCCGCCTTGCTTGAGTCTAGAAAAATCTCTTTCATTTAATTAATATATTTCGTCACATTACATTCTGTACCCATACGATTACTCTGACCAATCTAGGTCGAGTTTCCTGATTAACAATATATCAAAATTTTAAAAGAATCTGTAACAGTTGTGATGTGGATCTTAAATCCTCACCCCCCTTATTTTACCTTGCATAATATTTATGCTCTTGCATTTTCACAAGCTTCACAGAAATTTCACCATCTGCCAAATTCCACTTGTTAGTATCACTTTATATACAAAATAAAATATTGTAGGAAGATCCCTTCTTTAAACAGAAAATCATCTTTCTTATTAAAATATCCATATGTAATCATCTAAGATGTCATTCCCTACTACACATAACTAGCTTATAAGATTACATAATGCTTTGAACACGATATAACATTCTTTCTATGATGATCCATGGACATTATGATCATTTAACCTCAAATGTTAGCTTTCGCCATTTCAACAAAATTCCTATTTTTAGTTATACAACCCTTTTTGTATACCCTAACATCATGTAGAGATAACCAATTGTCTAAAACAAACTTACATACCTTATACAGATAACCATGTGCCTATGTAAAGGCGACCGCATAGCTCACCTTCATCTGCCAAGGTTCTAGTTTACTTGTATCATCACGTATTAGTATTATACATGAATCGATATATATATCCCACGTGTACCCATTGATGGGTGTCAGGCAGTGATGTGTGGGAAAATAACATTTGCTCGACCATAACTTTCAAAGTGTTAGTCGTATAAATCATAAGAACAATCGTATATATAACATATGTTCAAACATCATTTTTACTTGTTTCATAAAATCTTATACCTCGAGTACTGTCTCAAAGATCAATTCCGATCTACCCTGCAAATTCCATGTCATCAATGTTTTCCTTAACACATAATAAATAAAAACAGTCATTCTTTGTGGCAACATAAGGACGTCAGAAGATTACAGCATCCTAGTAACCTGTATTTATTTCATGTTGGTTCTAGGTTTCCAATAATCTATCCCTTAACAAAATAATCAATTTGAGAAAACATATAGTTGTACATGGATAGCAAGTCATCATAAATATTGAGCAAAAAAAAGTATCACTATTACTCATTGTTTCCCACGTCTATCTTAGTAGAAATTACCGAAATAAGAGGTATATATAAAAGGTACTCATGCATTCTCATATTAACTACTTAATATTCACATGTATATGTAATTATAACCATTTTCCTTTTGTTGCACTTATATGTAAGGGTACGAGCATGCTTCAATGTCACAAAAATCGTATTATAATTACTTATCCTATACAATCACATACTAGAATGAAATTGATTAGCAAGGTGACTATTAACCATTTTTCTCCTTTGTAATCTCACAATTTCCTAGTCATATAAAACTTCACACCAATTAAAGTTAATTTCTTTGTTTAAAAGAAACCAGACATCCTAGTCTAGCCAAACTATACTTCTTATGGAATAAAACAACAACTTAACATCACATAATTATGCTTCCCTCATAACTAGAATTATTAAATTCGCAATGACTCCTCCTGCAGCATACACCTTTACAGATTTTACTACTAAGGTCAACCTCATTATAAATTTATAAACTTTCTTATTTAAGGTAACTCATATGTAAACGAAACCTGATCGTTTCTTACATAGTTCAAAACCCAAGACTGACCCAAACTATCAAATCTTGAATGGACCGTTTAACATAAAGACTTACTTTTGATCTGAACTTAATGGATCTTTTAACAGATCTAAGTTGCTTACATTCCCCATCTAAATTTCATATTTGGAAATCTAGACTATTGGTCAATCAAGTTTACTTAGTTATCTAAGGTCAACCAAATTAGGAGACTTCCTTAGCCTATAAACTTCACTGTGAAATACCAAATTAGGAGACTTCCTTAGCCTATAAACTTCACTGTGAAATACCTAGGATAACTTCCAAAACGTGCTTTTACTCTACTTACAAGTACCCATTTCATAAGGACTTAACTCCAATAATCTAACTAATTAAAAGAGTACTTTCTTGTCATTCAATGAAACTAATTGTAAGGGGTGAGGAGATATTCATCGTCTAGTGTTATCCATAGGAGATCATTCAAATGAACTTATGTAATGTTCACAAATAGATACTCTAATTATAACTTTTCAGTAAACTCATACGTACTTACTTGCAATTTCAAGAAGTTTTGTCGCTTACCTCTTGACGATTATTTGGAAGTGAACATTTTATTCTTGGCTTATAGAATGCAGCTCCTTTTCTAGTCCGACCAACTTGTATTTGTTCTTCTCCAATTGAGCTCAATAAGCCCAAGTGTTTGCAATCTGTGCTCTCGCGGAAGAAACTTGAAGTCGAGCTTGGAGATTCATTTTCCCCTCCTCCAGTACAATCCATGCATCCAAAATGAAACACAAATAATTGATTAGTCAACTTAACAACCTTCATACTTACTTATTGCATGTTGAGCTCATTAGGCCCTAGTGTTGTAACCTAATACTCTGATACCATATGTAACATCCCCATTAATTTGATGTTAGGATTTTGTGAAGTACAAGATTTCTTTTCACAACTCATAATAAAGATAAATAAACCCCATGGAATACTTTGCAGGATTTCACTAAGTAACATTTCATTCCAAACATTTTCTATTGATTTCTTATTCTTTCATTGCATACATTAACCTGAACAAGATTATCCTACCCAAACATTTATAACATTTATAAATGTATCTGATTCCTCTAGATACAACATTTATAATTTATCACATACAACTAGAAGAAGATATACAAGTAATTGACGCAACATCCCATTGGCAAAACAATTTAAAAATAAATAAGTCAAATTTAAACACACATGATTGAGACAAGGATATAGATGGTTCACCCCGGCCGGGCTACGTCCACAAGGCAAGTCAAATCTTGTAATATTCAAAATAAAGGGATACATTATGCAACTCAAAGTTTCTATTCTTCCAGCTTCTCCTATAGAGGGAGAGCAATCTTAACAATAATCAAATTATATTCTTCTCGTCGAAAGAAATCATATTTTTCTAGATAAACAACGGACTCAACATTCCATTATTCCCCAATGCCTCTGCGCCTCTCATAATACATAGTATTGATGAGGACCAATAATTAAACTGCATAATCATGTATTACGCGTCTTACTCCTTCTATAAATTGGAAGAGAAATAAAACATACTTGCACATGTAAAGGGTCTCCTAGTGCTTATAGAGTCAAACATTTTTCAAAATACCTATATCATCTTGTATCTTCTTTGAAACCGCGCACAATACTTGATAATAAGGACTTACTTTGATAAAACCGATAACAATATAAGTCATAGATCACATCAATCTAATTTGAAATATTAATACCCTTAACTTGAACATATTCAAAATTTCTTACCCAATTGTGATGACTGAAACGTTTGTGACAACACATAACTACATCAATGAAATCATTATATGCACAACATAATAGTTAGGAATCATTTGTTGCGATTTAATTTCTTAACAAAGGCATCCAATTATATTTTGACAAAACACCATCCATATCATACATAAGAAGAGACACAAAACACATGTATACGTGGTTCACCCCCTCCTTGGGCTACGTCCACCAAACCGTTGGATCTTTTATTATTCAAAACCGAGAATTACAACAATAATCTCAAAGATCCAAAACCTAGATCTCATAAATTTCATGGCCGCACATCATTAGAACTCAGCATCATGCATAAGGGTGCTCGACCATATATAAGATAAAATTCGATATCCAAAAATTTCATTTGTCCTAATGCCTTTCTATAGTTAAGTAAAACTTTACATCAGGAACTATACAGTTGCATGCTATCGTAACAAAAATCATTGGGATTTATTATAACAAAGGAGTATAATATGCATCATTCTTGCATTAAAAACGGAAGTGTCATTCGTAATTATATCACTTGGCTTAAATACATAATAAGCATTATTCTGGCATTCAAATCGGAAGTTTTAATTCATAACTAATATCACTTCGCATTTCCTCCTTAGTTGCAAACCATAAAACGGGTTACAAAAAATCAGGGCAACTAGACCAGATCAGCTTGAGAACTATCCGTTCCTACCATCCATATCTTAATTAATATGCAATATGTAAAAACTATGCTTTCAGATCTAAAGGAGGATGTGCAAAGAAATACACCTCACTGACAGATCAAAACAAATCTACGATCGAGGTTTAGATCTGGTCTATAGTAATAAATACAAGACACTCTGTTAGGTGTAAAAAAATATAAGACACTCTATGAGATCGGTTCCATCGATACCAGTACAAGTTTACTAAGGCTGCAGTCTCATGAAGATCTTAAAACATGAAGCTAAATTTCTAGGCAATCTATCACAAAATAATTTCAATAAGAAATCAAATTCAAAGAAGCTAAATGTTATTCTTTCCATGGATCGGGCTTTAGGAAGCCGTCCTCTCCCATTCGAATTATAACCACCAGAGTTCCTGTTCTCCGATCATTTAATATAGAGTATGTCATCTATATTAGCTATTAATAACACAGAGAATACGGTTTCATAACGGAGCTCATAAAACAAAACAAAATAGGGTCGGGACAGAGTTTAAGCAAACGAATCTACGCTTTTCTTCCTAAGATCGACCTGACCTTAACAGTAATAGAAGAGTTTTAATTTAATTAAGAACCGGATCTACGCTTCCTGAGATCGAATCTAATCTGGACTGTAATGGTAGAGTTATAAATGTTTAAAAACCAGATCTACACTTCCTGAGATTGATCTAATCTGGACTGTAATGGCAGAATTATAAATGTTTAAAACCAGATCTACACTTCCTGAGATCGATCTAATCTGGACTGTAATGGCAGAATTATAAATGTTTAAAACCAGATCTACACTTTCTGAGATCGATCTAATCTGGACTGTAATGGCAGAATTATAAATGTTTAAAACCAGATCTACACTTCCAGAGATTGATCTGATAAAAAATGCAATAACAAAGTTCTAACTGTTCTAGAAACCAGATCTATGCTAACCAGAGATTACCTATAGTGATCGATCATCTCCCCAGAGGACCCACCACGAACTAGATATCGCCTAGACCATTTTCCCGTCGAGGTTGCATTTCCCTTTTTGTTCCATAGCTGCTCGGCGAGCACCTTTCACGCAGCCCCGCACAGAGTTTTAAGCAATCTATATATATATATATATATATATATATATATATATATATATATATATATATATATATATCTGGAGCTGTGCAGCATCAACCTACTAATTAATACTACCCACAACGACTGTAACAGGCAACCTCAACCACAAAAATGTCTCAATTCCCCAATGGCAGCTGGCAGCTCGTAAAGTTAGAGCTCCTCCATAAGTGACAAACGCCGTGTAGTAAGGGTTAGTGTGTTGTTTTTGTGGCAGATGGCGAGGGTAAGATTTGGTGCTCCTTTAAGGATACCACCCTCCTACGATCTCTCTTAGTGGTTCAAGACACAAGGAGTACTCTTCAACTGAATCTCCGATATTTAGTTAAGTGAGTTAGATCTAAGTTTAACCTCTCTTTTTTTTTGTATAATATTTATATATATATATATGTGCGCGCATAATATAATAATATATATCTACATCAAGTGTTTGTTTTAGCTCAAGTACCACTCGAAGTCACCTATAACAAGTATTACAATTTTCTTAATCAAACAAACTGAGCTTTACCAAAGCTAAGCTTACCAATTAATTCTAATAAGTTAAGATTCCTAAATACTAATAATCCAGTTAAATTTCTTTAGCTTTTAATAATGTTCTCACCCAACCTCTTCTAGGAATAGGATATACATCTTCTCATGTACATATATTGATATATATATATATAAATATATATATATATATATATTTAATAATATTTATTTTGTATAGTATACTTCCTAAGGATACCTTACGAAGCTTCTCTCAGTATATTTTCCACATATAACTTATTTATTTGGCGTTTAAGTGCCACAGTCGGAAATCGAGGACACCCATGGGGATTTCCCTTAAAATTTCTTAGTATTAGTTAACACATCGTTAACCATCGCCAAGATGACATTAGTCGTCAGTATGATACTCTCCCTTAGTGGCTCAGTTGCCCGTTGTTTTAGTTGAGTCGTCATCCTTTAGTCCCTGGGTTTTACAATGACATTTACAACTTCAAGAAATGACATAACAATACTCACATGGTCCACTGGTGGGGCCTTGGCCTTGAGCTCATCACCAGGGCCATTTACATAGATACAATTACATTTATTAAAAATAACAAAAATAAAGATTAAAATAGGTCATAAAGGAGGGATATCACACAAACTAACCAAGAAAAAGCAATTTGAAAATAGTTTAAATGAAGGCGCCATTCTTTAAGTTAAAATCATCCATACAACATGATGAACTTATCCCCTAATAGAAGGGCGCACTGCTTTAAGGTCCAACTTATACTTCACAGTTGCTAAACTAATTCCCAGAAAATCACCTAGAATGAAGTGAACTAGAGTGACCCACTCTTGCAATAATAAAATCAAGGTGAACACAACTAAGATGAGGTGCCTCTCTGGAATCTAGGATTATAAGATTCTGAAATATCAAAACATGCTTACTTGCTAAGCAACACAATGCCCCCTTCCAATCTGAATTTAGGATGAAGACATGATCAAAGATTTAAATTGCTTGTACTTCAACAAATTGCCCTTGACCAAGTCATGAAGATAAGGTTGCATGCTCTTGAAGGTACCTTCATCATAAAGCATCCATACAACACCTCCGTCAACAATAATCTTCCAATCACCCTTGCTAATCTGAAATGGCCCAGCAATCACTCAGCAAACAAATCTTGATCTTTCATCAAAGCACCTTCAATTATTGGGTTCCATACAAACCTTGATTGTAGAGCAAGCAAACACCAAACAAACTCAATCAGTCTTTAAAATAGTGTTGGTGAGGACTTAACATAGCCAAATTCCTTTCCTGCAAATGTCAAACAAAACCAACATGCTAGGTGTAATTATCAACGGCAAAACGGTCATAAGATTGCAAAAAAAAAACTCAAATACTGAGCTGGTACATCACCGAAGTGTGAGGAACTTATTCCAATGGCTAAGATTGTTGATCTCTGTTAAAAATAATGTCAAATCATGAGGTGAACTGATACTGGCATAGGCAAACATACCTTCTTCAATAAAATCATCCAAATACATTTTTCTTGATGTTCAAGCAACGCTTCGACATACCTTGCTTACAAAAAAAAAACCTCATAATGCCTTGCTTGCTAAGCGAGGAAGCATCCTCCTACAAGCAGATACTTCATCTTAACCAGTCCTTGGATGAACTACGCTGACTAGTTTCCCATTTAACTATTATGACCTTGTCATCCAACTTTAATTTTGAATGTGTCATATTTTTCATTTCCTTTTCAGCACATCCTTTGTTATAGTACTCAATAAAGGAAAAACCATGATTCCTTGTTGAATATTTTGGATCCTGTAGTTCAAGTAAACCCCATTATAGAAATATCATCAGGTATAACAGTCTTTATTTCTTCCTAAAAGCTCAAATATGGATACAATTTTGTAAGTCTGAACTTTAGATGTCATACCTTTATCAAATCCAAATAATGAAATCCAGGACCTTGCTCAGAGATAACTTTTGTGGGTTCCTCTTCTTTCAAATTTTATGGGATATTACCAAGGAAAAGCCGATTTTTTGGTTGGGATTCTGATACTCTTAATTTCTTATCTTGTATTTCAAAAAATTTGTTATTTAAACAAATAGGTAATCTTCAACTATGAAACATGTTGATGATAAAAGGTTCTCAGATGATTTGAAATAGAAATTGTCATCAACCTTAAACTCAAAACCATTCAATGTCTCAATGGCCTTCTTGGCACTCTCCTTGGTTGTGAATGTAACAAATGCATATTATAACTTGCTTGCCTCCCGTTTTATATTAACCTGTAAAAAATCACAACATTTTAGTACAATGGAAATCAATATGAAGAAACTAGCCAGGAATAAGGGTCAATTTATTAAAAAATAGAATATAAAACACTTACCTCAAAAACCTCTCCATGCTGCTCGCAAAGACTTGTTAAATCTTCTTTGGTGATATTATGGGGTAGATTACCTATGAAGACTTATGTACCATGTGGAGGGCATGCTAACAATTCCTCATCATTACACTCTTCTTTATCTTTATCATCCTTCTCGCAATTGCCTTTTGTAGGCAGGGCGTCCTATACAGTATCATTATTGGCATCATCTTCTAATAATTTTTCAAGGTCCACATTTGACACATTTGCATCTTTCTTAGCTTCTTGTTCATCTTGTGAACGAGATCCTTCATCCTCTACTAGATTAAGATCAAGGCCTTCTTGACCATCATTTTTCTCTTCCTCTTCAACATCTCCCTCATCCTCTATAAAGCCCGCCTCAACACTTATGATTGATTTGATTATTTTAGACTTATGATTGACTAGATTATTTAAGACTTATGATTGATCAGACTATTTTGAGACCTATGACCGATTTGACTATTGAGGGCACTGGTTTGAAGTGACTCGTAACTATAAAAACTTGGACCATGAATGATTGGTTTAAATTTTATATGTGAAATGAAAATGGTTAGATAATTGATGATTTATGAATATTATTGAGTGACTAAGAAAATGAAAAATGATGAAAATGCTTTAGAATGGAAAATGATGAATGGTGAAATTAATTGAAATGAAAATGATGATTTGTTTTAGACTCGACTGACTGAGATAAAATAACGAATGATGAACATGCTCGACTAACTAAAGCATAATGTTAAAATGATGAATGTTTAAGTAGACTCGACTGAGTGAGATACTGAAAAGAATGGTAAAAATGTTTTATAGTGCAACGCTACTAATGTGCGCTTGAATGTGTGCAATGGCAGGTAAGACGATTTACCGACTGACTCGCAATGGAATTATAGGGGTCGTAAGAATAGAAAGAACACTTAGGGGTACAACGATTGACTGTCGACCCTGAATTAGCAATCCACGCACGGGTGAAGCCATTTCAACTCACCCGGGGAAGCGTATGTCGTACGGGCAAGGCCATAAATATTTGGTTGCGTACGATGAGTTGAGGCGCGCACAATAAGGAGAGCCTTATCCTTCAACATCCCTTAGTCTCCAAAAAGAGTAGTTGAGAGATCGCGGTAACGATTCCTTGTCGCTACACAGTACTCTCCATAAGAATAAAAGGAATGGAACTGTCAAAAGAGCCTACTAAAGAGGCACCTGGACAAGAAAAGATAATGTTATTTAAATGAAGAAATTGAAAACTCATCAAAGATAAATTCAGGTGACTTTAAATTAAAAAGGCAAATTAAAATAAAATAATATTCCTATTTTATTTTTTATTTTTTATTTTTTATTTTTTTTAAGAGAAAAAGAATAAATATTAGAAGTGGAGAAAGAAACAAAACAAAAACAAACTGTTTAGTCTAAATTAATTTATTTTATCTACCTTAAGAAAAGAAGAGAATAATTTTTTTATTCTGCTAGATCTTGTGTAAATAGAATATTACAGTCTGCCCTCCAATAAAAACTTAGATGGCGGCCATGCTTCGGATCTAAAACCGACCTCAGCGTGATAAGGGTTCGACAACCTTTCTGTGTCCCTCGGCACATTGTCTTCTTTACTGGAGTTGGATTGCATCTTCAGATCTTACCCAATTACCTGATTAGCGAATTCCAGGGATCGGCCTCTCTTCCAATTCTCATTCACCCTGTAGGATACGATGATCCATTAGAAATGGATTTGTTATTTATAATATGCTGTAATTTGATTTTGAAGAAAAGAGATGTGATTATTTTAACTAGAATATGCCGAAGGATTGATTATAAGTTATACTATATTATTTATAATATGTTGTAATTTGATTTTGAAGAAAAGAGATGTGATTATTTTAATTAGAATATGTTGAAGAATGATTATAAGTTAGAATATATTATTGATGAGTTGTATTTATTATATGTTGGAATTTGATTTTACCGATATTTAAAAAAAATCAGAAACTAGAACGTTTGCTTAGAGTTGAGATAATAAGTTACTCAAACTTGAATAAGAATTGTTAGCGACGACTTTTAAAATAAAATTATACTCATGAGTGAGAGCTCTACATACTCACATGTAAATGGTTTAAGAATATTTGTGGCATGAAGAGAATTATGGTTTGGGATGGAGATTGAATTAGCTAGTTCCAAGAAAATCTGAGATAGACATATAAATAAATTATATCGTAGTTGCTCATAAATAGAAAGGAAAAAAATTACGATTAATGCATTGAAATAGTTTCTTATATCTTGAAAATAAATTATAAATTATTTATTTAATGTATATAATAGTCCTTTATATGTTTGAATAAATTGATGCTGGATATTGTAATGCATTATGTAATAGTCTTTTATATTTTGAGAAGAAATTATAAATTATTTATTTAATCTATATAATAGTCTTTTATATGATTGAATGAATTGATGTTGGATATTGTAATACATTATATAATAGTTTTATAGGTTGGAAGGAAAGAAATGATAACCTATATAATTTAAATCTATGTTTTTACATTTTGAAAATGGAAGAATTTTGAATGAAATACTATTTAAAATTCATATGTTGTATTTAGGAAAGAAAGGAGATAAATAATTAAATATCTAGTTCGCCTTTGATTTATAGTTATTTTCTCCTCATCGGCAAAATTACAAATATGTGTTGGGAGGAAAAGATTGATAGATTGGATACCCAAAATCATGACTAGATAAACATAATCCTTTTATTGGTAATTTAGACTTCAGCTGAAATATTTTAATTAGACAATGGCATAGATTGTTAAACAAAAGCAATTGAATAATTAAGGATTTTTCTTTAGCAATCAAACTGAGGCGGAACATAAGGCATAGGTTATTCGCTAGTTTAAAAAAAAAAAATTAGTGACGACGACGAGCCCTACATCCTCTGCTTCCTCATCCATTATTTCTTCTTTCTCTTCTTCATCACCATCAAGGTCTACTTGCTCTTCATCATGCTCATCATGCAAATCTTCAACAGATCGTCTGGTATCCTGCATTGTCTCAATCTTCTTCTTTGTTTCCTGAATGCCACCTACAAAATTTGAAGGGAAACTGTGGAGGAGGCAAATAAGAAAGGAGCATTTACAGAAAGAGGGACATAAATATACTAGAGATAGAACAAGTGAAATTGTAGCAGGTTTTGCAGAGTGAGAATTTCAAAGGAAATATAAGGGCCATGAGAAATGCCTTGAGATATATTACTGAATGAAATTTAAAAGGGAGGATTCCAGAGAGTAAATTTAACAAAGGTAGAGCTGAACTTAAGAATGAATCAAGAAGATGTCGAATTGTTGAAACCCTTTTGAGAACTGCCATACATAATCGATTGATACAGAATATAAGAAAATTTGACATAATTGAACGAACTTACCAGTGAGAACAGAGCTTAGTACTGCCTATATTGGAGGGTACCGCCATGACTGGAGCTCCAGACTTCAACTATTTTGATCAAATGTCCAAATTTGTTCTTATTAAGTTAATAGAATAACACTAAGGTTAGACAAAGAGACAAGCAACAATTTAAGTATATGAGCCATAATATAGACATACATGTAACATCTCATGCCAACATACTGTCATATCATAAAACATGCTAATAGTAGATGAGGTAAGAAAATATCATATCACCAGATGATCAGGTATCGTGTGTGACTAGGAACATCAAGACATATGGAATATCTGAAAAACCTAAAGGACATATGACCAATGATTTATGTTGAAGCCACATATCTCATCATGAAAAAAACTTATCAAAATCACCCCTGCTGAAAAAGGGGTAACACAGGCCAAGCCACAAATTCTAATAATTTACTAGTAAGCACACCTACCATATGGAAGTAGCCATTGTCTGCAATAACATAACACCTATATGTCCATGATGAATCGCTTCCCTAGAATTGAGGTAGGCCACTATTGGTACTGAAAACACATTGTAGAGTTAGTTTTCTTATCGAGATAATCCTAGGTACAATGTTGTCACAAAAATTTGAACATGTTTGACACACTACTGGCCCTGGTGCTTACAACTGACAATGAAACCTTAATTGTAGCCTTTGCAGGTGAGGCTAGTGGTGTACATACTCCAGATGGTACGCTATATTTCTTGATAAAATTATGTTATGTTATATTATATTAGATTTCATAATAGCATGGTTTCCAACCTTGTTCAATTTCTAATTAATCATCTAGTGTCCTTTTAATTGTTAGGTTACCCTTTGTTTTAGTAAAAGCAGTCCAGTGGTAAATTCAATACAAACATTTTGATCAAGTTATGATCAGGTCAGGTTTCTTGAATTCTACATCAGTGATGAGCCATAGAATTAACACTAAAAAACTATAGGGAACCATAAGTATACAATAGAGGTTAGTAGGGCGATCACTTAGTACTTCCAGAAAAACAACAAGAACCTTACACTCTTGACCTCCCTCCAACGTAATGATAATGGTGGTTGACGATGGCTGTGGAAAGATACGATATTTATTCATGGACATGATCCCTTGGTTTGAATAAAGGTTTGAATGTGGAAACCCTCCACATTAGCAAAGACCAGAGGAAGGAATATGCTTTCGTGCCATTCTCTAGAGCCCAAGTACCTTTTTGTTGGTCATAACTAAAATTATTTTATCTTATCTTATCTAGCTGATGAACAACAGTGATTATGCAAGTCCTCCTAATGTCCTTTCTTTATTCATCTATATTCTTGTCACTCTTTTTTAGTAGACAAAAACCTGGTGGGTTTCAGACAGTCAAGATAAAGCTTACTATTGAAGGAGAGACATCTTCATTGTTATTTAGTCTAGATCATATTTTTTGAGGGATCAATCACTGGTGTGATTGTATTTTTTGAATTTATAGCGTTAGTAGCATGTTAGGAACTTAGGTTCCTGTGCCAGTGTTTTAGTATGTTGTGTTTTGGAGTCAATAAGATTTTTTTAGGTTTTGTATTTTATTATTTTTAGTTCAAAAATTTAAATTGAGTATATGAAAATGGTTTAATATTTTTGTGGTGTTAGTGTGATAATTGTTGAATAAACAATTTGGAAAAAAATGTGAAAGTTCCATTTTTTTAAGTTATTGCATTCTTGATTTGGGGTGCTATTAATTGGTTTTTTATTTGTTGTGGGCATCCAACTTAGGTATGCAAGGTGGCTAAGATAGTACCATATAAAATTATCAATATCATGTATTTCAATTTGGAATAAAGACATGTATTGGATTCTATATTTTAGAGGATTATCATATCTCCTATTTGGTTACCAGAAGATCTAATTTTTTCAATTACTATTTCATGCAGCCTCCAACATTTGAACCAGAGACACCAAAAACAATTATGAAGGATGTGGATACTGAGTATCTTATGCCAGCACTCGATCATAATGATTTCCATCATGACAAGTGTGGGAGGCAGTGGTATTTTGATTGGTTTAATAAGACACCCCCAATGAATCAAGAAGACGCCCCCTAGCACCGAAATATTGAATTGTTGAAACCCTTTTGAGAACTCCCATAGATAATCAATTGATACAGAATATAAGAAAAATTTACATAATTGAACGAACATACCAGTGAGAACAGAGCTTAGAAGCGTCTATATTGGATGGTACCGCCATGAATGGAGCTCGGGATTCTGACTGTTATGATCAAATGTCCAAATTTGTTCTTATTAAGTTAATAGAATAATACTAAGGTTAGAAAAACATACAAGCAAAAATTTTAGTATATGCGCCATTATAGAAACATCCATGTAACATCTCATGCTAACATACTGTCATATCAAAAAACATGCTAATAGTAGATGAATGTAAGAAAATATCATATCACTAGATGTTCAGGTATCGTATCTGACTGGGCACATCAAGACATATGGAATATATGAAAAAGTTGAAGGACCTCTGACCAATGATTTATGTTGAAGCCACAGATCTCATCATGAGAAAAACTGACCAAAATCACCCCTGCTGAAAAAGGGGCAACACGGGCTAAGCCACAAATTTGAATAATTTACTAGTAAGCACACCTACCATATGGAAGTAGCCATTGTCTTCAATAACATAACACATATATGTCCATGATGAATTGCTTCCCTGGAATTGAGGTAGGCCACTATTGGTACTGAAAACACATTGCAGAGTTAGTTTTCTTATCGGGATAAGCCATAGGTACAATGTTGTCAAAAAACTTTGGACATGTTTGACACACTACTGGACCTCGTGCTTACAACTAACAATGAAACCTTAATTGTAGCCTTTGCAAGTGAGGATCGTGGTGTACAGACTCCAGAGGGCACGCTATATGTCTTAATAAAATTATGTTATTTTATATTATCTTAGATTTCATAATAGCATGGTTTCCAACCTTTTTCAATTTCTAATTCATCATCCAATGTCCTTTTAATTCTTAGGTTACCTTTTGTCTTAGTAAAAGCAGTCCAGTGGTCAAGTCAATACAAAGATTTTGATCATGTTATGATCAAGTCAGGTTTCTCAAATTCTACACCAGTGATGAGCAATAGAGTTAACACTAAACAACTATGGAGAACCATAAGAATCTTAAAGGTTTTGTCTTTATATTACTGAAAAATAAAGGTTAGTAGGGTGATCACTTAGCACTTCCAGAAAAAGAACAAGAACCTTACACTCTTGACCTCCCTCCAACATAATGATAATGGTGGCTAGCGATGGGTGGCAGGATGAGAGATTTATTCATGGACATGATCCCTTGGTTCAAACACAGGTTTGAATGTGGAAACCCTCCACATTAGGAAATACCAGAGGAAGCAATATGATTTCGTGCCATTCTCTAGATCCCAAGTACATTTTTGTTAGTCATAACTAAAATTATTTCATCTAATCTTATCTAGCTATTGAACAATAGTGATTCTGCAAGTCCTCCTAATGTCCTTTCTTTATTCAGCTATCTTCTTCTCACTCTTTTTGAGTAGACAAAAACCTGGTGGGTTTTAGACAGTCAATATAAAGCTTACTATTGAAGGAGAGACATCTTCACTGTTATTTAATCTATTCACTGTTAAAGGAAACAACCATTCTTTCTTACAAGTTAAGTGTTCCAATCTGTTGATGGTTAGCTAATGTTTGGATTTCTTCCCAAAAAGCCAATGTTTAGATAAGATTTTCTCGGAACTACAATTGATATGCCCCAACCAGTGAACTACCTGCATATGATATGACCTATTTATGAGCATATATGGATATGCCATGAAAAGGAAGATTCAATTTATTTCTAGGAAGTAGAACAGATTGGTTAGGTGGCACTCTAACTCGGAAGGGAATATTATGACTGACGTGATAGGCAATTGGCCAATATTAGTTATGACTACATACACAACTAGGTCCCAAATGCCTTGGACTTGGCTCATAGATAAATATATAAAGCAATCAAGGTGTTGCTTCAATCCTAGTTTCTATGCTGCTTTCAAATATAATAGAACTCTATATAAATATTGATTGGAGAAGAGTCAACTGAGCAGGGAGAGAGGGGCTAAAACAAGGCGAAACTGGTTGGAGGTAATTTCTGCAGATAAAGAGCACTGGTGGGATGCTAATTAAAACTACCCTGGATCTTACCCTAGTTACAATATTTTTTGGATATTATCTGAATTCAATTGGGGTTTGAGTGAGCTACAATTCACATGCAATTAGTCTTTGGATATGCCTGAAACTGTAATTTCACATTGAGTTGTCCACATTAAGAAAAGAATTATATCGTTCTTCTTTTTTCATTTATAAGTAGCTATTGCATTTTGTTCTGCTCTTTTATACATATGCCAATTAGAAATTATAAGTATCCAGCAGTAGGAGCTGGAACTACTACTTTACTTGATTCAGGATCACTTGGCTATCGCTAGTTGTGCCTGAATCAAGATTAACTTGGTTCAAGTTCAAAAACTGATTCATAATATTATGTATAAACAAAGGGGTTTTAATTCATCGAGATAAGCTATATTTTACCCCTCCCACCTCTCCCTTGATTCAGCGTTGTCTGGTTCAGATTCACTAGGTTTGAATTATCGGTTGCAGTTTCACAAATTGGTTCGTTTGAGCATTCCCTATATGCACTTCCATGCTTGTACAACTATTTCATTTTTTTTATTAAAATATTAAACAATTTACAATTGGCGGGGGGCAGTTTATAGATTTGATTCTAGGTATTTCTCTGTTTCAACATCTCTTCTTCTTGCCTTATGGGTTCAGGGTTTACGACTAGGATTTGTAGAGAACATTGAGAGAGGGACTGAACTATTTCTAATATATATTGCATTTGCTTGAAGCTAAAGGACTTCTTGAAATTAATGGTTTGGATGGAAGATCACCTGGTATTGATGATCGCTTCACCCTAGCCGCTAACCTCAAATTATTGGCACCTTCTTCCGCTCCCTGAAGTGGTATAATCAAAATATGGATTAATCATTCTTAAACAAAATATAAGACCGTGAAAAACACAGGCAGGTATACCTGCTAGCTACAGATTTTTTCACGACAATATGATAAATATACACATCACCCACCCTGATGGGGCTCCGTGCAAACAATTAGAGTCTCATAGTCAAATAGAGCTACACAACGCATCAATGCTTCACCATTGCTTACCCCACTATGTTCCTCCAAGCTAAATGGGAAAAGCACCAAGGATCCCTTGCGGCTTAAAAGAATGTCAAAATACATTCCATCCCTTTGGATTAATCATTCTTAAACAAATGTAAGACCGCGAAAATGGTGATTAATAAGTGGTTAAAATGGTGATGATTTTTAATAATAATTTTTTAATTTTAATTCTTTTAAGGTGACCATTGATATTAAAATTGAGATGTATACATCTTAGCTTTTGTAATTTGAATTTGGGAAATAAATATTAAAATATAAATTAATAGATTAAAATTGAAAATTGAAAAATAAAAATTATATATATAGAGAATTTAGGAAATAAATATTAAAATATAAATTAATAGATTAAAATTTAAAAATAAAAATTATATGTATATATAGTATTGAAAAAAATCTGTAATAAAAATAATTTCAAAATATTTAAAATTTTATATAACTAAAAATAATTTTTAAATAATGATTGATGATACTATAAGACATTAGGAGGTACAAAACTTTTTTGAATTTGAAAAAATAAATGAGAAGACAGTTATCTTTTATAAATTGATTTTTGAGAGTCTCTAATGAGATCCATTGGATAGTTGAGAGTTTATGGTGAGATCCATTTGATGGTTGAGAAAATTAATATATGGATGATGGATTATAGTTTTATTAGTTAAATCTAGGTTAGTGTATAGATTTAATTTATTTTTTTCAAATTTGAAATTATTGTTCAAAAAAGTACATGTCTACATTTCAATTGGGGAAGTGTTCATTTGTTTCATAAAAATAAAAACAAAAAATAATAAATAATAAAAAAATAATGCATACATCATGTAAATAAAAAATAAGAATGCATGCGTGATGTGTCTTTTTTATTAAACTAGTTTAAAGGGTTTTATTTTATATCAAAATAAGGTTTTTAAGAAGAAATAGAAGAGATTTTATAAAAATGCTTCAAAGTTCTTAAAAATAGTTAGCTTGCTCATTACAAGAACAAGTGGAGGAGAAGGGCCCTTAATGCATATGGTCTCCATATGCACATTATAACAAACAAAAACATTTTTACTTTTATAAAATAATAAATTGTTTAATTTAAGAAGGTATCCAAAAACGTCTCTCCATACAATAACCAAACAAAAATCATTTAACTTTTATAAAATAAAAAACCATTTCCTTTAGAAAAGAAAAGAAAAGCCATAAAGCTATCGGGTGCTTGAGATGAAACTTAGAAATTGTGTTGAAGGGGGCATACAAAAGTGAAAAGCCGAAAGAAGATATAGACGCAACAAACACATTACCTTGGATATGATGTGGATATGATAGTGGATATGGAATGCATCATAGGTTCATTTCAAGTCAAATTTCAATATTAAGGCCTATTAAAAAAGATGAAAATATGCACACTTGTGACACAATTCAAATTTCATCTAACACAATAGGTATCGGGATGGCCTCAAAGAAATGATCCCTTAGAAGACATGTATTGAAAAATAATCCAAGTTGTATACTATTAATGTTAAACTTTAGTAAATTGTATAAATTCATTATCAAAATTATAATTTTCCACTACCAGAATGACACAACTAAAAATGACCACGTAAATGACCAATTTTTATGTGGTCATTTTTAGTTTAGTTCTTATCTCGTGACCAAATTGGTCATTTTTAGTTTAGTTCTTATCACGTGACCAAATTGGTCATTTATCTTGATCATTTTTAGTCAGCTCACTTAAAATTTCTCAATTTTGGTCATTTATCCCTTGAAAAAGCTGTGGTGACCAATTGTTTTGGTCTCCTGGTCACTTAGTTCTCATTTTGTACTAGTGGGATCCACCCTTTCATTTAGTATATAATTGTGAACACCCATATCCAGCAATTCACCGATATGCAGAATGGCGAACACAAGAAGGATCGACCGACCCTTCTTGCATTCTAGAACTATTATAAATAGAGTATTGGGCAGAAGAAGGGTCGACTACCCCTTCCTTTATGAGGGAATTGTAAAAACAGACAACTTGAAGAAAGAGCAACCTCTCTTTCTCTGAGAATATTTCCACTTGCAAGCAAATTGTGTGAAGCAATGTTCCTATGAAATTTGTGTTTAGAGTGTTGATATCTATTTTCGCCATTGCTAAAAAAATCCATAGAGGAAGGAGCGGACGCTCTTTCTCCTCAGCATCTACTTCCAAAACCCTTTCTCTAAACACAAGTTTCAACTTGCCAGCAAACTCTTTCAAGCAATCTTTCTATAAATTTTGTTGTTAAAATGTCGATATCTAGCTTCCAGGGTGTCA
Source organism: Larix kaempferi (assembly GCA_027924585.1). Classification (NCBI taxonomy): domain Eukaryota; kingdom Viridiplantae; phylum Streptophyta; class Pinopsida; order Pinales; family Pinaceae; genus Larix; species Larix kaempferi. The sequence continues at coordinate 63,469 of BSBM01000766.1, read as the reverse complement.
CGTGGAACGCTCCGATTGTGACACGTGGCATATTTGATTTTTACAATTAGTTTAACTATTGTTTAAAAGAATATTATGGATATTAAAGATACCATTTCAATATAAACCTATGGATTTAAGTTAAAGTAATTCCAATGCAAAAGCAAAAACATCAAGGGAAAAACCAAGAAATACATGAATTTCGATAATACTCTTTTTATAATAATCCTATTGATAATGTTTTATTAAAAATTGTTGTATTCAAACTTAAAAATTAAGCCATATTTAGATAACCATGTATATTATGCAAAGTAAAGTAAGGTAATTTACAAACATTACTTGGAAAATCAGCACAATTCCATTTTCAAATCTATACAAAATAGCTAAAAAGCACTTCCAAGAAAAATATGGTTCCTCGCTCAATCTGAAAAACAAAACAACATAATTATTAAACCATGTAAAACGAAATCCATGTGGGAATTCATTCTTTGTTAGCAATAGTTTCACCAAAAACAATTGGAAAGAACAATTTTTGGAAAAGATAGCTGTATGAGGAGAGAGGACAACGCAAACCCAACGAGACATGTAATTCTTTTTGCCAGTATCTTTAAATTAGTTTATCTTCATTAATGTGTCTCCTGGAGTTTTTCTACACTCAAATATTTTTTCTCCGGTAAATAATCACTATGTCGAATTGATGGCCTGGATTTTTTGTTTTCCGTAAAACTTTATCTAAATTGAAACAGAATCCATAAATCCAAACATAATCGATAAATAATAATCAATAAATAAGAGAGGTTAAGAATTTAGAGAAGAACAAAGAATTAAGAAAATTAATATTAAAAAAATCGCATATATTTTATTCAAATAGTAGGGATCCGAACATCATCACAGAGTTTAAATTTTTCAAAATGTAAAGTTTAAATTCTTCCAAAATACCCAGTTTAAATTCTTCAAAATGTAAAGTTTAAATTATTTCAAATACAGAGTTAAATTCTTCAAAACGAAAAGTTTAAATCCTTTCCAAATACAGAGTAGCAAAAGTACAACCCTTCAAAATACTCGTCGATACAAACTGAACAGAAGGGACTTGGACAAAATCCCTCCCCTAAACTAACATAAAACTAAACCTAAAATATTAAAGTTATCATGAAAATAACAAGAGACTGTGGTGGGTGGGCCGCGTGGTTCCCTTAGTAGTCAATATCCATTGATTTGACCCCTAATGATATTGACTCTGAGGGAGTTTTGGTAGCTGGAAGTGACTGTCCAGAACCTACCGAAGTCACTGGGCTCCCCTCGGCATCACCTTGAGCTCCAGTGGCTTGATTTCGAATGGCTTCGTCGCGTTGAAGAAGGATCCCTCGCATTTGCTCGATCAGTTGGTTTTTGTTACTTTCCAGCTTGCGGTCAATGGTATCCTTGATTCACGCCTTCAAGGACTTCAAGTCCTCTTTGTCGAATTTCAAGCTTAGATTCTGCCGAATCTTTGTTATCTCCTTTCCCAACTTTTTGACTCTGTTGCGGGTGTTTTCATCGGTGACCCTGGTCCTTCCGTGGCTGTTACCTTATGCCATTATAAAACAAGGAGATAGGCATGAAGAACTACTGTAACAAATCTTCCCATATAGGAGCTCGTAGCCAGTAAGAAGAGCAGTGGTCGGAATCCGGAGACTGCCCTTTTCTCTGACTTTAACAACCAGACGTGGAGGAGGGCGAGTGGAGGGAGAAACAGTTGAAGACAGAGCTAATTTAGACAATATTTTTGGAAAACAAGAGGGAACAGGGGCCGATCCTATTTAAATGAGTTAAAATGATAAAAAAAACCAGAACACGGATCAGAAGAAATCTCCATAGCCGTCGAAATTAAATATCAAAGTAATTGAAAGAGTGTTATAGGACATTAAGAGTCAAAGATGTTACTCGAGAACTAGAAGACCTTACCTTGACCGACCTTTGATTTAACTGATGGGACAGATTGACGGCTAGGGTTCATGATTGGGCTCATAAAATTTTCAAGTCCACCATCGATCTTAGATGGGGCAATCCAACGGTACAATTTCACTGGGTTAAGTTGTGCAACGTTTAAAGCTCAGGATGTGATGCAAATTCTTTATGAAATCTATCTAAGCACATGTTGAAGTCCACCGTTGATGTGGATTGACGAAGATCCAATGGTTTTCAATCATTTCGATGTTGAGAGATGTTGGAGGGTTATTTAAAAGGATCGGATGTGAAATATTTGTAAATCTCAGTTGACCGTCGGTTTGAAGTCCACTCTATTGAAGAGACGTTTGGTAATGGTATATTTGGAGAACAATTTAGCCAAATTTCCAACTTTGGAGAATTGTCAAAATTGGTTAACTCTGCAAATTAGTAATTCCTTACTAATTAAAACAAGATTGAAAGACTGAATATCAATGATGAATCAATGCCATTATAAGGATCCAATATTTTTATGAAGAGGCATGATTTTCGTAAAAAACACAATGTTTCAAATAATAAAGTTCTTTGAAAAGATATATAACCATACAAGTCAAATGTATGAAGAGGACCAGAGGTGTCTCTGAAGTTTTGGTAATTGCATATAAGAAGCAAGAAAGAGGTCAGTGAGATAGATGAAGCATTACAAAATTTCGAGCTGCCACTAAAGATCTGAAAAATTGAAGTTAAAACTATTATAAATTAGAGGGTTGTTGGGTGGTGCTTGGGGCAGGTTGAGGCCTTCTAAGGGAATTGTTGCCTCCTTTTAGTCATGGCTGGAGAATTAGGGTGGTGGGTCATCCTTTTCTATTGAGAAGGTAGAAAACCAAGGGTCTAGGAGCATCCTTTCTGTAGTGGTAGAAGAATCTATGAGATTAATTTCTCCATCAAGTTGGTGCTTGTAAAACAATTTTGTATATTATTATCTCATTAATAGGAAAGCTTTGTTGGTTTTACCTTTGAGGTTTCCACGATAAATCAGTGTGTCCAAGTTGTTAATTTTCTTATTCACGTTACTTATGATTATTTAACTTGTACTTAATACTAATTGTATATAAAAGGTTTGAAAAATGAAATATTGATTCCCCCTCCACCTCTTAGTATTGTTGGATAAACCAACACCTGCCGCATAGCGCCCTCGTCACTGGCTAAGGTCTTGTGTAGTTGATTCTCTAACGCCTCTGCTTAATATTTTAAGCACTTGGGCCTATTTTGAGTAAGCCCTTTATTGCATCGTCCGCTAGGACATATAGTGAATTGGTAAATCAAATTTGGCAGGGTTTTAGTAAATTGCTTGAATTAGATGATATAAGAACCTTCAATGCCATCTCCTGGTTGAGTGACAGCCATCAAATGTAACCTGTCATTTCATATTTTAAATAATTCAATGTGTTTTCTGGTTTTTCTGGTGACATTGCTATTTTCGTCTGAATTGAACATATTATTAGTTCATTGTGATTCTTTTATTAAATCATTTGAATTTGTGAAGTTTTTGGTGGTTTTTGTATTAATCTTTGGAAATCAACATCTTCATTTATAGTTGTATGTTTGTGATCATTAACTTCATGAACGAAGTGTTGTTGTTGTTGTTATATATATAGTCACGATTCTTGTATGCAGTCTGGATACACCGCAAAAGAAACTATTGGTATTGGGAGTAGAGTGATTTCTCTTTGGAGTTCGGATGTTATCCAACATTGAAGATTATTCCAAACAACCTCATTTTGACCATAATTGCTATTGTTATTATGCATAGATGTTCATCCCCTATATTATCAGTGTTTCCAGAGAACATTTCGACGTTGCTCTCTGGTTTTCCTTGCTCGACAACATGGAAATTAAAAAAATTCCATGGTATATTTGAATGGTTGAAGAGTGAAGACTTTGTATTTATTTGGGGTCGAGAGCAATGTAAACTTAGTACTATTTGTAATTACCCAATGTCTGCATACTACAATGTTGGTGAAGTACCGAACATATACAAAAATTCGTTCAAGGATGTACTTATCCAATATGGAGATTTATTTTAAAAAAAAGGACATGTTGTTTATAGATGAAGGGCAATATCAATCAACAGATAATAGCAAGGAAAAATGCTTGAAAATGCCAACTATTTGGACATTTGACGGTTCACAAGAGAGAGAAATAACTATAAAAACAATGTTGTGTTCTCTATTGAATTATCTCAGGCCTCGTTAAAAAATGGGGCATTGGTTAAAGACATTCAATTTCAAATGACCATCATATTATACAAAAAAAATCATTTAGTGATTTGTATATTTTTTACAACTTCTACATTTAATTGATGTAAGTTTTATTACACAATTCTCATATTATTTATGGACATCGTACCATGTATCTGGTAATGTGTTTCAAAAATTGTTGAACATGAAAGCAATATACTTAGAAACATTGAACCATAATATTTTATTGATTGGGTTGTGTGTGTGTGTGTTTTGTTTGCAGATAGTACTAGAAGATTTGTTTCTAGTAAACCATTGATTATTTTTTATTTCAATGGAGTTTTGTTACACACGTTTCATAAAAAAAAAGAAATTCGGATTTCCATGAACATCGGATATCGAATCAACCACAAAGTATTATTTTATATGTCCAGGCTTAAGGGAATTTTTTGAAAAATGCTTTAGTATATTTGAAGTTGGGTATGGACATTGTACAACAAAAAAACATTGACAAGTTTTTGCCAAAATTACTACAAAGAACGGGATTGCAAAGGGAACAATTTAGAGTACTTTAACACAAGAATATTGTTCTTGCATAGCCAGAGAGGGTTATCAGGGTGATGGAAATCCTTATGTATTTCACGAGACTTTAAATAAAGTTTGGGACATTTTGGTCAATGGTTGGGATGCTACAAATATAGTGATTGTAGATGACTCGAAAGAAAAACATGTTTGTAACGAGGAAGGGAACTGTATTATAACAAAAAATTATACTTGCCAACATGTCAATGACACATTCTTATTAGATCGATTATGGCCTTGCTTGTTGCACTTGAATGGCATGAGTGATGTGAGGCCAATTGTGAATAAAATGAAAATGAAATTATTTTGTTAGATAATACGCTTGTGGTTTTTTTTACTAGCATGTTAAATAAAGTTTGGGACATTTTGATCCATGGTTGGGATGATGCAAATACAATGATTATAGATGACTCGAAAGAAAAACATGCTTGTAACGAGGAAGGGAACTGTATTATAACAAAAAATTATACCTCCCAAGATGTCAATGACACATTCTTATTAAATCGATTATGGCCTTGCTTGCCGCACCTGAATGGCGTGAGTGATGTAAGGCCAATTGTGAATAAAATGAAAATGAAAGTATTTTGTTAAATAATACACTTATGGTTTTTTGTACTAGTATGTTCAATTTCACTATGATTATAATTCTTGTAAAGTGATGAGTTTGGTTTTCGAAAATGCAAAATCATAGTTTGAAAGTGCTAAAATATGTTTGAAATTTTCAAAATTAAGTATTGGAAGTGTCAAAAGTAGCCTTCCAAAAGGGAAAAATCGGGTTCTAAACATTTTTGATATGAAGTATGTACATAGCATGTTTATTATTTTAATAAAAAAATTTCAATTGGTTGCGTGGTGAGCAATACGCTGAACAGGAGATCCAAATATTAACCGAGGATTGTGAGGGGGGAGATCCAGAATGGTCAATTGCTAAGAAGAGGGAGATCGAGGCTTTCACTTTCAAGGCACAATTACAGCTTGAGCATGCAAAGTATCAAAATGTTGATGATCTTTTGGATGTATTTGCCAAGTGGCAATTTGCCCTTGGAAAATTGCATGAATGGGGGGGGGGACCATCGAAGGAGAAAACTTGAGACACTATGTACTTGAATAATTGTAATGTTTTACAATCTTTAAAAAATTTCAGTTAGTTTCTCTTTTACTTTCTTTTGTTATGTGTATCAAGTTTCCTTGATTCATTTTGGTTTTTAATACATACATCTAATAACTCTGTTTTGTATTGTTAAATCATAAAACATATAAATCTGTGTTCTTGATTTATCATTCATATGATTTATATGCAGGTTATGCATCAGTCAATTTCTTTATTTGATTCATATTGTTTCACATTCTACACTTACATAATAGTCATTATAATCATAAGTTAATTTGTTAATTAGCTTATCATTGACAGGAGAGTCACATTCTTTTTAATCCTTTGAATAAAATAACATGGGAATCTTTACTCTTGAAAATATGCATCAAATCTGCTCAACCATCTTTATTCAAAATTGAAGGGCTCAATACAAAGCGAATATCTCTTCATGGGTTCCAACCCTTACTACATTGCCAAAAATTGTCTTTTATACATTGTAAAACCTCTAATCCTTTGAATAAAATAACACAGGAATATTTACTCTTGAAAATATGCATCAACTCTGCTCGGCCATCTTTATTCAAAATTGAAGGGCTCAATACAAAACGAGTATCTCTTCATGGGTTCCAACCCTTACTACATTGCCAAAAAATGTCTTTTATACATTGTAAAACCTCTCGAGGTAAAACACTAACTGCTTCATAACTAAAAATAACAAATTATAAACTAACTATTACATTCCATTTTGGTCAAAATTTATATAATTTCCAAAATTTCTCAGAATATAACATTTGATGTCTTTCTATTGGTTGTAGCTTCTGACTGGGCTTCTTTCTCGAATGGTAGTCTTCAAGTGTGCAAGTGTGCAAGTTGCACCTCATTTTCCCATATCTCTTCACTGTCTTCCATTGCTCTATAGAAGGTATCTCATAATTAGTCATCTCCTTGACCACAAATTTCATCTTTATGTGCTCTGCAATGGAAATTGGAGGAATATTTTCACCTATCATGGCCAGCTGGTTTAGAATTTCAAAATCATCTAAGAATTTCTCCAGTAGAATTTTCCCTGTTAGAACATGAGTCAAATCTTCAAATTTCTCATGGTTCATCCTGATATTAAATAGTAAATCCTTATAATTGTTCTGGGAAATTAAATCATTATTTTCATCTCGAAAAGAAGGAAGTCCCTTTTGTATTAGCTTTTCAAGTCCCTTTTTGAAGGCTTAAACTTGTTTCTTCATCTGTTTTGCTCTAGCCTGAACATTCTCAATGTGAGAATGTTTTCCAAGGACTCTCCTAGCCCAAGTTATGACTGTTACCCTGTTTTTGCTAGCCATTGATTTCAGATCATCTTCTGTCACAGTATTTAAGAAACATACGGTATTCTGGGCTATATCTTTTGGTTTCTTATCTAAAACTTCTCCCATTTCTGTACAACTTTGTAAGCTATTATCTTCTCTGGCTTCCTTTTTCTTCATAAAATTTAAATAAGGCCTGAATTTTGCAGTCTCATTGATGATTGAATCCCAAATCAAATGCTTTGCACCTTGCAATGGTATTTTTCCCGTCACTTGACTTATGAACCTCTGATTTATGTCTACCAATTCTTTATTCTTATTTGTCAACTCTTTTTTTTTTTCCTCTTCTAGTCTTTGTTTTTCTTCTTTTAGTTCTTTGATCTCCACCTCTTTCAAGCTAACTTGGAACATAACTTGCATTATATCATATGTGCTTGTTTCTTTGTTTCCTTGATCTATTCCTTGCTTCTCTTGTGCTATACTTGTCAATTTGGCCTTTAGATATTCAATTTGAGTCTTAAGACTCAATCTATCTTTCTCTCAACTTACCTATTTTTCCCAAACTTGAGCAATTTAGCTCTACAGTGATCCAATTCTTGAGATAAAGTTTCTTTTTCTTGTTCTAACACAATTAATTCAGAGGCTTGAATTAACTGAGTTGTTGGAATTTTAAGATATTTCTTAAGTAATTGGATAGTGTTTTCTTTCTCAACTAAAATATTTTTACTTGCCTCCCCTCTATTTGGTTCATCATTACTCTCCACCAGGTCATCTTGCAATCTTTTTATTTGCTGCTGATGAGCTTTGTTCTCTATTTTCTCTTGCTTCAATTGGATTTCCAGCCCGTTCACTGTTTTCTGTAGTTTTTCCACTCTTAATGTAGCTTTCATCAAATCAGTATAAATCACATCTCCGGCCTGTCTATGTGGTTGAATTTTATCAAGGACTGGTATCTTCCGCAAATTCAATTTCATTTATGTGACCTTATCATCAGACGATACGGCCAAATTCAAAGTATTTTTGGCTGGATCTCTGCTGGTCATCAGAGTAATTTCTGAATCAACAACATTCCTGACTTTTGGAAACATGACCTATGCATTGCTTCTATTGTTGTTTGTTTGTCTTGCCCATATTTTAAATATATTTCAGATCTTGATTGAAATTTGATAGAATCACCTGCAGCTCTTGCCTCATCAAATTTGTATTCCTATACTTGAATTTCTGGCCCTTCGTATTTTTCTTTCTTCTTTCCCTTTTCTTTGCCAAATACAACTACTTCATCTTGCTAGCTTGATTTTAATCTTTTGGCTTCTCTTTCTTCCTCCATCTGCATATCAATACTTTCATAAAAACTTCTTTTACTTGTTGCTTCAATATTTCCTGGGGTAGGTACCAACTCAGCTGAAACTTTATCCAAGGCAGAAGGATTAGTGTGTGAACTTCCTGAAACTTCTATGTCCGATTCATATTGTAGTAAATTTGCCATCTCCGCCAATCCTTCAACCTCTCGGTGATCAAAGGCTTTACTTTTGTTCTGTTTTCTTCTTTGATAAATAACATGACAAGGATCATAATTTATAGCAATGGATTTCCTAAAACTCAGTGCTTCTAAATGTTTTTCTACAAAAGGGAGAGCATTCATGTTCTTGATGATAAAAGGACCAATTTTTAAAGGGAGCTTTATATCTGAAGCTTTCCCGAAAGCTAGAAAATGGTCATTTTCTACTGTCAATTTCTATCTGATAAACTCCAAAGTAAAAACTCTCACAGTAAAAAACGCTGCTAGAATATAGGGCTCCTTAACAAATCCATAAATTCTAATTGTTGTATGTTGATTTAGTAAAACCCAGTCTCCAATTTCTTTTTCTGGGCTTAATTGCATCAGGGTCTTTATCTCTGATAATACTCTAGGCAAATTTTCTCCAAACATGAATTTGTATACTTCTAATAAAATAAAATTCATAAAATTAAACATTATGTTTTCATTGTTTCTAAAAACACTACTTGTGGGAAATGTAAATCTTTTTCACTAAAAAATAGGACAATTTTCATCAAGTGTGTCTGGAATCTGAAATGTTTGGAAGTGTGGAAATTCACTAACTTGGACTGTATGTTCCCAGCCAAGAATTCATCAATTTTAAGGAAGGGCACCTAACTGTAATCCATTTATAGTTTAGAAACACTTAATCTAAAAAACAAACTTAATTGGACCTCTGTGACCATTGAATCATCAACAAACCCTAAAAACTGTGAAATGAGTGACAAAACTAACTGTGAATTTTCATCAAAGAAATTAATGTCAAGTGCATATGGGGTGTTATCATTGGCAAGGTCAAGTTTCAGATAATTTTGGTCATGAAGGTTTGTTTGGTCTCAAGGGATGACTCTCTGTATTGGCTAACTAGGGCTTCTTCGGCAAAATATTCCTGGCCATGGAAGGAAAACAGGGGTACTTCTAGAGCTTTCCTAACGGTAGACGCATTTACAAGGAAAATTATTTTCATTCTTGATGAATTCATAATGACTCTGTCACTCTGAGAATAATTTACTGCACACCACAAAATGAAATTCGGAAACCTTAAAGATTGATCTGGACAAAAATGGATGAAACTATACTTATAAACATTTTGCACATCCAAATTCTGTTTATATAAAGCCTCCAACTTGCTTTTGATTTATGAAAGTGAGAATTTAACCATTATGGGGTCACGAATGTCACTATCTCTTTCCCCTAGGGTTTATTCTATCCTCGTAGTTTCAACCTTCTGAGGGATTGTTTCACTACTTCCTTCCATTATGTAAACAGTTCTAGTTACCTTCACTAGTTTCAGAGGACCTACCTGGCACGGACAGGTTGAAAAAACTATGCTATGTCACTTTCCTGCAGCACGTACATGTTCCAATCATCCGACGTTGAAAAGACAAAAGTCAACTTTTGACATGACCTTGTCTTTTATACACCCTCGAAGGTGGTTTCGCAACGTGGGAGGGTGGTTTTCCTTACCACTTTCTCTAATTGCGAAATGATGTGGATACGACATCCCTACAACGGTATGGTAATTCGCAACCGCTCTGACCTCCATTTCGATGTGCATGTTGGCTACGCAAAAATATTATGGGTCGTCTCTCTAACCGCCCTTTTATCGAATAGCCGTTGATCTTGGTGTGCCTTAAACACCGCTTGACTTGAATTTTAAGCGCACTTTACCTTCGTTATCCTCCTTGATTCTTCCCCAACGAAACCTTTCCCCTGTCGTCGATCTATCCATTTCCCAGCCAAAAATCGTCGATCATTTCTATCCTTTAGAGTCACCCTTTAATTTTTGAGGTGATTTCGCTTCCACTATTCATCTCTCTTCTTTTCCGGCAAAACTCATCTTCCACCGTCAATCTTCTCCAATTCAATCGTGACCATTGATCATTTCGCATGACTTCCAAAGGACTTCATTCAATTTTTTGGCTCCTTTTTGGTATAGCCAATGGTCATATAAACCATTTTTTTCAGGACATGGGGCTATTCTCACCATTTTTACATTATATCAAGGCTTATTTTTATCAATCTTTTTCGCATTCAAAATTGAAAAATAGTGTGTCAATAGGTTTCACAAAACTCATTGAATTCGTTTCAGGTAAACTCTCCTCCATTATCTGACCTTGAACATTTGATTTTCATATTTGTATCATTTTCAACCTTTAAAAATTTTAAACTTCTCAAAAGCTTCTGATTTTAGTTTGAGGAATGTTACCCAATTTATAACATATAAACATATAAACAATATTTATACAAACTTATGACTTCCGACAAGAAGGATCGGTCGCCCCTTCGTTTAGTAGATAGTTGTGAACACCAATATCCAACAATTTACCTGTATCCAAAATGGTGAACATGAGAAGGATCGACCAACCCTTCTTGTAGTCTATAACTATTATGAAAATAATACTGGGCAAAAGAAGGGTCGACCCCTCCTTCATTTATGAGGGAATTGTGCAAATATTCAACCTACAAAGGCTAGGTCGTCAATTCATCCATAACCAGAATGGTGAAGACTGAAAAAATACTAAGCAAAATAAGGGTCGATCGACCCTTCGTTTAGTAGATAATTGTGAACACCAATATCCAACAATTCACCTGTATCCAGAATAGTGAAAACAAGAAGGATCGAACGACCCTTCTTGCAGTCTAGAACTAGTATGCAAATAATACTAGGTAGAAGAAGGGTCGGCTGCCCCTTCATTTATGAAGGAATTGTGCAAATATTCAACGTATGAAGGCTAGGCTGTCAATTGATGTATATCTTGAATTGTGAAGACTCAGAAAATACTAAGCACAAGAAGGGTCGGCTAACCTTTCATTTAACAGAGAAATGTAAAAATATTTAATCTACGAATGCTGGGACGACAATTCCCGACTATCGAATTCCACAGTAAATGGTAGGGATCGAGACATTGGCTAAGTTATAACATATAAATAATATTTATCCTAACTTACAACTTCCGACAAGAAAGATCAGCCGCCCCTTCTTGCAATCTAGAACTATTATGAAAATAATATTGGGCAGAAGAAGGGTTGGTCGCACCTTCATTCATTTATCTTGGGCCTCATTAAAAAATGGGGCATTGGTTAAAGACATTCAACTTCAAATGACTGTCGTATTATACAGAAAACAATTCATTTAGTGATTTGTATATTTTTGACAACTTCTACATTTAATTGATGTAAATTTTATTGGACAATTCTCATATTATCTATGGACATAGTATCATGTATATGGTGATGTGTTTCAAACATTGTTTCAAAAATTGCAGAACATGAAAGCAATATACTTAGAAATATAGAAACATAACATTATATTTACTGTGTTGTGTGTGTGTCATTATAACATAGAAAAGTAGCCTTCCAAAAGGACAAAATCAGGTCCTAAAAGTGCCATTATCATATTTATCATATCGGAAAAGCGCAAAAACCAATTTCAAAAGTGGCGACATCAAAAGCAAAAGTATGCTTTTGAAACCTGGATTTGGCACTTTTGGAAATGGATTTGGCACTTTCAGAACAGGTTTGGGCACTTTTGGAACCGGATTTGGCACTTTTGGAACCGGATTTGGCACTTTTGGAACCGTTTTTGTCACTTTTGGAACCTGGGTTTGGCACTTTTGGAACCGGTTTTGGCACTTTCGGAATCGAATTGGGTACTTTTGAAACCAGTTTTGGCACTTTTGGAACCAGTTTTGGCACTTTAGGAACCTTGATTTGGCACTTTTGGAACCAGATTTCGCTTGATTTTAGGGTTTAGAAAGATTGTTTTTGACCCATCTTCAAAATGACTTAGAATAGAATATGTCCAAGTTTAATGAAATTGAAATTTTTGTACATAACAAAGAGGTTATTGTTATATATTGTTTTACACAAAGAAATTGCGGAACTAACAATTAGAAAACAATAAACACCTACCAACAAGACAATGTAAAATATGATAAGCACCTCATACTAAAGACAACATTAATTCCTTTAGTACGAGGTGACTTCGCACTAAAGGAATTAACATTATAGACAACATTAATTTGTGAATGATTATTATTTGATACATTCCCGTGCTCTAATATTTTATTCAATTCATTAAATCATAAGGTGTGACTTCTAAAAACTTAATAAATTACAAATATTGAAGCAATATGTTTTTTTCCATCAGAAAATATTGAAGCAATATGTTATGTGAAAGTCTCTCACAATTTTCATATTTTTTCTTCAACGAATAACGTCAAATCAACCAGAAGTTATCATTTTAATTATCTTAACTAATTAAAAAACAATTATTTAAAATTTGAAAAATAATATATTATTCAATAATAAATTTAATTTAAAATCTTTAAAAATATTGAGTATTTAATTAAAAAAGTATACAAGACTTTTTACCACAATTAAATATCTCGTTGCAGACCATGACTAACATGATGACCATAGTCACACTTAAAACCTAAGAAGGTCATTGATAATTATAAAGCATAATTATCAAGGGCCTCAAAGGAATCCAATGAAGCCACATGGAACATTGAAGTTGTTATCCATAGCCATAATTAAATCTAGTGGGTCATAGATAATCATAAATAAAGAATAATTATCAAGGACATCGAAGGCATCCAATGAAGCCGCATGCACCATCCATGACATTAAAGTTGTTAGGTTGACTTGAGAGAAACATGAAGGTGATATCATAGATGTACGGTGGGATGAGACCAATATGGTACCTACAAGGACACCTTTCACTTGTATAAAAATAAAAAACTCTTTGGTATTAGAAAAAATGACCACCTAGTTTAGGTGTAATGATGGAATGGTCGAAATCATTGAAGGTGTTTTTTTTTAGAAGGTTTCGCCATGTGGTTTATAAGGTTTAACAAGTGTCTATGTCATTATCTTCCGGCTAATGGAGAAATTTGTTGTAGACAAATGCAATAGTGATGGTCATAATAATGCACATTTGTCATATTTGTGATGCATATTTGTCATAATTGAAATTCAAACCATGGAAAAGATTAAGGATGATATGTAGGCCTACCAGCAAATGATGGGAGGTTGATTGGTTGACCGAGGCTTCTGCAATCGTTGTCGAAAGATCGAGCTCAAAAGAGGTTTTTTCTTCACTATTCCAACTTGGTAAAATGAATTGGTAAATAATTTCTTACTATTCATCTTTATATGAAAAAATAATATTCCTTTTTTAATATTTAATTTATGGGTTATTTGCTATAGTTGGTGTCTTTTTTATGTTTTAAAACCTTGTAACGGACCCTAACTTGGTTCCTGGAGCTTTCAGATAGAGAAAAGTGGTGTTTTGACTATGTTGGTGACTATCGTAGACTTTTCATGTTTTTCATTAAGTGTGAACAAGTCTTTGAGAGTTTTTTATGCCATCATCACGCTCATTAAAATTAAGTATTAAAGGTATTGAGCTCACTCTTTGTTACTTCTCATGCTCGTAAAACCATGAGAATAAGTCATCGAGTTATATTTTATCTCTTTTTCGGGCTCATAAAATTTCCACAAAAAAGGAACCCCCTCGGAGTTCTTCTTTAAGCTCTTTTTAGACTCCCCAAATAGGAAAAGATCGCCAAGCGAACTTGATTCTTTAACGCTTGTAAAAATATTTGAAATGTCGTCTTTCTAGTGATAGTTTACCCCTTTTTCGGACCAGCGAGACTATTTACGAAAAAAGGAGCACTCTCGTTAATCATGACTAGAAGAGTTCTCTCTCATATTGTTTTATCATTTTTCGGGTGAGGAGACTGACTTTTACGAAAAAGAACCAATTGGAGTATTCTTTAGTTCTTTCAGACTCTCTAAATATGAAATGACGCCGAGTTTACTTTCTTTGGTCTCATTAAAATATGACATTGAAGGGCCCTCTCAAGGACGAACCCTCCTATATCAGGTTCGTAAAACATGTGAGATTGGACTCATCTGAAGGATGGGCTATACCGAGCATTTGTTATCCTCCTTAAGCTCGTTAATAAACAAATAGGTACTCATCAATCATGATGGGGAAAATGAAAGAGTTTGTGTTTACTTGTAAATTTGTAAGTACTTAGTCACTCTTGAACATGGAACTCATTTGCATATTCATTCAAATTGCTTGGATAATCTGCTTGTCCTCGAGTCCCACCAATTCCATGAGTCATTTTACTCCTTTGAGTCAATCAAAGAATGTTTCCATCATCATTTGCATTAGGTATCAGTGTCATTCTTGTCATGTCATTGCTGCCAATTCATACCATCCCATGTTCAAGAGAGGTCTATTAATCAAGTCAATCTCTGCAATCATTATACCTTCTATCATGTCAGTTAACCCTGAGTCAATCTCAAATGTTCTCCATAGTATGATCTACTCCAAAACATATTCTATATTGTTTCATGTCAATGATGGGGGAAACATCATGGCCATCCTTCAATCGATTTATCCTTGTCGACTTCAACACATCATCCAAGGATTGAACATAGAAACGAATCAAGTACCTTGGTTTTGCATGCCTCAATGGCATGTTACCTTACTTTCAACAATAAGTTCACATCATTGGATTTTGATTGAAACGTTCCACCGAATGTTCGACCTCAACTCATTGATTCACATTCGGCGGTATGTACTATGATACCTTGGGGATCATTGACATCAATGGTGGTTTCCCTCGCACTTGTTAATGGTATACATTAATGACCGGTATTCAAGTGGTTTCTACCATGTTTGACTTCAAAACATTGTAATCACATGGTTAGATTCGTATCATTGCGGGTTCGGCTTGAAGACCCTGGGTAAACTTATGTACCTACCGAGGCTGTGATGGATATTTGAGTCATATCACACAGATCCACTTTTGTATTGGTCGTGGCTGTGTTATCATTTCAGCATGGATCTACGCTTGTGTCTAGTAGCCATGATTGTGTTCAGTCAGTCTTTACTACCATGGATCTGCAATGTATTGGTCGGCAGCCATGTTATGAGTTATTTGAGACATCTATCTCAGAGTCATTTGCAATACAGGAGCCTTTGTCTGTCACTCCAACCGATGATCATTTCTTCGATCCCTCATATTTGCAAATCATATCACCTTCCCTATTTTTCTAGGGAAGGTGGCATTCTGTTACACCAAAATATTGTGATTATGAGTTATGTGTCCTCTACATGACTTAATTCCTAAATCACTTGGGTTAAATGACAAAATGGAGAGTTGATGTCAATCCCTTTAACCTTTTGTTGTCTCCCTGATGCACCTTTCTCATTGTCAAGGTGTGTCAGATATTAGGTGACACACTCTACACATTGACAGAGCACATCGGTGACGCTTGTTTCCCTTGCACAAGGTGTGTCACCCTTCAATGACACGAGTTTTCTATGTGCAAGGTGCGTCGATGTTGGTTAAAATGGATAAAGAGAAGCTTCGAGTGACTTCTCAAACCTTGGGTTACGTGGAGGCTTATTGCTATATGCCAGGAAAGGTGGCACTCGATCCCCTTACCTAGTTGGATGATCCCTTAAGCCTCTCCCCTAAATTCTCAACCTCTCTTATCCATTTTGGCCTATAACTATGAACCCTCTCTCCATTGTTAAGGGGGGGAGGATAGAGTACTTACATGCTGGTGAAATTCTTCTAGGAGATCCCTTTCATCCATAGGAGGCAAAAGCTTTGATCTTTGAGGCTAGGATTGTTGGAAAGGTGTTGTGATGTCAAAGAATTGGCTGCAACCTCTCTCTTTGTACTTTTTGTAATTATATTAATACAAATTATTTCCATAAACATATTGTCTTTATAATGTTTAGGATTGGTTTCTTTGACGGTTAATCTAGATTGACTCATGATCATATGCTTTCACTACTTGTTTGTTTCCAGTCGTTTCATCCTGTTTTGCAGCTAAGGATCTGAAGATTAAGGAGTTGAACCAAGCAAGGAGGAAGGAGTTGCATTCATAAGGTAAGTTATCTCTTGACTTACTTTGTAACTCAATCAATCTAGGAAATTTATCTGTATTGTGTACTTCTTTTGTTCTACATCTGAACCATTCAGACTAGGGAGATCCGTTTATGTCCGCCCTTACAAATTGTCCATAAACAAATTCAATATTCACAAAATATTCCCCTACCAAAACATTGAAACAAAATTAATGAAGTTTGCACGGACCTCATAGGAATCATGCATTACTTGGAAAACAATAACCACCCCTTAGTAGAGAAATAGTAGAGAAATTAATGTTGTATGTGCATTCTCTAATAGTGTAATTTGAACCAAACTATTGTTATGTATATTTCACAAAGAGGTTATTGTTATATATTGTTTCACACAAAGAAATTGTGGAACTAACATTTTGAAAACAATAAACACCTACCGACAAGATAATGTAAAATATGATAAGCACCTCGTACTAAAGACAACATTAATTCCTTTAGTACGAGGTGACTTCACACTAAAGGAATTAATATTGTAGACAACGTTAATTCGCGGATGATTATTATTTGATACATTCCCGTGCTCTAATATTTTATTCAATTCTTTCAATCATAAGTTGTGAATTCTAGAAACTCAATAAATTGCAAAGATTGAAGCAATATGTTATGTGACGGTCTCTCACAATTTTCATATTTTTTCTTCAACGAATAAAGTCAAATCAACCAGAAGTTACCATTTTAATTATCTTAACTAATTAAAAAACAATTATTTAAAATTTGAAAAATAAGATAATTATTAAATAATAAATTTAATTTAAAATCTTTAAAAT
Organism: Larix kaempferi; assembly: GCA_027924585.1. Classification (NCBI taxonomy): domain Eukaryota; kingdom Viridiplantae; phylum Streptophyta; class Pinopsida; order Pinales; family Pinaceae; genus Larix; species Larix kaempferi. The sequence continues at coordinate 46,087 of BSBM01000766.1, read as the reverse complement.
TATTGAATATTTATTTACAAAATGATACAATACTTTTCACCACAATTAAAGATCTCGTTGCGGACCATGACTAACATGATGACCATAGTCACACTTAAAACCTAAGAAGGTCATTGAAAATTATAAAGCATAATTACTAGGGGCCTCAAAGGAGTCCAATGAAGCCACATGCAACATTGAAGTTGTTATCCATAGCCATAATTAAATCTAGTGGGTCATAGATAATCATAAATAAAGAATAATTATCAAGGACATCGAAGGCATCCAATGGAGCCGCATGCACCATTTGGCATTAAAGTTGTTCGGTTGATTTAATAGAAACATAAAGGCAATATCATAGATGTACGGTGGGATAAGACTAATATGGTACCTACAAGGACACCTTTCACTTGTATAAAAATTAAAAACTCATTGGTATTAGAAAAAATCACCACCTAGCTTAGGTGTAATGATGGGGTGGTCGAAATCATTGAAGATGTTTTTGGGAAGGTTTCGCCATGTGGTTTATAAGGTTTAACAAGTGGCTATGTCATTCCCTGCCTCCCAATGAAGAAATTTGTTGTAGACAAATGCAATAGTGATGATCATATTTGTAATGCACATGTGTCATATTTGCGATGGATATTTGTTATAGCATTTATTTTATTGTATACAAATGTAATAGTGATGGTCATATTTGTAATGCACATTGTTCATATTTGCAATGCATATTTGTTATAGCATTTATTTTATTGTTGTTCATTGTTTTATTTTTGCATCACATTGAAATTCAAAAATAAAATGATATGCAATATTGCCTTTCGTGCACGTTGAACTACATGTGAAGTCGTCTCTGCAGAACTTGTCATTGTTGGTTTTACTGTAACTATAGGAAAATTTGCACACTCTTGCAACATTGCTACAAAAATAAAATGATTCAGGACTGCAAAATACAGTCATATTCCTTTGAATCGACGCCATTCACTTGGTGTGCAACAAGCTGGAGCAAATGGAGTCACACCAATTAGGTAGGGCATGCCTTCAAGTAAGGAAGGAAAAAGAGATATGTCCAGGCCCTTAGCCCCTATCAATTATGTTGCTCTTCCTGAAGAAGAATCTGTTTTGCAAGTTTCTGAGAATGAGTCCACTCCTTCCACCCCTTGATGGGATAATGGTGATGACGATGCTATCTATTATACAGTTAGTGGTAGTTGTTGTTTCTGCTGAAATAACATTGAAAATAAGAGGATAGGCCAATAAATATTATTGATGAGAGCTCGATAATCTCTTTGATATTATTTCTCCTGACATGAATCATTGTTCAGATCTTAATTATCCTATCCTGCCTATCCTGGATAGAGACAAATATGTGTAAAACATATTTCATTATAGCTATTTCAAATAATGTCGTAGCTTACGGGTTTGGTTCATATCCCTTAATTAAAATGTCCATGATTTTAGGTTGTATAAGTAATTTAAGATTAATCTCATGTAATACAAGTTTCTACTTATTAGTCTTTGTCGTAGGAAGAGACTATATGTTTCATGTTTGTGTATTAGTTAATATAGATATTTCATTTTTTCTAAAGATACATCAAAGTTAGGTTAAAACAAGTATTTATAAATTATTTTTTGAAAAATGATCTTCACTTTTAATTGAATGAGAGGGCTTGAAGTGTCAATTTTTATTATTGTCACGTATTAAAAAAAATTAAAAAAAATACAAAAATTACTTACCTTTATCTTAAATTTTTCTACTTTGTATTTAATATAGTGGTTGACCATGCAAACTGACAGAGAAATAGGCATTAATACCATGCAACACATGTCCATCCTCTAAGCTGCCAAGCATAATTTTTCTTTGCCAATTGTAATTTTGGTTGTATTGAAGGAGAAGTATTATTAAACCTTTGTGGATAACCATTGCACCCTGCAGTTATGGCTATTGTGAAAAGGGGAACCTGAGAATGGTATGGTATCTTTTTGTATGCATTAATTTTGGAGGTAAGATCGATATTTTCCATGAATTTTTTGCTAGTTTTTTTAATGAATTATCCTCATCGTTTCTTTCTCGTGATCTTTAGGTTTTGAGTTTTCGTGTAACTATTGTTGGCTTGGTCGGCATGCTGACTGCAAGAAAATTGGTTTGTGATGAAATTAATAGGGGCAAGATATTTATATATTTTATATTTGGGTAAAACTTCCATGTGTTGTCGATTGAATGTATAGATAGAGTTGGTTTGAATCAATTTCTTTTACCTGATTTAGTATGCATGAACCAAGTTTTGTTAAATTCGTAGAAGCCAAATAATGTAGAAATGTAGGGTAGTGTATGACTCTAGTCTATATTTTTGAAACCTTAAACACAAAGCTGTAGTGCAGTGTGTTTCAAATTTTGCTCTTAGTATTTGAATTACTCGATGACGGCTATGTTGATAAGTTAAAAGGAAAAAGATTTATTGTTTAGACGTTTGGATCTTAGAATTTCTTCTGAAATGTTGCATCTATCTGCATTACGAATGAAACTTCTATACTTGATTTTGTAAGTTCAGGCCGTTTGATATATTTTGCAGGAGGCTGTAAAATTAGGCCGAAAATTGTAGAAATGCATGGCAATTTATGAGTGCCTGCAATATTGTTGAAGTTCTCGAGTGAAAACTGCAGTTGGTGTTAAAGGGTTGATTCTGATAGGTTTCTAGTTTTGAATTTATATTAGGTTAAATGATAATATTTAATTCGTGGAATTCGCTAAGGATTTTGAAACCATTAAGCGACTTTTATCGTTAACGCACATTTCAAAAGTTTGATGATCATTTAGTATAATGTGTTTCTGATGACGTCTTGTTCTCGAATATTATTTGTTAATTTTGCCTTTTTTTTCCTGTCTTTTATATTCAGGCGTTTGCCGAGATTTTGCCACGATACTAGTGATTATATTTCATGTTTGTGATGTTGATCAATTTCTGGTGATGCACTAGGTGCAATTAAGAGGAAATGTTTTCATAGTTCTGCACAAAACATATCTCATAGGGCAATAAAAAATGAATCCCGACAAATTCACACCTAAGAAAAATGAAGCTCTAGTCGCGGGTCTAGAGATCGCTACAGAATCCGGTCACGCTCAATACACTCCTGTGCATTTGGCGATAGCTCTTACAGAGGACAAAGTGGGCATTCTCCGCCAAGCGATTTCATCTGCAGTACAGAGAGTCCTCCGCCGGGACCAGAAAAAAATCCCCTCCCAAGACCCTTCCCCCGACAACATTCCTCCTAACACTTCGTTGATAAAAGCCATCAGGCATTCTTAGTCTTCACAAAAAAGCAAGGGGGACAGGAACTTGGCAGTAGATCATCTAATTCTTGGAGTGCTAGAAGACTCTCAAGTTTCAGATTGCTTCAGAGATGCAGGTGTGAATGTAGCCAGAGTGAAATCTAAAGTGGAGAAGCTCAGAGGAGAGGGGAAAAGAGTAGATACTGCGTCTGGTGATACTAATTTCCAAGCCTTGAAAACATATTGGTTGTGATTTGGTTGAATATGCTGGGAAGCTTGATCTTGTCATTGGTAGAGATAAGAAATCCAGAGAGTTGTTAGAATTTTGTCTTGGAGGACCAAGAAAATCTTGTCCTTATTGGAGAGCCAGGTGTTGGAAAGACTGTTGAGGTGGAAGGCCTGGAACAAAGAATTGTCGGAGGGGATGTAACAAGGTAATCCCTTCTGCATATATTCATATATTTCCATTGTTTGGAAGTTTTAGTTTGCAGGTTTGCTTTGCGACATTGGATAAGGGTCCGTGCATGCGTGCGTACAACGTTTTGGTGGACTCGGAGGGTTTCATGATTATTTCAATTTTCAAGATTAGCATAGAAGCTAATTTGTTTCTTGTTTTGGTTTCCAAATGATCTTATACCACAATTAGTTAAATGGGTCATGCTTTCGAATATTATTGACCGTGTTGATGTTCAGTGATGGATAGGTTTTGGCGAGGCTTGAAAGATTCCCAACAAAGAAACTGGAAGTAGTTTGCCTCTCAGTTATGATACCTCCATTTTTTCGGCAATTTGATAAGGTTATGTGTTATGGGGTAAATGAAGTAATCTCTAGTTGTGGCTTTAAGCCTTGACTTCCATTTCTCTTGGCAACAACTATATTTGTTTCTTCATTGCCATGCACTATTCATCTTTGTTTAAGAAAGTATAATAAGAATCTATTTGTATTTTTTCCCTTATAAACTTAATTTTGGTCCATTCTATCATTAATTGACTTCAATTTTCTTAAATATTTTGTCATGATATTTGGATATAATTTGTTTTTATTTTTATTTTTTAAATTGTCCTGATATTGACATTTAATTGACATTTATTTATTAATTTAAGGTGTTTAGTGAAACAAATAACATCAAATAAATTTTTCATTAAATTTTGGTGGATTTATTAATTTTTAATTTAAATTTTATTAAATGTTTTTATAATAAATTTTTTTATTCAAGATATATATAGATTAATTAATTTAAATTTTATGAAATATTTTTTTATGATAAATTTAAAATGTTTTTAATGATATGCAGATTTGATACGTATTTTTTTTCCTTATTATTTATGAAGTTTAGTTAAACAATTTACATTAATTAAATTTGGTAGATTTATCCATTCCTTATTTAAAATTTGTTTATATAATATGTAGAATAATCAAAATAGATTTCATCTTATTCTTTGTAATTTTCAAAAATAATTTAAATTGATAATAAATATTCAAAAATAAAATTAAAAGATTGAATTTTTATTTTTCATTTTTTTTTGTATATATCCATACTATTTAAACATCTAGTTATGAAGGTTTTTGGTGTAGGTGGCATGTCTTACAACCAGAACACCTATGTGGCATTGCCATAATTATTACTATAGTAATCACTCACTAGTAAAAACATTTGGTAATTCAACACCCATCCTAACATTTAGGGCAAGTTGTATTGCATTGTTTGCTTACACGCCTTGTTATAATGCTAAAGACCAACCAATTCACTGTGGTGAATGCACTCAATCTTAGTGTGGATAGAGAAATAGTTGTCTTGAAATGGGCTACATTTAAGTTCTTAATTTTTTAGAATGAGAAAGGCCCATCCATATGAATTAAATGGAAAACATGGGGCTTCAATGTTGTGTGAGGTGAATGCTAAGAATCTTCTTTTCAGCTGGTCGACAAATAACAACCCACAAGTATGGAGTAAAAATAATAAAAGCTATGGTTGGTTCAAGAACTAAAATAGAATCAAATGCATAAAGCAACCTTGCTTCTCTTTGCGCAAAAAACAAAAAACATAATATGAAAATAGATTCAACTTAACATTTGTATCACATATATTTACAACTTCCTTCGTATATTATTTGAGTAGGACACCAACATCTTTGTGAACTCCCTATCCACTAGTATTATAAGAGAAAATGTCTTATCATAGTACATTTCCAAGAAATATTTGCAATCAACTTCTCTAGTAGACTAACTCCTAATTGTTGTTGGAGGGTCCCAAGAACTTCCACTTTCAACAATACTACTTGATAGATTGGCTACATGAAACCATTTGAACAAAGTGGCTTATGTGTTCCTCTTGGAAATGGATATGGATGAAATTTGCAAAGTAATGCACTCACTGCACTCATGATGAATAAATGGCTAGTTGGACTATAACCTATCCTTTAATGACAAACATGTATGAATAGTAGTTGCACCACATATTATTGTTGTTAAATTAACATGTGCAAGTTGTTCCAAAAGAGATTTTGATGCATAACTCGAGTTGCTCAATGAAAAAATATGAAAAAAATCAACGGATCCAATGGAAATTTTCCACTGATGTTTGGCTAGATTATGACATAGCTCATCATAACATTCCCTTGTCAAGCTCACATTACATTTTTGTAAAAATAGAAATTGCATTTTTGTGGAAAATACATCTTTGTAATCTTTGTAATGTTGTTATGGTGTTTCTACATTAAACATTTACTATTTTTTTTTGCACCAAGTAGTGTATTTTATGCACATACAAGTTATCATTGGCATCTCATCTTTGGCCTCTCTATTATTCCTTATGCACTGTGTTGTTATGGTGTTTATGCACTATTTTGATAACTACTTGTTATGGTGTACTTCCACAAGAGGGTGATAAGTAATTTGAATCTAGAATTATCAAGGTGAACATAGATAGAAATATCTCAAATGCTTCATTTAAACTTTTAATTACTAGCATCCTTTCAACACCAACATTGAATAATCGTCGCCACCAAGGATAGACTCATACTTGCTTCTTTATTTTGAGTTATGCACTATGTTTTTATAGTGTATCTAGGTTATGCAATGGAACATTTTATTACTACAATTGGTGATGTACTATATTGCTTTTGTCATAGGGGATGTTTATGACAATTAATTTGTTAAGTTGTACTTACAAGAGAGGGTGATAAATAACTTGGATTTCCAATAATCAAAATGGTGATAAATATTATACTCTAGAGAATGCTTCCTTTAATGCTATGACAATATTATCATTAGCACTATGGCTAAGATCTATATACATTACCATATTTGGCCTTTTTATGTAGCTTCTCAACACAATGCAAAAATAGTATAGTAGGAGAGAGACCATTTTCATATGTTCAATCAATGTTGAAATTTGATGGTCATCATTTCTTGTCAAATACAAAATTCAAAACGATCAAATATTTTCACTTCCATTTAATTTGCTTAGAAAGAGATGCACTAACCCTAGTTGTTGATTTTTTTTTTCAAGATGATTCTTGGGCTCTCAATATTCTAATTTATTTTTCCTACCCACTTAGTGTATTGATAATTAAGTAAAATTACTTTATTGGAGCCAATTACCAAGGTTCACTTTCCCCTTTATGATGTGGAGTTGGATGAGTCTTAAGCATAGTAGCATAATTTGAGTATGAATATGGATACTAATACAATTCCGAAAAAATGAGTAATGAAAAAATTTAGTACGAATAAAATACGGAAGTAGACTGCTTATATATAATATTTTTTAATCGAGTATTCAAAAATATACATAGACATTTATATAATAAAATCAAATATACATTTAAAAAATAAATTCTCAAATTAATAAAATTTGGCGTACATATTCTAATGTTAATGGGATTGATTAACTTATCGTTTTTAGATCTTTATAATTTTTTAAACCTAAAAAACAGGGACTGAGCTGCACCCAGCTTTTGTTTATATATACATAATCATTATAAAATAATCTTGATTTTAAAACATTTTATACAATAATATAACAATTAGAAGAATAAAATTATTAAGAGCTATGTATTTTAAATAAAGTTAATGTTCACTTCATGGAGTTCAATCTTGATTGTAAAACATTTCATGCACACGGGGAACGAGAGTCAAAGAATGGTACTAAAACTAACTAGTCTGAGGTGACGAAAATAAAACCATGGAGATCTTTTGCTGAGATCATAAAATTGTTTAAAGCGGAAAGTAAAATAAAAACTCATGGCACTGTAATCATTTAGCATCCCTTAAACTCATAGCATTGTAATCATCTAGGAAGTTACAGCGGGCATCTACAGATAACGTTGCTGGGATAAGCTAAAATAAAAACCAAAAACATTTAAATGTGTTCCAACAGTTAAAAAACTGAAAATGCCGTTGGTATAGAGAGGAATGACCACATTACTATAGACATTGGCGTGAATCCAAAATGGTCATCGAATGCAACGGGTTCTTAGTTGGGTAACGCAGGCGCATTTCTGCAGAGTGGGCATGATATTTTGCGACAAAACCATAATAGAATGCAGTTTGAATGATATGCATGTTTGCATGGCAATTGTTTTGCACCTTCTTCAATGGAAAACGTTTCTTGACAAATCGAGCAACTTTCTTGCACGTCTATCTCTGCATCACCGTTTTCATTTTCTTTAAAAATCATAACTTCCGGCAACCTATCCACTGCTGTGCGAAGTACGTTTTCATCTATGGCCGGAAAACGAATGCGGTAAAAGGCATTTGTGAAACGAAAGTTATAACTATTGTCCTCTAAATATTGTCTCATCTGACGCCATGTGAATCTTGAATTCCATATAATTTGAATTCGAGTGGAAGTACATACATATAATCTGTTGGTACGTTCGCGACAATGTTTTATGCGTCGAACAAGAATTTCATTTTAAGGTATATATATATGTTTTTAATAATTATAATTATAAACTTTTAATAATTAATAATGACATAATGTTTCTTAATTATCCCTCTAATTATGTGATGCATCATCTTTTTAGAGTTTCTCTTGGTCAAGATTGGATATGGTTTTTCATTCATTTTGATCACTTGGCACACAATTTTAGGTTTTCACTAATTCCATTGCCTCCTTATTGGGGCATAAACCCCCAACTTAGGATGCTTTAAACTATACTTATCCAAGTTAATTTAAGACTTATTATAATTTATAATGTAAAATTAGGTCAAACTCTTTAAAAAAATTTAATCTCTTTGTGTTGATTATATTATGAATTTATTTTCCTTATTACAATGGTTGCAAGTTACATTCACTCATTTTGGATCTAAAAACCCATGTTATTAAACACATAGTATGTAATTCCAAAAGATATAACATGACAATTTCATAAATGACCTAAAAACCCATTCTATTAAACACATAGTATGTAATTCCAAAAGATATAATATGGCAATTTCATATGAATTGGGTAACCTTATAGTCAACCCAACATTCTCTCATGCCTTGAGGTCACTTGTTTATATCTATATATGCTTATATTGTTTGAGAGTTCAACTCATATAAGATCGAATATTTTATCTTTATGATTTCATGAAACTATCATCTCCAATACCTATAGAAGGGATCTCTTGTTCATCACTATCTCAATATTGCAAGTTTATTTAAGTGATCCTAGAACATTTTGATTGGTATAGTTCCACCTCATACATTAGATGTTTCATCCTTGAAACCTTGAAGGAGGTTCCATCATAAGTTGGAAAAGTGGGGTGTCCTCTCCTCTAAGGGAACTGAGTTTATCTATTCTATATTTTTCATTAATTTCACCAGTTCAAGATCTTACTCCTACAAATTTCCCATCTCCAAACTTTTCATTAATTTCACCAGTTCAAGATCTTACTCCTACAAATTTCCCATCTCCAAACAACACATGACAATGGCAATGTCGAGGATATTAACTCTGGTTAAATTTTAAATAAACTAATTTAAACCATATCAATTGACTAATTAAACAATATCAATTGGCGAGATCGGTCTCCGCCACCTCATGAAGTCCTTTTCCCAATTCCACCTCCACGTAGATCCTTGCAACCTTCATTTACAACATCAATAGTTCCATGCTGTCACCTACCTAGCAAACGTGCATATCGGCAATTAAAAAATATATGTTAGATTTCCATATTTATCGTAACCCGGGCTCTTAGTGAAGATATCCTCTTAAAATCGGTGCACTGCCTTTACACGCCTTTCAATTCCAAGTTAAGAAAGGCAGCAAACAATGTGAAAAACAGTTAGGCGACACCAAATCTTCATGGAAGCCACGACAACTTGTGGTCTGTCATTCACGTATCTGCTTACGTCGTCCCGAATCCAGGAAGATAAGTCGTTAAAAAACCTGCAATACTTATCCAGCCCCGTGGATTTGGCTAGGATCACACATCTATATAAATAGAACCATTTAGGATCTCACAATAATCTGTGTCTGAGACCTGTGAATCTGTGTACTCGTTTCGTGATTAGTGCTCTGGGCTATAATCTCAGAAAGATGGCTCTTATTCTGCCATTTTTCTTGATAAATTCCATTTACGTTTTGGTACAAATGGTGAAATGCGGACCCCTGCCTCTAAGTTCCCTGAATCATATTTCTCTGGGTGTCAAAACCTGCTGCGAGTCAATACTTATCTGGGTGTCCACCCTGCGGATTTGACACATTTTATATAAATAGAACCATTTAGGCTCTCACAATTATCTGTCTGAGGCATGTGAATCCCTGTACTCGTTTCTTTATTATTTGTGCTCCGAGCTATAATCTCAGAAAGAGAGCTCCTATTCTGTCATTTTTTTTGATAGATTCCATTTACGTTTTGGTAGAGATGGTGAAATGCGGACCCCTACCTCTAACTTCCATAAATCATATTTATCTCATTTGCAAATCTGTTAAGCAATCTATTAATTTCTAAGAGAATGTCCTAGGATTTGTTCCTGTTAAGAGGCCTGGATCTTTTGATTTTGATGGAGCTTAGTAAGCTAATTTCTTTCCAATTCTGTGAGTTTGTTATGTAACTAGAGATATCAAATTCTTATAGTTTTGATGATTATGCAAGCTGTTCAATTATGAAGTTGGCATACATTTGCTACAAAGTCAGAATCTAGAGGATTTAGCCGAGAAAACTGAGATTAATCCAAAGGATAATCACTTATCCTTCCAGGTATAGATGCAACCAGGAAAAATATTCATGTTAATTAGGGTTTTCTAAATTCTGTGATATCATTCAATGTGATGAGTATATTTGAATATGGATTACGTATGGGCAGTGTGAGAGCATGCAGATGGTGGAGAGGAGGCTGCAAGAGAATGAGAATAGAGTATGTAAAACGCAGAGTAGAGGAAGGAGAATTGTACGTGGATCAGCTGTTCATTCATGACCTTGATGGTTTTATGATTGAAATATGCAATTGTGAGAATCTCCCTGTGGTGCCATTGGCTTCTGCTTCTCATGCTAGCAGCTTTCCATCGGCCATTAATTCAAATCTGCAAATGATAAATATCAGCCAGCCAGACCATAGGCAGCAAAAAATGGTGAACCCATCCTCTCTATCATAGGAAATGGTAGTTAATGATAGTTAGTTTAAATTTGGAACAATTTTTTTTGATGTAAGTATAATATCTATATGATAGTATTATATAAATAATTGATTTTATTATATAAATGTCTATATACATTTATAGTGTATTTATGAATATTTAATTAAAAATATTATATATAAATATTTTAATTTTAAAATATTCCTACTCCAAATTATTCTATTTAAACTTTTAATACTACCAATCAAAAATATGAAACCAAGTTTAAATATATCATAGTAGCGTCCCGAATCATATGAAATTGATTCGTCAATCAATCAGTTTGATACAGACTTATCAAACTGTAAAGTTACAATTTTAAAATATATTTAAAAAATTACATTTTTTTTAATTATTAAATTTAAATAAATATATCAACGTTTTCTAATTTTCTAATTTTATTGTTTAATTATATATACCTCTTAAATAAAAATTTATGATTTAATTTAAATATGCCTTTGCACCACTCAACACAATAACAACAATAGCCACTTAGCACCAATGTCTCTGCCTCTAAAGTCTGAAGCGAGAAAATGGTCATCCTAAGGCATTAGAGGGTGAGTGATGTGATGGTTGCTAAAATTTTAGAATTTTTGTACTATAAGAACTTGTTTCCACTTTTACAGAGATGAAATGAGTGGGGAAGAACTCATGCCAAGTCAAATAAAAAAGTGAAGCACAGCGTGAATCATTTTCTTATTTTTATTTACAAAAATTATTAATTATTAATTATAATATTATTATTTTTCATTTTTTAATACATTTTTCATATCTATAAAAAAAAAAAAAATTAAACCTTAAAACTATTATTTAATTCTTATAAATATTAATAAATTAAAATTTACAACAAGAGTGACACCACTCAAGTTTTTTTTCTATTAGTGACACCACTCAAGTTTTTTCTATTTTAAAGGATCTGCGCAATGCAACCAATTGTTATGTTAATAAGGGAATGGAAGCATGAACCTTACACCATGCACTCCCTTTAAGGTGGCTTCTTATCAATTGTGATTTTATAATTGCTATGTGTGGATATATAATCTCAAGCAATTTTGAAAAGTTGAGGTTGTGTATGCATTTTTTATTATTGCTATTTGTAAAAATAATAATAATGATATGTTTTCCCAATAGAGTTAGTAAAGAGGTTGAATGACAATACCATACATGTTCTAAGGTCAAAGTCCAAAAGCTACACCATATAATCCTAAAGATAAGTACAAGTTGTCTCTCAAAGAATTAATTAGAATTTTGGATAGTCTTCACAAAAAAAATTGTATTGATTTTTTTAATAATTTGCCACCTCCTCAAATTTATATGAAAAGCATATAACTTAAGCGATATAGCCTATATATAACATACTAACTAATTTTCCATTGCGAGGAATCGAGACCCCTTGCATGTTTACACCATATATAATTTAACATCCAAGAAAAATAAATCTCCTTCCACCATCTATTATCCAAACCAATCTCTCAAAACTTACATAACATCATAATCTCATGCAAATAAATCAATAGTATGATCAGCAAGCACTACCCTTAAATGTTCCCAATAATAGCTTTACTTGTACCTCCACTTTATGGATCTCAATTTCCATAATTTTCTAGCTCGCACTAAATTTTGCAATTTGATTTGAAAATAACAAAACATTCAATTTTATTATTGCATATATGCAAGCATTTGCATCCCATTGGGTTAGCAAAAATGGTTCAAATGGAATTTTCAAGGCAGAGTTCAGCTTGAGGATTCCAATTCTAGTCCAATCCTTTGTTGGGTGACTAATCGTTACTATGGATAGAAGTTGACCCACCCTCTATTTGAATATTACGAGGAAGTTGGAGGGATCCCAAAAGGTTGTATTACACAGACACACATTTATGATAAGAACAAGTAAGAATTCTTCAGTTCTTCCTAGTAATAGACACTCAAAAGCCAAATCTTTTAGTAACAAATAGATCGAAAGAACCACATGTTCTAACACAAAATATACATTTTATAACATGCCATAAAATTGTTTCATCCATGAACTTTATATGTTTTAAACTTAAGATTTATTGCTTCTTCAAGTTTTAACTTACAAATCCAAAAAAAAAACATTATAGATTGATAATTGTATGGTCCTACTTGTCACTCCTTTTAAAAATTGTAATATTGTATACCAAAATCCACAACATGAATGTCTAACAAAGATAAATGAAGTGATTGGAAATATCAAACCATCCCTTCAAGTAAATTCATATTTTTGTTATGATTGTGAACATACCTTAAAACAAAAAACAATTTGCGACAAAAGTATGCATAGCGCTATTACATCTTCATGGAAGTGGAAGGTGGAATTCGTGTTGAAATATAGTATGTATGGTAAAAAAAATAAGTTACATTGGTACACTAGTCATCGCGAACCAAAGAACATATGTTAGGCACATGACAATAATTTACCAGTTAACAATGTTTGTGACAAGGAAATGTGCCCAAATGTTTCAAATAAAGGAGATGTTGCTATCATAGTGACGAAGGCATGGGAGAAATAACTAAGAAAATATCCCAAAAACATTAATGAAAAGATTGTTATTATTTCCCAATTTCTATGCTAAAAGAGCTCACTTTCATGGGTGTTGCAACAATCAGTGGAGCCTCTAGGTTATTTATAACCAAAAAATTCTCAAGCATGAATATGCTATCTATAATGGATTCATATTTTGGAAGAACATTGTAGCAATAACATCTTTTCAATCCCTCTTGTCTCTTATAACATTTGAGATATTTTTTTTTACTTGTTTGTTCATTTTTAGATGACAGTAAAATTTCCAACAATAGCAACAAGATGCCACTCCCGCTTTCTCTATAACCTGGAGAAACAAAACTAATGTTAGACACATCTCTTGCAAGTTGCATTTTAATTCGAATATTGTGAAGATGCAACATAAACCCAAAAACTTTGAGAGGATTTACATCATCCCCCATCCAAGTATAACATTTAAATACTAACAATATATTATATTAGTAAACCAAACACTTGTTTATTATAAAACAATATTGGAGCATATTAGAATGACTATTGCATGATTTGGACCAATTGTTATCTAAGAAAATTAAAAAGTAGTTGTCAATTTGGCAACTATCTAATACAATCTAGGTTCCTCTCACAAGGAATAATGCCCATCAGCACTAGTTTCCTAGGGTAATTGGCATGAAGCATTATGGAACTCGGGTTATCCCCTGTTATTTTCCTATGATATACTAGTCACATCCCTGTAGGAATCATGGAGTGGCTAACTGAATGAATTATGGAATGAGTGAATTTCTCACATTATATATGCATGGATTTCACTTTCCACGTGCCCCGCCAGAGGATGCCACTTTTCCCCTTTTTAATACCACCTTAGGACAATTAAGTAATGATTAATCAAACCACTCCCCATAACATGGTTTAAGGACATTGGTTTAAATTCCTAACCAAGGTTGACAAGTAGGATTAAGGACATGGATTAATACCAACTAAGGTCCTCTCACCTTAGCTCCATATTTTAGTTTCCCTAACTATGGAATCATATTCCCCCATCTCTTTTTTGTCCTTCTTACTTGCAGTTGCAAGGGATTTTTATATTATATGTAATGTACATCATTTACAATATTCATGGTTTACTAGACCATATATGTCTATCATCTAGTCATTTCATAATTACATACTAATTACAACATGGGGTAAAAAATAAGGTGTTACATTCCCCTCCCCCTTAATTTATGCATTGTCCTCGGTGTAGTCCTCGGTGCATATCAACACTATGTATGTTTACAAAATTTACACCAAAAATTTCAAAATAGTTGGAGATTTCCTCCTGCATAGAATCCTCAAGCTCCCACGTTGATTTTTCAAAATTGTAGTGGGTTCATTGGAACTTTACCTACACTATTGATATGTTCCTAAGCAATGTGATCTTCCTATTTAGGATGTGCACTAGTTGCACCAAGATATCTCCTTCTGGTTCCACCTAAATGAAAGCCCAATCAATAATATGGTTAGGATTAGGTATATACTTTTTCAATGCTGACATATCAAACATAGTATGCACTTGTATGCAGGTAGGAAATGCAAGCTCATATGAAATGGGTCCTATCCTAGTCAAAAATTTCAAAAAATACACAATATATGGCTATTAGCTTAGGACAAATCCCTAGATTGAGGGAGCTCTTCTTTAGCCTAACTTTAACCTCCTTGATATTTTTCATCTATTTGCATAAAAATTCTACCTATCTTGTGGTATTTTTAAATCTTGTCTTATCTTAACCACTTGTTCTTCCATTTCCCAAAGTAACTCTGGCCCATCTATGACTTTGTTTATTGGATTGTCCCAAATTATTGGAGTACTACATTTTCTTCCATATATAGCTTCAAATGGACTCATCTTCATAGAAGCATGATATCCATTATTATATGAAAATTCTACCAAATACAAATAATCCTCCCACTCGGATGGCTTATCTATCACTCCCACTTGGATGGCTTATCTATCACATACATCCTTAACATATCTTCAATGACTTGATTCACCCGATGAGGCTTTCATTAACTAGTTAATATCATATCACGTGAGTTTTGTTGATACCTCTAATTGTCTTTTAAAACAACTATGTGGCCCTTTGCATTAGTTACCAATCTAGGGTGCATCTTGTTATTTCAAGGTTATCATGTAAGGTCTATGCAGGAAGCAATTTATTTTTTAACACCAGTTATCCTATATGCTCACACAAGTAGAATTGAAAGAAACACATGTTTCTTGTAAATGAAATCGCACTGCTTAATTGAAACACACAAACCATTGTAGAAAGCACTCTCAGAGATGAAGTAACAACCACAGAAATGAAATACATGCTTCAAGCACACCTACTATAATGGAAGAAATACTTCTACTCAAAATATTATAATGAAAAGTAGAGTAAGAACTCTAATAATGAAAACAATACAGTAACAACATAAAAAACTAATCATTGACAAATGAACTCACCACTTTCCAATCGTTAATTAATATTGTAGTGACAACAATTAACAATGAATTATTAACAAATGAATTACTAACTATAAAATGTATAACTAGAATAAATAACACATCAACAACACCATCTCAGGGAAGGGGGGCCTTCCTTCACTAACTAGGGATCATGAGACAACTCATTATCTACGTTAACATAATGTAGAAAACAACATACTCCTTCTATTAATGAATTTAGAAAAGTTACAATAGAGTTACATCATTGCACTATTCACAATTGATTTCTTGTCAAACTCTCTCTTTCGGGAGGAACTATCCTTTTTTATACATTTTTAGTGATAACCTCAAGGAATGAAATATTGGAATAGTATTGAGAATCTCTCAACTCTCAAGCCATTGTTAACAATGTCTAGGAGAAGATTAAACAATTTATTGAGCTATTACAACTAATTGTTAAAAATGTCTTCATTAGTCTTGTTTATTTGTTATGATAGCTGGGTTGCGATCTTCATGGAAGAATTAACTCAGTGTAGCCATGTATATTCCCTGAAAATGTGCCTTCCTTTATAAGAGTATCAGTCATAGACTAGATATGAGTATCAATAAGGAATTTCGGCAACCATAAATGTCCAAGAGTATCAACATCATAACGGTGGAGGAGTAACAACATCATAACTGTGGAAGAGTAACAACATCCAATATTTTCAACCTGCGAACATAGATTCTACACAAACATTTTGTGAGTATTCTCAATCAGTTATTAAACCCCCTTAATAACCTCATCATTAAGAGGCTGACTCCCAAACATTCCATAGTTCCATGAATTTATGGATTACCAAGAATCCATAAAAGGGACATCCCCCTCTGACCGATTGTAAACGTGATTGGCTCTCCGACATACCCCTTGGCTAAATATCTGGCTAATAAACTCAAACATTTGGTTGGGCTTATAGATTCCTTTGTAAAAAATTCAACCCATTGGTTAAATAATGTAAAAGAACTGAAGGTTGAAAAAATGACATCATTGTAAGTTTTGACATCATTTCATTATACACCAAAATTCCTGTAGAAGATGCTATGAAAGTCATTGAAGAGCTCAATGATAAAGAGGCTTCTACATTGGTAAGGGCATGTTTGTGGTCTACATATTGCACATTTAGTGGATGCTTTTATTAGCAAACAGAGGGAGTGGCTATGGAATCTCCTCTCTCATCGGTGGTTGCTAACCTCTACATGGAATGCATAGAAAAACAAGCATTGAATCCATTCCCACTTAAACCCAAAGAATGGAAACAATACATGGATGATACTAATTTTATTTGGACCCATGGGAGAAGTAGTTTAGATGACCATTTTATCCATTTAAACAACCAACATGAAAACATAAAATTCACAATGGAAATAGAAGAGGACAACAACATACATTTTCTTGATGTCCTTGTCTCTAAGAAGGAAGATGGCTCCCTTGCACATCATTTCTACAGGAATCACACACAAATTGACATATATTTGCATGTTAGCTCACATCATTTCCCATATCAGAAACTAGGAGTGATCAACACCTTGATAACTCGGGCATTAAGACTCTCAAACAAGGAGCAAAGGCCTCAACCTTTCAACATTGTTCTACAAATTGAGAGATTTTCAACAATGTGAAGTTCACCTCAACTGGAATTGATATGAGGAAGTTATGTCTCTCACAAGTTGACTTATCCAGTTGACCCCAATGGTACTAGATGCTACTTAGTGCCAATTACTCACACGTGTGGATTAGTTATGTGTGAACTTTCAAGAGTCCAAAAATCCTAACACGGAATTGGGGTTTAGGCATGCAAAAAACCTAATCCTAACCCTGGACGATAATCATATCATATTAAGCATTGAAACATTAGGGAAGGAAGGGGTTTCATTTTTATTGTATTGTTTACTGTTTCATAGTTCAGAAGAGCATCTAGGAGTGAGATATAAAGAATAATATAGGATGTAAAAGATCATGTAGCAACTCTAGAGTGAATGTCCCTTTCTTTGTATTTGCATTTAATAACTAAGAAGGAAAGAACAAGGTAATGCCACACCTTCTAATTAACCCATATTAGGTTTTCCTAAGGTACACCTTGAATTCATTTGTGGATGACATTTTATTTCCTTATCTTCTTTTATTTAAATAACTTGTATGTCGAGCTAATAATATTAAATTTGAGTTTTAAAAAAAAATGCATAATAAAAAATTTCATCATATTAACTTGTATATCAAATGAATTATCCTAACAATGCTCCTTCTCTGAACATGATTGTTTTTACCTAATATAATGTAAAATCATGCCATAGGGATTTCATATATCCTTGGAGGAGAAGGAAGAGAAGGGGGGTGGGAGGGCTAGACACATCCCTCAGTTGCAATTGTCAATTAGCAATGCATGTATCCAAGCTCAAGCCCCATTAGCAATGCATGTATCCAAAAAATAATAGTAACTAGCAACAACCACATTTTTAAATGTGGTTGATATTCACCGATCGACGTATATCAACAATGACACACATCATTTAAAAATGTGGTTGTTGCTAGTAGACAATCAGTCGACGAAGAAATAGGGAAATTAAAATTTTAATAAAAATGTTATTTCGAAATAAAAATGAAAAGAAATGCATATTAAGTAAAAAAAAATTTAAATAAAAAAATTAAATCATATTAAAATAAACTAAAGTAAATTAAATAAAAAAGAAATAAAGAAATATTAAAATAAATTAAATTAAAAAATAAATAAAGTAAAATAAAGAAATAGAATAAAAGTAAAGTAAACTAAAAATAAATTGAACTAAATTAAAAGTAAAATAAATTAAATAAAAGTTAACCAAGCAAAAATAAATAAATAAAAGTAAAGTGAATTAAATAAAGTAAAAAAAAAAGTAAATAAAGTAAAAATAAATTAATTAATTAAATTAAATAAATAAGAAAAGTAAAGTAAAATAAATAAATAAAAATAGAATAAATAAATAAATAAAATAAAGTAAAATAAAGAAATAAAAATAAATTAAATTAAATAAAGAAATAAATTAAAGTAAAAAACTTAATTTTTTTTAAAGGATTCATTTTTAAATTAAATTAAATAAATAAATTCAAAAGGTTAATATCAACAATTTTTAAATGTTAATTTAAAAGTTAATTTATTTTTAAATGTGGTTAATTTAATATGTTTTAATTTAATATTAAATATTTTTAAATTAAATTAATAGTAAATAATTTAATATTAATTTAGATATTAGTTTATATATTTAATCAATTAAATTAGTTTTAGTTTTAGATATTAGTTTTAATTTAAAATTAGTATTATATATTAGTTTTTAGTCCATATTAGCTTAGATAATAGTTTTAGGTTTAGATATTAGTTTTAGATATTTAGATTAGATATTAGTTTTAGATATTAAATAAATTAGTTTTTAAATTAAATTAATTTAATATTAATTTAGATATTATTAATTTAATTTAATATTAAATATTTTTAAATTAAATTAATATTAAATAATTTAATATTAATTTAGATATTTGTTGATATATTAAATAAATTAAATTAATTTTGTTTTAGATATTAAGATTAGATATTGGTTTTAGATATTAAATAAATTTAGTTTTTAAATAAATTTAATTTAGTATTAATTTAGATATTAGTTTAGATATTATTAATTTAATATTATAAAAATATATGGTTAATTTAATATGTTTTAAATTAAATAGGTTAATATTATGTTAAATTAAATTAAATAAATAAATAAAGTAGAGTAAAATAAAGAAATAAAATAGAATAAAAAATACACTAAATAAATAAAATCAAATAAACAAAGTAAATTAAAGAAATAAAATAAAAATAAAGTAAAGTAAAGTAAATAAAATAAAATAAAGTAAAATAAAGAAATAAAATTAAAGTAAAAAACTTAAAAATGTGGCTTCTCAATGCCGGGGAAGAAATGGTTGACTTCACTCCAAAGTTGTCTTCAATCCAAGGTTGACTTTTAAGAAATGTTGACTTCAATCCAATGGATGACTTTAATCCAAGTTTGACATCAATACAAAGTTGACTTCAATATGTGGGTGATTTGAATTGAAGGTTGTCTTAAAGGTTGACCATGTTCCAATGGTTGACTTTAGTCCATTAATAATACCAACATTAATTATTTCAACCCATGGTTGACTTCAATCCATGTTTGATTTCAATTCATAGTTGACTTTTAGTAATGTTGAATCCAATCCATGGTTGAATTTTAACCAAGGTTGACTTCAATCCAAGATTGAACTCAGTCTATAGTTGGCATCAATATAATGTTTTAGTTCAACCAAGTTTGACTACAATCCTTGGTTGAGTTCAATCCATGGTGGACACTGTATCATGGTTAAGTTTGGTTGGGCATAATTGACTTTGGTTTACTATGGTTGACCCTGATTGACTATGTTTAACCATGTTTGACTATGTTTAAGTTTGGTTAACTAATTTGTTATGGTTGACTTTGTTTCACTGCAAGTAATTTTTCATTGACATTGTTTAACTTTTGACTCTCATTGAATTTGGTTAACTTTGGTAAATAATGGTTGAATTTGGTTAACTTTCGTAGGTGTTGCTTGATTATGGTTTACTACGGTTAACTATGAGTGGATGTGATTGACTTTGGTTGACTAATTGACTATGGTTGACTTTGGTTTACAATGTTTGGTTGACCATGCATAAATTTTTTATTTTTGTTGACTTTGGCCCTTGCATTGTTTGGTTGACCGTGGTTGACTTTGGTTTACATTGTTTGGTTAACTATGTTAACATTGTTTGATTTGTTTGGTTAACAATGGTTGACTTTGGTTTACATTGTTTGGTTTTCCATGGTTCACTTTGGTCAACCTTGGTTGTTTGGTTGATTTTGATTAACTTTGGTTATTTTGGCATGGTTGACTGTGGTTGAATTTGGTTGACTTTGCTTGAATTGTTTACATCATTTACATTGTTTTGTTGACAATGTCTACATTGTATGGTTGTCTATTATTGACTTTGGTTTACATTATTTGGGAATAGTTCACTTTTGTTAATGCGACAGGGTTGACCTTGGTTGTTTGGTTGAATTTGGTTGTTTTGGTTGACTTTGATTAAGTTTGGTTCTTTGGGCATGGTTGACTTTGGTTAACTTTAGTTGTTTTGAAATGGTTGAATTTGGTTGTTTGGGCATGGTTTCCTTTGGATGACTTTGGTTGTTTGGGCATGGTTGAATTTGGCTGACTTTAGTTTACATTATTTGTATGAATTGGGTTTACATTGTTTTGTTGACCATAGTTTATTATCTTTAACTGTGGTTTACATTGTTTGGGAATGATTGACTTTGGTTGTTTGGTTGACTTTGGATATCTGGGCATGGTTGTCTTTTTTTGAATTTGGTTGTTTTGGTTGACTATAGTTGTATAAGCATGGTTGTTTTTGTTTGACTTTGGTTGTTTGGGCATGGTTGGCTTTGTTTGACTTTTTTGGGCATGGTTGAGTTTGTTTGACTAAGGTAGACTATATTAATCCATTGTTGACCATTGTTTAGGCATGGTTGACTTTAGTGCATCATGGTTCCATATGGTTGCATCATATTTGACTATGGTAAACTTTAGTTAACCATGGTTCATTATGTTTAGCCATGGTTGATGACATCTCATTTTTTACCATGGTTCACTATGGTTGATGTTGGTTAAACACGACTCACTTTAGTGAACCACGATTGACTTCAAATGGTTTGTTATGGAGGACCATGTTAAACCATCATTGATCATGGTTGAAATAGACAAAAGAACCATGTACAAACATGATTTTTAGACTATAGTTTACAGTGTTTGTCCATGGTTAGACCCATTACTAACCATGGTTAATGAAGGGTGTCAAATGATGATTGACTAAATTTAACCATATTAAAACAATTCTTGACCAATGTTTTCACATGGATGAATTTAGGGCATCATGTTTAACTATGGTTGACTTTGATTAACTTTGGTTGAATTTTGTTTCCATATGGTTCACTTTGTTGCACCATGGTTGACTTTGGTTTTGTTTGGATGACTTTCATTTTTTGTTTGAATTTGGTTTAGTTTGGATGACGACTTTGGTTGCCTTTGGATGACTTTGGTTATTTGGGAATGGTTGACTTTGTTTGACTTTGGTTTATTGGGCATGGTTTCTTATGGTTGCATCATGGTAGATTATAGAATTTTTGTTTACAATTGACTCCTGGGTGATTAGTTGTTGACTAATTTCCGTTGAATATTGATTGACTATTGATTATGACTGACTATGGTTGAATATTTTTGTTGATGGGTGATTGTAGACTATTGACTATTTGTTGATTATTGACTCCTTTATTAGTATTATTATTATTTACAATCTAAATTTTATTATTTTATTATTAAAAAAAAATACTTATTAATAAAAACATAGAAAAAACTAATATAAGTAAATATATAATAAATAAATAAATAAAAATTAAATAATTAATAGCAATATAAGTTCAATTATTTATACCGTGTTCCAGAATGGTTGACCTTAATCCATAGTTGACGCTCAACCAATGTAGACTTTGAACCATGGTTGACCATTGTTTAGGCATGGTTGAATTTAGTGCTTCATGGTTGACATAACCAAGAGAACACTGGTGTTGACCATGGTTGACATGACCAAGAGAACATGGCTAACCATTATTTGACCATATTAAGAAGTCAATACATAGTTGACTTTGAAGTAAGGATGACTTCAATCCAAGGTTGACACCAAACCATGAATGAATTCAGTCAAATGTTGACTTCAAACCATGGTTGAATTCATTCCATAATTGACTACAATACAAGTTTGACTTCCATGGTTGACTTCAATCAATGGTTGACTTCAATCCAAGGTTAACTTCAATCCATGGTTGAATTCAATCTAAGGCTGGGTTAATGAATCCAATGTTGACTTCATTCCATGGTTGATTTCAACTTGAATCCATGGTTGACTTCAAACCAAGGTTGACTTCAGTACTTGGTTGAATTCAATCCATAGTTGACTTCAACCCATAGTTTTTGTTTAAACATAGTTGAATTCAATCCAAGGTTGACTTCATTACTTGCTTGAATTCAACCCATAGTTGACTTCCACCCATAGTTTTCGTTTAAACATAGTTGAATTCAATCTATGGTTGCCTTCAATCCAAGGTTGGCTCTTAAGCAAGGCTGAATTCAATCCAATGGGAGAATTCAATCCATATTTGACTTGAATCAATATTTCAATTCAATCCAAAGTTGACTTTAATATGTGGGTGATTTGAATCAAAGGTTATCTTAAAGGCTGACCATCCTCTAATGGTTGACTTTAGTCCATTAATAATACCAACATTAGTGATTCAATCCGTGGTTGACTTCAATCCATGTTTGACTTCAGTTCATAGTTGAATTTTAAGTAAGGTTGAATCCAATCCATGGTTGACTTTTAAGCAAGGTTAACTTTAATCCAAGATTGAACTCAATCTATAGTTGACCTCAATATAATGGATGACTTCAACCAAGATTGACTATAATCGTTGGTTGACTACTATGGTTGAACATGATTAACTATGTTTGACTATGGTTGAGTTGGTTGACTAATTGACTATGGTTGAATTGTTTGGCCGAAATTGACTTTTTATTGAAATTGTTTAACTTTTGACTCTCATTGAATGTGGTTAAATTTGGTAAATAATGGTTGACTTTGGTTAATTTTGGTTGGTTTTACTTGATTATGGTTTACTATGGTTGACTATGAGTGGATGTTATTGACTTTGGTTGACTAATCGAGTATGGTTTACTTTCGTATACAATTTTTGGTAAACCATGTTTACATTGTTTGCTTTGGTTGACTTTGGCCCTTACATTGTTTGGTTGACTATGTTTACATTGTTTGCTTTGTTTGGTTAACCATGGTTGAATTTAGTTTACATTTTTTGGTTTAACATGGTTGACTTTGGTTGACCTTAGTTGTTTGGTTGACTTTGGTTGACATTGAATAAATTTGGTTGTTATTATCGGAAAATCCACTCGAGCGGATGTGAGCAAGATCTCCCTAGCTCAAAGTGAGTCTAGAACAAATAGAAAAGACTACTAATGCATTTCCTAGATCTACTTAAGGATCGAGTATTAGATGTCTTACCTTTCACTTCGCAATCCTTTCTCCTGAATGCTACTCCACGTCTCACGGTCGTTAGATCCAAGCTGCAAGACCTGTCAAGACAAGAAATAAGAGAAACAAGTAAAAGACATCTATACAATAAGAGATCTAAGTAAACAGTTAAGCAGGTAAACTACTCAATATCATTATACACATGAACAATATTGGTGGAAAGCATTTGTATTACTACAAAAAGAGGAGTACATAATAGAGATATAGAACCACAACCAAGGCTTAACGCTGTAGCACTTCTCTGACAAAGCCAATTTCCATATCCTTTCAAGGAAGTATGCGTTCTCCAATAGGTGAGTGGAGATGTTCCTCCCTTTGGGATGGGAGTGAGCTTCATTCATATAGGACTAAGTGGATAGGGTATGGATAGGATAGGTTGAGAGATGGTAGGAGAGGCTTAAGGGATCTCTCCAAAGGATTAGGAACCGAGTGCCAGCTCTTCCAAGAGGTCAAGGATAGGGTCCCAAGTCAGCAAGCTTCGAGATGGACCTTGAAGAAGCTATTTTTACCATCTAACTGACTTCGTCGCATCCTGTAATGGGGCAAGGTGCGACGTCGCATGTTGCTAGTGTGCAGCCTGCGATGACCCTTCAAAACCTAGCATAATTGGGTACAAATCCTCCCTGATTGATTACTTAGTCAAGATATCTTCAGGGGTGTATACACTGAATCTTATGATGAGTAGATTTTCATTTTTCGAGAGCCTGAAAAGAGCTTAACGGTAGACTCCGGGGGGTGTCCTTTTCCGTGGAAGTTTAACGAGCCCGAAAAAGTGATAAATCATAACTCGGTACTTATTCTCATAGTTTCATGAGTACGAGAACAAACGAAGAGTAAACTCATCATCATGCAATAATCACAAACTAACCGTTGCAAAAATAATGACAAAACGTTCAAGGGAGTGTTCATACCTGTGATGACCATTGTGATACGAGGAATGGCACAAAAGACTACATATAACTCCTGCACACTAGAAAATGTGTCAAATAGCCCCAAATATGACAAAAATGGTCAAAAACTATGATAAATGGCCCAAGAGCATCAAAATGTTTGAAAAGGAATATTCCATTCTATTTATAAATAGAAAAATGGGCCAAAAGTAGTTTTCATTGTTTCATTTGTCAATTTGGGAGGAGAAGTACCAATTTGGAGCCAAAACTTCCTTTGCCAATTCCGGGAGCTACGATCTGCCATTTCACCCACCGTCAGGAGCAGGTAAGCCTAAACTTCATCCAGCAACTTTCCAGTGGATTAGATTTTGTTTTTAGGTTCAAATTTTGGGTTTTTTGATGAATTGATGGAGGGCTATTGCACTCTCGGCTTGTCGCAGTTGGCCCTTCTGGGAACTGCGACGAGACTGACTCGGCGCAATTCCTGAATGAGTGAAGTGTGACGACATCGCACTGTATGAAAAAGTACAGTGCGACGACGGAGATGCACTTCCCAAACATCAAAATAATCTCAAAAAAAGAACTTGTTGTGGTTGAAGTAGGATCTAACAGTGTTTAAATGTTCCTTTTAGCAGGTTGCTAGCAAGCGAACATGGTTGTAGAGTGGTGGGAAAGAGAACACGAAGTAGAAGATGAACAAGCTGCCAATGATCCACAATGCGTGGATGCCTTGAGAAACTACAGTTTGCTCAATTTCTTTGAGATTCAGGGGATGAGATCCCAAATCCCATTGCTATCACACATGCTCTAGAGTTGGGATGCGTCCCAACAACATTTCATGATTGGTGAACACATCCTCACAATAGATGTTGAGGACATCTATTTTCTCACAGGTTTATGCTGGAGGGGAGGCCCTGTATTTCTTACTGGAACACAGGCCAGTGACCGCACAGTTGATGAAATGGTGTCATAGCATTGTACCGCTCTTGCTCGATATTCCAGTGGGAAGATCCTTATTAGGGATGTGGTGACCCTCCCACTGTGTACCAAACTATTTACTATTACTAGAATGGCAGGAAGCCAATCCCCACACACGGCTACTCAGACTCAGATGCTTTATGTGGAGGATTGCATGTCCCCCATGGTTTTCAACTGGTGCAAGGGTCTCCTCGCAAACCTCCGAGCTCAGCTGACCAAGTGTTGGTGGGGAGGGCTCAAGCAGTTTGGTTATGGGTCGATCATGGTATCATTCCTCTTGGAGCAGATCCCTCTCTTGCGTCCATAGGTAGTACTAGATGATAGGGAACCTAGAGATCCTCACATGATCAGATGGGATGAGGTGATGACCCACCATGGTGGAGGACCTATCATCATCTTTGGTCCTGAGTTCGTCAACTGGTTGGAAGGCCAGTTACTCATCGTTGAGGACTTCCCGTACGGATTTCAGAGAGGATCCTGACTTGGTGCTGCCCGAGGGTGCAGCATGGGGTGACATAGGTAAGAACAAAAACCCTTGTACTTTTAGTTTTGCATATTTATCATTTTTTGATGCAGTGCTGACAAGTATATAACATGTGTGTGCAGATGTGGGGCCCATACGGCCAGTAGGACCTTCCCTTCTGGCGAGGAGAGATAGAGATGGGGAAGCAGTTGTGCCCCCAGGTGCTCAAGCTACCACCGAGGAGATGGAGGAGGTATAGAGGAACTTGTCCCAACTGACAATAGAGGTTCCTGAGCCAACGATACATGACCTGCCGAGACCTATGCAGAGGTTTGGGGTTGGAGCATCTGTACGCTTCAATTCCCTACTCCGCAAGGTAGCGAGGACCGTGGATTGCTTCCTCACTCAACGACAGTGGGTTGTCCATGCTAGAGGTGGTGTACGGGTCAGGCGTCAGGCTTGATGACACTATTATACTTGTACTGAGAGCTTAGAGGCCTCAGATTTTGTACTACTAAAAGCTGCGATGCTTCAGATTTTGTAGAGACTCACTGAAAGCCATCGTGCTTTAGATTTTGTACCAGCACTACTTTTGAGTGATATATATATACAGACATTCTCGGCAATTTATACATTATGTGTTTTAAAATGATGAGTGATGTGATCTTGTTTACATGTTTGCTTTTATACATTGCATTATTTACATGTTGTGAATGCTTTTACATATTATGAATATTATGTGTGTGTGACGTACCAATCCAAAATGAAGTTGGCCATCGAGTCAGCAACTATGTTTGACTCTCGTGGAATGTGTAGGTATTGAATGGATTCAAATGATCTTTCCAGAAGACATACTCATCTGAAGAGACGAAGTAAGGTGGGATCATAGATGGCGTAAACCCAGTTAAGATGGGAAACCACTAATTGAGAATCCATGTGGATGACAATGTGGTTCATACCAAAGGAAATGGTGTTAGCTAGGGTTCTGATTACTGCCTGATATTCTACGGCGTTGTTGGTTGCAAACCCTAGGCAACTTCCTCCCGAGCTAATGAGCTCATCTGTTGGGGAATATAGTACCCAAGCTGCCGAAGTAAGGTTACGGGTATGCCAGCTAGCTCCATCCGCAAATCCATAGCACGTTTCCATCTACACACGTAGACAGAACATGGTATAAGGAACGGAAACAAGATCTAAAGACACTCAAAAATAAAAGCATCACAGCACAAAAAAAACACAAAAAACATGCCATGTACAGTATATACAAGAAAGTCTAAGCATGACGAGTTTAGGCATAGTATCTCTTCAGGTAAATCCCATTGCGGGGTTCACCCAAAGAGATTCCGTCATAGTCTTCAAGCTCGTAAGCTCCCTTCTCCAAAACACGTTTGACAATGTAAGGTCCATGCCACATGGATTCGAACTTTCCTGCTCCTAGTTTGTCGTGCTTCTGGTCATAAGTGAGGACTAGGTCACCCTCATTAAAGATAGGAGGTTCAACTGACTTGTCGTATTGGGCTTTTATGCGTTTCTTGTGCGCTTCATTAGCAAGAGCGACATCTCGATGGGACTCGTCAAGTTTTTCTTAGTGCAGGAGACGTTCTTCTTCGGCAGTAGTATTAGGAAGAAGTTC
Source organism: Larix kaempferi (assembly GCA_027924585.1). NCBI lineage: Eukaryota > Viridiplantae > Streptophyta > Pinopsida > Pinales > Pinaceae > Larix > Larix kaempferi. The sequence continues at coordinate 18,077 of BSBM01000766.1, read as the reverse complement.
AACACCGAGTTGTAGAGACAGAATTTTGCACTCTATAGGTAGGATAGCCTCCAATCCATAGACTAGTTGGAAAGGAGTGAAACTTGTGACAGTTTTACGGAGGTTCTGTAGGCCCATAATGCTGAAAAGAGCATGTTATTCCAATTGGATTTCTGCGTACCTACCAGGCCTTTGGACCATGGTTTTCAAGACTTCGTTAATGGCCTTGACTTGTCCATTGGACTGCGGGTATTAGGGTGTTGAATTTTCATGGTGAAAACCCAACCTATCGCTCAGTTCATCAACCATATGGTTCTGAAAATGGGAACCATGATCGGTAACAATCGCCTGAAAAACTCCGAACCGCGCTCTTACATGATTGAACATGAAGAGTGCGGCAGTTTTTCCATCGTTCTGGTATGTAGGCATAGCTTCGGCCCACTTTGTAAAGTAATCCACAGCTACAATGATGTAACTATGCCCCCCGGCTGAGGTAGGCTTACAATGCATAAAGTCGATGCCCCATTTTGCGAAGGGGCCCATGGAAATAACCGGGTGTAATGGGGAGGGATGGGTGCACTTCTTCGTATGGAAGTGTTGGCAAGGAGGACATTTTTTTACGGCCTCAATACAATCTTTGAAGATAGTAGGCCAAAAATATCCAGCGCGCAAAATCTTTTGGGTTGTCGCCATCCCAGAGAGGTGACCGCCACATGCCCCAGCGTGATAGTGATTGAGAACGTGTTTGGCTTCATCGTGAGTGAGACAACATCGAAGAGTTGAATCAATGCCATGGAGATACAAAGTATCATTGATGATTAAATAATACTTTGCATGGTGACGTATCTTACGGCGGTCGTCGCAAGACAGTTGAAGTTGTCGTCGCGAGACAGTTGAAGGTTGAAGCGTTGGGTTTGAAGATATAATGAGATATCTCCATGCCATGGATCAGTCGTACTTATGAGAAACAATGATTCATCAGGAAAAGAGTCATTGTGCTCAATTTCTGCATCAGGACGGGGAAGGTCACAAATTAGCTCGACAAACACCAAATACTTTTTTGACTTGGCTTTCTCGAAAAGAAGATCAAATTCTTACAGTATCACGATCCAACGTGAATACTTTCCCCCAAGCACTTGACGTCTCAGGATGTGGTACACGGGGTTCGAGTCTACGATGATGGTGGTGGTGCAGAGCAAAATATAGTGCCGAAACTTTTTGACGGCAATGACTGCCGCAAATGTGAGTTTTTCGACATGTGAATATCTAGTTTCAGTGTTAGTAAGACCCTTACTTGCATAGTATATTACATTTTCCTAGGCATTTTGATCCTCCTGTACCAAAACCATGGCGATAGTGGTAGCAAAAGCAGCGAGATATAAGATATAATCTCAATAATAATCGGGCGGTTGGAGCACGGGGGCATGCGTGATGGCATGTTTGATACTATCGAAGGACTTTTGAGCTTCGTCGTCCCAAATGAATGGGATGTCCTTCTTGAGCAGTCTCATGTATCCCTGAGTCTTCTCCGCGAAATTGCAGACAAAACGTCTTAAATAAGTCGCCTTCCCTTGGAGACTTTGAAGTTCTGTCACATCAGTCGGGGGTGGTAGGTTGATGATGGCCTCCACCTTTAAGGGATCGATGCGGAACCCATCCTTCGAAATAATAAATCCTAAGAGGCGTCTGGACTCAACGCAAAAGATACACTTATGAGGATTCAGACGGATATTGTACAGTCTGCATCTGAGGAAAATGGCCATCAGATGATCAATTTGGAACTCGCGCTACTTTGAGTGAGTAGGGAGATCGTCCAGGTAAGGTTCCACAAAGTCCTTAATGTCATGAAAGGCATACAACATAGCCCGTTGAAACGTGGCGCCAGCATTTTTAAGGCCAAAAGGGAGTTTGCAGTTGGCAAACATTCCCCATGGGCAAATGAAATCTATCTTGTGTTGGTCGGCGGGGTTGATCTCAATCTAGTTGTAACCAAAAAAGCCATCCATAAATGAGAAGATGACACTTCTAGCACAATTGTTGATAATTTGGTCGATGAAGAGAGTCGGGTAGTTGTCTTTCGGACAAGCCCGGTTAAGGTCCCGATAATCGACACAGACACGAATGGTACCCTACTTTTTGTTCACAGGGACGACGTTTGAGACCCAATCCGTCAATGGGATAGGATAAATAAAACTAGCCTTTAAGAGATTTTCAATCTCAGCCTTGATTGCCGCCGTCTTCTGGGGGTATACCGGTCCGAGATGTCTATTGGGGTGGTTGGCTCAATATTGGCCAAGTTTCCCTCCGTGTCCGTAAGACATGTAAGGATGGGGGAATGAGGGAATGGGTATATGTTTGGAGAAAAAAGGGTGTGGATATTGTCCTCTATGTACTCCAAAGGAGGAAGAAAAGATGACCTATGGTGGAGATCATCCCACAGACCGTCGTCAACATTCATAACTTCCATGATGGACTCGTTTGAATGAAAAGTCTGAAGTAAGAGATCAAGTAGAGATGACGTCCGTCGTAGAGAACAGGATGGAGAGGCCACAGTTAAATGGTCCTTTGGTGCTGATTGGATAGCCTCGTAAATACATACAATGGGTGAAGGAGGCATTATATCTCCAAGCAGGTGTGTTGTGGCTTCATTCGGTACAAGCCAATTATCGGTAGAGTGAGAAAAAATCTCTGTGGAGATCATGTTCACTGTAGCGACATGATTAGGGGGGTCCATTGCTGGAAAAACGCCCATGAGAGATTAATCTTTCAAAAGGCCAACTCCTATACTCTCATACTGTTTTGACATTTGTCCAACGGAAGGAACATGGTCACCACGATGAGTAGTAGCATCTGGTGCACAAAAATCTAGTTGGTCGATAGTAACAATTTGTCCTTGGTGGGGGAATTGTACTATGTGGAAGACTGAAGAGGCTACCTCCTGCATGGCATAAAACCAATTGAGACCAAGCAAGAGATTATAATATATTGGGGCTGAGACCACTTCCACGTTAACGGTTACGGTCTTTCCGTCCAACTCAACTACAAGAGCTTGTAAGAGCCCATGAGGTTGAAAGCCACGCCCGTCGAATGCTTTCAACATGGTAGGAGAACGATTCAATTCGGGGGAGCCAATGGCTCTCCAATAGGTGATCGACATGACAGAAGTCGAGGAACCTTCGTCTAAAAGGGTACAATGGACATTCTTCCCAGCAATGTTCGCAGAAACTTGGAATGCGAGCTGGTGGGAGAGCCTCAGCTTGAAGTGGTCAAGTCAGAACATGATGGTATTCGAGGAATTAGGGTCAACTGCATTGATGGCTACAAGGAGAGTTTTGCGTTGATTAGGACAATTCTGCAAAACTTCCAAGGTAGACATGTCGCAAGGAGCTTGTGCCAAGTATTCTACGATATTGTAATTTTGTGCCGCCCGAGCATTGGGATTGAAAACAGCTTTTCGAATCGCACTCTTGGGCGGTCGCAATATCGAGTCTAAGGATGGCTTCTCAATGGTGAGAAAGTTGATGGTACAATGACATCAGTTAAGGAGTCAAAAGCTTTTTCAGTATTACTTCCAGTGGATTCCTTCGAAGGGACCGGTTCATAAGATCGCGAGTGAGTGTTCAAATTGATCGTCTCGTTACACACCATAAGAACATGTGCGGTATTGGATGGTTCCCCCTAGGATGGGGGGGTTGAGCACTCATTTTCTGGTTCTGAGTAGGAAACAGATCATTGAGGACTGCGGGAGTTGGTTTACTCGAAAGAAACTTTTGTACTTCGTCTTTATGGGGACATTCTTTGGAGAAGTGGTCATCCCCACATAGTAAACAAGGATACTTTAGTTTCCATTTCTGCTTGGTATCGTTAGGAGTGCGATTTTGTTCCTGCTGGGTGGAAGACTTTTTGGGTTTCCCCTAGTTCTTCTTTTTACCGCTAGACTTCTGAGATGAAGTTGATTGGACAGAATTCACCTCTTCAGTTAGAGCAGGAGTGGTGGATTTGGTAGTGTCGTGGTCAGCCTGAGTCGGTAATGGGGAGGTGCCGTGAAGGTTGGATGATCTAACAGTTCTAGAAGCAGGCCGGGTGTTAAAGGAACCAATGATTCCATTAGTTTGGAGTCCCTTATGTGGTTTCATAAGGTCATGAACGTCACTGGGTGCGTCAAATAGAATATCAAACAAAGTGTCGGATTGAGTGTAGACTAGGTCTAGTACATGGGCACTTGCGATGGCTTGTTCTTCGGTGACAGCACCTCGCATGGCAACATCTCTTGCTATGGTAGGGATGAGGGATTTTGTAAGCCAGTCTGCTAGGAGCTGATCTGGAATAGGAGCTTTAATGAGATGTCGTCTCCTTCGCCACTCGTGGATATGATCTGAAATATGAGTGGTGGTATTCTGACGGAGCGAGGTTAAAAGATCGGTACCAATTTCATACTGTACGGGCAGCTGAAAATGTGTCAAAAAGTTCATGGCAAGAGAACCAAAATCAGGAAAAGAGTGGGGTGGAAACACAATGTATCACTTGGCAGCCGAACCGGTGAGAGTCCTTTGAAACAATCTAGGACGAATTGAATCGTCCATTAAGGAATTAGATGAACACCATAAGTGGTATATCATCATGTGGTTTTTAGCGTCTTCACTTGGCTTGCCGTCAAATTTGGGGATATCAGACGGAAGTTTCACCGGAATTGGTGGCCAGTTAGATCCATGGTAAATAGGATGGTTGGTTAAACAGAATAGGTGAGGCAGGTCCAAAGTAGCCAGGAAAGGCAGCTGCAGGTTAGGCTGCGCGTATTGATAATACAGATAAGGCATGTAAGGACCGGTATGATCGTAAGGTGTACCAGGAGGAAACTGGCCGAAGGGGGGTGTGCCGCCTAGACCGTAAGGGGGTCCGCCACCATAAGGTGGTCCATTCCAATAAGGTGGAGGTCCACCTCCACCACCGAGAGGGGGTGGAGGTCCGCCGCCACCACCAGGAGGAGGTGGGGGTCCATAACCATAATGAGGTGGCCCACCACCGCCTCTGCCTAGAGGGGGTGGTGGGCCACTTCTGCCACCAGAAGGGTGGGGGACCCCACCACCTCTGTTGTCGAAAGGATGAGGGTCTCCACCACCACCTCCGCCACCATAGTAATTAGGTCCTCCACCGCCTCCGCCTAGAGGGGGTTGTGGACCACCTCCGCCACCCGAAGGGAAGTGTCTTCCTCCACCATTATAGGGTGGTCCTCATCCGCCTCCGCCGAGAGGGGGTGGTGGACCATTCCCGCCACTGCCGGAAGGGTGAGGAATATTGTTAGTAAAATGAGGTGGGGAGGGCCGATCGGGGGTGGTGGTACCTGAGGGATAGTCGGTTGGGGTCCGTGATGCAACACAGGTTGTTGCCCCCATAGAGTGTATGGATTCCCGGGATAAGGTATCCCGTATGGTGCATTTCTGGGATTAAATTGGCCCGGCGCAGGGTTAACAAAACCTAGATATGCTTAACTCCATGACGGTAGGGTTACATTGGATGGTCCCCCAACATGAGATAATCCCATGGTGGATGGTCTAGCAGATTGGGAAGGTCCAACGGAAGGTCCGTTGGGGATTCCACCGCCTATGTTCTGGTTAGGAAACGGGGGTTTCCCCCCAGCCACAACAAGTTGACCAATATTAAAAGGTTGAACCAACGTAGGTTGTTGACTGGCTACCACGTAGTAATAACATTACCGATGGGATAATCCACGGGAATGGAATACCCTCCCCTCAAGTTTTGAGGTGGGGGAGGAACTGGTAAAGTAACTGCGGTAGTGACGGGTGCGTTGGATTGTTGTCCTTCCACAGGTTTGTCCACTTGAGGTGCAGGACTGGACTCTTGTGAGGGTTGATTAGTCTTATTAGTGGTCTCATGGTGGGAAGGTTGTTCTAGTGATCCAAAAAATATCGGATGAATCGGGATGGGCCTGTCGTCAAATCTTAATTAGAAGTTCTGATTTCGAAACTCTTCAGAGCGTCGCTCGAGACTCTATCTTCGAAGGTCATCACCCCTAAGACGTAACTGTTCCACATGTTCACGGATAGGGCTGAAAATATCGGTTGGGTCAGGCCTATAGTAGGGTCTAGAGAGCTCTGGAATAGTCTAGTTAGGTGGGGATGAGATGGAAAAATGAGCCACTGGGTGGTCTGTAGAAGAGGTCCAATAAGTTGCTGAAGGACCAACAGCTATTGTAGGGTCATCTTGGAGTTGGTTTATCCATTCCAATGATCCAGGTTCTCCCGGGATGACGGGAGAAATGTCTTGTGAAGCGGGGATTTGTGCTACTTCATCCTACGGTGGATGAAAGGCATGTGAATCCAGAGGAGTTTGTGGAAACAAAAGTCCTCCAACATTCAGAGTGGGGTTTTCCACTTTAGTAACTATGACCGTGTTACGCTGATCCATTCTTACCCTCGAAATAACCTCCGGATTAAGGAGATATTTGGGTGATAAGTTTAAGATCCTATGGGATCTTCTCTAGGGAAAATCCACCAGAGTGTCGAGACAATCAGCTAGGATGGCTGAAACAGTGTTTCTCCTGAGGGTATGCTAAAATAAAAGCAGTCCAGAAAAAACGTACTCAAACTAAGGCAACAAGCAAACTTATGTGACAGAGTGGATTCAAAAGTCTGGAACCTCACGGGATTATCAAGGCATCGCAAACGCGATATACTGCAGGGGTCCAACAATATGACACGACAAAGAGGATTGGAACCGTACCCTTTCCTGCATACTTGATTACCTAGATAGTACGTGCATGCTAATCTCCCCGAGTGTTGTTCTCAATGTATTACTTTGCCAAGATGGCCAAATGGTTACCTCAGTTGGTTTCAGGAATCCTAATGGTGTCTCCCAATATACGCAAGGTACGTGGGAACTCAAATCCGTAGTGGTGCTATCTAATGCACAACCCGTTCAGCAAGAAACCTTCCGATATACCACCGAGTACGTGATACACCCTTCGATATACGCCAAGTACGGATTATGGTACTGGTGGGTACATGAAGGAGCTTGATATACCGATAAGTTCGTGGAAGAATACAATACCCCCGGGGATACAGTGCTGGAAAATAACGATAGCTGCCACATTTAACGATGTCGGAACACGTCTCTAACTTACACACAAGTTGCTAAAAATTTTACCTAGTTCTACCATTAATTTTATCTTGGACGGTTAGGTGAATGCATGAGATGAGTACATAATCAAAAGTATAATGCAAGCCCTAACTCCATGCATGAAATATTCTTTTCTTTCAATGAATTCTAGCTATAGGAAGGAGAAATATTTTTCCAATAGTATTGCCAAACAAACTCAATGCAACACAATCCCAATTCAAACAAAACTTGGCTATGAAAGTATTCTTTTCCTTTTTTCAACGAAACACAAAAATCACAACACTACTATCCAAATCAAAACATTTTTCCTTTTCTTTTTCTTTTCAAAGCAAAATGACACTAGGTAATGAAAAGAGAGGATTCTGAAATGGAATATGCAAGTTTTTAAATTTCACTTTCAATGGTCTAAAAGCAACAAAAAATTAAAAATGCATCTATCTTTCCTTAGCATGGAATCAATTTTGCAAAAATCGAAGTGTACTTTCAGTCTTTCAAGAAAATGAGCGATTCATAATTCGAGAAAAAACACAATAGATTATACATTCATTCAATTTTTCCAAAACACAAACGAAAACGTTCCAATGCACAACAATTTTCTTCAATAATGCTCAAGAAATGATGGGAAAGAAGCACTTTTAACTTTTCAATGGATGCATCAAAGAATAAAATTGATAGTAATTGAGCTTTCAGATCTAAATGACTGAAAAGAAAACACTACTTGCAGCACTTAGTACACTCAGAAAACTCAAGAAAAGACAAGCACTCGATCAAGCTGAAAGACACACTTAACACAAAATCAAGCAACAACAAGCAAACCAAGCAAGCAAAGCTCAAACAATGACGAAAACGAGGTTTGGAAGCTGATCTAATGTAATGATCAGATCAGGGATGGAAGGAAGGGAATGCAAGGGTGAGCGGATGAAGGTGGAGGAGACAAGAGTATCCACCACTACCGGTCTTCAAGCTTGTCCAAAACGGAACCCAAAATCAATCCAAACAAAACCAAACACTCAAAACACAAATCATAGGTGGGATCCATGGCTGGATATTACAGCACAGAGGGAGTTCATACAACAAACCAAAGTCCAGACTGTCAAATGGAGAGGAGATACCTGGATGCCAAATTTTGACAAATCGGTGCACTCTGTGCTTGTACACAGTGCGACGTCCCAGTTTACCTACACGGGAAGTGCGACGATGTCGCAGTTTACCAATGCAAGGGATGCAATGAGTAACTAATAGGTAAAGAATAGAGACCAAAAATGACACAGTGTCGCTTTGTTCCCACTGCCCAGGTGCGACGGGCGAAGTCTAAATTCAAAAATGAATCAGATCTCTCAGTAATGAACCATGGAATGGTTTGGGAATGAGTCGTATAAACTCAGAGGAAGCAGATCAGAGTCTTCAATATGAAGATCCCACAGTGAAATCAACTTCAAGAAGTAAATGGCAAAAATAAAAAGGCTCGTGTCAAGCAATCAACTGAAAATGACTCTCAGATTGAAAACTATTGACCAGATTCTATACTCCCCAGTATGGTCGCTAGATTTTGTTATTAGACAGTCCACTTGAGCGTATGCGAGCAGGATCTCCTTAGCTCAAAGTGAGTCTAGAACAAATAGAATAGACTACTAATGCATTTCCTAGATCTACTTAAGGATCGAGTATTAGATGTCTTAACTTTCACTTCGCAATCCTTTCTCCTGAATGTTGCTCCACGTCCCACGGTCGTCAAATCTAAGCTACAAGACCTGTCAAGACAAGAAACAAGAGAAACAAGTAAAAGACATCTATACAATAAGAGATCTAAGTAAACAGTTAAGCAGGTAAACTACTCAATATCATTACACACATGAACAATATTGGTGGAAAGTATTTGTATTACTACAAAAAGAGGAGTACATAATAGAGATATAGAACCACAACCAAGGCTTAACGCTGTAGCCCTTCTCCGACAAAGCAATTGCCATATCCTTCCAAGGAAGTATGAGTTCTCCAATAGGTGAGTGGAGATGTCCAAGGGTGATTTCACCAGCATGTAGATACCATAGACTTCCTCCCTTTGGGATGGGAAGTGAACTTCATTCATATAGGACTAAGTGGATAGGGTATGGATAGGATAGGTTGAGAGATGGTAGGAGAGGCTTAAGGATCTCTCCAAAGGATTAGGAACCGAGTGCCAGCTCTTCCAAGAGGTCAGGAATAGGGGTCCCAAGTCAGCAAGCTTCAAGATGGACCTCGAAGAAGCTATTTTTGCCATTCTAACTGACTTCGTCGCATCCTATAATGGGGCAAGGTGCAACGTCGCATGTTGCTAGTGTGCAGCCTGCGATGACCCTTCAAAACCTAGCATAATTGGGTACAAATCCTCCCTGGTTGATTACTTAGTCAAGATATCTTCAGGAGTGTATACACAGAATCTTATGATGAGTAGATTTTGGGGTGTAACAATTGTTTGGGTGTGGTTGAGCTTGGTTGACTTTTATTGACTTTGGTTGTTTGGTAATGATTGAATTTGGTTGTTTTGGATGACTTTGGTTGTTTGCACATGGTTGACTATGGTTGTTTATGCATGGGTTGACTTTGGATGAATTTGGTTGTTTGTGCATGGTTGACTTTGCTTGAATTATTTATATCATTTACAATGTTTGATTGACCATGTTTACATTGTATGGTTGTCTATGGTTGACTTTGGTATACATTGTTTGGTTGACCATGTTAACATTGTTTAATTTTATTGACTCTCGCCATTACATTATTTGGTTGACTATGGTTGACATTGTTAGGTTTACCATGTTTACATTGTTTACTTTATTTGGGTAACCATCATTGACTTTGGTTTACATTGTTTGGTTAAAACCATGCTTGACTTTGGTCAACCTTAGTTGTTTGTTGAATCTGCTTCTTTTGGTTGACTTTGATTAAATTTGGTTATTTGGGCATGGTTGACTTGGTTGACTTTGGGCATGGTTTCCTTTGGATGAATTTCCTTGTTTGGTCATCGTTTTCTTTGGATGACTTTCGTTGTTAGGGCATGGTTGAATTTGGTTGACTTGAGTTTACATTGTTTTTATGAATTTGGTTTTACATTGTTTAGTTGACCATGGTTTATTATCTTTAACCACGGTTTATATTGTTTGGGAATGCTTGAGTTTGGTTTAGTTTAGAAGAATTTGGTTGTTTGGTTGAATTTGGTTGTTTTGGTTGACTTTGGTTGTTTGGGCATGGTTGAATTTATTTGACTTTAGTTATTTGGGCATGGTTGACTATTATTGCATCATGGTAGACGATGATTGACTTTAAAACATGGCTAACCATTGTTTGCATGTGGTTGACTTTTAAACTATGATTTTAACCATAGCTGGCCACTTTGGTTTTGATTGTTCGATTTCATCGACATGGTTGACTTTTTTTTAACATGGTTTGGCTAACCTGGTTGAATTTGGGTTGGCCATGGTTGACTTGGTTTATGATGGCTTCCTATGCTTAATTTTTTTACATTATTTGGGCATGGTTGACTTTTATTGATTCGGTAGGGTTGACCTTGGTTGTTTGGTAGACTTTGGTTGTCTTTGATTAACTTTGGTTGTTTGGGTATCGCTGATTGTGATTGACTTTGGTTGAATTTAGTTGTTTTGTATGGTTGAATTAGGTTGTTTTAGTTGACTTTGGTTGTTTGGACATGGTTGAATTCAGATGAATTTGGTTGTGGGTGAAAATGCAAAGTTGGGAAACAATTCCGTGACAAAAACGTGAAGCTGGGAAAGAGGGTGCACAGATGAACAGGGGAAAAAAAGTCAACCTGAAACTCTCGGCCTAGATTTTTTTAAACTCTAGGCCGAGAGTTTTGAGAGTTCAAACTCTCGGCGAAGAGTTTAAAAAAAATCTAGGCTGAGAGTTTGAACCAATCCACGTGCTGTATTTTAAAAAAAACTATCAGATGAGAGTTTGAACTAAATTCTCGGTTGAGAGTTCAGAAGACATTTTCTCGCCCGAGAGTTTTTGGTCAACAATTCTAGCACCATTTCTGCAGAATTCAAAATGTGTCACTTTAACAAGGTCGGACCACTGCAAAACATGAGAATTACATGTCGGAGTTTATACCAGTAGATTCATCATTCAATCTACATTCTCTTAATATAATATTTTTTGAATTTCATTTAGGATTACTATTTTTTTACCAAACTTTATCATTAAAAAATTTAGTGACTGAAAAATCAGTCACAATGAAAATTCAATATCATCACAATGACGAAGCCAAAAAAATTTAAAAAAATACAAGGATGTTCCTTGAAGTGTCCTCTTCAATGGGCTGGTTTTAGTTTGTTTGATAAGAGTCACATTTGAAAGAAAATGAGAAGACAAAAACATGTGTCGATAATGCACCATTTTCTGAACATACATTGTTTTGATAAATAATAAAAAATAGTTCCCAAGTCTTAAAAAACTCAAAATATAGTCCAGGATCCAACGTAGTGTGTATATTATGAGCCTACAATTTTCTTCCCTAAAATGAATAACCATCTATCAAAAGACCGTCGTCAACACATGTCACTCATTATCCATACCTAAAATTTTCAAGTATATGCCATATGTTGACAACAAATTTGTCCCACGATATGTCCATAAAAGTTTTTTAAAAAAATCGAGTAGAAAGCTAATTCAATTCTCTAAAACCTTTTGTTTACCTCAAGTTGAAATTCCTAAGGGAGATATGGGTTTGAAGAGGTCGAAGTTGAAAAACATAAAATTTAGCAGTTTTTTTGGTCAAAAAAAAGCCCAAAATTGTTTCCCAACTTCATGTTTTCACCCTTGTTTGGGCATGGTTGACATTGGTTGACTTTGCTTGAATTGTTTACATCGTTTATAATGTTTCGTTGACCATGTTTACATTGTTTGGTTGTTTTTGGTTCAGTTTGGTCGAACTTGGTTTACATTGTTTGATTGAACATGTTTAAATTGTTTACTTTATTTGGTTAACCATGGTTGATTTTGGTTTACATTCTTTGGTTGACTTTGGTTGTTTTGGTTGACATTGATTAACTTTGGTTGTTTGGGCATGGTTGATTGTGGTTGACTTTGGTTAACTTGGATTGTTTGGGCATGGTTGAATTTGATTGGTTTGGGGTTGACTTTGGTTATTTGGGCATGGTTTCCTTTGGATGACTGTGATTGTTTGGGCATTGTTGACTTTGGATGAATTTAGTTTACATTATTTATATATGAATTTCGTTTACATTGTATAATTGACAATGGTTTATTATCCATAACCCTGGAAATTATTAATTATGGAAATTCACAAATTCCGTTAAAAATTAATATGGAAACTATACTTTGTTGTGCTAGTTACCTTAACCTTGGAAGCTATGCTTTTACCATAAGTAGGTAACATCTAGCCATATAAAGTTTCAATACTTGTATTGAAATTTATGATTGCATTCCAAAGAAGTCAAATACCTATGGTTCATAATAGCATTAAATTCTCCAACAATTCTTGGTTATGACCTTAGATCTAACTATTATAATAATAATAAAGGTTAGTTTGTGAGTTCGAGACTCATCAAATAGATCGGATTCTTTAGATTGGGTTTTTGCATGTGATAAAATATCTATACTTGTTCCAATCCATATGGATTAAAGAAAGATTCTCGAAACCTCGATGTGGCAGTGTTCATGGCAAGATTAAGCAATTTGGGATTTGGACTAACACCCTAAGTAATTGGATGAATAATTGATTTGATCCAATTAAACTCAATAATTCTTAATTCTTAATGGATTTGTGAATTTCCATATTAATTGGTATCCAATAATTGTTAATGGAATTTCTAAATTTCCATATTAATTGGTTATGATTCAAAGTATATTAGAATTTTTTTTAAAAATAGTCAACTTATTAAAGATTCATATTAGTATGATATATGTTGGAATAGGTGGTGTCATACATTTTGCAATACTATAGTAGAATAAGTAATTATTCCTAAGATGTAGTAGAGATTAAATTCTCAACAACCAAATTGAATAAGTGGTAAGCAGTTACAGGATTCGGTCAATTAATTATTGATAATCTCTTAATGGAATTTGTGAATTTCCATATTAATTATTAAACCATTAACTTTTACCTTACACACGACAAAGCATAGTTTCAATATTAAATTCCTTACAATGTAAACATTTTCAAAAATTTTGCATTGGAAAGGATTTGAGGTTGATGATTAAAAGCATAGTTTCAAATTTGAATTAGAGTTCAATTTGAAAAAAATGTCACTTGCATTGAAATATGCGTACATACAATTCATTGAATAAAAGTCTATTGTGAATAAAAGTCTAGGAATGGACAAAACCATAATTTGTCCTTACTTTGCTGACACATTAAATGCCCCATTGTATAATGATTCTGATAGTCGGTAATAGTACAGAAGATATTAAATGTTATAGATAAACGCCTTAATGTTTACTTTTTTCTTTTCTGAGTTAATCATTTTTTTCTTCATGGTACCACACACTAGCATCTAAAGCTTGGTGTCTAGGTGACTTAGGGGAGGGATGTCTATTCTTGAACAGGGACCAGTACTTATCATAGTACTAGTCCCACACAGCCACCAAATATTGACATAAAAACACCCAGAAATTAAACATAAATATCCCATATTAAGTCCATAAATATTTAAATTATGCCAAAAAATTGCCCATTAACTGACTGGGCCAACAAGTGTCCATAATTAGTCTTTATCTGCAAAAGAGTATTAAACATCTCATCCCAACTACCTACAGATATGCCTAGGGATCCAAAAGTACATGAACAACTAAATAACCTAGCTTGTATTTACCACCTACTGCAAGGTACCAGTCTAATCAACAGCCACAAATTACTATTGGAGCATAAATATCCCAGCTTGCATTAAACCATGTTCAATCACAAGGAAGAGAATGTCATCCATAACTGCATGGTTGTTCAACAATCCAACCCAATGTATTCAATAAATGACACTTACCCATTAAATGCACCCCATTAAACAGATGAAAGCACAAGGATCATGAAACAAATGAAGGAACAAGGATCCACCATGGCAAGTTACCATCCATTGGATCACATTTAAATCAATCCACAACACACATTAAAATTTGAGAGATTGCAATCCATGTGCACCCTTCTTACCAATCCAATTCAACAGCAAACAACTATAAAAGAACCACAACCCTCACTGACGTTGCATTTCAGACATTCCAACTGCAGAGTGTGTGCACAGTGGAGACATACCATCAGAGAGTGTGTGCATAGTATAATCAGGTATCTGCATAAAATGTTTATGTTATTTCCATTTATGTTATTTATATTTCTGTTATAATCAGCTTCTAGTTTCCGTCTATATAATCAACTTCCCTTGTAATGTTATTTCCATTTCTGTTATTTATATTTATGTTATAATCAACTTCCATTTTCCTTCTATATAATCAGATTCCCTTGTAAATGTGCAAGTAGTTGCAGGCATGGAAAGAGTCAGCAATGCAAGGAGAACAAGTCGTCAACTGAGCAGGGGTTCCCAGCTACGCTGCACCTCATCGGATGAGGAGAGGATTTATCATTCAAATGCCAACAATGCTCCCACAATGTTGTTGAGAATGATCATGCGGTGGTAGAGGACATTGCTATCTCACCATCAACCACAGATCCACCATCAACCACAGGTCAAGGGACAAGTTCAACCACCAAAATCAGTGTAATAAGAGGCTAGACAAAAGAAGACATGTTAGCTACGATTGATGATATAGAGTTCAATGGATATTTCATTCGTGCTGCTGCTAAAAACACGGAGTTGCTACCTCATCAGTCCATTATTGGATAAATGGGCTCACACATACAAAGCGTAGGGGGCCTGTTACAGTTATGAGTGAAGAGGAGGAGGCCAAGATGGTTCAGCGGTGTAAGGAGATGGCTCAAATGGGACATGGTCTAGAGTTGATACAGCTGAAATCCATAGTAGCTCAAATCTATCAAGGGAGGCCAAACCCCTTCAAAGATGGGTTTCGTGGTAAGTCATGGTGGTTTGGGTTTAAAAAAAGGCATCTAGACCTTGTGTTGCATACAACCCAGGGCCTAGATAGAGACAGGGCTCTAAATCTACACCCTACAATTCTGACTAAGTTCTATGCCACCCTTTCTAGTGCATACGAGAAACATGGTTATGCTCCATACCATATATGGAACTGTGATGAAACGGATTTACAGGTAGGAAGGAACTGTGGCATGTGTGTAATTTCCAAGAGAGAGAGTCGTAATGTACCAAATATTTTGCATAGGAGCAGGGAGTGGATCACTATTCTATGTTGTGTCAATGCAATTGGTGCTTCAATCCCTGAATTTTATCTATTTAAAGGTAAACTCAACTCAAAAACTATATACATAATTGTGAAACCAAGTGCATGCATGGCTGCATATCCCCATGCTTGGATGACTAAAGAACTCTTTTTTAATTGGCTTACTCACTTTGCTGCATCTATACTAGGCGGTGTCTCACCTGTAAATAGACACCTGTTGGTTTTAGATGGACATGGAAGCCACATTGCTATGCAAACAATTGAGGAGGATAACAATTTGGGGCATCGACCCGTTGACACTGCCTGCTCATACCACTCACATATTGCAACCCCTAGATGTCAGTGTGTTTGGTCCTTTCAACAACTATTTCAGGGTGAGTGAGCTTCATGGATGGAAAAGAATCCAGGGGGTGGAGGTAAAAAGGTTTGAGCTAGCCGAGCTTGCAAGTAAAGCCTTTAAAAGGGCTCTCACATCTTCAATTATCAACGTTGGGTTTAGGAGGACTGGAATATGCACTGAATTCTGAGGCTCTCATGCATGATACTAGTTGTAGCTAGGCATTTGAACTGGATGGTCAGGAAGAAGGGGATTTCCAAGCACATGTTGATGGCCAAGAAGATGTGGAAGTAGAGGAAGACGTTGTTGTTGTTGATAATATGATATCCCTCTCTCAAGGAGGACCCTACTGTGGTGATGATGATGGAACATGTAAGTGAAACACAATATAAAAATGAACCATTTGACAGTAACATGGAGGTTGTTAGACCAACTGAAACACCTGCAACTTCTGCATGTGATCTTCTTAATGTCGCTATTGATCATGCAACTGTCAATGAGAATGTCAATGAAAACCTTGATCATGTTCCAGGAAGCAACAATGGAGAATTGACTTTGCCAAGCCAGGTTACCCCACCATCATGGCTGGCAGAAGCCATGATGAATTTGGACAAAATAATGTCTCAAGGACCAATGAAGAAAGCATGAACATGCCTTCATAGCGAATAGAATTGGACTATGAAATTGTTCATTATTTTTTGGACAATGGAAATCTGGAAAAAGATACTTTCCACAATGAGGTTCCAGCTGAAGAGGACAATATGGTTCAGATAGAGCAGGAGAACATTGACCCAGATATTGAAAGGCAAGTGTCAAGCAAGGAGCACAAGTGTCAACGAAGGGCCAGTTGCTTGGTAGGTTCCTAAAGCTACCAGTAGAGAGAGTGTCAGCAAAAAGAAGGCAAGGAATAACAGGCAATCTTCGTCTATGCCAAAGTTCACAGTTACTCACCTCAGAAGACTATATAAAACTATTAGTTGAGTCTGAGCATAGGAAACTTGAAATCCAGGATTTAAAATAGAAAAAGAAGGACTTAGCTAAAGAAAAGAAGGCTGCAAGGATTGCTGCAATAGAACTTCGAGCATGGGAAAGGATTGAAAGAGAGAGAGAAAGACAAGAAAAGGCTCATCAAAAACAGATGGCAAAGGCAGGAAAAGAATTGAGAAAGGCTCAACAATTGCTTCAAAAAGAACAAGGGTAGGAAGAAAGGGTTGCCAATGATGCAAACATAGTGGAGGGGAGTAGGATGATGCCAAACACATTGGAACATATTGCAGATAATACTCCATGTTTCCAAGACCTCCTAAACATCCAAGTCCCCGTTATCAACAAGTGTGCATGCCCACATTATTCCCTCCTACCAGTGCAGGTGTCAATCGTATGTATGATTATCCGGGGGCTCAACCTAATGCAGGGGTTAGTAGCACAAGTGTGCACTGTGGCTACTCAATTCCTCCATGGCTACAAGAAGCAAATTGGATATCATATGGAGGCAATCAACCATAACCTAATCATCCATTGTTAGGTAGGCCAACCAAATTGGCTCAAGCAGGAAACTCAAAAATATTGTGCAGTGAAGATCTTGGAGGACAACAAGCATAGAGGTGTCATATAGGGGTGCCAAATTTTTTGTTGTGACCACATTGTAATGTGGATTCTGTAATCACTGGCTGTAATGTTTGTAACATGGCCATTTTGGATACAATCCTAGGTCATAGCATTCCCTAATGTTTGTGGCATTGTAATCAGGGTTTTATCATAAGGTTTAATATACAATTTCACCATTTCAACAGCACGCTGTAATGTTCCTTGATTAAACATTTCATCAACATTTTTTAGTGGCTATGAATTTAGTTTGTTGTTGGTTTATGTTGCAATCCCTGCAGTAGGGTTAGGGTTTATGAATTTAGTTTTTTGTTGGTTTATGTTGCAATCCCTGTAGTAGGCTTAGGGTTTATGAATTTAGTTTGTTGTTGGTTTATGTTGCAATCCCTGCAGTAGGGTTAGGGTTCATGAATTTAGTTTGTTGTTGGTTTATCTTGCAATCCCTGTAGTAGGGTTAGGGTTCATCAACAATATAGATCCCTATATTCCTTCTATATAGAGCAATAAATATAGAGCCCTATATTCCTTCTATGATGTATGTGGCATGGTATAGATCCTTAAACATGGACTATAAGCCTTAAAGTAACAGTTAGGAATGGGGTTGAACCATTACCTGGGTTGTGGACACCCATCCATGTGATTCTAACTCATAAAAACATGCCCATGTTTCTCTCCTAAGACTAATAATGCTTCTCTAAGGAAT